>CM072809.1:47143794-47802681 GCA_037013495.1 Hippophae tibetana
CCGCGCGCTGCTGCTTGGGGCGGAGCTGGGCGGTGGGGCGCGGCGGCGCGATTTTTTCCTTTATGACATTTTTGTCCTTTTTGACCCATTTTGTCCAATTTTTCCATATTTGTTGACCTTTCCCCATTTATTTATTAATATATTTGTGATGTATTGCTTCCAGTATTCCTCTTTGAGTTTTTAAGTTGCGTTTTTAAGCCAAAATACCTGAAAAACAATAAAAATACCCGTGATTCCGAAAAAGACAAATTTATATAAATATATGATAAAACATATAAATATATATATTTTTAATCAATTAATGTGCATAAAATCATGGTTATTTTAGTGCTTTTTGAGCACTCATCACAACCCCCAACCAGCTTCTTGCTAGTCCCTTAGCAAGAGAAGCGATAAAAACTAAAAATTAAACTATCCTAAATCACTTTCGTGGATTGAAACGGTTGCATTTAGCCTATGCAACAAGCCGTTAAACCCCTAGGTTGCCCTAGTGGACGAGTTTGAGTCTCGTGAGGGTTTTCAATAATGATACCCAGTTTGTCTTTGCCAGAGATATACATCTCCACCACCTGGGACCATAAGGCATAGTTGGATCCTCCCAACTTGATACTAATGGGAGCAATTGATGCTTCAATTAGCGGAGGTTGTGAGCTGATCTGAGCTCTAGTTAGAACTTCCGTCATTTTTGCCGTCAAATCTTCCAATATGAAATTGGTGGTTAAATCTCTAGATTCCATCATGAAATCTAAAAAAAAATTCCTTCCTTTTTTCCTTTTTTTTACACTTCGCACACCACTATATATACAACATTTCATAACCCTAACATTTTTTTTCAAATCGTGCAGCTTCCTCTACGTGACCCTAATTTTTTTCCTTCCAAATTCGCACAGCTTCCTCTGCATTCCTCAGCAGCTTCCTCTGTGTTCCTCAGCATCTTCCTCTATGTTCCTCAGCATAACTTTCTCTGCGTTCTTCAGCGCAGCTTCTTCGACTACGTTCCTCAACTGCGTTCCAGCTGGTGTGAAGCCACAGTTGTTGAAGGCTTGCGTTGCTGTGATAGAACCCTAAATGTTTTCCTCCTGGCAGAGCAGCGCCTTCCTTCTTCTGATGGACGATCAACGAGCAGCTTGTGATTTCTAAACCTAAAAAAAAAAGTTCACAGAAAGCAAAGGAACTGAAGCTGTGATGAAGCTGTTTTTTTTCCTTTTTCTTTTTTGTTTTGTTTACAGGAACTAATACGTGCAGATTTTTTTTCTTCTATTACTCTTAGTTTTTCGTCGATACTTGGAACCATCCTCATCATCAATCTGATCACTGCAAAAAAAATTGTTTTTTTGTTTTACAGAATTGTAGGGTTGAAGAACAGTACGGCTGCCCCACAGTAGCAACTAGAATGGAACGTAGGAACTGTGATGACTCCAACGAGTAGCTTGAACGGCTACCCCAAATCCTGGCCAAATAATCAGCCGAATACCCATAGATTAACACAATCTGTTGAGCATATCACACCAAATCAGTCAAAGGAGAACAAAATCAACGTAGCAGGTAACTTATTCTTTCATTAGGACAACCAATAACTCTACTCTGATACCATGTCAAATTATTGTTGTTAATGTTAATAGTTTCTGTATTTATGTATTTCTCTATTCTGATCTTTTCTTTACAAGAGTTAAGATATATGTATACAAGGAAAACAAGAATTAAACAATAACCATAATTCCTGCACATCCATGTTTTATGGCTCCACTAATATTATTGTCTGCTCCATGTTTTACTCCACTGAGCATTTGTGTCTGCCACTGTTTTTCAGCATGCACCACAACACACACCAACAATCCCATCTCTATATATATATTAACTTTTTCCACCAATCATTCCACACCTTTTTCATTCTAGACTTCTGAGGAGATTTTGTAGAGAGAAAAAGTGGAGGAAGTTCTCCATCTTTTAAGTTTTCTTTTTGTTCTTTTTTTTCTCCCCTCTTTCCCTTAAATTATTTTCTATTGTTTCCTATCGCATGCGTGGTGGGTATAGTTGTAATATTTTCTTACCATCTAAAGACAATGCACTCTATCGCACTTACACCTGCACATTCCTACGTAGAAAGTGGTCTTATGGATACTAGAGTGACAGACAGACACAGTTAGGTTTGGCCACCATAGGTACGCACGTGAGCAAAATGGGACTACATTGGAAAAATCATGGACAAGTGGAGAAGTGGAGGTCTGTCCGGATGATGGGTGTCTAACGTAATGCTATCCTAGGAGGTCTGTTCAGTGGGTGGACGTCCGATCAGGACCAATCTGACCAATTTCTGTCTAGCTGGGCTCTATTTGATGAGGCACCATCTGATTTGTACCATCGGACAACGTTTTGTCCGGTGGGGTTTTGTTTAGAAGCTCTCTATCTGGTAGGTTTCCATTCGATAACTCACTATCTGATAGACTCATCCAGTAGCTCTCTGTTTAGTAGTGCTCGAGGTAATGGTGGCTAGACCTTCACACTGCCTCGATTCTGATGGTTGAATCTATTGGGTTTGATCATGCGTTAATTATACACAAGGTAATTTATGGGCCGAATGCGGCTCCGGTCATATTCTTGTTGGTGTTCATTTGCGTTAGTTAAGTTTAGATGATGTAGACTTTACTTTTTTTACTATGAATCAGTATGAGTCCAAGATGTCTGATATTTTTCAAAATAGGTTGAGAGAGATGTTTCGTATTCCAGAATTCATAGTGTTAATGCCTCAGGTTCCTGAACTATTTAGAGTGATCATCTTTTTGATAGAGTTACTAGTTCTATAAATTACCTATTTTCTAGGCTATGACTTCATTTCCCGCACATCGTGTGGGAGTTCTTATCTTATATTAGGGTTGTCGCATGCTAGTTTCCATCTAATAGTTATAGAGTACTGATGATTTGTTGGGTGCTTTGCAAGTAATATGGCAAGGGAGTCATTATAGGACTTTATTTACATTTACCATTTGCAACAAAATTTTTATTGAGGAGCTTGTTGGTTTGTAAACTTGTTTACAAGCCCAAAGAAGTCAAAAACAAACTTTGAAATATTCTAGCCCATTTGAAGTCCAGCTCGTGGAAGCTTCTACGGTGATGATCTGGATTGATAAGGATACATCTCATGATTGGTGGGAAGAAGAAAATCAATGGGTTAGGTAAGAAGATAAGTGTATGGTTTAGATTGTTTTGGTAGGTTTATATTGTATGGCTTAGATTTATTAGTTGTTTCTATAAATACCTCTCAGTAGCAATGTAATAATCAAGTAAAAGAAATCAGAAACAAAAATTCAATAATTTCTGAGTGTTTTTGGAAAATTGTTCTTGAGTGTTCTTGAGTTTTCAGAGTTTTGATCCATAATTTTCCAACAAAGTGGTATCAGAGCTGTAGTTGGAAATATAAATATACACTATTGTATATCAAATCGAAGCTCTCGATGAGAAAAATCCGACGCCGCAATAATCATCCCGATCGGAATTCGGACGCGCCGCCACGATCCTCCGGAAGGTTCTGCTAGAATTGAGTTAACTCACCGAGTTGGAGCCAAGTTGATTGAGCCGTGAAGCCTGTTGACTGAGCCTCCAAGCCATTTGACCGTTGACCAAAAAATTCAGATTTTTCCAGAGTTCCTCTTAAGGTTTTTTGACGTTTTGAATCAATCTGTGCGATCAGAATTTATAAATTCTCACTATATTGAGAATTATGTCAAGTGGAGGTATGTCACGTTTCAAGTCCCGACACTCAACAACGATAACTATGATAATTGGAGTATCAAGATGAAGGCTCTTTTGGGTACACATGATGTGTGGGAAGTCGTAGAGAAAGGCTTAAGTGTGCCAGACGATGAAACTACTCTAACGCAAGTGCAAAAAGAATCTTTGAAGGATTTGAGAAAGAGAGAAAAGAAAGCCCTTTTTCTTATCTATCAAGCCTTAAATGATGATGGGTTTGAGAAGATTTCAGATGCAACATCTTCCAAAGCAGCGTGGAATAAGATTCAAATTTCTTTCAAAGGAGCCGAGAAAGTGAAGAAGGTTCGTCTCCAAACACTAAGAGGTGAGTTTGAATCTCTACATATGAAAGCTTCCGAATATATTTCTGATTATTTCTCGAGTCGTAGTTGTTTCTAATCAATTAAAAAGAAACGGTGAGATGTTGGGAGATGTTAGAATAATGGAAAAGATACTTCGTTCATTAGATTCCAAATTTGAGCACATCGTTGTAACGATTGAGGAAACAAAAGATTTGGAAAAAATGACCATTGATGAACTCAATGGGTCATTACAAGCATATGAAGAAAAGCATAAGAAGAAGCAAGGGATCACTGAGAAACTCTTCAAAATGCAATTCAAGGATAAGCATGAAAGCCAAGGTAATGATAGAAACCAACGTGGCCGAGGTAGAGGTAGAGGTCGTGGACGAGGTGGAAGCCACTGTTGTGGACGAGGTTGGAATTACAACAACAATTCCAACAACTTTGAGAGAGCAGAAAGCTCAACACAAAGTCGAGGAAGAGGTAATATGAACTCAAGGTATGACAAATCTCAAGTTCAATGCTATAATTGTCATAAATTTGGACATTATGCTTCAGAATGTAGAGCTCCCAATAATAAAGTAGATGAGAAAATCAACTACATAGAGGAGAAGATCGATGAGAAAGAAACTCTTTTTCTAGCATGGAAGGAGGGTGATAGTAGTCAACCAAATGCCTGGTATCTTGACAGCGGTGCAAGCAACCATATGTGTGGAAGGAAAGACATGTTAGTGGAACTAGATGAGTCAGTAAGTGGAAATGTCTCATTTGGAGATGATTCAAACGTAGCAGTGAAAGGAAAATGTAACATTCTTATTCGTTTGAAAGATGGGCAACATCAATTTATTTTCAATGTTTACTATGTCCCAAATATGAAAAGTAACATCTTAAGTTTAGGACAACTGTTAGAGAAAGGTTATGATATTCATATGAAGGATTGTAATCTTTCTATAAAAGATGATAAGAATAACCTCATTGCTAACGTGCCGATGTCAAAGAATAGAATGTTCTTGATCAACATACAAAATGACATTGCAAAGTGTCTGAAAGCCTGCTATAAAGATGCATCGTGGCTATGGCATCTTCGATTCGGACATCTCAATTTTGGAGGATTGGAGTTGTTGTCTAAAAAGGAGATGGTGAAGGGACTACCTTGCATTAACCATCTTGATCAACTTTGTGAAGGGTGCCTACTCGGGAAGCAATTCAGAAAAAGCTTTCCAAAGGAGTCAGACTCAAGAGCCAAGAAGCCACTCGAGCTAATCCATACTGATGTGTACGGACCGATCAAGCCTAGTTCTCTCGGTAACAGTAACTATTTTCTTCTTTTTATTGATGATTTTTCAAGGAAAACTTGGGTATATTTCTTGAAACAGAAATCAAAAGTTTTTGAAGTATTCAAAAGGTTCAAAGCTACAGTGGAGAGAGAAAGCGGTAGAAAAATCAAAGCCATGAGATCAGACCGAGGTGGAGAATTTACATCCAAGGAGTTTCAAGAGTTCTGTGAAACAAATGGAATTCATAGATCTTTAGCAGTGCCAAGATCCCCCCAACAAAATGGTGTAGCTGAAAGAAAGAACCGAATAATCCTCAATATGGCACGAAGCATGCTCAAAAGTAAGAAACTACCCAAAGAGTTTTGGGCAGAAGCAGTAGCATGTGCAATTTACTTGTCAAACCGATCTCCAACAAGAAGTGTATGGGGAAAGACACCGCAAGAGGCATGGAGTGGAAGAAAGCCTGGGGAAAGACAACACACAAAAAACGTGCAAGTATACACGGTCACAAGTAATAATATGATAAATAAATTATCGTTCCCACAGAGAAATGTTACCAACTCTTGTTAATTACTAAAATTATTTAAACCTAATTTTATTCAAACAATCAATAATTTTATGCAGTTTGACTTAATGAATAATTTTGTTTCTTTTTAAAATTTTTTATGAAAATTCTAGGATTGTAGTTTACCCAAATTAATTCACTTGAATATTTTATTCTCTCTTGATTTATGCTCTCATATTTTAAGTTATTAACCAAGAACTCCTAATTTATCCATATATCTCTTTCAAGCTTCATACAGACACATCCAGTTAAAATGATTCACTATATTCCTATGAGAATTAATTTCAACCATATTCATTAAGTTCCGAGTTCTCAAAAGTTACACATACAATAAAAGTATATTTCTATCCCTTATGTATATACATTATTTTATCCCGAGCAACACACAAAAATTCCTTTTTCAAGTTTATTTAAGTGTCACATTTCAGTTAATTAATCTTCCGATAATTAAAAACATTTAAAGCAGGTAAAATAAACAACTTAAAACAGTTCCACAAATCATTCAAAAATAATTACTTCAAGTTTCATAATTTATGTAACACTACAATCCTAGAACAAATAGATTAGTTCATAACAGAAATTAAAATTACAACACCACAAAAATAAAACATTGCAGAGAAACAAAAATTAAAAGAAAATGAGTTAGGAGAAACTCTTTCACGATTCCTCAATGAAAAATAATTTCTTCCATTTCCTTCTTCTTCGTCAACCTCTTTCTCTGTAATTTCCCTAAGATAATACACAACAAAAATGTTAAAATAAAATGTTCTGTGTGTAAAAGAGACACGCAGAGAGGAAAAATGAAAACTTCTTAAGAGGAAATAATTAAAGAAAATCAGAGATCTGGAAAATCCTTCAAAAATTTGAGAGAGAAATCTCTGCTAAAAAAAATGAAAAACGAACACGAGAAAATTCTACAAAAAACTAAAACAAAACCAAAAACGCGTCAAAATGAAAATTTTCGTAACATATATCACCCACTTTTCAATTATTCCTTTTTTTTTATTATTATTTTATATTAGTGGGGGACACAAATAAATGGAGGGAAATAAAAAAAACATCACGCGTGAAAACAATTCTGTGCGTTTTATTTTTTTCTTCTTCTACGCATGCCACGTGTCGCCATGTGATTGGCTGCGAGCAATTCAGAGACACGTGGCAGCGTTTCATTGGACGGGCAGGTCGGGCTCATGGAGAAATGATGGAATGGCTCGGTGCGCGACAGCTGGATCCACGTGCTTCAATCTGGACCGTTCAACTGATCCAACGGTGAGCGATGCGCCTCAGGGAAATTCTGCGCAGCCGATATATGGGTCCCACCCTGCACGCCAGTCTGCGCAGCCAGTGGGCCCCACTCGGGCACCGAGCCGCGTGAAACTGAATCTGCGCCCATGCGATTTTGTCGGGTGTGATATGGACGCGCGAATCTCAGCCGTTTCTTCTTTGATCGGACGGTCCACGTTTCGCGCGTGGGTATGACGCGTGGTTCTTCTCACCTGCGCAGAAAAATATACTTTCTTAATTGCATTTTGACATACAAATTTATTTCAAATTACATTTTCAACTTTCTTTAATTATAGTTTAGCCTTTTTCTAATTTAAATTAAATTTTTAAACTTTTAATAATTAAAATTAAGCCCGATTTAAATTTAAATTATATTTTTGACTTTTATAAATTGCAATTAAACACTCTTTTATTTGAAATTATATTTTTGGACACAAATTTGCAATTAAGTACGTTTTCGATACAAATTATTTAATTTTTATTTAAAAATATAAAAAACAGTAAATACTAATTTATTCATCGAAAATTAACTAAAATCATTAAGAACATAGCAATTATAATTAATAAAATAGGTAAAAATAACTATATAAAATACAGTTATCACCCACCTAAGAGTCTTTGGAAGTATAGCCCATGTTCATGTACTGGATGAGAGAAGAACGAAGCTTGATGATAAAAGCGAGAGTTTTATCTTCATCGGTTATGATGTTAATTCAAAGGGCTATAAGTTATACAACCCACACAATAAGAAGATTGTGATTAGTCGAGATGTGGTATTCGACGAAGAAGGAGAATGAGATTTTAACTCTCATGCAGATAACTTCAATTTCTTTCCTTAGTTTAAAGAAGATGAGCAGACAATGGGGGAGCAATCTGTAGAAATTCAACAAGAGCCAACGACTCCACCTACTTCACCAATGCCTACCACTCATGAAGATCCGTCATCATTTTCAAGTGGAAGTGAAAGAGCTATAACACATACACGAAATCTCCAAGATCTTTATGAGGTAACAAAACGACAAGATAATCTTACCTTATTTTTTCTCTTTGCTGATTGTGAACCAGTGAGCTTTCAAGAAGTTGTACAAGAGAAGAAGTGGAGAGATGCGATGGATGAAGAAATCAATGCAATAGAGAAGAACGACAAATGGGAACCTGTTTCACTTCCCAAAGGGCATAAGACAATAGGTGTCAAATGGGTGTACAAGACAAAGAGGAATGCTAAGGGAGAGATTGAAAGGCACAAGGCAAGACTAGTAGCAAAAGGATATAGTTAAAAGGCTGGAATTGACTATGATGAGGTATTTGCTCCTGTCGTTCGATTAGAAACTATAATACTAATCATTTCTTTGGCAGCTCAAAATAAATATAAGATACATCAAATGGATGTAAAATCTACTTTTCTAAACGGAGTCCTTGAAGAAGAAGTCTACATTAAGCAACCATCATGCTATGAAGAAAAAGGTCACAAAGACAAGGTATTGAAGTTGAAGAAAGCTCTTTATGGGTTAAAGCAAGCACCAAGAGCATGGAATAACCGCATCGAAAAGTACGTTTTGGAGAACAGCTTCACCAAGTGTCCCTATGAATATTCACTCTACGTCAAGATTGAAGATGGCGATATTATAATCATTTTTCTATACGTAGATGATCTCATCTTCACTCGAAGTAATCCGAAGCTATTTGAAGATTTTAAGAAGGTGATGACCCGAGAGTTCGAAATGACAGATATTGGGTTAATGACATACTACCTTGGAATTGAAGTGAGGCAAAAGGAAGAAGGCATATTCATCTCTCAAGAAAGCTATGCAAGGGAGATACTAAAGAAGTTTAAAATGAACGATTCCAAGCCGATCAACACACCAGTGGAATGTGGAATCAAACTATCCAAGCATGAAGATGGTGAAAGTGTGGATCCAACATTTTTCAAAAGTTTAGTTGGAAGTCTGCGTTATCTCACATGCATAGCAAGAAAGGATGTACAACTCGAGTATGTAAAATCACAAGATCAAATTGCCGACATCCTCACTAAACCGCTCAAGCAAGAACACTTTGTCAGATTGAGAAATTTGCTCGGCATCATAAAACAAGTTTAATGGGGAGTGTTGGTTTGTAAACTTGTTTACAAGCCCAAAGAAATCAAAATCAAACTTTGAAATATTCTAGCCCATTTGAAGTCCAGCTAGTGGAAGCTTCTATGGTGATGATCTGGATTGATAAGGATACAACTCATGGTTGGTGGGAAGAAGAAAATCAATGGGTTAGGTAAGAAGATAAGTGTATGGTTTAGATTGTTTTGGTAGGTTTATATTGTATGGCTTAGATTTATTAGTTGTTTCTATAAATACCTCTCAGTAGCAATGTAATAATCAAGTAAAAGAAATCAGAAACAAAAATTCAATAATTTCTGAGTATTTCTGGAAAATTGTTCTTGAGTGTTCTTGAGTTTTCAGAGTTTTGATCCATAATTTTCCAACAGAGCTTTCTGATACTAACAAGGGATGGAGAGATGCTTTCTTTACAGCAATAGGAGATTTTGATGTGGTTATTCTTGTCATTCCTTTACACCTACAAAAGTTTCTAAGGATAGTATAGTGGCTAAGAGTTGGCTTTATTTTGTGTTAACTTCCGCTTTCTAACTCATTTATATTTTGTACGAAGTTCATTGGCTTCAGGGGTAGTCCTTCCATGGAGGCATAGCAGTGATTGACCTTTTCTTCTTGAGAGGATTTCTTACTGGGGTTTGGATTTTTCTGTCAATTTTCCTAAGACTGATAGCCCCCATCTATTGATCGTAAGTCCTCCCTTTTTACTTGGAATTTATTTTGGATTCTCATGCTACCTTAGGTTGATATAATTTTATATTTTTCATTGTAGTAATGACTTATCATCATATTTCCAATCAAAAGGATATAGGCATGTGTGCTCTTAGATTTCGAAGAGAGTTAGACCTTCTAGAGGCCCTAAAAGTCCTTGGGTGCCCAAGTAGATATAAGAAAAAGAGATACTTAAGTATATGTAATAGTGGTTGATCTGCCTCCTAGCATCGCACTAGCACGGTTAGTGTGAATTGGCACTCCACCAACAATTATAGTTACAGTTATGAGTTCTGACCCTATTGAAATTGATCCTCATATTTTGATTTAGTTGAGGTCAAGCTCTATTATAGAATTACCATGTTCTGAGATGCTTGTTCAAGGCGATGCTACAATTTGATATGTAGTGTAGAGTGGTTTACTAGGGATACGAGGTTCGGGGACTTAGGCAAGCTTGTAGTCATGTTTAGAGTCACTACAAGCGAGTCCTTTGATACTTAAGTTTTATATTATAAAATAACTAATAAGTAGTCAAAATAACTTTGTAAAACACAACAAATATACTTCGAATGTGGTCTAAAGAAGAATTATATGGCTTTTAAATAATTCAACAAAAGTTTTTTTAAAAAATAAACCTAGTTATTTTGTCACAAAGTTTTAGTTTTAAAAATATCTAAACTAATAATATAAATTAATAAAATGATAAAGGATAAATTATGTTCACATAAATTAATGCAAAACATGCAATTTATCAATCAACGAAGAATTAATGAGATATGTAACTAGTTGATTATATTTTATAAAATTAATTAGGTTAATGAAATATAAGTCTAGATAATTTATTATTTTTATTAACTTATGCTTATTTTCTAAGAAATTAAAAAAACCATTTAAGGGTATAAAATTTAAACTTTTATTCAAGCATTCCAAATTAGATTTTAGAAAAAAATATGTTGTCAATATATTTTCAAATAATAATTTTTATAAAAAAATTTAAAATAAAATATTACTCAAGTCCAAATAACCAAATTCAAAATCTAAAATTGACTCTAAATCAGATTCATACTTATGTTTCTAAAACCCAACTTCATATTATAAATCTGTTACGATTTATAATAGATTTTGTAAAATTATTGAATAGAAAATAATATGTGTTTTATGATTATTAAAAATATTCACATATTTTTAATAAATGATCAAGATTTTAAATATAATATTTTGAAATATACATTAAATTAAATCCTTAAATATGATACAATTAAAGTTAATACCACAACTGTATTATTAATATAACTCTCGCATCAATCTATTATCTGAAAAACTCATATTATTGCTAGTTATTATGAATACCTAATCTAAATTGTTTATAATATAAACATTTAAATTGTTCAACTCTCAAATGAGAGAAGAACTAAAAAATGAAAACTAAAAAAGCTTAAGAAAGTTGAGTGAGAGTGAGAAAGAGAGATGCTCGTGAAGGAATGAATGATATATGAAGTTGGGGGTATTTATAGGTTATGAATACATGATGAAAAACATAGAAATGTGGTTCAAATGGTCATGCATCACATTGTGCAATTTTCCCCTACAATAATATATGATAATTTTGTATGTGTTATAATCTTGACCTGAACCACTCGTGTTGCGACACACATTAAACTCCGTTGTAGAACACGTCAAATTACGTGTTTTTCATCTTCTTTTGTTTCACCCCCTTACAAGCTTGATTTTTTCATATGTATGCTTTACATATGTTATCCTTTGTATTCTTCTTGTTTACAGTTGAGTGTTTTTGAGGTATGATTTTTCATGTGCATAAAAATTGAATCATTTTGAAGTCAAAAATATTTGAAAAACAATAAAATATATCTATGATTTTAAAAACATAGATTTGTTAAAATGATGATAAAATTATACAATTACAAATCTATTTTTTCATTTAAAGTGCATAAAATCATGTAATATTTATTACTTTTCAATCACTCATCACAACCTCTAACCTGCTTCTTGTTAGTCTCTAACAAGAAAGAAAAAAATTAAACTAAAATAAAATTAGACTAATCTAAATCATTTCAGGCAATGTTATATTTAGCATATACAACAAAACTTTAACCTTTTAGGTTGTCATACTAGACAAGTTTAAGTCTCGTGAGTATTTTCAAAAATGATACTCCCAAACATAGAACTAAAATGCAAAAAAAAGTAAAAGAAATAACACAAATAACACAAATAACGCATAAACAAATAACAACTAAAATTTTAACAAAGTAAAATTCAAAATAAAACAAAGTAAAAATAAAACTAGTAAAACTTCTCATGCTTCTAATATCTTTTAAGTTCATAATTAAATTCAAAGCATAAGTTATTTTAACATCCTAAACATTCATAGTTTATTATAATAATGAGTTGAAAAGCATATTCATATCCCACATAAAAATGCATCAACATTGATTTATTCAATTTTTGTATTTGGAATCCAAATTCGTTTTGACTCTAAACTTCACAAATCATACTTTCAATATTACACTAATCTTATTAGTTTAAGCACTCAATCAAAAGTATATGCAAAAGAGTTTAGGTAAAGAAATGAACTAATATATTTTCACATGTTTAAAGAAGAAAATGCTTAAAGTAGTGCATAACATTGATCTCATGAAAGGAATCAAATGAAAGGATTTATAACGAAATCACGTATTATCCTCATGTATCAATTAAAATCATCAAATAAAAATTTCAAGTATACACCTTTTAGAGATGAAGAAAATGCAATGACTTCTATTGGATTTATTTCTTATTGTTCTTTTATATTTAGTCAGTTCTCACAACTTTGTAGGATTTTTAGGTCATACTATTTACTTTATACTATTCTTTTTTTCTTCTCTTATTTTTTTCTCTTATTTTTTTTTCTCTTATTTTTTCTCTCTCTCCCATTTAGATATTTTTGTTTTGATTGACGACCCATGTATAATTTGTCCATATTTTGTATGATTTGGTGAATGACTAATTTTGGTTTTTTGATTGTATCTTTTTTGGAAGTCATTTCAATTTCTACTTAAATTATTCAATTTAAGCAACAAATATAAATATATAACACTTAATCAAATGTAAAAATCCTAGCATTCATTGCAAAAACTTATAAAGATCATTTAAATAATTTGAATTGATAAAAAGAGTGGTTAAAAGTGTAAAATAATATTATAACTCAAAAATGAAAAGAAAACGACTTAAAATATGCTTAGAAAATAGTCTACATTATTTGATTCTTAAACACCAATTTTGAATTTATCATAATTTTCATATTTCATCATGAAATACAAATTATATTAAAATTCAACTAGTTATGACTTGTGAGGTTTAAAGTCAAAGCAAATTCGGATTCCAAACATTGAAATTAGGAAAATCAATATGGATGCATTTTTATGTGGGATATGAATGTTATTTTCAACTTATTATTATAATAAACTATTAATATTGCATATTAAAATAAATTATGCTTTGAATTTTAATTTTAAACTTAAAAGATACTCGAAGTATGAGAAGTTATGATATTTTTATTTTTACTTTCTTATATTTTACTTCTTTAAAAAATTAGTTGGTATTTGTTTGTGTTATTTTGTTATTTCTTTTAAATTTTTTTGTATTTTAGTTTGATGTTTGTGAGTATTATCTCTAAAATTCCTCACGAGATTTAAACTCTTTCACTAGGGCAGTCTATGAGTTTAAAGACTTATTACATAAGGTAAACACAACTGTGTCAATCTACGAAAAGAATTTAAGATAGTTTAATTTATTTACTTTTTGTTTTTTTTCTTGTTTCCTTTGCTACAAACTAGCAAGAAGTTGGTTGGAAGTTCAAGCACTAAAAATAACATGATTTACATGAACTTTAGTGTCAAAATATATTTGTATTTGTATAATTTTATTATTCTTTGAACCAATCTATGTTTTTATAATCATGGATATGTTTAATTATTTTGCAGGTATTTCTGATATCTAATGATTCAACTTGAAGAATTGTACGTGAAAGAATTTATTTCAACCAAAAAAGAATAAAAGATAAAAACATATGTAAGTCTTACATAATCTCCAACCAAGCTTGTAAGATATGAAACAAAAGAAGATAGAAAACACACAGTTTTGAAGTGTGCCACGGTAATAGAAAAATGTATGCTCTAAGGAAAGTGGCTCAGCGTATGAAATCATTGCATGCTTGCAGCGTGTAGCCCTTTGATTCACTTTTCTCTTCTTTTGCAACATTTTCCAATCCTATAAATAGGATCACCTCCCTTTCATTTTAACATCAATTGTTTTCTCTCATTTCTCTTTTCACGGTTTTTTTAGTTTAGTTTCAAAGTTTTTCTCCCAATTTTGAGAGTTGAACAAAGTTTAAAATATTTAGTAGTTCTTTCAATTCTATAAAAAATATTGACAAATCTATTTGGAAGTCTTTCAGATACAAAAATAATACTGAAATTCTGTGCTTGGAAGGATACGTTTGAAGTATAAATTTTAAACATATTCTTATATTTTCAGATTAATTTTATTTGTTGTTCTAAATGTTATATTTAATTTACTGATAATTTATTGAATTAGGCATGTTCGGTTGAATTACTATATGATATTAATTATATTGTTATACTTGCAAAAATATTCGCATAGGTAAAATAATTTTATAAAATAAAGTGATATTTATTTCTTCATTCTTGTTTTACAAAGTTTATTTTAGAAAAATATATTGATAAAATATTTTTTATAATAAATTTAAAATATGAGAGTTAGATTTAAGATTTGATTATATGGATCTAATTTAAAGTCAATGTTAATGAATCTATGAAAGTAGAGTTATTACTACACGTTTTTTCCTAATATTTATTTGTTTTTTTTAATAAATAGTGTTTTTTGGGGTTAAAAATATTAAAATATGAACTTTCTAATGAAAATGGATAAAAATATTTTTTTTTTTGAAAATGTTTAATGTAGGACCACTCAAAAAGATATCACATGGATGTCATGTAAGCAAGGGGCTAACCAGCCACGTAATTGCCAAGCAAGTATAAAGGGCCAATTGTGCAACACAATGTGTAATGGGTGATGTAGGTCGTGCCAAGTGTTGGTATGATGTTAGTTCTAAGTTTCACCACGTGGTTAACGAGCATGCCACTTATCGTCACCTGATTTGTCCATTCTTTCCACCAAGGCACCACACAATCTGTATCTGTAAATCACAACACGTTATATGGTGCTGATCGATTCAATCACATTGACCACCACTAGTCCACCCACGCCATGCATTGCACGCTAATTAGCCTAGTGAATCTCCCATGCTATGTGTCACATTCTTATTAGACAATGTTGTTAATTTTCCTTTTTTTTCAACTCAACCCTTGATCTGAAGTTCATCAAAGGGTCCAGATTCTACCTAAACCTAATTTAACCTCCTAATTTCTCTATAAACCCTGATGAGCCTAAAATTACATATTTTTTATCAACTTTTAGAGCCAAGAAGAGAGAAAAATACAAAATAATTCAAAATGAGATATAATTTTGGTGGAGATCCAAGAGAAGATTGGTGCTACAATTCAAGAGATTAAGTTATTTCTTTTTCTTCTCCTTTCTTTATGAAAAATATAAATTTTATGAACAAAATCATGTCTAGCTAATTTATTAATCTAGGGTCTTATAAACCCAATTTTCTATATGTCATGATGTAATATTTTACCCTAATTATGATTTCAATTTAATTATATTTTTCAATCTAATTTTTATGTTATTAATTATTTGGCCAACAATTGATCTATAGAGATAATTAAATAGATTTAAGAAAATTATTTAATTATTTGTCTTGATTAAATAGCATGCATAGTTTTTAGGGAGAAATATATGATTCTTATGTAAGTTATCCATAATTAATGAAATTGATGAAATTAATGAGTAGTATGCAATTTGATTGATATAAGAGTATCATTAGATTAGTTACTATATGATATGTAGTTTATTTGAGATAAGAATACATATTAGGTTAGAATCAATTGATCATATAATTGATTGATAATTATATTGGGGGATTTTAGTAATTCATATGTTTAAAAAATTCAGAGATTAAGCATTCCTACATATTTTATCATATATCTTTTTAGTTACCAAATATGACTTTATTAATTACTGCTATTTATTTTTAGTTCTTTTAATTTTGCTTTCTTAAAACATAAAAACACAAAAAAATTGATTTTTATATTTTAATTTATAAAATTAGTTTCTAATAACATAATTTCCGTGGGAATGATATTTTTTTTATCATTATATTACTTATTGCAATGTATACTTGCGTATTCATTACATACAATTCGTGTCGATCAAATGTCTAGATTTTAGATTTGATTATTTGGATCTGAGTTATACTTTATTTTAAAGATTTTTATATGAATTATTATTTAAAAATGTGTTGACGACATATTTTCATAGTATATTTTAATCTAACTTTGATACCTTGAATGCAAGTCTAAATTATATGCTCGATCTTAAGTAGTAATTAGATGGTTAACAATAAATTATAATTTAATAATAATCAATTTATAATCTCGAACTTAGGATATTAATTAGTTATTATTAACATGACTCTAATCTTGACCAAAAGAAATAAAGGTCACTAATATCAATTTATACTTTTAATAACTAAATTAATATTAAGAAAACATGATTAACTAACTAATTTATCCCATAAATTCTTCATTGAGTGTTAAATGTTATTTACCTAATGTTTATTGAATCTATCTTTTAGTTTAGATATTTTAAAGCCAAAACTTTGTGACAAAATGTTTAAATTTAGTTTTCCATTTTAAGGATTTCGTTAAATTATTTAAAAACTACGCAATTCTTCTCAAAGGCCGACTTTGAAAATATATGTATCATTTCTTACAAAGTGATTCGTTGGCTTATATGTTATTTTATAAATAAAAAAACTTGAGCATCAAGTTTTTGACGCTATTGTCAAGAAAGAATAATATGTTAAATTTTTATTATTAAAATCTTAAAAGCTTTTTATATTATTAATATTGTGATTATTATTTAAAATATTAAAATATCTAGATTATTAATTAACTTTCTATATTTTAAGTTTTCAATTTTTTTTAAAAATATTTTTGACTTTATTTTTTTTTAAATAAAAATAAAAAATAAAAAAAATTAAATTTTAAATAAAAGTTGAAAATTCTTTACTTATTTAATAAAAACAATTAAATTTTTAGTTAAATTTTCTTTTCGTTTAGCCCGCTAGAGCTCTTTTCCGGTTGAGCGAAAAAAACATGATTAATACTAGGAATTGAAAATTCTAACTTTTGGGGTACTTTTTGTTCTTCCATTCTTTTAAGCTTCACTTTTGGCCCTTTTGGAGTTGAAGCGGTATGCAAAGTTCCTTTCTTCGAACTTGCCTTACGGGCATAGGTCTTCCTTACGTTATTCGAATCATTGTGTCCCCCCATAATAACTTTCACCTCATGGATAGCTTGTCCAGGTGCCTATTCTTGTTCTCTTGGTGGGGAAGCAGTCATTTGTGTTGTGCTCGGCTTCCTTGTGAAACCTACAGTACCTAGCTCTATCTTGTCCAGAATTTCTCATTTTTCTGGAGCATTGCACTGTTCATTGATTTTCAATCAGCATTGGCATGACTTCTCGTGGTAACGTTAAAGGTGTGTAAGTTTGGAAGCCTTGTTTTGGTTGTTCAAGATCTCTTTCCCACGATTTTTTCTTTTTTCTATCCTAGTTCTTTTATTTTCTTTGCATCTCTATATGTGATAATTAATGGTCTTGTTTAGTGGTAAAATCACTTACTTAGTTTAATGTTATATTTTGTTAATAGATAAAGTAGAAAATATAGAAGACATTTAATTAAGTATGTTATTGAAATACTAATTTCTTGTTCATTCAATGTGAACACTAATTTCTTATCTATTCAATGTGGAGATGAACATGGAATCTTTATTAACACAAGTTCTTCAAGGATGTTGTCTATAAATAACTTGTTTTATTTGTGCAAAATATAAGAGTAAATGAATTAGAGAGCATCCATAAGAAAGATAGTAAAAGTCTTTGTGAGAGTTATTACTTAGAAAGGAAAATTTGTTCTTTCTTTGTAAGTAATATTTTCCCTATTTTGTAAGAGAGACATTTCTCCTATTATAATATAGATTATAATTGTTATCTCATTGTAACTAGAGATAAAGTGTTGTAATCCCTATTTTACAATAGTGAAATCCTCCTACACTTGCCCGTGGTTTTTTTACCCCAATTTGTTCGGGGGGTTTTCCACGTAAAATATTTGTGTCCATTTTATTTTCATTATTCTCAATTTCACTTTAGTTGCGTGTTAGCTTCAACCCAGTAATTTTTCCTAATAGTGGTATCAAAGCAATTGGTTGAGGGGTGTGAAGTAGATCGTTGTGAACGAGATGTCGACTACAACAAAGTTTGATGTTGAGAAGTTCAACAGGAGTAATTTCTCGTTGTGGAAAATGAAAATTAAGGCAATTTTAAGGAAAGATAATTGTTTGGCAGTAATTGGAGAAAGGCCCGCAGAGATCACTGATGACAAAAAGTGGAACGAGATGGAGCGAAGCTTCTATTACAAAGTCTACCTGACTCGTATGATCAACTCATCATCAACCTGACGAACAACATCCTCACGGACTATCTAGTCTTCGACGAAATTACTGTCGCTGTTTTGGAAGAAGAAACTAGGCGTAAAAACAAGGAAGACAGACAGGCAGGTTCGCAGCAAGCAGAAGCTTTGACGATGACAAGAGGAAGATCAACGGAAAGTGGCCCCAGTGGGAGTCAAAATCATGGTAGATCAAAAATCAAGAAATATGAAGAATTTCAAGTGCTACAATTGTGGCAAGAAAGGGCATGTCAAGAAGGATTGTTGGTTCAAAAAGAAGAGTGGAGTCCCTGAGTCATCAAATGCTCAAGGGAATGTGGCAAATGCCTCAAATGATGGTGAATTTCTATACAATGAGGCAACAACGATAGTTGAAGGCAGAAAGTGGTTCGTTGATATCTGGTTATTAGACTCAGGAGCAACATGGCATATGACATCTCAGAGAGAATGGTTTCACAAATATGAACCAATCTTAGGAGGTTCTGTACACATGGGCAATGATCATGCTTTGGAGATCGTTGGTATTGGTACTATGAAGATAAAGATGTTTGATGGTATAATTCGCACTATTCAAGAGGTACGACACGTGAAAGGCTTGAGGAAGAATCCATTATCTTTGGATCAAATGGATAGTCTTGGATGCAAGACCCATATATAAAATGGGCTCATGAAAATTTTTAAAGGTGCACTTGTGGTTATGAAGGCAGAAAAGATCAAGATGAATCTATTCATGCTAAAAGGAGAAATACTAGAGGAAGCTAATGTGTGTGTTGTGTCAATCAACAAGGGAGAAGAGTCGACGAAGATGTGGCATCTCAAACTACGTCACATGTAAGAATGAGGTTTGAAGATTTTCTTCGACAGAAACTACTTCCAGGGCTCAAATCGGTAAATCTACGTTTCTATGAGCATTGTGTTACAAGTAAGCTGCATAGATTGAAGTTTAATAGATCTGATGCCAAGAGTAAATGTATTCTAGACTTGATTCATTCTGATGTATGAGAGTCACCAGAAATGTCCCTAGAAGGAGCAAAGTATTTTGTGTCTTTTATTGATGATTATTCCAGGAGATGTTGGGTGTATCCAATCAAGAAGAAGTCAGATGTATTTCTGGTATTCAATGATTTAAAAGCGTAGGTGGAACTTGAATCTAGGAAAAAGATCAAGTGCTTAAGGAAAAATAATGGAAGAGAGTACACATACGGCGAATTTCTTTCTTTTTGTAAGAAGGAAGGTATTAAACGATAGTTCATAGTCACATACACGCCTCGACAAAATAGAGTGATAGAATGAATAAATAGAACTATTACAGAAAGGATGAAAGCTATGTTGAGAACTACAGGTCAATCCAACTCTTTTTGGGCAGAAGTAGCCAAAACCGCTTGTTATGTGATAAATCGGTTGTCATCAACAACAATTGATTTAAAGACACCGATGAAGATGTGGACTGGTAAGCCAACAGATTACTCTACTTTACATTCTTTTGGATGTCCTGCGTATGTGATGTACAATGCCCAAGAAAGAACAAAGTTGAATCTGAAATCCATGAGGTGTATATTGTTGGGGTATGCTGACGGAGTGAAAGGGTATCGCCTGTGGGATCCCACTACCCGCAAGGTTATTGTCAGTAGGGATGTGATCTTTGCAGAAGATCAACTACTACAAATAGATGGGCACAATAACACATCGAAAGAGGTTTTCAAGACTACAATAATACAGGTGGAAAATAATTCGGTACAAGAAACTCCAGTTTCTACTGAAGCAACACCATCTTGGCATTCAGAGTATGTTATGGAGAGCAATGTTGCATACTGTCTTTTAACGGAGGATAGAGAGCCCTCAACTTTCCAAGAAGCTACAAGTAGCTCATATGTGTCTTTATGGATGGCAGCAATGCAGGAAGAAATTGAAGCTCTACACAAGAACAAGACTTAGGAACTTGTACCATTGCCATATGGGAGAAAAGCCATTGGTAACAAATGGGTTTACAAGATCAAACGGGATAGCAATGATCAAGTAGAACGATTTCGTGCAAGATTGGTGGTAAAAGGATTAGCTCAAAAAAAAGGTATTGATTTCAACAAGATATTTTCCCCCGTAGTTCGGCTTACAACAATCAGAATAGTCCTGGCTATGTGTGCTATGATTGACTTACATATGGAGCAATTGGATGCAAAAACTGCATTTCTTTATGGAGAACTTGAAGAAGAAATCTATATGCTCCAACCAGAAGGTTTTGCTTAAACAAGAAAGGAGAACTTGGTTTGTAGGTTGAACAAATCTCTATACGGTCTTAAACAAGCACCGAGGTATTGGTACAAGAGATTTGATTCCTTCATTATTAGCCTTGGATATAATAGACTCAGTTCACACCATTGTACGTACTTTAAAAGGTTTGATGGAGATAATAATTTTATTATCTTGTTGTTGTATGTGGATGACATGTTGGTAGCAGGCCCCAACAAAGATCAAATCCAAGAATTGAAGGCACAGTTGGCTAGGGAGTTTGATATGAAGGACTTAGGACCAACAAATAGGATTCTAGGGATGCAAATTCATCGAGATAGAAATAACAGGAAGATTTGGCTTTCTCAAAAGAACTATTTCAACAAGATCTTGTGACGCTTCAACATGCAAGATAGTAAGCCAATTTCTACCCCACTTCCTATTAATTTCAATTTATCCTCAAGTATGTGTCCTTATCAATGAAGAAGAGAGGAGAGAGATGTGTCGAGTACCTTATGCATCAATAGTGGAAAGTTTAATGTTTGCCATGATATGTACAAGACCAGACATTGCACAAATAGTGGGAGTAGTTAGTCAGTTTATGGAAAATCCTGGAGGAGAGCATTGGAATACTGTGAAGAGGGTTCTGAGATACATAAGAGGAACCTCAAATGCTGCATTATGTTACAGAGGATCAGATTTTATTGTCAGAGGCTATGTTGATTCAGATTTTGTAATGGATCTCAATAAAAAGCAAGTCTATTATAGGTTATGTGTTTACACTTGCAAAAGGAGCTGTAAGCTGGGTATCTAAACTGCAATCGGTTGTAGCTCTATCTACAACAAAAGCAGAATACATGGCGGCTACACAAGCTTGCAAGGAAGTAGTTTGGATACAGAGATTAGTGGAGGAGTTCGGGCACAAGTAGGAGAAGATTGTTCTATTTTGTGACAGTCAGAGTGCTTTGCACATTGCAAGGAATCCAACTTTTCATTCACGAACAAAGCACATAAGGGTTTAGTATCACTTTGTTCGAGAAGTAGTGGAAGAAGGTAGTGTGGATATGCAAAAGATTCACACCGATGAGAACCTAGCAGATGTTATGACCAAGTCAATCAACGTTGATAAGTTTAAATGGTGTAGATCCTCATGTGGTCTAGCGAAAACATAAGCAAGCATGGATTTTCCAACTGAGAAAGGATGGAAGAATTACGCAAGTGACTTTAAGTGGGAGAATGTGATAATTGATGGCCTTGTTTAGTGGTAAAACCACTTATTTAGTTTAATGTTATATTTTGCTAATGGATGAAGTACGAAACATGAAAGGCATTAATTAAGGATGCTATTGGAGCACTAATTTCTTGTTTATTCAATGTGAAGCACTAATTTCTTATCCATTCAATGCGGAGATGAACATGGAGTCTTTGCTACCACAAGTTCTTCAAAGATGTTGCCTATAAATAACTTGTTTCATTTGTGCAAAATATAAAAGGAAATGAAAATTTGTGAAAGTTATCTTGTGAGTTACTACTTAGAAAGGAAAATTTGTTTCTTCTTTGTAAATAATATTTTCCCTATTTTGTAAGAGAGATATTTCTCCTATTATAATAGAGATTAGAATTGTTATCTCATTATAACTAGAGAGAAGGTGTTGTAATCCCTATTTTACAATAGTGAAATCCTCCTACACTTACCCGTAGTTTTTTTACCCCAATTTATTTGGGGGGTTTTCCACATAAAATATTTGTGTCCATTTTATTTTCATTATTCTCAATTTCACTTTAGTTGTGTGTTAGGTTCGACATTATAATTTTTCCTAACACTATCTTTATCGTTCTGTTTCTGTTTTCCCTTTTTCTTTTCAGGTTGTTCATTGTCCTTCCTATTTTTGGCCATTTCTTAAACATTTAAGTGTTTATTAGTTGTGCGGCTTCCACATATATGGTAGGAAGATTCTTAGCCATATCACATCGTAAGGCTCATAAGCAGAATTCTTGGTGGAGAGCATTTTCAATTATGGAGTCTGGACAATTAGGAACCTGTATTTTTGGAATTGAATCTATCGAATAAATACTTCAAAGGTTTGTCTTTTCCTTGCCGCAAGGTTATCAAGTAGGAAATATTTGTTGGCCTTCTATGTTTCATTGAAAATTATGATAGGAAGTACTTTCCAACTCTATAAATGATCCTATTGCGTGGATTTTAAATGCGACAACAAGCCATATCTTTGTCTCTTGGGTTAGTTGGAAAGCATGACACTTTACTGCTTACTGCATCATTGTGAACATACAGATCCATCCAACCTTTAAAACTTTCCAACTGTTCCTAGGGATCCTTTGTGCCATCGCAAGGGCCCATACTAGGCATTCTGAACTTACTGGGCTGGGGGATTTATATGACCTCAAGGGTGAAGGGAGATTCTATAGAGAATGTTAATCTGGGTAGGAGTATTCCTTTGTTTAACGTCTATTGTACCTCTTGTAACTGTTCAACAAGTCTATTAATTATTGGGCAAGGTACAACAAGTCGGTGATCTCTTGGATAACCACCATCTGTTGAGGTTGTCTTGTTACTACCACTAACTTGGATGGAGTGGCCATACTTATGGGCTTTTGGGTGCTTGAACAAGTCATGTTGGACAAGTCCCTAGTGGTCCAATAAATGATTGGAAAAGAGATGGTGTTAGAGCGTGAATTTCGGCCTGTGTAGCCTACGAGCTTAGTTCTCATTAGGGCGGGTAATGTCGTTGCTCATATCCTGTTTGGCTACAAGTTGATTCCTGAGCATCAAATGATTCTGTGGATAAGCCACCGAGGATATGGGCTAGTTCATAGGTCAATGACTCTAGGAGGCATTCAAGGATAGTCTAGAATGTATTTTCCCTTACACCCAAATATGTCTCAATTCATGTTCTTCTCTTACACGTTGGTCGAGTCCTTTGGTATGAGCATAAGTGGTTGAATGGTCAGTTGGGCTTTTTAGCTTCCTAGTAGAGCCAAACTTTTAGAACTAGTGGAAGGATTCATTTTTTACTGGGATTATAGATAATAAGTCTCTGTGGAAGTTTTATGTTGGGCGTTCAAATTACCTCTATTAGGATACCTAAACAGAACGTTTGTTTTTCAAATCTATTTTTAAATTCGGTAGGAACACAACAACTATTTCCACAATTCTCTTTTATAATATCCATCTAGCAAAGTGCATTTCTATCCATAGATGGCACATGATGTTAATGTCATTTTTGTCAACATCAAATGGGGGATGCAGTTCTCCTTACTATAGTCCTATAAATAGATAACGATCATTAAGACCTCAAACCACTATAGGGATTAGTGGCTTTTGGCATTTTAATGCTCAAGTCAATTTAGGTAATGGTGATAAATGAAGAGATCGAAGTCTCACTCGGTGATTTTGGGAGAAGAAGTAAAGACAAAGAGATACTATAGATTTAGCTATGTATATGTGTATGAGAATTCCATGTGTAGGAACAATTACATGAAGGTCAATTATTCTTTCGACTTAAATAGGCAACCAGGATCTAGTTTAGGGGTGGAAATACTAATCTATGGAATCTTCATGCAAGCTTTATTCCAATTGGGTCAAGCATGCGTTATATATGTGAATTAAGCAAATAACATAGCGAATGTACAAAGTAACATGCTCAATTCAAGACACAATAAAAACAACTAGCAGTAAGAAAAAACAAACTACTGTAAACATACTAGTAACGATGTGCCTTACAAACTCTTATCTAGACTACCAACAAGCATAAGCATGACAAACAACAAACATCATGTGAGACAATAATGCATATTGGAACATCTAAAGATTTCTAATAACTTCAAGACTTCATGTGCGCAGGAACATATTCGGTGAATGATGATTGTACTTTCACAGCATGTGATGAAACAAGACAACATATCTTAAGAAAGAGTCTGACACTTGGTACACAATCAGGGTAAGGAGATATGAACTCCTTAGAGATTCATAGTAAACTCACGTACAAATAAAAAGCAGAAGTAATATAAATTAATCAAGAAGCAAGTAGATTAATTTAATATAGCAAAAGCAATAAACAAATATTTGTGGGCATATATGCTACAAGTAAAGGAAGGAAAGCATGCAACTACACAAATAAAATAAGCTTTCTAATTAGAGTCTAGATGTAGTATGTTTGCATATACACGATGGAAACTCAGATTATATAAACACAACCAGTTGAGCATGCACAACAACAATGACAGAGTCAAAGACCCAATACACAATAAGGTTAAGGAGATACTATTTCCTGAATGATTCATTGCAAACATAAGCATAGAAGGATAAACACTTAACAGCTAATCACTATAGCAATACAAATAATTATAGACATGAAGTATTATAAAGAAGATGCCATATTAAATATTAAAAAAAAGCAATAAATAAAGAAAGCTTTCTAAAAATTCCCATACGTAGGAATAATTGCACGAAGGTCAATTGTTATTTCAACTCAATTAGGTAATCAAGACCTAGATGAAGGATGGAAATGCCAACCTATAAATTGTTTTTTGTATGTTCTATATCAATTTGTCCAAGCAGGCCTCATAACGTTAATTAAGTAATTAACATAGCAGAAGTACAAAACAATATGCTTAATTCAACACATAATAAAAATAACCAGTAGATACATCAAAACAAAAATCTGTAGAATACACATCAGTGACATTGTACCTCATAGACTCCTGTCTAGACTAACAACATCTTTTGATACATGCATACGTACCAAAAAGATAAAAGGATTTCCAATCACTTCAAGATCTCATATGTGGAAATATATTCGATAAATGATGATCATACTTTCATAGCATACAATCAAACATACATAGCAAATCTTAATAACGAGTTTGACACCTGGTACACTTTTAGTATAAAAAGATACAGACTCCTTAAAGACTTACACTAAACTCACATGTAGATAAAAAGATAGATTATACTAACACAAACTAATCATGCATTATTATAAATAAAGAGTCTAAGACCCGATACATAATCAAATTAAAGAGATGTTGAATCCTTAAGAACTTAACCCAAATAGGAAAACAATATAGAGATAAACTCTTGACAAATAATCATAATTGAAGTAAAAATAATCACAGATAGATAGTATAAAGTAGAAGCAATATTCAATTGTCAGAAAGCTAGCAATAAATAATAAAAGCTTTATAATCAAAGTTTAAACCTTAGTATGTAGAAAAATATACCATTTAAACTTTGATTATACAAGCCACATATTAGAGCATGCATAACACCAGATATAATGAGGTAAACCTATATAGAGAATTAATCTATATTGTCACATCCTCAAGTTTCCCAATGCAACCACTTAGCAGCAAACAATTCACTAAACAAGAAAATAGTTACAACTCTGAAAGAAATAAAACCACTATTATCTCTATCAATCAGAACCTCTATCTGAACTACCTATTATTATTCTTACTTTTTGCTTCCTTATTGACCTTGTTTGACACACAAACATGGCTATCCATAGCCAACACCATACAATGTGGTGTGAGCAGTAACCATAGGCCAGTAACAAGGAGTGTAACTACTCATAATCTTGAGGATCACCCTCAAACTCAAAACAACCTATCTCTTATTATACACAAAAAGAGATACGAGAACTCAAAGAATTTAACTTAGCTCACTCTCACAATAAGGTTCTAACATAAAAAGAGAAGTTGCATGAGGGAAACTATCAACCAACACATTGCTCACATAAAACCTACTCACAAACACAATCTATAGTACTCACCACTCAAAAGCACAATTTTGCTACCCAATCATGAGTAACTAATATCGAACAACACTCAAGGTATTAGTGATCTAGAAACCAAAAAATCAATCCTAAAACCAATAATGTTATACCTAATAATTTTGAGCAACTACGTACCTCTTCAAGGTTCTTAATTGGCCTTAACTTGTAATAACTATTATCCTATGAATAAAATGGAGTTCATTTACTCTTCTCTAGTAAGTCAAATATTAGACACCTTTTTATGTACAGATGTAGAAGGCTCACCATTGCCAGAAGGGTGTTGAGGTTTAAGCAAAACTGAAGCATAACATGTGTAAAAAAAAATAAGACGAACAAAAGGGAAAATCATGGTAGACCCATCAAATGCAAGTATAATAATTATAAATTTAAGCTAGTTAAGAATCTTGAATTTTTAAATATTTGTTGACTTCAAGACATAATACTGCTAAAACAGAAAAATGGAAAATGGAAAATTATTTTTAAAAATAAATAACTAATTCCAAATAAAATTAAAGATAAAAATCTAATTCTATTCGAAAAACTTGATAAAGGTTACTTGTATCAATTAAATGAACACTTTAAAGATGAGCATTATGAAACTTATCTTGAAATTTTTAAAAGATTTAACACCTTATTAGATATCTACACACATTATATTAAATCTATAACAAACATCATAGACCATCCTATTTCAAGGACATTAATAGACTATTTTAGTCAAAAATATTTAAGAATAGATGAAGAGGAACTCAACAACTTAATGTTTGGATACTAATTCGTTGAAGATTATAAGTACATTGTATATACATAAGAAAAACTTTTTTTATACTATGAATAGGACAAAATGATATGCATTCAACACATGACTTATCAAGATAATACTCTACGAACATCGAATCATTTGTACATAAATTAAAACTATTAGATTTAACAAATGAAAGAATAATTTAAAATTTTAAAAGACAATTAATAGATTCAAAATTAGAAATAAGTAATCAACATAATGAAGAACATAATATACTATGTAATTATAATGAATATAGAAGAAAATTAGATTTATACCAACAAATAATACGTTTTTTAGACAAATTATTGCATTCCATAAATAAATAAAGACTATTAACTAGGTTAATATTAATCCTAGATTAAAAATTGTATCGATTCAAAAAAATTGGTATCAGAGCCAAGGAATAGTATTTTGAATAGTAATAGATAGAAAATTAACACAATTAGGAATAAAGGGTACCAATGGTTTTAACCATAAAATATAGGGATATTTTAGATATTTTATAAACCTTGAGGAAATAAGTGAAGATATGTTAAACCCTAAGAGCATTTGTGATATTATCCTCAATAGAATATTCAATCTTCCTGAGTTCATAGTAAATTTAGCTTAACATTTGACCCCTTATTACACAGAGTTCTTCTAAGTTGAATTCATTTTATGGAAATGCCCTTGGTTTGAGAATTTCTCTGTTTGTATTGGAAATCCCTATCTTGATGAAGTGATAGGGACTAATACATCATTCCTCATTCCAGTCCATTAATGAACTTAAAAATCTAAGATAAACAAGTTTGTCACCTACCTTAATTTGCCCTTTGAAGTTCTTGATTACTCTTTTTCTAATACTCTGGGAATTAATTTAATTGACTAAAATTAATTCTTGGATATATATTTTCAATTAGTCCTTCATGAAAAGTATTGTACACAAATATTGGATTAGCTCCTTCTTAGATATTCAATTTATTTCCTATAGTAACTTCTTTGTCTATAGCATAGAACTTCATATCTTCAATATGTTCTTCGGTAGACTTTCTGGTCAAGTTATAGAAACTCAACTATTGTGGTTTGGTGAGGTTTCTATATTAGTTCTTTTCATCTTCAATGATTGGAGTATTTCTTAAAGATGTCTCCCTGAATAACACTGAATGCTTTACTATTTTTGATGTCTTTGGTCAAGTTATTGAATTTTCTTCTCGTAGAAATTTCCTTGTCAATAGTATAGGAAAATGGAAACTGTTTTTAAAAATAAACAACTAATTTCAAATAAAATTAAAGATAAAAATCTAATTGTATTAGAAAAACTTGATAAATGATACCTATATCATTTAAATGAATACTCTAAAGAAGAGGATTATGAAACTTATCATGAAAATTTTAAAAGATTTAACACCTTATATTGTATCTACACACATTATATTAAATCCATCATAAGGATCATAGACCATCATGTTTCAAGGACATTAATAGACTATTTTAGTCAAAAATATGTAAGAATATATGAAGAGGAATTCAACAACTTAATGTTTGGATACTACTTCGTTGAAGACTATAAGTACACTATATGTACACAAGAAAAACATGTTTGTATACTACGAATATGACAAAATATTATGCATTCAACATATATGACTTATCAAGATAATACTCTATGACCATCAAATCATTTGTACATAAATTAAAACTATTAGATTTAATCAATGAAAGAATAATTTTTAATTTTAAAAGATAATTAATAGATTCAGGATTAGAAATAAGTTATCGATATAATGAATAACATAATATACTATGTAATTGTAATGAATATAGAATAAAATTAGATTTATACCAAAAATTAATAAGCTTTTTAGACAAATTATTGTCTTCTATAAATAAACAAATTCACAAACTAGGTTAATATTAACTCCCGATTAAAAATTATATCGATCCGTAAAAATTTGTATCAAAGCCAAGGAATAGTATTTTGAATAGTAATGGATGGAAAATTAGCACTATTAGGTATAAAGAACAACAATGATATTAACTATAAAGTCTAGGAGAATTTTAGAAATTTTATCATCTTCGAGGGCATAAGTGAAGATATGCTAAACCCTAGGGGCATTTGAGATATTATCCCTAGAAGAATTGTCAATCTTCTTGAGTTCATAGTAAATTTCGCTTAACATTTGACCCTTTTATTACACAAGGTTCTTCTATGTTGTATTCCTTTTCTGGAAGTGCTCTTGGTTTGGGAACTTCTCTATTTGTGTTAGAAATCCATATCTTGATGAAGTGGTAGGGACTAATACATCCTTCCCCATTCCAGTCTATTAATGAACTTAAAAATCTAAGGTAAACAGGTTTGTCACCTACCTTAATCTTCCCTTTGAAGTTCTTGATTATTCTTTTTAAAATTCTCTGAAAAATAATTTAATTCACTTAAATTAATTCTTAGATATATATTTTCAATTAATCCTACATGAAAAGCTTTTATATATTGGATTAGCTCCTTCTTAGATATTGAATTTACTTCCTGTAGGAAATTCCTTGTCTGTAGCATAGAATGTCATATCTTCAATATGTTCTTCGGTAGACTCTCTCGTCAAGTTATAGAGAATCAACCATTGTGGTTTGGTGAGGTTTCTTTATTAGTCCTTCTCATCTTTAATGATTAGAGTATTTCTAAGAGATGTATCCTTGAATAACACTCAATGCTTTACTATTTTTGATGTCTTGGGTCAAGTTATTAAATTTACTCCCTCTAGGAAATTCCTTGTCTGTAGTATAGGAAAATGGAAATTGTTTTTAAAAATAAACAACTAATTCCAAATAAAATTAGAGATAAAAATCTAATTGTATTAGAAAAACTTGATAAAGGTCACATTTATCATTTAAATGAATACTTTAAAAATGAGGATTATGAAACTTATCTTGAAAATTTCAAAAGATTTAACACCTTATTAGATATATACACACATTATATTAAATCTATCACAAGCATTATAGACCATCCTCTTTCAAGCACATTAAAAGACTATTTTTGTCAAAAATATGTAAGAATAGATGAAGAAGAATTCAATGACTTAATGTTTGGATACTACTTCATTGAAGATTATAAGTATACTGTATGTACACAAGAAAAACCTGTTTGTATACTATGAATAGGACAAAATAATATGCATTGAACACATATAACTTATCAAGATAATACTCTATGAACATTGAATCATTTGTACATAAATTAAAAGTATTAGATTTAAAAAATGAAAGAATAATTTTCAATTTTAAAAGATAATTAATAGATTCAGGAATAGAAATAAGTAATAAACATAATGAAGAACATAATATACTATGTAATTGTAATGAATATAGAAGAAAATTAGATTTATACTAACAAATAATAAGCTTTTTAGACAAATTATTGTCTTTTGTAAATAAAAAAAGACCATAAACTAGGTCAATATTAATTCCCGATTAAAAATTGTATCGATCCACAAAATTAGCACCATTAGGAATAAAGAACTAGTATTTTGAATAGTGATGGATGGAAAATTAACACCATTAGGAATAAAGAACATCAATGGTATTAACCATAAAGTCTAGGAGAATTTTAGATATTTTATAATCTTTGAGGGCATAAGTGAAGATATGCTAAACCCTAGGGGAATTTGAGATATTATCCCCAATAGAATATTCAATTTTCCTGAGTTCATAGTAAATTTGGCCTAACATTTGACCCCTTATTACACAGAGTTCTTCTAAGTTGAATTCATTTTCTAGAAATGCCCTTGGTTTGAGAACTTCTCTGTTTGTTATGAAAATCCCTATCTTGATGAAGTGGTAAGGACTAATACATCCTTCCTCATTCCAATCTGTTAATAAACTTAAAAATATAAGATAAACATGTTTGTCACCTACCTTAATCTTCTCTTTGATGTTCTTGATTGCTCTTTTTAAAATTCACTGGGAAATTATTTAATTACTTAAATTAATTCTTGGATATATATTTTCAATTAGTCCTACATGAAAAAGATTTATACACAAATATTGGATTAGCTCATTCTTAGATATTGAATTTACTTCCCATAGGAAATTCCTTGCCTGTAGTATAAAACTTCATATCTTCCATATATTCTTCGGTAGACTTTCTAGTCAAGTTATAGAGACTCAACCATTATGGTTTACTGAGGTTTCTATATTGGTCTTTTTCATCTTCAATGATTGGAGTATTTCTATAGGATGTCTCTCTGAATAGCACTCAATGCTTTACTATTTTTTTATGTGTTTGGAGGAAATGCTTCTCCAAATAGTATTGGAGGCCTTGTTATTTTTTCAAGAGTTATCAATCTACTTGGAACTATTGGTTGTCATTGTAATGTTATAGAATAATTTCTTTCTATCTCCTCTAGGGTTATTAGTTTTGGTGTTTTGTAGTTGACATAACTACCTTTGGCTTCTATTCTATTGATGAAAGCTCTATAAGTTACTCCACTATTTCCTAGAATAGATTTACTAGCTTTTTCCATGTTGTTTCAAATTCTTGGTATTGGGCCATTATAGACCACATAAACATTTTTGTTTGTTATTTGTTTTCCTCATCTACCCAATTGAGCTTTTTGGTTTCAAAAGTTTTTTATGAACGGTAAGGTTCTTCCTTTTTATCTTTAGAAGTTTTGATCTCCTTCTTTAAATTGAATTTTTAATAAAGATTCCTCTTTTGAACTTCTGGTCCCTAGAGGTTATTTTGAACAATTAAGTTCTTCCTGTTTCTTTCCTGTCTCTATAAGATTTCTCGAGATATAGTAGCTTGAGTTGTTCCTGTACAATTTTTATCTCCTTTTCCTTCATCTTGATTTTGATGTCAAGATGTTCCATTCTTGAAAGCATAAAAATAGTTAAAGATGCTAATTCTATTGTGTGTTTTACAATACACAAAAACGTGCAAGTATACACGGTCACAAGTAATAAATTTGATAAGTAAGTTATCGTTCCCACGGAGATTTGTTACTATAGTTTGTCGAGTACTAAAATTATCTCTCTCTGATTTTATTCAAAACGCTCGTTGATTGTAACAAATTTAAGAAAAGAGTTTAAAAACAAAATAAAAGAAATCTAGGATTGCAATTTTTCACCAAATTAATCAACTCAAATCATTTTATTTTCTTTTGATTTATATTTTTTAGTACATTTAATTTGTCAACCGAAAACTTCTAATTTTATTCATACATCTCTTCCGAGCTCCGTACAAACACACCTCGTTAAATTAATTCACTATATTCCTATGAGAATTAAATTCACTGAGATTCATTACGTTTTAAGTTTTCAAATGGCCACACATACAATTAGGGTATATTCCTATCCTTCATCATACATGTCATTCTATTTACGAGCAATATACACACAAATACCTCTTCCAAGTTTATTCATGTGCCATGGATCGTTTTGATAAGATTCGTAAATAATCAAAAAGCATTAAGTACAAAATAGAATGAACAAATCGAACATCTTATAAATCTATCAAAAATAATTAAAATAAAAGCTTCATAAATTAAGATCAAATGCAACCCTAGAAAAATTAAATTACTTCATAAAATTAAAATAAAAATTACAATAGATACAGAAAAATAAGATGAAGAAGAAGGAAAATTAAAACAACACTTAGAACAAATATTTGGCACAGGCAGAACACAACAAAAGCCAAAAAAATGGCTTCTACGTGTTCTGCCGTCCAAAACCGAGCACAACAAGAAAATTAAACTCTACCCAAAACTCCAAAACTTTTTAAAACTATCATCTTATCTTCTATTTATAGCTAAAAATAACACATCTAAATTATTACATTTTTTATTTTATTTTTTTATAAAAACGCGTAATAATTTTGTATCGAAAAAATAAAATCACGCGTATCGAAATTTGATATCGAAAATATTAATTAAATCACGCGTGAGATAGGGCGTCGATTTTGCAATTTTTTAATTCATTATGCATGCCACGTGTCAGCGTCTGATTCGCTAAAAATATTTAAAGCGGACACGTGGCAGCTTCTGATTGGCTGCGGGAAACGGGCCACGATGGTTTGTCGTGCGGGGGAGAACGGCTACACGCGGGCATGATCCTACGCTTTCGTGCTCAGCATAACATGACACGTGTAATAACATTATTGGCTTAAAAATACAGTGGGACACGTGGCAGCTTCTGATTGGAGGAAAGGATTTAGGCGGACACGTGGCAGCTTCTAATTCGAGGAAAATCTGGTTGCACGCAGAGATCAGCGCACGGGATTAGAGGCGCGCGTACGTGGGGGACAGCAGCTGGACGCGTCAGAGAAGTGGGTCCCACCTGCACGCCGGCCTGTGTGGCAGGTGGGCCCCACTCAGGCGCCGAGCCACGTGAAAGAATCTGCACACACGAGATTTGGTCGGGCGTGATCTGGACGCGCTCATCGTAGCCCTTTCTTCTTTGATCGGACGGTCCACGTTTGGCGCGTGGTTCTTCTCATCTGCGCAAAAAATTAAACTTTATTAATTGCATTTTGACCCACAAATTTATTTCAAATTACATTTTCAACTTTCTTTAATTATAGTTTAGCCCTTTTCTAATTTAAATTAAATTTTTAAACTTTTAATAATTAAAATTAAGCCCGATTTTAATTTAAATTATATTTTTGACTTTTATAAATTGTAATTAAGAACTCTATTATTTGAAATTATATATTTAGACATAAATTTGTAATTAATTAAGTTTTTCGATACAAATTATTTAATTTTATTAAAATATATAAAAAACAGTAAATACTAATTTATTAAACTAAAATTAACTAAAAACATTAAAAACATAGCAATTATAATTAATAAAATAGGTAAAAATAACTATATAAAATACAGTTATCAAATTCTCTGGTAAAAACATCTATTAAGCTATTTTTATAGCCTAGAAGATGTTCAACATCAAAATTGTAATGGTGGAACCATTGCTTCCATCTGACTAATCTTAGTTGTTTGTGATCACTTGCAATATTAGTTCTTAAGAAATAACCAAAATTACTGTTATCTATTCTAACAATGAATATGGAACTTATAACATATATTGCAAATTTCTTAATGGCTTTTTTGACAGCTAAATATTCTTTTTCATTACTATGGTAATTAAATTTTGGACCTTGGAAAGATCTTGATGTATATCTACAAAGATGAATTAGTAATCTCTTGTCATCTACTCTTGCTTTAAGAACTACTCCCAAATATTCTGTGAAACATCTGTTTCAATATCATCCTATCATCTGGCCCTGGATGGTATAAAGTTAGAAATTTTTTTACCTTTGCTTTTACTTTTACTTTATCCATATATAGAGTATTTTCTTCGGTCCATTTCTAGATATAGTCTTTTTTCTATTTTGCTTGTAATGGTTTTCTCATTTCTGCAAGTTTCTTGATGTATGCTTCTGCATATGTTAAATATCCTAAAAATATTTGTTATTGGTTTTTGTCTTTTAATTAACTAGGAAAACCTCGAATATTATTTAGTATATGGGATTGTAGATTATGTTTTTCATCTTCAATTTCCAACCCTAAATATTTAATTTTTTGCTGCACAAATACTGCTTTCTTTTTAGAGAGTAAAATGCCTTCTTTTCAACATTCTTGTAAAATATTGATAATGTCAAAATAGTGTTTATTTAATTCATTACTGAAAACCAAAATTTCGTCTATATAAACACAACATATATCTTGTAATTTCTTAAAGTTGTTATCCGTATATCTTTGAAAGATACTTGGAGCTTGTTTTAATCCAAATGGTGTAACTGTTCATTGGAATTGTCCTTGGGGGAAAGTAAAGGCCGGTAGTTTTTGGGATTCTCCATCCAGTCTTATTTGCCAAAATCCACTTTTGTAATCAAAACTTGAGATGTATTTTTTTCCTTTTATTAATAATAATAGTTATTCTTTCTTTGGAATGAAGTATCCATCATCAATAGTTTCTTTATTTAGTGTTTTAAAGTTTCTTACTATTCTCTTTTTCCCTCTTCTTTCTTAGCTTCTTTTTCAACTAAGAGTGTTGGACTAGACTAAGGTAAATTACTTGGTATTATGACTTTTAATTTCAAAAGTTTCTAAATTGTTTTTCCAAATTCAATTCTGTCTTATAGAGTATAAATGGTTGGCTTTACTCTTTTGACCTTGTTAGGATCTCTTAATTTTATGTTGATTATTGTCTTAGATTTATTTATTTTTGGGTTTAGAGGATTTTCTAAACTGACTGTTTTTAATAGTTTTCTTATGCCTGTTAGGGCTTTGTCTTCCTATAATTCATTGAGAAAAGAGTTTGGTTTCTCTTCTATATCTAATGAAATATTTTCTAAATAAGGTTTTTTCTCATCTATCTCACCAAGTTTTTGATTTTTATGTTGTTACATAAAAGTGGGGTTTGAGATAGTTAAAGCTTTTCTTATTTTTAAGACATAGATGGTATCTCCTTATAAGATTGTGAGACTTATTTTTTGAAATATTGTGTGAAAGGTTGATATAAGTTTAGGAAATTATTTCCTATTAACAAATCAACTCTTGTTTCTTATTGATATATGGTAGGAATGTAAAACTTTCTCCTCCTATCATTATATCAGCATCTTTTAATACCTTATTAAGATTTATTATAATATTATTAGTAATTCTTATAATTAAATCTTTTGGCATTTATTTACAATTGTCTTTTAGAAATACATATTTACTGACTACACATATACTAGCTCCTGTATCTATATATGCATGTAAATGATAACTGGTATAGCCTTTAAATTTTATTCCTACTTTAATGTAAGTACTCTTTAAATTTGTAATACTATACAAATCATTCATCTTCTAATGAAGAATACCCATAATTTGAGTGTTCATATTCTGAGTGAGTTATCTCTTCCTTAGTTTCTTCTAATAGATAAATACTATAAGTATCATCTATATCAGATTTCTCGATTGGTTCTAATTCCATTTTGAAAGCTTCTTTCAAGATTTTTTCTTTTTGTGGAAATTCCTTTTTATGTTGAAGTCTTATTGGACATTCATTAGCATAATGTCCTTCATTACAAATCCAACCTTTGCATTTTTTCTTTCCTCAAAGGCAATAATTCTTGTTTTCATAATGTTTATACTTCTTTCTTCTAAAGCGTCTTTTCTTATAGGTTTCTCTATTAAATATTTTTTTATATTTTTGAAAATTTGGTTTTCTGAATTTATTTTTTTAAAATGTTTTATATTTTTTATATTTATACTTTTGTTTATAAGATTTTATATTACATCCATATTTTCCTGATATTCTAAAACTTTTGTATCACAACAGATTTTATCATTTCCTCTTACTTGTTTATATTCCTTTTTTTCTTGACATTTAATAATGATTCAATACTTAAAGCTTCTTATGCTTCCTTCTAGAGTATCTGGTATAATTTCTTATTTCTTTGTTCCCAACTTTCTGTCAAGGTTTTGTGTAGTGTTCCAGGTAATTTTTGGAAAAATATTTCTTTATAAGTTGTTTGCATAGATGGTGGTAATTTATGGTAATACATTTCATATTCACAAATAAAAGAATCTATATAACATATATTACAAATTTCCATAATTGTTAGATGTCATTTAGCTTCATTGATTTCATTTTCACTCGATTTAGTGATAGTTCTTCCTTTATCTTCTCCAATAAATTTCTTGTATATTTCATTTATTACTATATCCAAGTATTCCCTTCCTGTGGAAGCATTCCTTTGCATTAACAAATTTTGTTGATATGTTAAGTTTGAAAATCAAACTTTAACATTTCATGTCATTTTATGTGCTATAAGTACCCTACAGATTGAAGGGTTTGTTTGGGTAGTTTGAGAGGTTTGTATGAGCACACTCATACCACTAGCCTACTCATATAAGGCTTTCTTCCTATTTATTATACAATCTAAATATAGAATGTCATACTTATAATTATTATAGAATTTGAATTCTGGTGGAATACTACCTCTAGTTCCCAAATGCAAACCTTTCTCCAGTTTAGGTGATTATCTTCTTCTATCTATGGTATAATGTCGTTATGTCCTTTTCCTATTTATTTTTTCCCTATGTGGGTCAGAGGTTCCTTCTTGGTAAGGGACTAGTAATGAAATTGGTTTCATTGAGGTCATATTTTCTAGTTCAGAATCAGTCTCACTGATTACTATCATATCTTCTTCTTTTTTATTCGTACAAAGTTTTTCATTATAATTTTCTTCTATTTCTTCATTAGTTAGTGTCAATAAACTAACTAATTTCATGAATTTTCTTTCTAATTCTTTTCTATATTCCATTATATTGAAATTATATTTGTTTTCTCAGATTTTATTTTTCATTTTTCCTTTTTTCATTTTTAGGAATCAAGGCATCTAATCTCCTAGGTGGTTCTTCTTTTAGTCCTTCTAAGTCTATGGGATTATATTTATGACCTATAATTTCATTGTTTCTATGTATGTTATATAAATCTTTTCATAGTTATGAAAATTCTATGTTTATATCTTGTTGTAGTTTATTATAACCACATTCTTTTATTTTCTTTAACACTTCTTTTTGTGCGTCTATTATTTCCTATAGGTATTTTGTGTTTGATTCTTTGACTAAATCAATATCCTTTATTAATAGTTGTAAAGTTTCAAATAATGTTGTTGGATTTTTTGCTACGCCTACTAGGCTTCCATTTACTTCTAAATGCATATTTTTTTTATTTTATCTTTAAACATTATTTTTTTCCTAAACATCATGAACTAATGTTTTCATTATTTTTACTTCATTTTCTAGTTTTTTATTTCTTCTCGGTTAGAAGTTTCTCCTTTATGATCTATAAAAGTAAACCTTGGTATGTTATTATTTCTAACAATATTACTTTTTCTTCCTGTTATCAGGGGTTTGTCTTTGATATCTAATTGTCATTCTTATGGTATTTCAAAATCTGTTAGTATTTCTAGTTTTATTATTTGTTCAAGTTCCTTAAAAGTTTTGTCTATTTCTATAAATTCGTTTTGTCCGTATATTGAACTATTATGATTATTTGTTAAAGAATATGTTATTAGATAATGTATTGAAAATAGATGGTTTCTTTCTTTCATTAATTCTCTTCTTTCAAATTCATTATAATGATTTGGCCTTCTATATCTATTCTTGTGTCTGAAATCACTTGGTTGATGATGATTAATCATATATATGCTCATGTATTTAGGGGAATGCATTTTTTATAAATATGAATTTATCTGGAATCTCTGCTAGTATTTTTAATGATATATAATGAGTTCTAAATGTACAAATCAGGTGTACGTCGGACCGATTTGTTTCTTGGTTTGTATGAGTTTTGGTGCATATGAACGTGTTCCATATGTTTAAGGGCACCAAAACTCACACAAGCTTAGCCAAGAAATCGAAGTTACATGCAATTGATTTCATATTTAGAGTTCATTATATATAGCATTAAAAAATTGTAGTAGAGATTCCAAATAACTTCATATATAGACAAATGATTAATAATGCTAATATGAGTTCATCGAATGTCGTTGTACGTGCTAATCTCTTTTTTATGGTAATATTTATAATGATTTAATTTCTTCATTCGTACGTCTGAAGTTTAGACTACTTTTTTGATGGATGTTTTATGTGCTCATGTATGTAGGAGAATATTTGTTATATGGATCAGCTTTTTTTTTGCCATAATGCTTGTGAAGGCCAATCAAGATTCTAAGCCAACCAAGCTTACTCGATGGCATAATTTGACGACATTATTTTATTTGTAATTGAAGTTATTTATATGCATTATTTGATTTTGTAATAAATTTAATTATTAAGTAATTAAATATATTTATATTGTTAATTATTTGTTGTATTATTATTTATATTTTAGTGTTTTTATGTTATTTATATATACTGTTATACGAAAAATAAAATTAAAAATTAAAACAAATAAAATGTAGAGTCGGTTCACGGCATGAACCGACTCTACACGTAAAGTCGGTTCATGCCATGAACCGACTCTACACGTAAAATCGGTTCAGGCCCTGAACCGACTCTACACGTAAAGTCGGTTCAGGCCGTGAACCGACTTTACAATTTAAGTCTCTGAATTTAAAGTCGGTTTAGAGAACCGACTTTAAATTTGTTTAAAGTCGGTTAAAAACCGACTTTTATACCCCTTTTTGTAGTAGTGCTAGCTAGACTTAATATTTGATTTATAGTTTTATCGTGTATATTAATAGCAAATCTAGGATATGTTGTAAATTTTAACTTTTGGTATCCTAAGTTACCATAGACCATTCCTAATAAAACATTTTTCCTATTTATTATTCTATTATTTAGTAATGCTATTTTTATTGGTATATCTATTCATTCTCTCAAATGAACTTTTATTAACATTTGAATTCCTCCTAAATGCATGTATACAATTTTTTTTATCTTTATAAGGAATTTTGGATAACTTATTTAATATAGTTTTTTTTATCAATTAATAGTATATTATATCTTCTTTTTGTATCTGTAATCTTAATACTCATTTCTTTATTACTTATGCCATAATAAATTATTTTTTTCCAAAGAAATAATTTTCTTAGCAAAAATGATGGGTCTTTAAATCCATCTCTTTCATTAAGATTTAATTTTGCTTTTTGAATTTTTTCAAATTTTTTTTTACTTATTATCATTTCCTATGAAAAATATCCTGAGATGTCTTCTATTTATACATCTATTATTTTTTAGTTTATTTTTTCTTCTTTCATTTTAAGAATATTACTATTCACTTTCGTTAGATTTAACTTTTGTTATGTTTCAGGAATATTTTTGAATTTTTTGAAGCATTAGGGGTATTTTTGAAAATACCTCGAGGCAATATTTACTTAGATACTCGGTGAATTTGATGTGTATTCAACAAAAAAAATGCCTTTATCACTCATCTAGGTAATCCTTTGTTCATTAAGAGAAACAAAACTTCAGAATTTAAAAAGATCAGTGATGTGATTGCAACCAAATTTGAAGGATGGAAATAAAAAAAAAATTCAAATGTAAGGAAAACTTACAACGATAAGATTAGATATTCAAGGTACACCTATTTATAACATGAGTACTTTGCAAGTTCATAAAACTATATGTGATAATTAAAAACATGTTTGGCTTTTACAAAGTGAAAAGATATCTGTAAGCCAAAAAGTTTGAAAGGATTGGGATTTAAGTTTTTTCAACATTAATAGAGCCTTATTGACAAAACTTGGTTGGCATTTGGTGTCCAGTTCAAGTAAAATCTGGGCAAAAATCCTCCAATAAAAGTATTATCACTTAAATTCACTTTTACATTTTAATCCAAAGCCTACGAATCTTTCTTTTGGAAAGGAATTTGTGACATCAAAAGACATTTAATCAATAGCCTATGTATTCAAATTGGAAATGGAAGTGAGGTTAATTATGGTACATGATCCTTGGCTATAGAGTATGCCCAATTTCAAGCCTAGAACTATTGACAAAATGTTGATTTAAGCCGAGCAAATTAAGTATGAAAGATTTAAACAATGAGATTGAATGAAATTGGCCATTAATCCATTATTCACTTTTTAATATTAATACAAAAAACTCAATAAGTAGACTTAGGAGTTTAAATAATTTATTAGCAAATAAATTAATTTGAATTCTAAATAAATAGGGAGTTTTTTTGGTTGATTATGCTTATTCAATAAAGAATGTCACTTATGTAATAGAGAAATTGAATCTATTAAACATCTTTTCCTTAATTGTGAGTTATTACATATACTTTGGATTGAATCGTACGATGACATCAACCCAAGTAGCTTCCAAAATGTTGGTATTAAATGATTCTTACAATTTTGTCTTAAACCATCTAAAATCCTTTATCAGAGACAAAGAGATAAAAGTAGATTTCATTTTGGCTATTTCTTTAACTTGGATTGCTATATGAAAAATGAAAATTGATAGTCATTTAAGGAAAATCTTCAAATTTTAAAAATAGCATTACTTATCTACATTTTTATGGTGAGTTCAAACAACAGACAAATTCAAGAAATACTGACAATAATACAAATGACAGTTTAAATCATTTGTGAATAAAATCTCCTTTTGATTTTATTAAATTCAATTTTAAAGCTACCTACTTGAATGATTCTAATACTATTACTGTAATTGCAAGAGATTATTTTGATAACTTGATAGGAATATGGTGTAAATTAAAAAATTAATAACTACAAGTACAGAATGCAAAATTTTATCCCTTGCAATTAGTTTAGCTAAAGAAATTCGCAAAAAAGAGGTAATAGTTAAGAGGATTATAAATCATTTATAGAGTACATGAACAATCAAGATAACTCAATATCTTGATAATCAAAACAAATTTTAGATAAGGCAAAGATGTTATTGATCAATCACTTCAATATTTCTCTCTCATTCAATTAGTATAAAATTTCTTATTGAATGAACATATGACTTATTTTTCTTTATTTTAAGCTACGTCTTAGTTACATCAAAAATATTTTTGATATTAAAAAATAATAAGATTATAAAAATAATTAATGTAATTTGACCCTTTACATTAAAATAGTATCATTTAGTATAATTGCTTTTAAAAGAATACTAATTAAAGACAAAGTATATTATTTTGTATTAAAATATTATTTTTAAAGTAATATTTTTATTTATCTTTAATTTACTCGTTTTTCAAAGTTAAAAAACTAAATAGCATAATTTATAATATAATAAATTAAAACAAAAAATAAATTTATCTAATAACTTATGGTGAATAGTTAACAACAAAATATGTGTAGGATATAAAGGTAGCCTAAGTATCTAACTTCATCAAAAAATTATTTTAGACCAATATCTTATTAGATGAGTTATCATAAATTCAATATCTTTAAAATATATATATATATAATTATATTTTGTAAAATAATTAGTAATCATCTAAATGAAGTATCGACTGTTATTCGTCTAACCATTGACTAACTCATTCAATAGTTGCTAGAAGTGGAATAAAGGATAAAGTGAGGTATACATCCAAATCTAGTAGTCTCTATCGAGTACCCATTTACATTAGAAACTGTAACCATCCCACTCTTTGATAATTTAAGTTTCCCAACATGGGCATATATAATGGTACTGAAGATCCTCTAAAGCATGTTGAAAACTTCTAGGGATGGATCGACCACTATGCCTATATCAATGTAACTAGATGTAGAGCATTTCAACTTACATTGATGGATAAGGATAGAGCTTCGTGATGTACCCTAAAGCCCAACACAATGAGCTCATTCACAAAGTTTTGGAAAGTATTTCTCTCACATTTCTCGACCAAAAGAAGAAGGTTGAAAACCATGACATATTTGTTGACCCTATATTAGGGAAAGGATGAGCTCATGAGAGACTTTCTCGAAAAGTTTTAAACAAAATACAAGTGAAAAATTTCCAAGACTTAGTTGCCATGATAGCTATACATTAGGCCCTACACCAGAGAGCCCTGTGGAGAGGACATGGTAAAAGACTTCTAGATGACTTAATCTGAGGCCACACAACTGGTCAATACCTATATCGATAGGGTATCCAATAAAAAGAATCAATAGCCCTACCAAAAGAAGGTTGGGGAACAAAAGTGTAAAGACAAAATGAGCCCATGCATTGTTAACATAAAAAGTCCATGTTGGACCAAAAATCTTGCGAATCCTGGGCAATGTTTCCAGACTTGCATCCTTTTCAATGCAACAAGAAAGGTCGTGATGCAAGTTAAACACCAATATGTACTACGCTGGCCCAGATGGTAGACAAGTTATACAAGTCATAAAGTATGGTAAAGTATGAATATCCTCCCTTATAGTGTATTTATATTTTATAATTAGGATCAATATTCAGCAGTCAAAATACTATCTAGTTGAATAAAAAAGAGATAAATATCTATATGTCCTATTATACTTTTGGTGATGGCTTCTCTTGTATAAAATACAATGTTTGTTTTATTTTACTCAGTGTTTTATCTTTATTTGTATACTGTACATTCTAGGTAAAGTGTTGGTTTGTGGTGAGTGAACCAATGTTGTTGGTTGTGTTTTTGGTTCATTTCAGGTGTGAATATTTATAGAAAGTACTCGATGATTTTTAAAACGAAAAAATGTGACTTTTTATCACCTCACCACCAAGCTCACCACAACTCTCATGACCACCCTTTTCGAGGTGATTGGAAAGGTGGCAAATTTTAGTTCTATAAATACCCCTCATTTTTCTTATTTAGTATACATAAAATGTAATGAAGCTCTATCAAATTGACATGTCATTTTTCTATTTTCAAATCACTAATATCACGAGTGTTGTTTAGTATTTGTGATTTATGATTGTGTGAGAAAAACTAATCTTGTGAGTGGTGAGTGCTTAAAATGATATTTATGAGTAAGTTATATATGAGCTGTGTGTCAGCTAGTAATTGCCTTTGGGAAACTTTTTCTTATGTGAGGAATCTATGTGGCTATGAGCAATGTATCAATTGATGGTTACATTCACTACTACAATATATACATATAGTTTCGGACATTCCATAGGATTTTGGCCTCGATTATTTAAAATCTGAGGTCATAGATATACCTTATGGCCTTGATTATTTAAAAAACCGAGGTCATAGACATACCCTATTAATTTTCTCTCTTTTACACCAAATTAACACCAAAACATTTTATCAATTTTTTCCTCTCTTTTTTTCTTTTTCCCCTCCCTTTTTTTCCTTTTTACCTTTCCCTTTTATTTTTCTTCCCTTAAACTATAAAAATTATTTAAATATAAATAAACTTATATAGTCACGATTATTAAATAACTTTGTTCATAATTAAAATAATAGAGTTTTCAATATTTTTAAAACTGAAATCAATTAATATATTATGTGTTTTATTTATTATGTGTATTATGTATCTTAATAAATACTTCTCTAACCATTTTTAAAAAATAAGATAGTTATAATTTTACATAGGATTTTTCAAAAAATATATTGAATTTTAACTTATGCAATGGAAATGAGTTTAGCCACAAACTTTTGTAACAATGTTTTATATAATTTTGTATACAAAAATTTCACTTAAATGAATGAAATGCGCCAATTATTTTGCAACAGTGTTGAAATTTTGTTGACATTTTGGAACTAATATTTGTGGCAAAATATTTGTTAAAGAAGTTGTTACTTTAACTTAATACCCATAATTTTAATTTAAAACAACTAAAAAGTGATAATAGTTAAAACTAATAATTTTTAAAGCTATTAGAATTTTTTTTAGTTATTAATTGATGTTTAAAACATAAGTTTAAGTTGACACGTCTTAGATTATATAACCCGTAATAGCCTTGGCCAACATTTAGGTTATTAATATGGGTTATCTTAAATCTTCATTTACTAAATCAACAATCTAGAATATATGCTTATCTAATATTTATTGGTCAAAATTTGCATTTTTTATCATAAATTATAAATTAATGTAATGCATTATTTTTTTTTATTTTTAAATATTAAAATAATAGAGTTTTTAATATTTTTAAAACCGAAATCAATTAATATATTATGTGTTTTATTTATTTAAAGAAATATAAAAATTACTTTAAATTTTTTTTCATTTCTTTATCAATTTAATATGATGTATTTTATCTCTTTTACACCATGCACACACTAATGAGTGCTCAAAAAGTACTAAAATTATCATAATTTTATGCACGTTAAATTGATTAAAAATATATATATTTATACGATTTTATCATATATTAATATAAATCTGTGTTTTCGAAATCACGGGTATTTTTATTGTTTTTCAGGTATTTTCGCTTAAAAAAGTAACTTAAAAACTAAAAAAAATACCGAAAGCAATACATCGCAAATATATTCATAAATTAAATGAGGAAATGTCAAAAATATGGAACAATTGGACAAAATGGGTCAAAGAGGAGGAAATCATGCACGCAATTGCCTAGCCGCGCCAGCACAACGCCCAATCCGTGTGCTAGCTCTCCATTTCGTGCGCGCCCCTAATCCATTCTATGCACGCCAACGCCCAGTCTACGCCCATCTGCCCCATCCGTGGGCGCCGCTTTTCCCATCTCCCCATCTGCACGCGTTGCAGCGCCCACACCACCATGACGTCATCATTCACTACTTTGCGTTTTCTCTATTTTTAATCATTTTTTCACCCAATTTTTCTTCCCTTCCTTACCTATAAATACCCTCATCCTCTTCACTTCAAAACACACCTCAAAAACATCTTCTCTTCTCTTTCTTTCTCTCCATTTTTTAGTTTTTCTTAGTATTTTTGCTTTTCTTAGTAAGTTTTTCTTAGTTTTAGAGTTCTTCTCTTTTTGAAAAGAACTAATTATGTTTTTGTAATTTATTTGCTTTTTGATTCAATAAATGGAAGTCCAAATTCTTTTTAGAGGTTTTCCAGCAATAGGAATAACATCAAAGTACTGTAAGGATTTTATTTTATTGACAGTTATTTTTATGCTTTATTCTTACATGTTATATTTAATTTGTCTGTGATTAAATTTAACTTTGATGGTTGTTTGTAAACATGATATAATAATAACGTTGTTATGCTTGCGAAATATTAAACATGTAAAAATCTCTAAAATGAATTGATTTTATTTTTATTCAAGATTTTATATTAAGAATGTTAGAGAGAAATATATTATTTTTCATTACAAACTTAAATCTAAAAATTAGATTTTAAGGTTTAGTTATCCGGTCTGATTTATAGTAGTGCTCTTTTATTTGTTGGTACAATCATCTGGTAGTTAGAGTGAAGCACTATTTCAAAAGTTTTTATATGAATTATTATCTGAAAATTTATTGACAACATATTTTTGGTAGTAGTTTTAAAACTTGAAAGTTAGTACTCGGATAACTAAATTCTTATGTTTAATTTGGACACCTTGAATAAAGTTTAAACTATCTAACCCCCACCAAAGGTGACATTTAAATGGTTCATTTTCAATTTTTTAGAAAAAAGAAATTAATTTAATTAACCAAATTAGTTATCGACCCCACTCATAGGTGTTAATTGATTTTTTTAGTTAACAAAGAATATCTAACCCCACCAAAAGTGGTATTCATATAAAAGAAAAGAATCAGTAAATATCAATTTATATCTTTAATAACCTAAATAATATGAGCAAGCATAATTAACTTAGTTATTATATCCATAAATACTCCACTATTATAAATAATAAAATTTTCATAAATGTTTATTGAATCTGTATCTATTTTTATTTTTATGTTATTAGATTAGAAACACAAAACCTAAAATATCGTGACAGGATGTTTAGGATTTAATTTCATTTTTAAAAGTTTGAATAATAAATTAAAAACCACATATATTATTTCCTTAGATCGACCTTGTGAGGAATAGAGTCGAAGCGAATTTTGATTCCTGACACTGAAATTGGGTGAAATTAAATTGACACTTTTTTGATATGAAATATGAAAATGATTTTCGACTAATTATTATAATAAATCATGATTGTTTAAGAAGATTAAAATAACTTATGCTTGAGATTTTAATTATGATCTTAAAGGAGATTAAAAAGTTTGAGACATTTTTGTGTTATGTTGTTTTCTTTTATTCTTAAAAGTTAATTTTTGATTTTGTTGTAATTTTTGTTTTTAAGTTGTTGTTTTTATTATTTCTTTTAATTTTTACATTTAGTTCAAGGTTTGTGGGTATCATTACTAAAAACCCTCACGATGCTCAAACTCGTCCACTAGGGCAACCTAGGGGTTTAAAGGCTTGTTGCATAGGCTAAATGCAACCGTGTCAATCTACAGAAGTGATTTATGATAGTTTAAATTTTACTTTTTATCGCTTCTCTTGCTAAGGGACTAGCAAGAAGCTGGTTGAGGGTTGGGATGAGTGCTCAAAAAGTACTAAAATTATCATGATTTTATACACGTTAAATTGATTAAATATATATATATTTTATGATTTTATCATATATTTATATAAATGTGTCCTTGCGGAATCATGGGTCTTTTTATTATTTTTCATGTATTTTCGCTTAAAAAAGTAACTCAAAGACTCAAAGAAAAATACTGGAGGTAATACATGACAAATATATTCATAAATTAAATGAGGAAAGGTCAACGAATATGGTAAAATTGAACAAAATGAGTCAAAAAGGTAAAAAAATATCAAAAAGAAGAAAATCACGCACGCAATTAATGAGTGCTCAAAAAGTACTAAAATTACCATAATTTTATGCATGTTAATTGATTAAAAATATATATATTTAAATGATTTTATCATATATTTATATAAATCTGTCTTTTTGGAATCACGGGTATTTTTAATATTTTTCAGGTATTTTCACTTAAAAAATAACTTAAAGACTCAAAGAAAAATACCAGAGGCAATACATCACAAATATATTCATAAATTAAATTAGGAAAGGTCAACAAATATGGAAAAAGTGGACAAAAGGGATCAAAAGGGTAAAAAAATGTCAAAAAGGAGGAAATCGCGCATACAACTGCCCAGCCGCGCCGGCCAAAGCGCAACACGCCCAACCGCCCCGAGCAATGCGCGCTTCGCGCCAGCATCGAGCCCAGTCTGCGCGAGCCTGCTCTCCATTCCACACACGCCTGCGCCCATCAGCACCCAGTCAGTGCACGCCAATGCGTCCATCTGTCCCAATCTGTGCGCGCCGTCGCCCCATATTAGCATGACGTCATCAATGATGTCATCATTCACTACTCCGCATTTCCACCATTTTTTAACCCACTTTTTCTTCCTCTCCTCATCTATAAATACCCTCATTCTCTTCACTTCATACCACAGCTAAAAACACATCTTCTTCTCTCTTTCTTTCTCTCATTTCTTAGTTTTTCTTAGTTTTTTAGTTTTTCTTAGTTTTAGAGTTCTTCTCTTTTTTAGAAGAACTAATTATATTTTTGTAATTTATTTGCTTTTTGATTCAAAAAATGGAAGTCCAAATTCCGTTTGGAGGTTTTCCAGCAACAGGAATAACATCAAAGTACTCTAAGGATTTTATTTTCTTTATAGTTATTTTTAATGTTTTATTCTTACATGTTATATTTAATTTGTCTGTGATTAAATTTAACTTTGCTGGATGTTTGTAAACATGATATAATAATAACGTTGTTATGCTTGCAAAATATTAAATAGGTAAAAATCTCTAAAATGAATTTATTTTATTTTTATTCAAGATTTTATATTAAGAATGTTAGAGAGAAATATATTATTTTTCATTACAAACTTAAATCTGAAAATTAGATTTTAAGGTTTAGTTATCTAGTGTGATTTAGAGTAGTGCCCTTTTATTTGTTGGTACAATCACCTGGTAGTTAGAGTGAAGCTTTATTTCAAAAGTTTTTATAAGAATTATTATCTGAAAATGTATTGACAACATGTTTTTAGTAGTAGTTTTAAAACTTGAAAGTTAGTACTTGGACAACTAAATTATTAGGTTTAATTTGGACACCTTGAATAAAGTTTAAACTATCTAACCCCACCAAAGGTGGCATTTAAATGGTTCATTTTCAATCTCCTAGAAAAAGAAATTAATTTAATTAACCAAATTAGTTATCTACCCCACCCATAGGTGTTAATTGATTTGTTTAGTTAATAGAAAATATCTAACCCTACCAAAGGTGGTATTCATATAAAAAAAAGAGAATCAGTAAATCTCAATTTATATCTTTAATAAGCTAAATAATATGAGCAAGCATAATTAACTTAGTTATTATATCCATAAATACTCCACTATTATAAATGATAAAATTTGCATAAATGTTTATTGAATCTGTATCTATTTTTATTTTTATGTTATTAGATTAGAAATACAAAACCCAAAATATCGTGATAGGATATTTTGGATTTAATTTTGTTTTTAAAAGTTTGAATAATAAATTAAAAACTACATATATTCCTTCCTTAGATCGAACATGGGTGTATACTTATCATTTTCTACGAAATGATTCTTGCACTTGCGAAAGTTTTATAAATATAAAACCAAAGTATTGGTAGGATCGGCGATGCCGGTTCTGCTCATCAGCAGTCGCGCAGTCCGTGCGCGCCAAATCTTCATTCCGCGTGTGCCCCTACTATATTCCATGCGCGCCAGTGCCCAGTCTACACGTGCCTGCACCCATTCTACGTCCATCTATACCCATCCGCGTGCGCCGTTGCGCCCATCTGCCCATCTACTCCGTGTTTTCTCCATTTTTAATCATTTTTTCACCCACTTTTTCTTCCCCTCCTCACCTATAAATATTATCTTCACTTTAAAACACAACTGAAAAACATCTTCTCTTCTCTTTGTTTCTCTCCATTTCTTAGTTTTTCTACCTTTTCTTAGTTTTTTAGTTTTTCTTAGTTTTAGAGTTCTTCTCTTTTTTAGAAGAACTAATTAGGTTTTTGTAATTTATTTTCTTTTTGATTCAATAAATGGAAGTCCAAATTCCGTTTGGAGATTTTCCAGCAACAGGAATAACATCAAAGTATTATAAGGATTTTATTTTCTTTATAGTTATTTTTAATGTTTTATTCTTACATGTTATATTTAATTTGTCTGTGATTAAATTTAACTTTGCTGGATGTTTGTAAACAGGATATAATAATAACGTTGTTATGCTTGCAAAATATTAAATAGGTAAAAATATCTAAAATGAATTTATTTTATTTTTATTCAAGATTTTATATTAAGAATTTTAGAGAGAAATATATTATTTTTCATTACAAACTTAAATCTTAAAATTAGATTTTAAGGTTTAGTTATCCGGTCTGATTTAGAGTAGTGCCCTTTTATTTGTTGGTACAATCACCCGGTAGTTAGAGTGAAGCTTTATTTCAAAAGTTTTTATAAAAATTATTATCTGAAAATGTATTGACAACATGTTTTTAGTAGTAGTTTTAAAACTTGAAAGTTAGTACTTGGATAACTAAATTATTAGGTTTAATTTGGACACCTTGAATAAAGTTTAAACTGTCTAACCCCACCAAAGGTGGCATTTAAATGGTTCATTTTCAATCTCTTAGAAAAAGAAATTAATTTAATTAACCAAATTAATTATCTACCCCACCCATAGGTGTTAATTGATTTGTTTAGTTAACAGAAAATATCTAACCCTACCAAAGGTGGTATTCATATAAAAAAGAGAGAATCAATAAATATCAATTTATATCTTTAATAACCTAAATAATATGAGCAAGCATAATTAACTTAGTTATTATATCCATAAATACTCCACTATTATAAATGATAAAATTTGCATAAATGTTTATTGAATCTGTATCTATTTTTATTTTTATGTTCTTAGATTAGAAATACAAAACCCCAAAATATCGTGATAGGATATTTTGGATTTAATTTTGTTTTTAAAAGTATGAATAATAAATTAAAAACCACATATATTCCTTCCTTAGATCGACCTTGCGAGTATACTTATCATTTTGTACGAAATGATTCGTGCACTTGCGAGAGTTTTATAAATATAAAACCAAAGTATTGGCAAGATCGACGATGCCGGTTTTTCCTATCACACACCAAATTTTTATATCAAATTGTTTTTATCTCCCTACTTTTTTTCCCTAATTTTCCTCCCTTTTACCTCATTTTTTGTCTCTTTTTTCCCCTTTTTTTCACTCTCACACACACATTTCTCCTTTTCCCTATATTTTCTCCTATTCCCTCTTCTCAGCTGATCAGATCTATCGAACCCTAAGTTGATCTCACTGCATTTTCTCGTTGTGTTTTCCTCTTCTCAAATCACTATATCTATCAAACCCTAAGATTTCATCGTTTTCTCAGTGTGTTTTCCTCTTGTTAGATCACCAGATCTATCAAACCCTAAGCTCTCACCATTTTCTCGCTGTGTTTTCCTCTTTTCACTAGAACACATTGTTTTTGGTGTGGGATTTATGCCTAAATATTAAGGAAGCTTTGGTTTTTTTTTTTTTGAAAGACTAGCTTAGTTTTGATTATAGAAACTATTTTTAGGTTTTATATATATCCAGTTTTTGACTTCGCTTTGATATTTTTTTGACTTTGCTTTGATATTTTAGAACTGGTGCATATTTTTCTCTAATCTAGTCTCAAAAATTTTCAGATGTATCATATGTTATGCTTTGCAGGTTTTCTTCTTGAAACCCACTTTAAAATTTTGTTAGTTGGTAAATTACTTTAAAAAAAATTGACTACTTGTCCTTTACTTGCATTATTAACATTCATTCAATAACATTTTATGCTTCTTACACAACAATCGTTTTTACATTGATCAAGGAACAAATGAAATTAATAAGTTGGAATTATGTTTTTTCAACAATTTGTTGGTGTTGGTGGTTGGCTTGGTACTGGTGCTTAACCTGGTGCATGATTCCTCGTATTGGTACTTGTGTTGGTACTGGTGTTAAGCCCGGTGCTTGGTATGGGCGTTGGGTTTGGTGCTTGGTGGTGGTGCTTGGCCTGTTGTTTTTTGGTAATATGTTAATTTCTAGTTTGTGGCCTGGTGCTTGGTGCTAGTGCTGGTGCTTAGTCTGGTGCTTGGTCTGGTGTTTGGTGTTGGTACCTGGTTTTGATGCTGGAGCTAGTGCTTGGTACTAGTACCTAGTGCTTGTGCTTGGTACTGGTACCTGATGTTGGTGTTTGGCCTGATGCTTGGTGCTTGGTGCTAGTTCTAGTGTTGATGCTGGTGCTGGTATTGGTGCTAGTGCTAGTGTTGATGCTGGTGTTGATGCTGGTGCTGGTGCTGGTGCTGGTGCTGGTGCTTAATGCTTAGTGCTAGTATTGGTGCTTATGCTTGGCCTAGTACTGGTATCTGGTACAGTTGCTGGTACTGATGTTAGTGCTTGGTGTTGGGCCTAATGTTTAGTGCTTAGTGCTTGGTGCTAGTGTCGGTACTGGTGCTGATATTGATGCTTGGTACTGGTGCTTGGTACTGGTGCTTGGTACTGGTGCCTAGTGTTGGCGCTGGTGCTGGTGTTTGGCCTGTTGTTCTTTGCTAATATGCTAATTTCGAGTGTTTGGCCTGGTGCTTGCTACTTGGAGCTAGTGTGCTGACAAACTGTCTTACCTGTGCATTCTTGTTCTCACTGAAATCTTATTTTAATTTCTTGTTTCATTAATGGTGCAAGTATTGTGCTTATGTGCTAAAGATAAAGCATCTCTGAGATTTATTTTATGCACTTCTAATTTTGCATCAATACCATCTGGGGGAAACAAAATTGGACTGAATTGAGGATTTGTCCTTGGATTCCATGTCAAACTTCTTTGGGCGAAATGTTCATAGTTAAGGAGATATTAGTTTTATAGTAGATAACTCAATCCCCCCAAACTACCTGTATATTTAGAGGTATATGTGGATACTGTTTGTTGTGGAGAACTTACATTTTATTATACTATGGAGTTAGGGTGATTTATTTATGGATGCATATGCATTTTGGCTAGTACTGGTGCTTGGACGAAAGAGAAAGTAGTAGATTTCATCCTCAGGTCCTATTTTAAGATGATTTTTTATTCATTTATGGTAATTTTTTCTTGAAGTCCCTTGTTAGATTATTTCAATAGTTACACTACAGATAAGACATGTTATATTTCTTTGTTCTTTTCATCTAATCTTTTATATGTAGTATACATTATAATTTGGCGATAGAAATCCCAATTTTAGGAAAGGTGAATGATAAATGGGGAAGACATGCTTTGAGTCTTAAAATAGATAAAAATAAATACTATGCTCAAGTTATTTATGTTGTACATTGTATTTATGATTCATTCTTATTACTTGCTTGTATCAGCACACTAGGTGCACCAGGGCACTAGTCACTAGGCATACTAGGCACTATGTGTACTAGCACACCAGTACACTAGTACACCAGGTTCACTAGCATAGTTGGCACACCCCCACACCAGGCGCAGTAACACACTAGGTGCATTAGGGCACTAGGCGCACCAACGCACCAGGTGCAGCAACTTCCCAGGCACACTAGCATACCATTTTTATTTAGGCATTTACAGGAACCAACTTTGATTTCTCAACCTACTCTTCATCTTTGAAATCTGTGTTGGGTATTTCTTAGGTTCGGTTGAATTATTTGGCTATGGCTTTTGATATGGGCAAAGTTTTTGGATGGTCTTCTGGTTTGGCTTTAATTTATTTTGCTTTGTGGGTTGTTCTATTTATTTCTACTTTTATAGTTTTTATAGCCTATGGTCTTCAATGGCTTGGTTTTGCAAATTCAATGGCTTATGTTTTTTAGTATATAATAAACTCTCAATGTAATTATACTTTTAATTTTAATATAATATGATTTTTAATATTGTAATTAATAATTGTATTTTTTTAATTTATGCATACCTTGTGGCCTTGGTTATTAGAAAACCGTGGCCATAGAGTGTACCTATGGCCTCAGTTACTAGTAAACAGTGGCCTTAGAGTGTACCTATGGCCTCGGTTATGAAAAAACTAAGGCTATAGGTATACCCTATGACATGAGTTAAAAAACTGAGGCCATAGGTCGTTACCTTTGGTCTCTCTCACTTAGGCCTCATTTCTTATAACCGTGGCCATAGACGTACGGTCACGATTAAAAATCGAGGCCATAGGTACATATTGTAGTAGTGATTTATGCAATATTTTCTTAGTCACTTTACACATTACTAGTCTTCAGTTATTGACACACCTTTTTGGGTAGTGGTGGCTTTGGAAGATAGTCAGGTTCGTGTGTCGAACCAAGTCATTGTAGAAGCAGCAAATAATAGCAACAATAGGTAGTTAGGATATAATTTTATTTCTTTTAGAGTTATAACTAATTTATTATTTAGTAAATTATTTACTACTGAGTGATTACTTTAAGAAATCCGAGGATGTTACCACATAGATAGGGTTTCAATGTAGGTTTACCTCGGTGTATCTATTGTCATACATGATATATTTTTGTGTAACTATAATCTAAGTTTCCATGATGTATATTCCACTATACTAGATTTAACCTATGATTAGAAAGCTTATTTGTTTTGCATAGTTGCATGCATTTTTAGTGTCAGTCTCTGTGGAGTCTATGTCTCCTTACCCTAGTAATGTACCAGGTGTTGGACTTTTTATTATGGTTTGTTATGTAATCTATGATTGCATGCTATGAAAGTACAATCATCATTTATTGAATATGTTTCCACATATAAGGTCTTGAAGATATTGAAAATCTCTTATAGCTTTTCAGTATGTATGACTGTCTAGCATGCTGTGTGATGTTTGTTATGTTTATGCATACCGCTACTAAAGTGTTTAATGTTGTTTCTTCTTCCTTACTACAGGATGTTTTTGTTGTGTATTAAATTAAAAATCTTGTTTTATGCTTTTGCTATATTAATTGCTCAATTCACCTTGTGAGGAATACTTGGCCGAATTGATATAGAGATCGTAAAAATATTTCATGGGTTGGTATTTTCACCCCTCTTCTAGGTCTCGATTACCTATTTGAGTCTAAAAAACAATTTACCTTTTTGTAATTGTTCATATGTATGGAAATCTTCAATTGGTATTAGAGCAGGTCACCTCAATTTAGGCTTAATCGCCTAGGTGCTTAATCCTATAGCTCTATTTATACATTCATACATCTTGTATATTTATGCTCTTTTTCTATTGGTGCGGGCTATTGTTATTCTATGAGATTGTTATCTCTATGAACCTTTATTGTTTACATGTTCCCTCTTTTCTTATTCATGCATATCTCATTCTCTTTCTCTGCTTCTTTTTCTTGCATATTATGTTAACTGTCCTACTTGCTATTATGCATGTCTGTTTGATCCTTTAATAGTATTTTCTCATACTAGTTACTTTGACATGCTCTTTTATGTGTTTGCCTTACTTACTATTTACTTCTTCTATTGTTATTTGTATGAACATCATGTTACATATTTTTCTTCATGTAGTGTCAAATTTTTAGGATTTCTTCATATTCTCACCTATTTTACTAGGTTCTTATTTCTTGTACCTAGTATGTTTTGTGTTGGCCCTTTGTTAGTTTCTTGTTGAATTTTTCCATCTTTTGCATGCACTTCCTTATCTTGTGCTTTAGATGTATCTTTGGAGAAAACTAAAGTCTTGTTACAAGCTTTTTTACATGAGTGTTTCTTTGTACTGTGCTTGTTTGGGTTTGCATCGTGCATCTGTATGTCATATAGATTATGTAATTGTCATTAGGACTCTTCACTTACATGTATTGCTATGATTAAACTGTGTATTTAGCTGGAATTATTTATGTTTTGGGTGTTGACCATGTCTAAACATGTTTCTTGTCTATGTGCTAGAACCTAAACCTTTTCTACATACTTAGATGTTTTTGTAGCATCCCTTGTTTCGTCTCTCTTAGGATTGTTACCTATGTTGCTCACTAGTTAGTCAGTTTCTTTTCTTCTCTTGATTAGAAATTATGTGAGTGTTGCCAATGATCTATTTTGAAGTAACTATGTATATTTTGTTGCCTTTTTTTTTGTCTCTAGAGGCACTACTGAATAGTTTGTGCTGATAATATCTCTTGATGCATATGCTTGTTTGTTTAGCCTATGATCTCCTTTGAAACCATCCTTGTCGTCCCATTTTTTTATTATTGTGTTACTTGTCTATTTCTCTAAAACTATGCTTATTTTTCTTTATATATATGTCTATAGTTGTTTGGCATTCCCCTTATCTATTTCTTTCTCTTCCCAAGACTATTCTACATTTTTTTCATTTAGCTTTTTTAATGTAAGTATAATTAAGTCAACAGGGACTTGGTGGGTTTTAAGTGGCATGCATTTGACTTGCATTGAAATGTGGTTTTTATGACATGTATTTTTATTAAGCATATGTATGGCTGATGATTGGTGCAAAACTGTAAGTGCAAAATATTATAGTTTTATAATAAAGTGATAAATAGAATATCGTCCTTAAGGATTGGTAAATTACTTTTGACAAAAACCAAAATTATGCTAATCTCAATTTTATCTAGAAACTTCACTCAAGTTGTTGTAATTGAAATTTAAAATAAAATTAATTTAAAGAAAGATGCACAAAAGAAAATAAAGATATTATTCAAAGATCAAATTAATTGGAAGAAAACTTCTAGGAAATCAATTTCACGTATTCCCTCCATATGCTTTACTCATCTAGTTAATTGAATTTAATTCTCTCTGTTTGTTAGCAATCTCCAAAAATATCCAAAAGCCTCTTTCGATAGTCAATTGGAAATAATCTTGTTCATTAATTTACACAAGAATATGCAATTTAATAAAGCAAGAAATCATTAAGACCAATGATTTTTAAAACTACACAGGTTCATACAAGTGTTTCAATCTCTATATTTACCTATGCTAAAATATTTCAAATCTATCCTATAATTCCCTCTTTCAATAGTAAATCATAAGACTAAAATAATTTAATTAATGGCCAGTTAATTAAAAGCATTAAATTCAGAATAAATCAAACAAACATGAAGAGAAATAATTCAAATTAACATAGAAAATCAAGCATAGTTTGAAATTAAATTACAACTTTTTCCTAGAATAAAGATAAATTAGTTCATGCTAAAAATTAAATTAAACATAAATAAATCCACCATAATTTTCTGATTTTTTTTCCATGTCGACCGTCCTATCCTATTTCTATTTTTCTTCTATCACATGTTCCACGACTGCTTTTTCTTCCCATTCTCTTCTCCTCTATCTATATATATATCTAAATTTAAATTTGATTTATATAAAATTTCATTTAAATTTGACAGTCTTAAATGATATGTTTATAAAATTTTAGATCTTAATTATCTTCAAATCTGCAATAAAATTTAAATAATAATAATAATAAAGTCCAAAATCAATAAAACAATAAATAAAATTAGACTAAAATTAAATTTGGGAAGTGATAAATTATTTCAATTTATGCAAGCCATTAGCTGAACTCTTGTGTTAAATTTGAAAGAATATTTTTTAAACATGTGTCATGACTTTGTGAATTTGTATGGATATTTTGAGAGGTTTTTGTAGATTTTTTGCTTTGATGATTTGTATGACTTGATCAAGCTCTAGAATCTACTTTATTGTATCTTGAGGCAAAATCCTAGGTGCTACTTAGGTAGAGAAAGGATTTAGGCCTTCTTTGAACCGTTTGATCCTTTAATGCCACCATTTTTCTCTTGTTGTTAGCTTCCCCTTTTGAGCCATTATATTATATGTTTTTTTTCTTTATTCCTACTGGCTTTGCATAATTGATAAATCCTACTTACCTTGTACACTTTCAATTATTTTACAGATTTACTACTGGTGCACACATTGAGTTGTGTTTAAGTTGTTTTTCTCTCATTTATTTAAAAAAAAGGAAAATGAGAAGAAAGAAAAAGGGAAAAAGGAAAAAGAAAATGAAAATGAGGGGTTCCAGCAAATGAATGCTATGTTGTAAAAGCAAAAAAGGTCATTTGTATTGGGTTTGAAAGTTTTTTAAATTTTGATGAGTAAAAAGTATTGAACCTATGTTTAAAGGTTTATTTTCTTGGTTGTGAGCACTTAAACTGGATTTTTGTTAAAAAAATGTGTGCTTTCCCTTAAATGTTCCTTCTTATCTACCCAAACCTGGGCCTAACATGACAAGCTTTGAATGACCTTTTGATTTCTTCTTGGTTGGAACCTATTTTAGTAGAGAGATAGGCTAAAAGTGGACTTATAAAGTTTGGCTTACTTGAATCTATATTTCTATTTACTTTGTTTTCATAAGCATATCTTAATGGCATGTAGAATAAGCAAGTTTAGTATATCATACATAGTTCATGTTATCAAAAATTTAGTCATATCCTTACATGAATACATTATGGATTGATTGCCTTATGGATATTTTTGTTAAATGACTTGATTAATCTCAAAGGGCCCTTTGGCTTTTGTCTTGCCCTACCTCCTATTTCTTCCACTAATTTCTTTACCACTTTTGTGCTTAGAGAACGTAGAGTTATCTTCTCTTAAGATATTAGTAATTTATTAACTCTTCCTATTGCTCGGTTCACTTTTTTTCTTGTTATCCCTTTTGAATTTGAAAATGTCTTGGATTCATATCGATTTCAAGCTTTTTCTCAAGGTGTTGTGGCTTCTTTTCATCCTGTTGTACCTCTTATTCATGCTTCACTCATTTTTTAGCCTCAATTATACCTCACCCTTCTGGTTCCAGAGGCACTTTTCACTATAGTACTTCTTCTTTTGGCCTGTTATTCTCATGCTTTCTTTGTTTGGTGGACATAATAACATTGTTTTGTTTGAGCTTGACCATTCCTTTCGAATAGTTAGCTACTATTGTTCTTAATTCTCAATCTACTTCACCACCTTCTACCCCTATTGTTATTGGACAGTTTTCTTGCTATGGTGTTCTTGGAAACATTGATGTAGAAGAGGGAGACATAAAGTGTTTAACTTCTTTTATTTTTCCTTGTTGCTTTATTTTTTTCAACTCTGTCCTTTAAAAGTTCATAAAATATTGTTTACTTAATGGGACTAAGTTTTTTATGTTCCTTACTATCTATTTGTCTATCCTCACAGGTTTTATATAGTTTATTTGCTTCCCTCTTTCTGTATTAGCTTTTTTCTACTATGTGTAGATGCTTCTGTTTTGGAAAAGTTTTGAGAGTGTAGAATGCATAACATGTTCATTGCCTCACATGCATCCATTTATGGGGATAGGTGTTTGTCAATTGCATGTTGGTGATGAGTGCTCCAAAAGCACTAAAATAACCATGATTTTATGCACATTAATTTATTAAAAATATATATATTTATATGTTTTATCATATATTTATATAAATTTTTCTTTTTCGGAATCACGGGTATTTTTATTTTTTTTAGGTATTTTGGCTTAAAAACGCAACTTAAAGACTCAAAGAGGAATACTGGAAGCAATACATCACAAATATATTAATAAATAAATGGGGAAAGGTCAACAAATATGGAAAAATTGGACAAAATGGGTCAAAAAGGACAAAAATATCAAAAAGGAGAAAAACGCGCCGCCGCGCCCCAAGCTGCGCGCGCGGCCTGTTCATCCGCGCAGCACTGCGCGCGCGGTACTGTTCATCCGCGCGCGCCGACACCCATTTTTCACGTGCAGCAGCCCCATGACGTCATGCTGACGTCATCAATGACCTCATCATTTCCATTACGCGTTTTTACATTTTTTTACTCATTTTTTCTCTCCATCCTCACCTATAAATACCCCCTTTCCCTTCACTTCAAAACACACCTTCAAAACACACTTCTCTCTTCTTTCTTTCTCTCATTTCTTAGTTTTTGAGTTTTTCTTAGTTTTTAGCTTTTCTCAGTTAATTTCTCTTAGATTTAGAGTTCTTCCCTTTTTGGGAAGAACTAGTTATGTTTTTGTAATATTTTAGCTCTTTGATTCAATAAATGGGAGTGCAAATTCCGCTTGGAGTTTTTCCAGCAACGGGAATAGCGTCGAAGTTCTGTAAGGATTTTATTTTCTTTACAGTTATTTTTTATGCTTTATTCTTACATGTTATATTTAATTTGTCTGTGATTAAATTTAACTGTGCTGGCTGTTTATAATCATGATGTAATAATAACGTTGTTATGCTTGCGAAATATTAAATAGGTGAAAATTTCTAAAATGAATTGATTTTATTTTTATTCAAGATTTTTATATTAAGAATGTTAGAGAGAAATATATTATTTTTCATTACAAACTTAAAACTGAAAATTAGATTTTAAGGTTTAGTTATCCAGTCTGATTTAGAGTAGTGCTCTTTTATTTGATGGTACAATCGCCCGGTAGTTAGAGTGAAGCTCTATTTCAAAAGTTTTTATAAGAATTATTATCTGAAAATGTATTGACGACATGTTTTCAGTAGTGGTTTTAAAACTTGAAAGTTAGTACTCGGATAACTAAATTCTTAGGTTTAATTTGGACACCTTGAATAAAGTTTAAACTGTCTAACCCCACCAAAGGTGGCATTTAAATGGTTCATTTTCAATCTCTTAGAAAAAGGAATTAATTTAATTAGGCAAATTAGTTATCAACCCCACCCATAGGTGTTAATTGATTTGTTTAGTTAACAAAGAATATCTAACCCCACCAAAGGTGGTATTCATACAAAAAAGGGAGAATCAATAAATATCAATTCATATCTTTAATAACCTAGATAATATGAGCAAGCATAATTAACTTAGTTATTATATCCATAAATACTCCGCCATTATAAATGATAAAATTTGCATAAATGTTTATTGAATCTATGTTTATTTTTATGTAAGTAGATTAAAAACACAAAAACCCCAAAATATCGTGACAGGATGTTTAGGATTTAATTTCGTTTTTAGAAGTTTGAATAATAAATTAAAAACCACACACATTCCTTCCTTAGATCGACCTTGGGAGTATACTTATCATTTTCTACGAAATGATTCGTGCACTTGCGAGAGTTTTATAAATATTAAAACCAAAGTATTGGCAAGAATCGACGATGTCGGTTTTCGCTCATCAGTTGGCAAAGAGAATGTTATGAGTGTTTTATATTCTTGTTGTTTGTCCTGTTTATGAATTTATGTTATAATGCCTTCTTCTTCTTGACATTACTTTATATGAATCCTATATAAATAGGACTATTAAGTTGACTTGTTGCATGCATGGTCTGCATTCTCCTATTTCATATGTCTTCTTATGTGTTTACTTGTTTTCCTATTGTAATGAATCCTATTGTAATGAGTTTTTGCTGAAATACACAACACATTTTCTTTGGTAGAATGGGATGTCTTTCTATATATGTGTGCATAGTATGGGGTGAGACTACAGGATTGAATACACCTTAGTGTTGTTGGGGAAGATAGTTGAGTCACTAGGAGTGTGTCAACTTCGAAAATAGTTGAACTCATAGTCAACTTCTTCTTAGGGGGATTTGCTGACATATTTATATGACGTTGATGCTTAGAGGAAAAGAGTTGAGCCACTACGAGTATGCCAACTTGGAAGATAGTTGGACTCCTAGTCAACGTCTTCTTACATATTTATTGACACATATATGTGACATTGGTGTTTGACTACTTGTCCTGTCAAGGTGTTGTATGCTCATTACGAAGCCTCTTATCCCCTCTCAAGGCACATATAGATGTAGGGATCCATGCTATGTATTTCATTAGGGAGAAGTATTCTATCTACATTACTCTTGGTATATTTGTGCATTCAGGTTGTAGTTTACTACATGCTTTCACCTAACTATTGTCTTGGTGTTATTCTTTGTATTTTTCATTGGCTGCATGTGTTCCTTCTTTTTGTGTTTTCTCTAATCATCTCTACTGTATTGCATGAGTGTTAGGATTATTACATTTTTTTTAACTTTTCTTCTTCATATACAGATGTTTTATGTTGCATACTTTGTGTATGCCTGCTTTGACTTTCCATGTCAAAAGGGAAGAAGTGTCCACAACTTGTGTGTGTTTGTTTGTGCTTTTTTTTGTTTTTTTAACCTGATATTTACTGTATAGGATGGTGCGTGTAGCTCTAATATGCATACACTTAGGGAGAGTGTTGCATATGTTCAAGGAGAGTTTGCATATTTTTGTTCCAGGTAGATTGTGTTTGTTTATGCTACATGTTGACTATGCTTAGCCTTCATTGTGTACCTATGTAGGGGTAATACAATAGTATTATAATATACTATATTCTATTTCTATATGATATGTTCACGGGGTATATGTTTGTTTCATGTGTGTAGGCTATATGTGTAAATTGAAGTCTTTGAGCTTTATATATGATGTGAGCAATGGTGCTAAGTTCCTTGTGCTACAGAGTTTCAAAGTGGTTAATTTGGTATATGAAGATGGATAAAGCACACAAGATGGATACACTTGGTAGGTGTGTGTTTTGAGTTTAGGCATGTATTAATGTTTTGTTCATGGGAATAGACATCTTTAGGTCATCTTCATGATCATCTCATAATAGATGTGAGTATGTATTTAGTTATATAGTGTTTTGACACAGAAAGCCAAAGGAGGAGATTGTAAGTCCCATTGTATTTGTATTTGTGAACAATGTTTTATTTTACTCAGTGTTGGGTTCTCATCTGTATAAGGTTGGTTACTGCAGATCAGTAATGTACACATGCATATAGTTAGGAACACTTTATATGCAAGCATGTTTACACAAATCATGGGGTTGGATTTCATCATGGAAGTTGTTACTTGTGTTTTTGGTTCTTTTCTGGTGCAAGTATTTATGGAAAGAACTTAGAAATATTTGGAACAAAAAATGTGACTTTTACCACCTCATGACCACCCTTGGCATGGTGGTTAGCTAGGTGGAAAATTTGACTTATATAATTCTCCAATTTCTTCTTATTTGATATCCAAAAATGTAATAGAGCATTGTCAATTTGACATCTCATTTTTCTATTTTTGGATCACTAATACCTTGAATGTTGTTTTGTATTGATGATTTGTGATTTTTTGAGCAAAATTGTGTTGGTTAGTTGTGAGTACTCTAGATAGTATTTGTGAGAGGGTTGTATGTGAGCCGTGTATTGGCTAGTAGTTTCCCTTATGCAATCTTTTCTTTTGTGAGAAGCTTATGTGGCTGTGAGTGTGAGTCTGTTGGTGGGTGCATTTGTGCAATATTCTCTTATTCACTTTACACATTAGTGATCTTTAGTTACTGATAACACCACTTTGGGTGGTGTTGGCTTGGGAAGAAAGTCAGATTCGTGTGTCAAATTGGGTCATTATCGAAGCAGCAAGCAAGAGAGACAATACGTAGTTAGGATAGGGGATCCAAAAAATAAAGGTAATAATGGTTTTATTTCTATCAAAGTTGTGATTGATTTATTGTTTTTGTGAATTGTTTGTTTTAAAGTACTTGCCTTAAGTAATCCAAGGATGTTACCATATAGATAGGGTTTATATATGACTTTATCTCGTTATATATATTGTCATCCATGATCTATTTTTGTGTTAGTATAATATGAGTTTCTATTGTGTATGTTCCATCATACTAGATTTAGACTCTGATTAGAAAGTTTATTTATTTTGAATAGTTGCATGCTTTCTTTCCTTTACTTATAGCATGCCTATAGCTTTCTAATTATTACTTATATTTTTTAATCATGCATTTTTAGTATGAGTCTTTGTGGATTTTGTGTCTCCTTATCTTGGTAATATACCAAATGTTGGACTCTTTATTATGGTTTGTTATGTAATGTATGATCGCATGCTATGAAAGTACAATCATAATTCACTGAATATGTTTCCACATATGTGGTCTTGAAGAGCTTAAAAATCCCTTATAGCTTTTCAGTAAATATGGTTGTCTTGCATATTGTGTGATATTTGGTATGTTTAAGCATGTTGTTAGCCAGGACAGGAGCTTGTGAGACATACCATCACTAATGTGTTTACTGTAGTTTCTTTTTTCTTACTATAGATTGTTTTTATTATGTATTGAATTAAGTGTGTTTTTTTGTATTTCCGTTGTGTTAATTACTCAATTCAAGTTGTGAGACTTACCTGGCTAAATTGATATAGATCTCTCGAAAGGGTTCTATAAGTTGGTGTGTTCACCCCTCATTTAGGTTCTGGTTACCCATATGAGTAGGAAGAACAATTGAATTTCGTGTAATGGTTCCTATGTATGGGAATCTTCAATATCTAAAATATGAATTAAACTAAGATTTATTCAAAGCAACAAATAATAATCAAATAAACAATGCTTGATAACTTGGGATCTATGAATTCTCCACCCACTTCACATATAATATCAAATAATGTTGAACAATTTCTCTGCTGGATTGATTAGCTATATGCTCTTATATATCGATGAATCTCTGTCAAGTATTAGTTTGGCTACGTGCAAACAATCAAATTGTCACGCTATTTGATTTACACATCAATTATGCTCATACGTAACATGTCACACATTCATGAATCTTCCTTGTTAACTATTCAATTGATGTTTTAACTTTCCTCTCCTTGATTTCTCTTGTTCCTTTATAATTATCTTATGTTCTTGTTAATTATGTGTTAAGTATGACCTCTAATATTGTTTAAGTAGGTTGGAAATAATCTTAATTAGTTCAAGATTCATACAAGTTTTGATCTAGTGGTTAAGATTTTTAGTTGGATGTAAAATCAAGAATGATGTGTCAAATTCACTCTACTCGATCAATCAAGATCCTTGCTTGACCGATCTAGTAGTGACATCATTCCAATCTGAGGGCACTCGATTGATGCTCGAGCAAAGCTCGATCAATCAAGGCCCTTTGGGATTGATCGATATCCTTTTAAATTGGTCTAACAATGTTTATCATTCATAAGAATTGAGCCTTGGTTTCTCAATCAATCGATTGAGTCATTTCTCAATCTGTTAACAAGTGGCTTGATCTTAGCCTTGTTGATCCTAAATTGTTTCAATTTTTTTAATTTTTTGCACCTTTTGATGTCTTTTCACCAATATTTAAACAATTCAGGATCAATAGAGCTTGGATCAAGCCACTTTTTGATAGATCGAGAAATGAATTGATTGACAAATATATTACCATTGAGAAAGTTGAAAACATACCATCCAAGTTTATGTAATTTATAAATATAACCCTAAAATACTATATGTTATTCAGATGGTATTTTTGTAATATTTATGATATTTTAGTACTATATTTGTATCTCGATAAAATTAGATAGTATATTTGTAATTTCTTAATACTTTGGAAGTATATAAATACTTAACTTCAAATCCTATTATTATTATAAATGTGTGTGCATGAGTATATAAATACTTAACTTCAATTTTAAAAATACGACTTAAATTAATCACAATTATTTAACAAAATTATGACAAGATTGTTCCCTATAAATATAACTTTTTTTGAACTTTTGTTAGTTTAAGTTAAATAGAATAAATCAAGAATAAAATAATCTTATATATATGGATTAATATTTTCATAGCATTATACTAATAATTCATATATTTAATTTTAGATACACTAGTAATTTAAAATTAAGATTTACTTAAGAATTTTAACATTTATCACTTACATGGGAAAAATGAAAGATCTCTCTCATCTTTAAATTAATTAAAAACTAAAAAAAGTTTATTAAACTAATATTAACTTAAAATAAATTTTAGTTTAATCCAAAAACGAATTGAAATCACCAAAAGCTGAGAAAGTCTCAAAATAGTTCAAAAGAAATCGAATCATGCTATAAATATGACTTTCAAGAAAAACCAAAAGGAACGTATGAATTTTCAAGAAAAACATAGGGTTTATATAAATAAAAAGAAAATTTGGATAGTTTTTATCTCAAATAAGTGTACCTAACAAAATTTATTACAACTTTAATGCTCTTATAAATAACTCATTGAAGAAGGAGATGTAGTTTACAAGTGAAAAACATTTTTATAGATGATTTTTCCTTTCACTTTTTGACCATAAACGTGTCACATGTTGAAACCTCTAATTAAATCATAAGTTTGAATCATTAATAATTCTTCCTGATGAAAAAAGAGTCAATGGAAGAAGAGATGGAAGAAGAGATGGTGAGGAATTAATTCCCCTTTTTTGCAACGGAAGAAAAAAGAACTGTTGGAACAAATATGTGAAAAACTATGTAGGAACAAATATGTAAAAAACTATGTAAGAACAATATTACCGATAACCTGAAATGAACTTCTTGGGTTGAGTCGCGGACTAGGTCGCTCTTTTTAAGACGTTTCGCAGCTCTGCCCAAATTTGTGCAAGCAAACACAACCCCGTCGTCCCCAAGATAAAACAGCCTAGAATAATTTTCTGTCTCGGAACTTCATTGCACTGATGAAGTCCGGAATACTACACCGTTTAAATATTTATATTGCTCGGAAATCTGAGAAAACAATTCTGAATTTTCTTTTTTTGATTTTGCTATGAAAACCGTAGAACTTTTTTTGAGTTGTTATGTTGTATTCTAAACTGAGGGCTATTGCCCCTTTTTATAGTGAAAAAAATATGTATAACGGTCATATAATTATGAATATAACGGATACATAATTATGAAAATAACGGTCATAAAAGTAACGGTCGCATAATTATGAGAATAAAGGTCATAAAATTAATGGGCACATAATTATGAAAATAACGGTTATAAAAGTAACGGTCACATAATTATAAAAATAACGGTCATAAAAGTAATGGTCACATAATTATGAAAATAACGGTCATAAAAATAATGACTATATAATTATGAAAATGATAGTTACATAATTTATGAAATAACGATAATATTTTTTATTTAAATTCATTTCAAACAATCCCCCACTTGAATTTTAAATAAAAATAGTTTCATCGAGCAACCGATCAATTAAAAGTATAAGATTGTACATAAGCAAAAGATGTCTATCAACTTGAACCTTTGCATAGTATTGATGCTTTAGAATATACTAGAGTAACTCGTAGTTTTGAACTCTATCTCTAACAACATTACACACACAACCTTTCCAAGGTGTAGTTCGAAAAGCCCATGCTTTACGGTCATGCACATGTATCCCAGTATAGTGAATGCTCTAGTAAATTTTGCCCAAAATTTTCATAGGAAGCGGCCATACTTCCACATTCACATAGGTGAGTCTATCAAGAGTACTCATGTCTATAAGTTGGGTTACCATCATGAGTGACTCTTCTTTCTAAGGGCATTAGTCACATTCCTTTTGTGGTTTTTGAAAACCTTCTCTCTTTTAATCCTTTTGTCAAAGGATTAGTCAAATTTTCATCAGTACATATATGATCCATTCTTACAGTTCCTGTAGAGAGAAATTCTCTAACAGTACTATGTATCTGTCGTCTCTTGCCGTTGTAATAATGGTTTTAAATCTTTGTAATAGCCACGGTACTATCGTAGTGGATCAGGACATCTGGTATCGATCTTTCCCATAAAGGGATCTCAGCTAACAGACTTCTTAACTAGCAGTAGCTAGTGCTATCATTTCAAATTCCATCGTAAATTGAGCCAATATTGTCTATTAGTTATACTTCCAAGAAATAGCTCCACCAGTTATGTTAAATATATAGCTGCTAGTTGATTTGGAGTCTTTTAATAAAATGTTCCAATCTGCATCGTTGTATCCTTCTAGAACAATGAGAAACTTTTTATAATGTAATCCAAGGTATATAGTTCTCTTAAGGTATCTCATAACCCTTTCAATAGCATTCCAATGCTCTACACTAGGTCTACTGGTAAACCTGCATAGCAGTCCCATAACATAAGCTATGTCTGGTCTAGTGCAATCAGTAGCATAACATAAGCTACCAATGATGCTTGCATACTCAGTTTGTCTAACATCGTCTCCGATGTTCTTGAACAACTTTACACTAAGATCATACGGAGTACATGCAGATTTACAGTTAAAGCAATTATATTTCTTTAAGATCTTCTCAATGTAATGAGATTGATCTAAAGAAATTACCTTTTCAGACTTAGTAATCTTTATAAGGATTACACTCGTTTCTTTGAGATCTTTCATATCAAAGTTAACACTTAAGAAAATTCACATTATTCACAACATGAATATTTGATCCAAAAATAAACACGTCGTCCACATATAAACATATAATAGTGCAAATGTTATCTTCTAATTTAATAAATGCATTTGTCACTTTCATTCATTTTGAATTCACGTGGGTTAACTATATTATCAAATTTCTTATGTCATTGCTTAGGTGCTTATTTCAGACCATATAGAGATTTATCTAGTTTACAAACTTTATTTTCTTGACCTGGGATAACAAAACCTTCAGATTGATCCATATAAATTTCTTCTTATAAATCACCATTTAAGAAAACAGTTTTAACATCCATTTGATGTACTACTAAATCATGGATAGCAGCGAGAGAGAAAAGTACACGTATGGAAGTTATTCGTGTAACTGGTGAAAAGGTATCAAAGAAATCTACATTTTCCCTTTGCCTATACCATTTAACTACGAAAACCATCGAGTTTTAATTTCTTCTTTTGTATCCATTTACATCCTATGGTTTTACAACCATGAGGTAAGTCAACTAAATGTCAAGTCTTATTACACTTAAGTGAATCCATTTCATCATTTATGGCTTCTTCCCATAAGTTGGCATCTAAAGAAGAGAATGATTCTTTAAGAGTTTGGGGATCTTCCTCTAAGGTATAAGCATAAAAATCTGACCCAAAATCTTTAAGGGTTCAAGCTCGTTTACTTCTTCTAATTTCAGTGTTTAATTCTTCATTTTGTTCAATAGTTCTAGTTATGGGTAAACTACTAGAAGACGAGCCCCCACTATTTTTAAATTTAAATGGAAACCTATGTTCATAGTAGTCAACATCATTTGATTCTATAACTATGATCATTTAAGTCATAAAATTTATAAGCTTTACTATTCATAACATATGCTATGAATACACATTCGTATGTTCTACTAGCAAGTTTATTTCTTTTAGGATCAGGGATCCTAACATAGGCTAAACAACCCCAAGTTTTAAAATAAGTTAAGTTTCTTATTTTTCAAAATTTCAGATGGTGAAATTTTACTAGTAGATTTAGACACTATATTGAGCACATAGAAAACAGTTAATAAAATTTCCTCCCACCAATGAGAATTAGTACCAAAGTTTAATAAAATTGCAATAATTGATTCATCAAAAGTTCTACTTTTTTTATTCAGCTTTACCATTCATTTCAGGAGAATCATATGCATCTTTTTCATGTATGATTCTATGAGTTTTTTTAAAAAAAAACATTGAAAATATTGGAATTATATTCAGTGTCTTTATCACTTCAAAATCTTTTTATTTTTCTGTTAAGTTGTTCTCAATCTCAGTCATAAATATTTTAAACATGTCAAATGCTTCACTTTTATTTTTCATTAGATATACATAAGTGTAATCTGAACAGTCATCTATTAAAGTTATAAAATAGTATTTCCCATTTCTTGTTAAATTTCCATCAAGTTCACATATGTCATAATGTATTAATTCTAAAGGTTCAGATTCTCTAACTACTAACTTATGTGAAGTTTTTGTTATTTTAGCTTGACTATAAAGTCACATTTTTCCAAAATCATTCAAAGATAGTTTAGGAATTAGTTCTAAGCTACTCATGTTCTTGATTATGCGTTTATTAACATGACAAAGTCTAGCATGTCAAATATTAAAAGAACTCAACATTCAATTTATACATGTCATTAGTGACGTACCATTTCCTAACAAAAAATATTATTTTTAGTTATTGTATATAAATCAGCCCCTATAGTTTGAGTAAACCCAGTTTTGTAAAGAAGATATCCCGAAACTAAGTTCTTTCTCATCTCTGGAGTATGCAAGACATCTTTCAGGATGATAGTCTTTCCAAATGTAAACTTCAATTCTACCTCACCATTACCAACAACTTTAGTGGAGTGGGAGTCGCCCAAAAACACTTTCTTATCCTCAGACTCAGAGTAGGACATGAACATATCTCGATTATAGTGAACATGGTGAGAAGCACCAGTGTCCACCCACCACCTTTCGGATCCACCACCAAAATTGACTTCAGATATCATAGCAATAAGTTGATCTTCGGTAAGGTTCGCCTGTGGGGCAGAACGATTTCTGTTCCCGCAGTTCCTAGCCAAGTGGCCAGGTCAGTTACAACTATAACACGTGAATGTGTTATTCCTTAAGGGGGTTAAGGTCCATTCTGTAGAAGATAGTTTTTGTTTCAATTTTGGTGGTTGCGGTTTTGGTTATTATTGCGATTATGAGTTTTCATATTTCTATCTTTAGGTTTCAAACTTGTAGATGATGGTTTCTTATTGGTACTATTGTTTGAGACAACGAGTACTTCATCTTTTTGGTCTTATTTTCGGGCTTCTTCTTCTACTCTTAAATGGGTTATAAGACTTTCTAAAGAAAATTCCTTAGTTTTATGTCTAAGTGTATTCTTAAAGTCTTTCTAAGCATGGGGTAATTTATCTATAATAACATCTACTTGAAATTGTTCAATTAAAGTCATACCTTTAGAAGTTATTTTGTGTGCTATCTTCTGCAATTCGTGTGATTGAGTTTCCACAGATTCGTCATCAATCATTTGATACTTCATGTATCTACTGACATCATACTTCTTAGTTTCAGCTTCCTCAGTATCGTACTTCTTTTGAAGTACTTCCCAAATTTCCTTAACAGACTTATCAAAATTATAATAATCATACAAGTGATCATTAGCTAATCCATTAAGAATAAAATATTTTGCATAGAAAATAATTTTTTATCCAGGTGTTTAAATCCTTTGTTGTAGCTTCAGTATGAGAATTAGGCAGTGTTGGTTTTTCAATAATAAGAACAAAACAACATTTTACATGGTTAAGAAAAATAACATTTTTTGTCTCCATTTTTTAACGTGTAGTTTCTCAAAACAAAATGATTTGTTGAAATCAGCAGTTAACATTGCAGTAGACATGGCAGATAATAAAACGTCTTAAAATTGTTGGAACAAATATGTGAAAAACTATGTAAGAACAATATTACCGATAACCTAAAATGAACTTCTTGGGTTGAGTCGCGGACTAAGTCACTCTCTTTAAGACGTTTCGCGGCTCTGCCCAAATTTGTGCAAGCAAACACAGCCCCGTCGTCCCCAGGATAAAACAGCCTAGAATCATTTTCTGTCTCAGAACTTCATTGCACTGATGAAGTCCGGAATACTACACCTCTTAAATATTTATGTTACTCAAAAATCTGAGAAAACAATTCTGAATTTTCTTTTCTTTGATTTTGCTATGAAAACCGTAGAACTGTTTTTGAGTTGTTATGTTGTATTCTAAACTAAGGGTTATCGCCCCTTTTTATAGTGGAAAAAATATGTGTAACGGTCATATAATTATGAAAATACCGGACACATAATTATGAAAATAACGGTCGCATAATTATGAGAATAACGGTCATAAAATTAATGGACACATAATTATGAAAATAACGGTTATAAAAGTAACGGTCACATAATTAAAAAAATAACGGTCATAAAAGTAACGGTCACATAATTATGAAAATAATGGTTATAAAAATAATGACTATATAATTATGAAAATGATAGTTACATAATTTATGAAATAATGATAATATTTTTTATTTAAATTTATTTTCAACAATAACAGATTTGCCCACAGTGAGGATTGCTACTTTGTATATTAGTATTTGAAATTGCAACACTCTCTTTCCTTGTATGTATCTCCATGTGTGTTTTTTTAATTTTAGGTTTTTTTGTTTAATTTTTTGTCTCTGTATTATGTTAGTTGGTTTAGATGTGATGTCTTTTATTTCCTTGATTAGAGGACACATGGACATATGGGTTCATCTTAGAGGTATCATGTTTATCTTGATGGTTCTTTCAAGAGTACTAGATAAGAGTATTTTGGTGTGTAAAATTACATCTGAATTATAAAAAAATTATATAAAATGATTGCAATGTATTTGCTCTATATATTTTAGTATTAACATAAGAAAGTGTTTTTTTATTTACCTTTATAATTTTGCTATAATAGTAATAAAATTATCTTCCTTTAAATATATACATTGGAATAAAAATATTACTAAATTATTGAACCATTTGACACGAGATTCTATTCTGAAAGAGAAATTAAGTTTCAAGGTTACAGTGAAATATTAGTCATTTTGTTGAGAAATTACGCATGTTTTTCTGGTTTCTTTTACATCGAGGTATATTTTACAATTTGGAAAATAATGATTAATTGTCATCCTTTTTGAGTATTAGTATTTTTTACTTCAGAGGGACTCAATACTTAGAAAATGTCAAAAATGATTGACGGCTCATCATATTGGAGTTATCCAAACACATTAATGTTAGACATTAATTATTTAATAAAATTAATTCATTAATTTGTCTATGTTTTCTAATCTTTCTACTTAAATATTTATATTTAATTTAGTCACTGTATATTTCTTGCACACAAATCTTTTAAGTACAAGAATGTTACCACCGTTCAAGTTGGACACTATTTTTTAAGAAACTTAGTTTATTAATTTTAAAAAATATATTATCACGAATTTATTTTAAAAAATGATTTCACCAATTATTTATATTAATTTTTTTTATTAAATGCAACAAAAAAAAGCTTCATGATAAATTGTTTTGTCTTTGTAAATTGTTTTGTCTTTATATTTTTTTTTTTTAATGAGTAGACTAAAATATTTAAATGTTAAAATTGTAACAACTAATACAAAGACATCTACGATCACTTACCCTTCTTTTTAAATAATTGTTTTTATGTGCTGATATATAATTCGATAATAAGACCTCGATTTTCTTTGTGATGAAGTTACTCTAATTCGACGCGTGGAAAAACTGAGAATAAAGCCCAAAATAATAGTTTAGCCTTACGAATCGAAAAAACAAATGTTGCAAATAGAAATTAGAAAGAAAGACAAAAACATGGGATATATAATTACCGTACTAACCTTGACAAACTCAATGCACAGTTTGAGCATAAGGCTATTAGATTTTTTCAAAATGAAATAAAAAAAGTTTTGTTTTCTTTTTTTCTTTTTCCAATAGCCTTAAATAACAAGAATATAAGATGCAACCACAAATTATTATATCATTTATTGATTCTTTTATCATGCATAGGCTGATAGACTTAAGCGAGCATTAATTCCTTTTATGGTTTTCATTTAGAAAATTTTACATGCTTTATATACATTTGAGTTCTGTCATTTTAAAAATACTCATTGATATGGTTTCTATTTTTTACACATTTTTTATTTTATAAAAAAAAACCAAAAAAAAAGTCGTTCAATGCACTATTACAATATATGTTTTTGGTCACGGTTTAATAAAAACTGAGGCTATAAGGTATGTTTATGGCCTCGGTTTTTATCAATAACTGTGACCAGAAGCTATATCAATTTTTTTATTTTTTTTTATCTTTATTTTCTTTTTACTTTTCTCTTCTTTTTTTTCATCTTCCCTCTTTCTTTCTTTTTTTTACTTTTTCCTCTCTCTTTTTCCATTTCCCTCTTCTTCCTATTCTTTTTTCGTTTTTCCCAGATCGATTATCTTGCCCCCTCTTCTTCCTCATCCCTTCTCTTTTTCTTCTTCCTCGGCCATGTCGCACAACTCTCTTGGTCCTCTTGCTGGTGTTGGTCGTTGGTTTGCTAGTCGTTGGTCTGGTCACTGGTCTCTGGTCGTTAGTCGCTGGTTCATTGTTTGTTGTTCGTAGGTCGTTGTTCGTTGTTCGCAGGTCGTTATTCGCTGTTTGCTGGTCGCTAGTCGTTGGTGTTGGTGTATGTTGTGTGTTTTACAACACACAAAAACGTGCAAGTATACACGATCACAAGTAATAATATGATAAATAAATTATCGTTCCCACAGAGAAATGTTACCAATTCTTGTTAATTACTAAAATTATTTAAACATAATTTTATTCAAACAATCAATAATTTTATGCAGTTTGACTTAATTAATAATTTTGTTTCTTTTTAACAATTTTTATGAAAATTCTAGGATTGCAGTTTACCCAAATTAATTCACTTGAATATTTTATTCATTCTTAATTTATGCTCTCATGTTTTAAGTTGTTAACCAAGAACTCCTAATTTATCCATATATCTCTTTCAAGCTCCATACAAACACATCGAGTTAAAATGATTCACTATATTCCTATGAGAATTAATTTCAACCAAATTTATTAAGTTCTGAGTTCTCAAAAAGTTACACATACAATAAAAGTATATTTTTATCCCTTATGTATATACGTTATTTTATCCCGAGCAACACACAAAAATTCTTTTTTCAAGTTTATTTAAGTGCCACATATCAGTTAATTAATCTTCTCATAATTAAAAGCATTAAAAGCAGGTAAAATAAACAACTTAAAACAGTTCCACAAATCATTCAAAAATAATTAATTCAAGTTTCATAATTTACGTAACACTGCAATCCTAAAACAAATAGATTAGTTTATAGCAGAAATTAAAATTACAACACCACAAAAATAAAACATTGCAGAGAAACAAAAATTAAAAGAAAATGAGTTAGGAGAAACTCTTTCACGATTCCTCAATGAAAAATAATTTCTTCCCTTTCCTTCTTCTTCGTCAACCTCTTTCTCTGTAATTTCCCTAAGATAATACACAACAAAAATGTCAAAATAAAATGTTCTGCGTGTAAAATAGACACACAAAGAGGAAAAATGAAAAATTCTTAAGAGGGAATAATTGAAAAATGAGAGAGAACTGGAGAATGCTTGAAAAAATTGAGAAAGAACTCTCTCCTCTAAAAAAGGAAAACGAAGAAAATAAAATTCTACAAAACCAAAAACAAAAAAACGCGTCAAATGAATTTTTCCCGTAAGATATATCCCCACTTTTCAATTATTCTTTTTTTTTATTTTTTTTATATTAGTGGGGGACAAAAATAAATGGGGGAAAACAATTCTGCGCGTTTCTAATTTTTTTTTCTTTTACGCATGCCACGTATCGCCATGTGATTGGCTGCAAGAAATTCAGAGACACGTGGCAGTGTTTCATTGGACGGGCAGGTCGGGCTCATGGAGAAACGATGGAACGCAACGCACACGATTCTACCGCGTTAAAAATATTTCAACGGTTGGAAGTGGGCGCCGTTTCTGCATTTTTATTTTACCAAATACACGCCACGTGTCGTCATCTAATTGGCTGTAATATTTAGGAGACATGTGGCTGCTTCTTTGTCGTTGAAACGCGAGGGTGCACGCTGCTTGGATGAAGCACGTCGCACGGGATTTTGTCGAAGAGCGGCTCGGTGCGCGACAACTTGGTTCCACGTGCTTCAATCTGGACCGTTCAACTGATCCAACGGTGAGCGATGCACCTCGGGGAAATTCTACGCAGCCGACATGTGGGTCCCACCCTACACGCCAGTCTAAGCGGCCAGTGGGCCCCACGTGTCGAGCTGCGCACTTCAAGAATTCCCAGCCCACGCACCTTTGTTGCGTCTAGATTTCACGCGCCAAATCTTGACCGTTGATGGGATGATCGAGCGGTGTGTGTTGGGCGTTGTGAATGGCGCGAGTGGCTCTTCTCCTACACAGAAATTCAACTTTTTATTAATTACATTTTGACCCACAAATTTAATTCAAATTAATTTCTACACTTTTTTTAATTGCCGTTAAGCCCTTTTTTAATTTGAATTATATTTTCGATTTTTATAAATTGCAATTAAACACTCTTTTATTTGAAATTATATTTTTGGACACAAATTTGCAATTAAGTACGTTTTCGATACAAATTACTTAATTTTATTAAAATTTATACAAAACAGTAAATACTAATTTATTACACTAGAATTAACTACAAACTGTAAAGAATATAGCAATTATAATTAATAAAATAGATGAAAATAACTATATAAAATACAGTTATCAGTGTATTGATAAACTGATTTTCCATCTGAGCTTGGACTCAACCAATTATGAATCTAGAATTCCTATTGAGTTGGGATGTTCTTGTAAAGCTGATTTGGTTGTTGCCCATAAACACTGTGCAGATGCTTGGTTCAAAATCAAGGGTAATAATGATTTTTAAGTTTCTTACTTTTCACGACATATACATTTAATTGTTATCTGATTGCGTTAAGTTTCATATATCCTTGAACGTGTGCAGTTTGGCTATCGGGGTTTGATTAGTTTATGGTCTAATATATATTAAGGCACTTACAACCTTTCATTTTTCCACTATTCTGTGATTTATCTTTTAGCTCTTGATATTATATTGAAATCACAATACCTAAAATCAAGAAAAGACATTGCAAAACTTGCTTATGAGCTAGACTTAATTACATTGAAATATAGGGATGTTTTTTGTTGGTACTCTTAGTTATTGTCCATTTTGCTTTCTAATTCCACCTTATATGGTTCTTTTAAATGGGGGCAAATATTCACACCTCAATAGTGTTCTAATATCAACCGTTTTGCTACTGTTTTTGTAGTGTCAATTCTTTCTTTTCATTTAATTTCCCAAAATAACCCTTATCAAATGGACTTTCTTTTCATTTTTTTTAAACTCCTTCCAAGATTTTGATTCTCTATTTACTCTCTCTTTGGACTCTTTTCTTTAAAAATGGTGGTTTAGAGTGGCTTATCACTCTTTTCTCAGTTGTACTTATATTAATGCAGAGTTGATACCAGGAGGTCACAAAATTAAAGTTCAAATATGAGTCCCTTCAATGCACTCAAAGGTAATTATATTCTTACACATATTATATATATTTGACATTTTCTTTACATATTAGAATGGGCACACACATACACAAAAGAGGATAAATATACATATGACACCAGTATTATGCTAATGTATATGTTTAGAGAATTAGAGGGCATACTCATATATATACTATGCTTATTAATTTTTTCTTCTTCTTTTTTAATCATGCAAAACCTCGTGAAGGCACTTGCTTGGTGAATATCTTGGACCACTGAGTGTAAAGGAATTGCAAAATCTTGAGAAACAGCTTGAAGCTGGTCTAGCTCAAGCTAGGCAAAGGAAGGTAATTAATTCCATTGTATAAATTACTACTCATAATTAATTAGAATATCATATTTATACCAACATTTATGTCTTATATTTTTACTTTCAAGCCTTACACTTCTTTATATAATTGTGCATAGGTACATTTGGATTTTAATTATATTTGAAATTTGGAATTCTTATTAACCGGAGTTTAATATTATCATATTAAAACACAAAACAATCATATCATAATGCTAATATACATTACTCTCTTTTCACTGATTATTGATATTACTCATTTTTGCATATATGAAATTATCTAAATTTATTGATTTATATCAGTTCTACGGTGGATAAGCATGATATTATTTGTCTTGTAAATATTAAATACGGTTACAAGGATATACTTTGTTTTCATTACTCTTTTATGTTGCACTAATTTTATCTCATATATTCTCTATTCTTTTGTCATGTCGTGAAAATTTGCAATATTCTTGTCCATGCTTGTATCCAAATTGTATCTATTTAGATTTATTGTGAGTTATCACTCACCGTAGTAAATGCGGTACTTTCCCATTGAATAATCTAGTGGCTTAGTCTTTCGTACTTGCAACACTTCGAGTTGATGGGTTGTCGATTCCAATTTCCAGGTACAACTACTACAAATGATGCAGAAATAATAGGTTATATATAAACTCGACAATATTTTTAGTACTACACCAATAATCATTAAAAGAAGCTTATACGATATATATATATATGTATACATATATTTCTTCTTCTAAAAATGTCTTGCACTCAAAAGGTTATTTTATTAGCAACTATTCTAGCTGACTGTTCCACTGATGGTTAATGGTGCTCAACTTATAAGCTTCGCATCATTGGCTTCACAGGTACTATCACACAGTAGATGCTTATATTCACAGGTACTATCTCACGCTGTCAAGGACCCTTCCTCTGTCTCTCTGTCTCTCTGTTATGCGTAATTGATATGGGTAATACTAAATAATAAAGTTGTTGTAATTGATATCGGTAATACTAAATAATAATGTTATTGTTGTTGTTATTAATATGAGTATTACTAAATAATAATGTTGTTGTTGTAATTGATATAGATAGTACTAAATAATAATATTGTTACTGTAATTGATATGGGTAGTACTAAATAATAATGTTGTTGTAATTGATATGAGTAGTACTAAATAATAATATTGTTGCTGTTATTGATATGGGTAGTACTGATTTCGTTGAATTATCTCTCAATTTTTCGTTTTAGATCGAGTATTATAAATTTACTTAAAGGCTAGATAAGCATTCCAACTTTCACTCTTGAACAGGTTGAAGAACTTATTATAGACCATTTGTTGTATATGCAGGAACATATGTAGATTGAAGAACGTATTGTGTAAATCTGAGGTATTACTTATATTCATGTAATCTGGATGTTAGTATGTTCATATATAGTAGATGTTTATATTCAGAGGTACTATCACACGGTGTCATTTATTATAGACATTTTTATGACATTATAATCATGATGTAACCTATATATTAAGAATAAATAAGTAAAGAAGACTCTTGTGTTCTGGATATTGTATATGCATGATTATATTCATGGAAACTGAATGTTGGTATGCTTATATTAGATGCTGTTTTTTTATGAGGAAATTAATACATGCTGCCAAGGACAAAGATTTTGAAGAATAGCATTATTACAATGGGACTTAATCTTTTTCAGATTGATTTAGATTGTAGACTATAATTAGTTAGTAGCTTAAAAAAATTTCTTGTATTTTTTTTATATTTTTGGAACTCTTTAATTAGTTAATTTTTATTATATGTGTTTTATTGTATCGTTTTATTAAACTCTTAACGTATTTGTCAATTTCTCATTATATCTTCCCGGATGAGAGCAAGAGCTACGTGCCTATATATGTTCGATGTCCCTTTTGTTAGTGCATTTCAATCAAAACCCATGCATAATTACAAATTAGAACTTAATTAAAGGAAAGTGACTTGCTTATTACTTAAATAGATAATCTATACATGTGAAACCAATATATGTATATATATATATATATATATATATATATATATATATATATATATATATATATATATATATATATATATATATATATTGTTCGGCCCCTAATTAATTTGTAATGCTTTTCTTTTCTTTCTAACATTGTTAGGTGTGGTTTTACTTGTTAGCTAGTATGACCAGAATCAGATTGATCATACCACTCTAATTCTACTAATATATATATGCTTGACACTTGTCATGTATAATTAAGTTGACCATAAATGTTTTTATGTTATTATGTATGATAACAAGTCTTAAAGTATAAAAGAAAAGAAAAAGAAAACACGGTATATAATTTGGATGATTAGCTACATCTACAAAATTTAACATGCATATGTACAAATTAATTAAAAGTTAATTTTTAGTTATCAATGATAGCTATGTTCTCTTCTTCGAGGTTTTATCTTCGACTATCTAAGGACAAACCTAGTTGGTCCACAAGCATTGAAATAACTTTAAATTCTGTATTTTTTTATACATATTTTACTCATTTTTTATTCTATTCAGAACCTGTGTATTCGATCACATAATAGCAAAAAAAAAACCAAAATTTGTTTAATAAAATTTAAATAATACAAATAATTAAAAAATTAAATATTAATTAATTACTTGAGAATTAAATTTATTACAAAAAAAATAATTTATATATATTTAACTTAAATTACAAATATAATGATGTCTCCTTTGTTATGAATTTTGTGATATTCTTACTTTATTTCAAGGAGAAGAAGCTTGGCTTGCTTAGCACCACCATCATAATGATCAGGAAACTAGGCAAAAGAGATGAGATGGAGTTTGAGCAAAAATCAGATGGTCTATATAATAATTCATTCCTCTAAATACATGAGTACATAAATATCCATCAAACAAGTAGCTCAAACTTCAGAGACTCGAGAACAAAGAAATTAAAACATAATAAAAATTACCATGTTGTTGTTCTATGTTATTCAAGATCATCAGATTCTTCTCTTGATTCTTCTTGTTATGTTATAACCATATGTTTTGTCTATTCTTCTCGTAAATCATCAAAAATTTGCATATCATAGCCAGACTTGTTCTAACCAAAGAAATATATATAATTAAATTCAAAATAAGAATGTAATATCATGAATTCACAAAAAATAACTTATATATGTTAAAAGATTAGTAAAAGAGATTACCATATCGACACTAGAGTGATATAATAATAACCCCTATAGCCCGCCTTATTCCAACCAAAGAACTATATGTAATTAAATTCAAAATAAGAATGTAATATCATGAATTCACAAAACATAACTTATATATGTTAAAAGATTAGTAAAAGAGATTACCACATTGACACTAGAGTGATATAATAATAACCATTATAGCCCGCCTTGTTCCAACCAAAGAACTATATGTAATTAAATTCAAAATAAGAATGTAATATCATGAATTCACAAAAAATAACTTATATATGTTAAAAGATTAGGAAAAAAAATTATCACATCGACACCAGAGTGATATAATAATAATCCCCATAGCCCGCCTTGTTCCAACCAAAGAACTATATGTAATTAAATTCAAAATAAGAATGTAATATCATGAATTCACAAAAAATAACTTATATATGTTAAAAGATTAGTAAAAGAGATTACCACATCGACACCGGAGTGATATAATAATAACCCCATCACTTCGAAATCATATTAGTACTGCATTAATCTTTTGTCTATAAATATGAAGCTATTTGAAATCAAGCTAGTATTATTAATGCTATAATGAGCTCTAAATATGAAGTCCAGTGTAACTCTGATTTGTTACTTGGGTTGGTTAAGTTTTGGTGCCCATAAACTAATACTTTTGTATTTCCTTGGGGTGAAACAACAATTACTCTTGAAGATATTATGGTTCTTGGTGGTTTTCTTGTACTTGCCTGGCCAGTGACTACCATGATGTTGTCATACCAGGGAACTAGGTAAGAGAGATAAGATGAAGTTTGGGCAAAAAATAAGTCCATATAACAATTCATTCCCCTAAATACATGAACACACATAAACATCTATCAAATAAACTGCACAAACTTCACACACAGGAAAAGAGAAATTAAAGCATTATAAAAATAAATACATAAAAACCAAACATAACAATTATATACACATAAATATAATTATATGAGATTGATTGTAATTACTAATAATAATATGGCACATCATTTGAGTTGATTTCAAATTTAAGATATATAAAAAAAATTATATAACAATTTTGTGATGATTAAGATTTTTTTAAATAACTACACTACTTCAATGTCTTTCCCATTTCATATTAACATAAATAAATTAATTAAATAACAACTTTAAATCACAGTCATAAATATATAAATTTATTTTATTATGAAATACTTATACAAAACCTACATAATAAAAATAATAACATACATAATACAAAAATATATACACATAATATACAAAAAATAACGCAAAGTGAATAATAAGTGCGTAGGATTAATAGAGATATTTACAAGAGTAAATGAAGTGACAAAATGAAAAAAAATGTAGAAAAAATGGTGTTTTGTAAGTGAGAAAATGGGTATAAAAATTTGAGTATTTTGCTAAAAAAAAGTAGGGGATCTAAAAGATAATTTTGAGAAGAAGAAAATTCACTAAATGACGCTAGAATTGGTGGTCATATTGTGTCTAATGGGGAAGAAAGAAGAGAAAAGGAAAATATACACGTGTGTAACGTCGATTGATGTGTTGAATCGACGTTAAAAGTTGGATGTAGCGTCGGTCATATGTGTCAATCGACGCTATCCATGTTTGTAACATCGGTTGACACATAGAACTGACCCAACATCCTACGTGTATTGTCGGTTTAATACGTTAACCGATGCTAAAAACTATGTGTTTTAAGTCGGTTTTTCAGTGAACCGACTTTAAAATCATTATAAGTCAATTTTCTCCGAAAACCAACTTTAATCTCGACTTAAATGTCACATTTTGTAGTAGTGTGTATTTATAAATGTTATTTTTGTCAACACTAGGTATGATTATTTTTTGTGAAATCTACTAGATGAAAAAAATTGTTAAGACTTCGAATCAATGTGGGGGTGGTTTTGGCCCACCAATACTTAAGCTAGTAACAAGATGATGAAGATTAGAGAAGATCTAAGTCTTACTTTGTGATTTAGAGAAAGTATAGTTTTTTACAAGGATTCTCTATTATGTGTGAGTTATTAGATATGATAAGATATTTGTGAATATATATAGGGAGAAAAGTTAACCAGATAACTATGCATTACATATGTAGATAGACTTGTTATAGCATTATGGATATTTATCCGTAATTATCTCTTTAGAGTAATTAGAGGATAATCATTAGGCCTTTATCCCTTGTTTGACATTATCTTATGGTCATGCTTATCTGATGACTCAGCACATATTGGGCTTTGCCCATAAAGTCTTTTTACTGATTAGGACCACTCTTGTTTTGTCATATAGGATGTACTAAATTATACCTAACATCAGCCCTTTAGACTTTTTTGTCCTTGAGCGACAATGTCTGACTATAATTATTGTCAACACCTAAGTTCGTGACTCTTTCAATCACACTGGTGACATTAGACCTACTTTCATGTGATTTTTTTACTTATCCAAGTAAGGGATTTCATGCCATGTTTAGTCATTCAAGACGCATGCAATTGATTCCTATCACTAATGGTGCTTGAAGATTTCCAATCAGACTCCAACTTAGGGAGTTATGTCAAAATCATTGTCAGTACTTACAAAGTCAACCCTTCATTCTTTTTGGAGGGAAATTTGAAATTGAAATCTTTGGATTAGAGCCCTTAGGCATAGCCAAACAAATGTGGCCCTTGGATATGATCTTTGAGGAATGGATGAAATCACTTCTCCACCTCTATATATGAAAGCCACTCATTCCCTTGGACTTCTCACAAGTTTGCTCTTTTTCTTAGAGCTCATATTTTGAGATAGAAATGAGAGTGGAAAGTAAAGGCATGCTTTCTCTTAGGAATTTTATTCACTTATTTTTCTTCAATTAGGTTGCAAGTAGTGTAGAACAATTATTTTCTTATCATCTAAATACTCTACACCTCATAATATTCATACCACACTTTTTTGGGCAAGAAGCAATGGATATCGACTTTATGGATGCCAAATGATGGATCTAGATGGATAAGGGTTAGTGTGGGCAGCATACATTGGTGGCTAAGTGGAGTTCAAAATGAGGTATGGATGGAAAAGCTCTAACCGATAGGAATCTAGTTGACAATATCCTAGCTAGTCCATCCTTGGCCAACGATGGCTTGGCTAGCACTTACTATGTTGGTGATGGTATGGTCAATGATCCCTTGGTCGATGATCCTCTGGTCAGCGATGTTCAAGCCATCTCATCATTGTGATTCCATTCATGAGAGTCATTCAGGCACTCATTCTATATGAGTGGAGTCTTCGAGTAATGGTGGCTTTTGTTCAATTCGAACTGACATTCCTTTGTGCCAATATGGTAATGATTAGAACAATATTGACTTCTTTTTTATGAACCATTGCAGCTCCAAAATGACGTGTCAAGATTTGGACATGATGAAGGAGATGTTTTAGATCCAAGAGTCTATTACTCTAATGCATCAGGTTTTGGGCATGGTTTAGAACAACCCTCATCCTAGTAGAGTTACTTTATTTATCGATCACTTTTTTGTTGGGTTGCGACTTCCTTTTCTTCCTATAGTGTAGAGGTTCTTTATTGATTAGCACGACACCAAGAATTTATATCCAACTATTATATGATGTTGTTAAGTTTCTGGGTGCTTTGGTAGCAGCACGAAAAAGCATTTACCATCGAGGAGTTCAAATATTTCTACTACTTATACCTATAGGGAGGTAGTAAGGTTAGCTTCCATTTTAATCCTTTTGAAAACTGTATTTTGATCAACAAGTTGTGTGACACCAATAAAGGATGGAATGATTCCATTTTTACTATAGTAGTTGATTTTGATCTTCCATCTCTGGACACTCTTCCCACACCTACCCAATTTAAGAGAAATGTTAGATTGTTTGGGACTGTCTTTTTTTATGTACATTTACTTTGACCTAACTTGTTTATCTTTGTTTACAGTGCATTGGACTCGAGGTGGTTTCACTCCTAAGTAAGGGCTCTTCATTGATTCACTTTATAATTTTCTTATGTTAAGGCGACATAGTGATCAAATTATTCTTCTTAAGTGGATCACTTATTAGGGCCTAGATCTAGTGATACCTAGTCTAGAGGTTGATAGCCTCTAAACTTGGACAATAAGTTCCTTTTGTACCTTGTTATTCTTATGTTGCTATCCTTGAGTGACTGGGTCACTGTACTAACTACTAATCTCCTAAAGACATGACTTCCAAACAACTTTCTGGGAGGAAGAGCAATTGAAGATTGCTATTCTTTCCTAAAAGACTCCATTTTAGATTAGGCTTCTTTGAAGCTTAGGGACTTCCAAGAGGATGAGAGTCTTAAGTTCTTGGGTGACTATTGGTAAGCCATGTCTTAGGAAGGTAGAGGCCCCCTAACACTCATTAATATTCCATTTGATCCAATAAAGGACGAGTCAAGTCTAGGACTTACTGACCTAGATAAGGATACTACGGGTCCATTTGAGCCTTCTATTATTCCCAGTTTTCCATGGCTAGTTGGGCCTAAGGATGAGGATATATATGAATTTGTAAGTACATAACAACAATCTATCGATGACTAAGAATGGACCATTAAGGTGTGTTTTTGTCTTGAGAAGAGCTTGACCACTATTAAGGAGGCATTTTATAGGGTAGTTGGCATAAGTGATGCTTCTGAGGTTACCCATCACAAGTTAGAGATACTGTTAGAGGAGTCTAGATTGATCGCTTCTACATTTACTAAGATATAGGCCAAGGTAATGGCAACTCAAGAGGTGGTCAAGAAGAAATTCAATTGGTTAGAGGTCCTTTTATTAGAGGAGTATACTAATTGGGTAGAGGAAAAGGAGCGGGCCGACGAGCTATCTGATAACCTATGTTTAGCTTTAGAGTAGATACCAGCGCTCATTATTTAGGTAGAGGCAGTTAGGGTCTAGGTTGTTACTGAGTACCATGACTCTACAAGATATGTTAGGTACATCTTAGATTCTTGGGCTCATAATATTTAGATCACGATGAGGTAATTTAGTAGGTTCATACATAGGTTATTCTTTATAAGTCCATCTTTCCTTCCTAAAAAGGATGTGTCTCAGTATGATATGGTCACCTCAAACTAGAAGGATGATGGTTTTGGTAGTGGGAACTCAAAGAAGACCCAAGATGATGGTATAGCCTATGACAGTATGGCCTAGGATGCCGTTAAATGCAAATACCATTATACTTTCTTTTACTTCTTATAGTCTTAGGCTAGTCTGATCTTGATGTATCTGTCTTCTAAAGTGCATATACTTAGTAGGTTTACTTTTTATTACAAACTTGAATTTTGTATAAATCTTTCAGGACATGAATATACATGCATCATTTGGCTTGGTTCTTCTATTACCTTCCACACCTTATTTTTTAACTATACTTGTAGTATTATTCCACAACCCGACTGTGGTCCCATCTATTTGTGAGATAATAGATCTTTGAGCCATTTTATAGGTATAGAGAGGTGTACCAGTAAAGAACAGAGAGTGGATTCTAAACATAAGGTGCGTGCGAGACGGGGTATAATTACTCAACCTATAACTCTGGTCTATCTTGCTAGCCATCTTTCCATTCGATTACATTTCTAACCGACCACACTCTTGGCTCATCTGATTGGACAATGATTCGGTCTTTGGTCCATACATTCCTTTGGTTGGATGGCATATGGCTCGTTATTCAGATGAAGTTTGAATTTTCTAACCATTTCCATATTTTTTGTTCAAGCCTTATTGTGTTTGTTCAAAAAATTTCTATGTTAGGGTTATTTGTTGTTCTAATTATTTCTTGTTGTTCTAATTATAGCTTGGCTAAGTTCCTGGTCTATTAGCCCCCTACTTTGAGTGCTTGAATTTGTTCAAGTGCTCCATGTATGAGATTTTTCTCAACTTAGAAAAAATATTTAGCATTTGAATTGATGAAATTTTCCCTATTATGAGGTGTTTGTTTGATCTGGGCCTTCCCATAGTGTTTAATCACCATGTATTAGAGACTCGTGGTCTCATTGTCTAAATTTGACTAACCTAAGTTTGCATTTTTGACATGGTGTAGGAACCTCAAATGATTCCTAGATCTATAATGGTGTGGCATTCAAGTCATGGCTTTTTTTCAAAGTCTATGGCTAATTAAGGGGTAATATGGGCCCAGTTAAACTATTCTCCATGTTAGTTATAGTCTAGAGCATAAAGTTTAAGGTTAGAATGCATCCTATCTGTAACTTAATGCATCCAACTTTTGTAAAATATTTAGTGGCATGGTCCTTAGAATTGTAGGACTTACCTATGATTAGGGTGTGTCCTATTTGTAACTTAAAGCATCTAGCTTTTGTAGTTCATTTGATGGCTTGTGCTAAAAGCATAGAGCTCACTTATCATGGTGCTTCTTATTCACCTATTGGTAAAGGTGCATGCCTTATTCGGGCACTCAGGGCCTCATGCTGCCCAATCCTTAATGGTATAGACTTATTGTTATAGATAACAATATGTATCCTAAATCAAATTACAAAATAATTGAAAATATTTTAGGGATAAAATTTAAAACATAGCCAACTAAGGGTCTTTATTTTGCTTAATGTTGCAACAATACAAGTTATAAAAAAAGTAAGGTGAGCATTATTTGGTCTTAGCCTAGCAGGACTTTTATTTTTGCCCCATCTAAATCCCTATGGATTAGCATTTCTCGCTACCATATACTTTCAAAGCATAACTCCTGTTCCCATGTCAATTGGAAACTTTAGGGCAAGGTGGTAGTTAAAGCTTCGGCCTTGACCCTATGAACGAATTGTCTTTCCAAGATTCCTTTTTATAAGGACGAATAATCCATAACAAGGAAGTCTACCATCACTATTCTTGTGTTGGTGCCATGCCCAATTTTGACTAGTAAGGTCACACTACATTCTAAAATAAGTGAAAGTATAGAGAATCCTACCAAAGGTGTAGTCATTGGCTTGAGAGGATAAGAGAGCTCCATTTTTTCTAGGCCTAAGAGAATAAGACCTTGGTTGATTTGTCGATATCAATCAAGATTCAATGTAGTGTTATGTTGGCTATCCATGTGATGATGGATCAGCCTATTGGCTTCTTTTTCTAGAAATGTTGTATCTAAGCACGTGAGTTTAGGATCTTTGCCTAGGTTATGTGCAGTGATAACCTGTGGAATTTCTAGGCTAGAGATGGCCTCTCACATTAGTGTTTTATGGGCACTGTTGGAACTATCCTTGGTAGAATCTCACATGATAACTTAACCTTTTGGACTTCCTAATCTTGAGGCTAGTCTCTTTCTCTCGGTGGGGAGGCCTATAGTATAGACCTCTGCTATTGTGGCCTGGGGTTGTTCATGAACTCTACTAAGTACCATATTCTAACAAGGTACTTAATTTCATCTCGAAGCTCCTAGAAATTCTCAATTGAGTGGATGTTGTCCTTATCAAACTTGTAGTATTAGGACTTGTCCCAATCAGGGTTTTTCCTTTTCTTGGGCCAACGTACTGATGAGCAAAACCGACATCGCCGATCCTACCAATACTTTGGTTTTATATTTATAAAACTCTCGTAAGTGCACGAATCATTTCATAGAAAATGATAAGTATACTCCCAAGGTCGATCTAAGGAAGGAAATTATGTGGTTTTTAATTTATTATTCAAACTTTTAAAAACAAAATTAAATCCTAAACATTCTGTCACGATATTTTGGCTTTTGTGTTTTTAATCTAATAACATAAAAATAAACATAGATATAGATTCAATAAACATTTATACAAATTTTATCTTTTATAATAGTGGAGTATTTATGGATATAATAACTAAGTTAATTATGCTTGCTTATATTATTTAGGTTATTAAATATATAAATTGTTATTTATTGATTCTCTCTTTTTATATGAATACCACATTTGGTGGGATTAGATATTCTTTGTTAACTAAACAAATCAATTAACACTTATGGGTGGGGTTGATAACTAATTTGGTTAATTAAATTAATTCCTTTTTTCTAAGAGATTGAAAATGAACCATTTAAATACCACCTTTGTTGGGGTTAGACAGTTTAAACTTTATTCAAGGTGTCTAAATTAAACTTAAGAATTTAATTATCCGAGTACTAACTTTCAAGTTTTAAAACCACTACTGAAAACTTGTTGTCAATACATTTTCAGATAATAATTATTATAAAAACTTTTGAAATAGAGCTTCACTCTAACTATCAGACGATTGTACCAACAAATAAAATAGCACTACTCTAAATTAGACCGGATAAATAAACCTTAAAATCTAATTTTCATATTTAAGTTTGTAATGAAAAATAATATATTTCTCTCTAACATTCTTAATATAAAATCTTAAATAAAAATAAAATCAATTCATTTTAGAGATTTTTACTTATTTAATATTTCGTAAGTATAACAACGTTATTATTATATCATGTTTACAAATAGCTAGCAATGTTAAATTTAATTACAAACAAATTAAATATAACATATAAGAATAAAGCATAAAAAACTAACTACAAAGAAAATAAAATCCTTACAGTACTTTGATGCTAACTATGTTGCTGGATGATGAGTGCTCAAAAAGCACTAAAATAACCATGATTTTATGTACATTAATTGATTAAAAATATATATATTTATATGTTTTATCATATATTTATATAAATTTGTCTTTTTCGGAATCACGGGTATTTTTATTGTTTTTCAGGAATTTTGGCTTAAAAACGCAATTTAAAGACTCAAAGAGGAATACTTGAAGCAATACATCACAAATATATCAATAAATAAGTGAGAAAAGGTCAACAAACATGGAAAAATCGGACGAAATAGGTCGAAAAGGTCAAAAATGTCAAAAAGACGGAAATCGCGCGCTGCAGCCCAGTAGTACGCGCAGCTGATGAGTGCTCAAAAAGCACTAAAATAACCATGATTTTATGTACCTTAATTGATTAAAAATACATATATTTATATGTTTTATCATATATTTATATAAATTTGTCTTTTTCGGAATCACGGGTATTTTTATTGTTTTTCAGGTATTTTGGCTTAAAAACGCAATGTAAAGACTCAAAGAGGAATATTTGAAGCAATACATCACAAATATATCAATAAATAAGTGAGAAAGGTCAACAAACATGGAAAAATCGGACGAAATGGTTCGACAAGGTCAAAAAGGTCAAAAAGACGGAAATCGCGCGCCGCAGCCCAGCGCCCCAACGCCCAGCCGCGCGCTCCCCAACGCGCCCCAGCGCCCCATTCCACGCGCGCTGGCATGCCCAGCTGCGCGCAGCGACAGCCCCAGCGCGCCCAGCAGCCCCCCTCCGCGCGCCCAACGCGTTTTCGCTCCATTTTTCACGTGCAGCAACCCCTGTGACGTCATGCTGACGTCATTAATGACATCAACAATTCCAATACTCGTTTTTAATATTTTTTTAACATTTTTTTACTCATTTTTTCTCTCCATCCTCACCTATAAATACCCCCCTTCCCTTCACTTCAAATCACACCTTCAAAACTCACTTCTCTCTTCTTTCTTTCTCTCATTTCTTAGTTTTTAGTTTCTCTTAGTTTCTTTCTTAGTTTCTAAGCTTTTCTTAGTTTTTCTCTTAGTTTTTAGTTCAATTCTCTTAGGTTTAGAGTTCTTCTCTTTTTGAGAGGAACTTGTAATGTTTTTGTAATAATTTAGATTTTTGATTCAATATATGGAAGTGCAAATTCCGCTCGGAGGTTTTCAGGCTACGGGAATAGCGTCAAAGTTCTGTAAGGATTTTATTTTCTTTACAGTTATTTTTATGCTTTATTCTTACATGTTATATTCAACTTGTCTGTGGTTAAATTTAACTATGCTCGCTGTTTAGTAAATATGATGTAATAATGACGTTGTTATGCTTGCGAAATATTAAATAGGTAAAAATCTCTAAAATGAATTGATTTTGTTTTTTATTCAAGATTTTATATTAAGAATGTTAGAGAGAAATATATTATTTTTCATTACAAACTTAAACCTGAAAATTAGATTTTAAGGTTTAGTTATCCGGTCTAATTTAGAGTAGTGCTCTTTTATTTGTTGGTACAATCGCCCGGTAGTTAGAGTGAAACTCTATTTCGAAATTTTTTATAAGAATTATTATGTGAAAATATATTGACAACATGTTTTCAATAGTGGTTTTAAAACTTGAAAGTTAGTACTCGGATAATTAAATTCTTATGTTTAATTTGGACACCTTGAATAATGTTTAAATTGTCTAACCCCACCAAAGGTGGCATTTAAATGGTTCATTTTCAATCTCTTAGAAAAAGGAATTAATTTAATTAAGCATATTAGTTATCAACCCCACCCATAGGTGTTAATTGATTTGTTTAGTTAACAAAGAATATCTAACCCCACCAAAGGTGGTATTTATATAAAAAAGATAGAATCAATAAAATATCAATTTATATCTTTAATAACCTAGTTAATATGAGCAAGCATAATTAATTTAGTTATTACATCCATAAATACTCCGCTAATATAAATGCTAAAAATTTGCATGAATATTTATTGAATCTGTATATATGTTTATTTTTAGATAATTATTTATTGAATCTGTATATATGTTTATTTTTAGATAATTATTTATTGAATTTGTATCTATGTTTATTTTTATGTTATTAGATTATATTTAATTAATCTGTATATATGTTTATTTTATTAGATTAGGAACACAAAAACCAAACTATCGTGACAGGATGTTTAGGATTTAATTTCGTTTTTAAAAGTTTGAATAATAAATTAAAAACCACATACATTCCTTCCTTAGATCGACCTTGGGAGTACACTTATCATTTTCTTCGAAATGATTCGTGCACTTGCGAGAGTTTTATAAATATTAAAACCAAAGTATTTGCGAAGATCGGCGATGCCGGTTTTCGTTCATCAGCAGCCCAGCGCCCAGCCGCGCGCGCCCGCGCCCGCGCGCGGGCACTGTTCACGCGTGCCAAGCTGCGCGCAGCGACAGCCCCAGCGCGCGCACGCAGCGCCCAGCAGCAGCCCCACCGCGCGCCCAACGCGTTTTCGCCCCATTTTTCACGTGCAGCAGCCCCTGTGACGTCATGCTGACGTCATTGATGACATCAGCAATTCCAATACGTGTTTTTACATTTTTTAATATTTTTTTAACATTTTTTTACTCATTTTTTCTCTCCATCCTCACCTATAAATACCCCCCTTCCCTTCACTTCAAATCACACCTTCAAAACTCACTTCTCTCTTCTTTCTTTCTCTCATTTCTTAGTTTTTAGTTTCTCTTAGTTTCTTTCTTAGTTTCTAAGCTTTTCTTAGTTTTTCTCTTAGTTTTTAGTTCAATTCTCTTAGGTTTAGAGTTCTTCTCTTTTTGAGAGGAACTTGTAATGTTTTTGTAATAATTTAGATTTTTGATTCAATATATGGAAGTGCAAATTCCGCTCGGAGGTTTTCCAGCTACGGGAATAGCGTCAAAGTTCTGTAAGGATTTTATTTTCTTTACAGTTATTTTTATGCTTTATTCTTACATGTTATATTCAACTTGTATGTGGTTAAATTTAACTATGCTGGCTATTTAGTAAATATGATGTAATAACGACGTTGTTATGCTTGCGAAATATTAAATAGGTAAAAATCTCTGAAATGAATTGATTTTGTTTTTATTCAAGATTTTATATTAAGAATGTTAGAGAGAAATATATTATTTTTCATTACAAACTTAAAACTGAAAATTAGATTTTAAGGTTTAGTAATCCGGTCTAATTTAGAGTAGTGCTCTTTTATTTGTTGGTAACATCGCCCGGTAGTTAGAGTGAAACTCTATTTCGAAAGTTTTTATAAGAATTATTATGTGAATATATATTGACAACATGTTTTCAATAGTGGTTTTAAAACTTGAAAGTTAGTACTCGGATAATTAAATTCTTATGTTTAATTTGGACACCTTGAATAATGTTTAAATTGTCTAACCCCACCAAAGGTGGCATTTAAATGGTTCATTTTCAATCTCTTAGAAAAAGGAATTAATTTAATTAAGCATATTAGTTATCAACCCCACCCATAGGTGTTAATTGATTTGTTTAGTTAACAAAGAATATCTAACCCCACCAAAGGTGGTATTTATATAAAAAAGAGAGAATCAATAAAATATCAATTTATATCTTTAATAACCTAGTTAATATGAGCAAGCATAATTAATTTAGTTATTACATCCATAAATACTCCGCTAATATAAATGCTAAAAATTTGCATGAATATTTATTGAATCTGTATATATGTTTATTTTTAGATAATTATTTATTGAATCTTTATATATGTTTATTTTTAGATAATTATTTATTGAATTTGTATCTATGTTTATTTTTATGTTATTAGATTATATTTAATTAATCTGTATATATGTTTATTTTATTAGATTAGGAACACAAAAACCAAACTATCGTGACAGGATGTTTAGGATTTAATTTCGTTTTTAAAAGTTTGAATAATAAATTAAAAACCACATACATTCCTTCCTTAGATCGACCTTGGGAGTATACTTATCATTTTCTTCAAAATGATTCGTGCACTTGCGAGAGTTTTATAAATATTAAAACCAAAGTATTGGCAAGAATCGACGATGTCGGTTTTCGCTCATCACTGGAAAACCTTCAAATGGAATTTTCACTTCCATTTATTGAATCAAAAAGCAAATAAATTACAAAAACATAATTAGTTCTTCTCAAAAAAAGAAGAACTCTAAAACTAAGAAAAGCTAAAAACTAAGAAATGGAGAGAAAGAAAGAGAGAAGAAGATGTTTTTGAGGTGTGTTTTGATATGAAAAGAATGGGGGCATTTATAGGTGAGGAGAGGAAGAAAAAGTGGGTGGAAAATGATTAAAAATGGTGGAAACGTGGAGTAGTGAATGATGACATCATTGTTGACATCATGATAGTGTGCGGTGGGTGATGATTGGGGTAGATGGGTGCAGCGGCGCGCGCAGATGAGACAGATGGGTGCAGCGGTGCGCGTGGACTGGGCATAGGCGTGCACGGATGACGTGCGGTGCGCGCGAAATGGAGTGAGGCACGTGCGAACTGGGCATTGTGCGAGTGATGTGCGTAGTTGGGCGTGCGACTTCGGTGTGGTCTAGGCTATGCGTGCACATTGCTCGGCACGACTGGGCGTGCTTCGTGTGCTCTCCGGCGCGCTGCACGTATTGTCCGATGTGATTGGGTGGTTGTGTGCGGAATTTCACCCTTTTTGACATTTTGACCATTTTATCCAATTTTTACATATTTATTGACTTTTCCTCATTTATATTATGAACATATTTGTGATGTATTATCTCCAGTATTTTCTTTAAGTCTTTAAGTTTCTTTTTTAAGTAAAAATACCTGAAAAACAATAAAAAATACCTGTGATTCTAAAAAGATAGATTTATATAAATATATGATAAAATCATATAAATATATATATTTTTAATCAATTAATGTGCATAAAATCATGGTAATTTTAGTACTTTTTGAGCACTCATCACGTACCATATACCAATGCTCAACTTGCATCATCATGACGTTTCTTGTTGCATTAAAAGAGGTATAGGTCTAGACACATCTCCTAGGAAAGGTAAGGCTTCTTTCCCCATTATTTTTATTTTCTTTTTGGATCACTCTAGACCTCTTATTATCATGATATAAGGGCTCATCTCTACCCTTATGCTTTTGTTCCATGATTTTTGTTCTAGAAGGCTTTTGATGTTTTTGGTGGAGATCATCTCATCTCTTTAGATGTAGATTTTGACTAGCTGAATGGCCTCAAAATATGTCCTTATGAAGTATTTGGCCATATCTTCCTTTAGGTTCCTTGGCATAGGGCTTAATGTAAGGCCATAATGGCCATAGACTCTAGGTAGTAGCCACTTGTATATTTTCCAAATTGAATTGGTTAAAGAAATATTTTAGAGACTCATCCCTTCCCGGTTGTAAATTTAATAGGTGTGCTAGAGTTTTTGGCCTCTTATTCTTGGTCGAGAAGTGAGATAAAAATTGTTGCCTAAATTCTAAGAAGGAACAAATAGTGTTGGGCTTTATGGCATGATATCAAGCTCCAGCCTTGTCTATCAAAGTAAGGTGGAAAGCTTAACACCAAACCATACTTGTGTAAATAAAGAGGTCCATCCAACCCCTTGAAGTTTTCTATATGCTTCAAAAGGACTTTTGTGCTATCATAAGTACCCTTATTAGGTAACTTAAATTTATCAGAAATAGGGATGTCCATGATCTTTGGGGTGAATAGGGACTTCATAGAGACCACTAGGTTTGGATGTCTACCTCAATTCACCCTCCATTGAACCACTTACAGTTATGCAATGAGTCGTTAATGATTGGACAAAGGACAAATGGTACTTCATTTGGATGATAGTTCTTAGGGCAATTATCAGATGTTGAGGCTATCTAGTCAATATGTCAAGCTTGGATAGAGTGTCCTTACTTGTAGGTCTTGAGGTGGTAGCATGGATTATGATTTATCATAGCCTTTCAAACTGTCATTAACTGGTTTAGGATGGATGGACAATGAGACTATTTTTGGCATACGTTGTTAGAAGGTTGTGAATAGTAAGGAAAGAAAAAGTCTAGTCAACTATGAGCTGTGAATAGTGTTGTATGGATCACCAGCCAAGACCTAGATAGCTACGGGTATGGCGTGTGCACTCTAGGTATTGGAAGATTTCGTAGAGATTTTTTTGGGGTAAGGATCGATGCAAAACCTGGTGGCTTTGTTAGGTTCTCCAAGATGCCCTAGAGTATTTTTTCGATCAGATCTAGACGTGCTTTGGCTTGTGCTATCCTCTTTTGGGGACCTATGGTAACATATAACTTTCCTCCCTAGTTGTGTATGAAAAGAAAATTCATGATGTTAACATTATTGATCTCAGGACCGAAACAACCTGGTGTTGATATTGATGTATATTTGCAGCCTCTGATAGATGATTTAAAGACGTTGTGGAATGATGGTGTAAATGTTTACGATGCACATAAAGAATAACACTTTAACTTGAAGGGGTTCCTTTTATGGACAATTAATGATTTTCCTGCCTATGGAAACTTATCAAGACATGCAACAAAAGGTTACAAGGGATGCCCTATATGTAGTGATGGAACTTCTACAACTTATCTTGTTCACAGACGAAAGATGTCTTATAGAAGACATAGAAGATTTTTTTTCATTTAGACACAAGTTTAGATACCAAAAGAAATCGTTCGATGGTGAAGAAGATCATGATCATGCAACCCGACCTTTGCTAGGTGTTGAGATATTAAGGCAATTGAATGGTATGACATTCAAATGATATGGAAAGATGAAAAAAAACTCACTAAGGTAGGGAAATGAAAGAGGTCAACTAATGAAATGGGTGAAAATGAAAAAGAGTTTGAACCGACTTACCATGGTCGTTGGAATAAAAAATCAATATTTTGGGAATTACCTTATTGGAAAGACGTACACATTCATCACATCTTAGATGTCATGCACATTAAGAAAAATGTATGTGAGAGCTTGATTGGTACTTTACTTAATATACCTGGAAAAACAAAGGATGGAATTAAAGCAAGACTGGATTTAAAGAAACTAGGCATACGACCTGAATTGGCACCAAGGGTGGAAAATGATAAGAATCAAACATACTTGCCATCAGCAACATATACAATGTCAACAAAAGATAAGGATGTGTTTTGTAAATATTTGGAGGGTGTGAAAGTTCCTGATAGTTACTCATCCAACTTAAGAAATTTTGTGTCTATCATCGATAAGAAACTTTATAGATTGAAATCACATGACTGTCATATCTTAATACAACAGTTATTACCAGTTGCTATTAGATCAATTCTTCCAAAACATGTTTGATTATCAATAATTTGGCTTTGTTCATTCTTCAATACAATATGCAAGAAATCTATATCAATTGGTGAGTTAAATTCTTTACAGAAAGATGTTGTAGAGACTTTGTGTCTAATTGAAAAATATTTTCCTCCTTCTTTCTTCGATATAATGATTCACTTGTGTGTTCATTTAGTTCAAGAGGTTCAATTATGTGGTCCTACTTACTTAAGGTGGATGTATCCTTTTGAGAGATATATGCAAGTCCTTAAAGGATATGTAAATAATAAAAATCCACCTGAAGGATGCTTGGTGGAACGCTACATTGTTGAAGAGGCCATTGAGTTTTGTTATGAATACTTTAGTGGTTGCACTGAAATTGGGAATCCTACACACAAGTTGTTCTTAGAACATTACATGATCCAAGTAGGTAACCCTATGCTTGGTGGAAGTAAGAAATTTTTTATTGATTGCACTCGATGGGAAAAAGCACACCGAATCATTTTGGTAAATAATAATGTGGCACAACCGTATATAGAGTAAGTGATGTTCAACCTTTCCATTTATGCAAAAATCATTTTTTATTTAACTATTAATGATGATATATAATTCATATATATTTAATAACATTACAGGATGTATTTAAACTTATTGAAGATTTATCCTCGTTATAAAAAAAGGAGGAGAAAAATGGAAGCAAGAGCTTATTAATTTGTTTTGCAACCATGTAAGTGACACAAACAAAATTTCATGCATGTATGAACCTAGATCTATGCAATGTTTTAAAAATTTTCTCTAAACACATTTCATGTTATTGTATACATAGATTCGAGATGAACTCAAGAAACCCAATCATAAAATATCAGAAACTTTACAATGGCTTGCACATGGGCCAAAATTTGATGTCAAATCATTTTCTAGTTTCACAATAAATGAATCGATGTTTACGACACAAGCTAGGGACAAATCCAAGTAAATCAGAATAGTGGTGTGAAGATGGTTGCACAAACTATGCAATTTTCCAGTTCAAAAGATGGTAATCCTGTACTTTCTGATAGAACATATTATCGTATAATACAAGATATTTGAGAATTGGATTATGAGGTCTTCCATGAAACAGTTTTCTTGTGTGATTGGATCACACTGATGATCCTTTCACGTTAGCACTTCATGCAAAACAAGTATTTTATGTGAGCGATCAAATTGACACAAGATGGTTTGTTGTGTTAATGCCTCCACAAAAAGAGTTTTACCATTATGATGCTTTAAAAGATGATGACCCTATGCTTGATATATTAACCAATATTAGTAATTTCTCAACTAAATTGCCTAATGTATGTGATGATCTAGTTGATGACGATGATTCTTCGTCATGGGCTCGAAATGATTATAAAGGAATGTATGTATAATAAATTAAAAACCATATTTTGGGTTTTGTGTTTTTAATCTACTGACATAAAAATAAACATAGATTCAATAAATATTTATGCAAATTTTATCTTTTATAATAGTGGAGTATTTATGGATATAATAACTAAGTTAATTATGCTTGTTCATATTATTTAGGTTATTAAAGATATGAATTGATATTTATTAATTCTCCCTTTTTATATGAATACCACCTTTGGTGGGGTTAGATATTCTTTATTAACTAAACAAATCAATTAACACCTATGGGTGGGGTTGTTAACTAATTTGGTTAATTAAATTAATTCTTTTTCTAAGAGATTGAAAATGAACCATTTAAATGCCCCTTTGGTGGGGTTAGACAGTAGAAACTTTATTCAAGGTGTCCAAATTAAACCTAAGAATTTAGTTATCCGAGTATTAACTTTCAAGTTTTGAAACCACTGCTGAAAACATGTTGTCATTACATTTTCAGATAATAATTCTTATAAAAACTTTTGAAATAGAGCTTCACTCTAACTACCGGGCGATTGTACCAACAAATAAAAGAGCACTACTCTAAATCAGACCGGATAACTAAACTTTAAAATCTAATTTTCAGTTTAAGTTTGTAATGAAAAATAATATATTTCTCTCTAACATTCTTAATATAAAATCTTGAATAAAAATAAAATCAATTCATTTTAGAGATTTTTACCTATTTAATATTTCGTAACTATAACAACATTATTATTACATCATATTTATAAATAGCCAGCACAATTAAATTTAATCACAGACAAATTAAATATAACATGTAAGAATAAAGCATAAAAAATAACTGTAAAGAAAATAAAATCCTTACAGAACTTTTATGTTATTCCCGTTGCTGGAAAACCTCCAAACGGAATTTGCACTCTTATTTATTGAATCAAAAAGCTAATAAATTATAAAAAAAAAAACATAACTAGTTCTTCCCAAAAAGGGAAGAACTCTAAAACTAAGAGAAATTAACTAAGAAAAACTAAAAAATCTAAGAAATGAGAGAAAGAAAGAGAGAAGAGAATGTGTTTTGAGGTGTGTATGAAGTGAGGATGGAGAGAAAAAGTGGGTGAAAAAATGTTAAAAAATGGTGAAAACGCGGAGTGGTGATTGATGACGTCAGCATAACGGGGGGTGGATGCACGCGAAAATGGGGCGAAATGGCAGCGGCGTGCGCGGAGGTAGGAGCAGCGCGCTGGGGGGTGTGCAGAACTGGGACAAGGTGCGTGCGGACGTGGGGCATGCTGGGCGCTGGCGCACGTGGGCTGGGCGGCTTGGCGGCACGATTTCCTCCTTTTTGATATTTTTGACCTTTTTGACCCATTTTGTCCAATTTTTCCATATTTGTTGATTTTTCCTCATTTATTTATTAATATATTTGTGATGTATTGCTTCCAGTATTCCTCTTTGAGTCTTTAAGTTACGTTTTTAAGCGAAAATACTTGAAAAACAATAAAAATACCCGTGATTCCGAAAAAGACAAATTTATATAAATATATTATAAAACATATAAATATATATATATTTCATCAATTAATGTGCATAAAATCATGGTAATTTTAGTGCTTTTTGAGCACTCATCAATGACCTACAATTGAAATCCTCTATTGGTCGACTTGTGAAGTCTAGTATACCAATCAATATAAATGATTGGTCTCAGGTTGACGATGCAGAAAAGTTCAAAATATGGATAACCATTTGTGTAAGTCTCTTATAATTTATAATCAATTACGTACATATATTATATCTTTTTTGTATTATATCTAATTTTTTGGAGTGTGTTTTTACAGAATCATTACAAAGTCGATGACATAGCAAGTGTTATAAGATTACAAATAAGGTGTGGAAGGAATACAAAACTTCTAGATTGGTAAGAAATTATGTGTTTCCATATTTGGAACCACTTGATGAGGTAGAGCTCTACAAAATCCCTGAAGGACACCCCTAGATTACACCTCAAGTTTGGAAAGATTTCGTGGATTATAGACGTTCGGATGAATTTCAAATTATTAGGGAATAACATCAGAATATACAAATGCATAACATTCTTCCTAACTGTACTAGAAGGTTTTCAAATCCTGAAGTTAGATATAGAATGGTATTATTAATTTGTGTTAATTTATTAATATTTTTATATTTATTTTCCTCAATTTAATTTCATGTCTTACTTAATAAATTTTTCATAATTTATGTAGGAAGCTGAATTGGGTAGACCTGTTACCCGAACTGAATTGTACATAGATACAAAGACTCCCAAAACAAAAAAGTCAAGACCGTTGTCTAAGCGAGGAGCCTGGGAGAGATGCTCTATATCATGCATTCGGACGTGACCATTCTGGTTGTGTTAGAGGAGGTAGCTAATATGATGGTTACATTAAGTATTTTAAAATTCCAAAACAAAAGTCTCAAATGGTTAGTAAGGAGAAGTACACTAAAATTGAAGAAAAACTCAACTCCTTTAAGGCCTCAATGTTAAGTGAGATTGCCACTCTAAAAGAATATCAATCACAACACATGTCAGGCATGACATCATTCTACAACCAGGGCATGCCATATTAGCCAAGCATGCAACCATCCATGCCAAGCATGCCTGATGAACGAAAATCGGCATCGCCGATTTTCGCAAATACTTTGGTTTTAATATTTATAAAACTCTCGCAAGTGCACGAATCATTTCGAAGAAAATGATAAGTGTACTCCCAAGGTCGATCTAAGGAAGGAATGTATGTGGTTTTTAATTTATTATTCAAACTTCTAAAAACGAAATTAAATCCTAAACATCCTGTCACGATATTTTGGGGTTTTTGTGTTTTTAATCTACTTACATAAAAATAAACATAGATTCAATAAACATTTATGCAAATTTTATCATTTATAATGGCGGAGTATTTATGGATATAATAACTAAGTTAATTATGCTTGCTCATATTATCTAGGTTATTAAGGATATGAATTGATATTTATTGATTCTCCCTTTTTTGTATGAATACCACCTTTGGTGGGGTTAGATATTCTTTGTTAACTAAACAAATCAATTAACACCTATGGGTGGGGTTGATAACTAATTTGCTTAATTAAATTAATTCCTTTTTCTAAGAGATTGAAAATGAACCATTTAAATGCCACCTTTGGTGGGGTTAGACAATTTAAACTTTATTCAAGGTGTCCAAATTAAACCCAAGAATTTAGTTATCCGAGTACTAACTTTCAAGTTTTAAAACCACTACCGAAAACATGTTGTCAATACATTTTCAGATAATAATTCTTATAAAAACTTTTGAAATAGAGCTTCACTCTAACTACCGGGCGATTGTACCATCAAATAAAAGAGCACTACTCTAAATCAGACCGGATAACTAAACCTTAAAATCTAATTTTCAGGTTTAAGTTTTTAATGAAAAATAATATATTTCTCTCTAACATTCTTAATATAAAATCATGAATAAAAACAAAATCAATTCATTTTAGAGATTTTTACCTATTTAATATTTCGCAAGCATAACAACGTTATTATTACATCATGTTTACTAAATAGCCAGCACAGTTAAATTTAACCACAGACAAATTAAATATAATATGTAAGAATCAAGCATAAAAATAACTGTAAAGAAAATAAAATCCTTACAGAACTTCGACGTTATTCCCGTTGCTGGAAAAACTCCAAGCGGAATTTGCACTCCCATTTATTGAATCAAAGAGCTAAAATATTACAAAAACATAACTAGTTCTTCCCAAAAAGGGAAGAACTCTAAAACTAAGAGAAATTAACTAAAAACTAAGAAAAACTAAAAAAAACCTAAAAATCTAAGAAAAGAGAGAAAGAAATAAGAGAGAAGTGTGTTTTGAAGGTGTTTTTAGGTGTGATTTGAAGTGAAGGGAAGGGGGGTATTTATAGGTGAGGATGGAGAGAAAAAGTAGAGAAAAAAATGTTAAAAAAATGTAAAAACGCGGATTAGTGATTGCTGACGTCATTTGATGACGTCAGCATGACGGGGGGCGGTTGCACAGTACCGGGTATGAACAGTACCGCGGCTGCACAGTACCGGGGATGAACAGTGCCGAGGCTGCACAGTGCAGCGCGGATGAACAGTGCAGCGCGGATGAACAGTGCGCGCGGATGAACAGTTCCGCGCGCAGCTTGGGGCGGAGCTGGGCGGTGGGGCGCGGCGGCGCGATTTTTTCATTTATGACATTTTTGTCCTTTTTAACCCATTTTGTCCAATTTTTCCATATTTGTTGACCTTTCCCCATTTATTTATTAATATATTTGTGATGTATTGCTTCCAGTATTCCTCTTTGAGTTTTTAAGTTGCGTTTTTTAAGCCAAAATACCTGAAAAACAATAAAAATACCCGTGATTCCGAAAAAGACAAATTTATATAAATATATGATAAAACATATAAATATATATATTTTTAATCAATTAATGTGCATAAAATCATGGTTATTTTAGTGCTTTTTGAGCACTCATCACAACCCCTAACCAGCTTCTTGCTAGTCCCTTAGCAAGAGAAGCGATAAAAACTAAAAATTAAACTATCCTAAATCACTTTCGTGGATTGAAACGGTTGCATTTAGCCTATGCAACAAGCCGTTAAACCCCTAGGTTGCCCTAGTGGACGAGTTTGAGTCTCGTGAGGGTTTTCAGTAATGATACCCACAAACATTGAACTAACTGTAAAAATCAAAAGAAACTATAAAAACAATCAAATCAAAAACTACAATTACAACACAATCAATAATTAATTTAAGAATAAAAGAAAACAACATATCACAAAAATATCTCATACTTTTTAATCTCCTTTAAGATCATAATTAAAATCTCAAGCATAAGTTATTTTAATCTCTTTAAACAATCATGATTTTATTATAATAATTAGTCGAAAATCATTTTCATATTTCATTTCAAAAAATGTATCAATTTAATTTTACCCAATTTCAGTGTCATGAATCAGAATTCGCTTCGACTCTATTCCTCACAAGTCAATACTCTCAAAGCACTGAATCCTATGGGTTCAAACACTCATACTAATTTATATGCGAAAGAGTTGATGTATAGAAATGAACTAATAGGTTCGCATATGTATAAAGAATAAAGGCTCAAAGTGTTATTTTAACATTGATCTCATGAAAGAAATCGAATGTATAAATTATAAAGATATCATATATAAAAATTATTTTAATGCATAAATCAAACTCATTAAGAAAGAATTTCAAGATATATGCTTTTTCCAAATGAAGAAATTGCAATGACTTTTTAGGGAATTACTTCCTATATATTTCTTTTGTAATTAGCCTTTACTCACAACTTTGTAGGCAATGTGGGTCATAGTATGTAGATGATACTATAATTTTTTTATCTCTCTATTTTTTTTTCTGAAGATATTTTTTTTTTCAATATATGTATTTTTTTAGAGAGTCAACCCATGTACAAATTGTACATTTTTTTTGGATTTTGGTGAGTGGTTAATTTTGTGGCTTTTCTGTTTGATCTTGGTTTAGGTAACCCCAGATATGTCTTTTTGTTTTTGTAGCAGTCATGCATAAATGAGATATAAGCATATACTATCAATTTCTACTCAAATCATTTAATCTAAACAAAAATAATAAAAAAAATATATGATACTCTATTAAGATGAGAAAAAAAATTCATACATTCAATGCTAATACCTATAGAGATCATCTAAAAATTTGAATAAATAAGAAATGTGTTTGGAGTAGAAAAAATATATTTCACTCTGAATAAAAGAATTTAGGCTCAAATTATATCTCACAAGGGTAGTCTCCACTAAAAAAAAATTCATAAACACCGATTTTGGGTTTAATATAATTTCCACATTTTATCAAGAAATACTAGTTATGACAAAATATGAAATGTTTGTTGAAACATCCTTCGTCAACGGACTTTGTTGCCATTGGAACGGTACATCAATTGAACGATGATCTGATGATTCATAATCAACATTTTCCTAATCATTGGCAAATAGTAATTGATCAATCATTTCTTCATGATTGTCCACTACCTGTGTCTTCTGATGCTACCACAGTCCAAGAGGCGGTTGGACAATATGTGGCTTGGTTGTCGATTCAAGTTGTGCTAGATTTTTACGTGGTACTATTTCTTAACTTAAAAGATAACACTTGTTTACTACTATTATTTTATTATATCTTTTCTTGTTACTAACATACATAATACTTTTTTTTAGTCTATTATACTAGAACTCTTAAATGTAGCACATTTAAGAGAGAGGAAGCAAGTATCTCGTGCTAAATCTATGTCTAGTGGCCAATCATCGCACACTAAGTCATTCAAGAAGAAGCCTTGGAAAAAGTATACTTATAATTATGCTTTAAACTTCAGCAGAAATCTTGCCACTTTGATGACTATTGTTGGGAGGGCATCTAGCATAAATGATGGATGGACTATGCCACTTCCTATAGAAATTTTTGGTGTAGACCTCGGCCAAACTTATATATCGATCGAGTGCATATTGCAACTATTTGAATATCAAATGATTTATTTAAGTATAATTCAAGTGTGGACAAGGTGAGTATCCTCAATCTATTTAATTTTCTTTCATTTATGTAGAACATATATAATTATATTTATATTATCTAATTACTTATTGAAATCTTTTTTTATATAGGGCTTGTTATTATCAACTTCAACATAATCACTCATCACATTTAGCAATGTTCTATGATTCTTCATATGTTAATCAATATCAAGATAAGGATTTTAGCATCAGAGCTAAACAATTATGTGATAGGGCATTAACGCTTAACAAAAATCAAAAGTTGATAATCTCTTGGCCACTAAGGTTTGAAAAAGGCCAAGATCATTGAATGTTGGTAATCATTGATCTGTTCAATAATCATGCTTGGTACTGTGACTCAGCTTCCATAGAACTGAGTAAAGATACAAAAGTAGTTGTTGAAATGTAAGAGTTATAGCTAGGTATTGGTTTCTTCTATTATTTTTTGTAATATTTAATTAAAAACTAACCGTTTTAAACCTTGATAGGGGCATGGAAGTTGTGGAACAAGTTTAGGGTAATTTCTCTTAAAAAATCTCATAAGCTTATATGGACAAAAGTTATGGTATGTACAAGCGAATATTAATAATTTTATTAATTTTATAATTGAATAATAAAGATGTTCGAATATGGAAAATCATGTACACTTTTTTTTTGTAGGTTCCACAACAAAATAATGGAGTCATGTTTGGTTATTATGTCATGAAGTTTATGAGTGAAATCATCACAAATATCATAATTCCAATTGATGATGTGGTAATATCTTTTACCTATATATAGAAATTTTTTAACATATTTGAGTTATTTTTTGTAAATACATGAAATTACATTCTTATATTTATTTTAAATACATGTAGTTCTTTGGTTGGAACAAGATGGGATACGACCAGAAAATTTTTAATGATTTACGAGAAGAATGGGCAGAACACATGGTTCAAATTATATCATCACAAGAAGAATCAGGAGATGATTTTGATGATCTTGAATTGCATATGACAACATACTGGTAACTTTTTTAATGATTTAATTTCTCTATTCCTATGTTTGAATTCCCTTGTTTGATGGATGGTAATGTGCTCATGTATTTAGGAGAATGCATTGTTTGATGGACCTATTTTTGGCCTAAACTTCATCTCATCTCTCTTGCCTACTTTCCTTATGACAACATCATATTAGCACTTTATTAATCATTTGTTTATAAATATGAAGTTATCTAGAATCTCTGCTAGTATTTTTAATGCTATAATGAGCTTTAAATATGAAATCAAGTGTAACTCATATTTTTTTATTTGGCTTGTATGATTTAACTCCTCACACGTGCTTCTAAGCTAGACAGTATGTCTTTCGACTTAGCTCGAGATTCCTTTGATGGTTTTCGGGTTTCCTCACGCCCACGTTCCATAGGTGGAACATCGACGCTTGGTGTAGATGGAGCAGTGTTCTTCATTATTTCCAAAGATAGAGATACTTTAACATGCTCTGATACCAACTGTTACGCCCTTATTTTTCAAGTAGAGATCGTGCGGCACTTAGCACTGTCCGTTGCACTAAGCCTGCCTTTGAATCCGAATGAAACTCCAAAGAGAATAGAGAGAGAGTTTGCAAAGAATGCTTTGTATTGCTGTAGAGAGAGTTTATCTTACAATTTCCCAAGATGAATACAAATGAAGACCAATGGGTCTATTTATAGTGTGGCTCTAAGCTTAAGAGTATGCCACCACTTTTTAGAGTCTTCCTAGTCTAGAATGTACAAGAGAATTCTAGAATTATGTACAATATGTCACAAGGGTCTAGGACCTTCTAGCCAACTCTAGTGTCTTCTAGGTTTGTCTAGTTCTTTCATGCACCTTCCAGGATGTTCCATAAGCTTCCAGCAGCTTTTACATCCTTCATGAACCATCCGGCATGTTCTAGAATATTCTAGCCCATTCTAGCACTCTCTATCGTGCTCTAGAACATTCTAGGGTCTTCTTGCTTGAGTTGAGTCCATCCAACTCTAGCTCTTTCTAGACATCTCTAGACAACTCTAGAACTTTCCATGTAGGATAGTCTAGATCCTTTAGGCAACCATCATTTGTTTGGATTTTTAGGGACAATTTGAGCGGGACGTGACAACATGCTCTAGTAGTTAGTTCTAACTAACTACATTACATGACTACGAATATGCCCTTTCTATACATTCATTCCTTAAACATTTAAGACCTTCACAACCAACTTTGGAGACACCTAAAAAAAAGCACCATCAAGCAAACTCTCAACACAAAGCTAGAGTTGTTGGTGGATAGTATTTACACGGTGTCTTTGGCGATTTTCTTAGTTTTTTCAATTGGGTCTCACTATTTGCCTCAGGTATGAGTCTAAATTGCTCTGTACAGTAGTACAATTGCATAGAGACCAAGATAGATTCTCCCGAAGGAGATTCATGTATCTGAGGATCTGTAGTAGAAGTGGAGATAAATTTGACACAAATACTTTAGGTTTTGGGTGTAGAAATTTGACACAAGTTTATCATCCGTCACTCTAAGTCTCTTGAAAGGTGTTAGTAGTCATGATGAAATAATCTATAAATCCTGTAACTTTTTAGTGGATTATATGTTTTTTGTTTTCATAAAATTAATATTAAAATCGTACTTTGATGATTCACTGAAAATTGATTAAATTTGTAAGGTTATTTTTAAAATAACAATTTCATTGATATTGTTAGGTTCATAGAAAAGTTCTATTTGACTAAATGAAAATGCCTCCTAAATTCTTTTATCAAAATTGGAAAAATAAAACTTTTATCAAAATTGAAAAAATAAAAATAAAATTTAAAAGAAAAAAACTAATGGATCGATACACTAACACAATTAGGATCGTAAGTTATATGAGACTAAACATAAAAGATATTTGATAAAAAATTTCTTTCATATATTTTAGGACAGTGGCATAATAACTTTTATTGTTTGCATTTTAACAATATAGCCACTTTTTTTTTTTGGCAACGGATTATATGTATTCTTGCCAAATTATACGCTAGCCTTTATATTTTAAAATAAAATGAGATACCTACATATAATGATTAATAATAGTATTCATCTACCTACACCGCTATGTAGCCTAATCATTACTGTATTCAAAAGTAAATGGACTTTGGCATTTTTCTTTTCCAAACAAAATAGGAAACGAGGAATTTGAACCAGGGAAATCCACAGAAAAATGCAAAGCTTTTACCAGCTACAATTGAATGCATTCTTTATTTGCGATGGGAGAAACAATAAATGACCAAATGTGAATATATGCATTAAACACACTACAAAAAAGAACTACATAATTATATTGATAGATTCTGTAAATATTGAGAAGCCTATTCCTGAAGCATTCCAACAAAATGTCTTGATTTGCATATTATCTGATAGAGATTGACACAACAACAAATCACAATGTAATGAATGCATTTTTTCTCCAGTACTTTGAGTAATCAATCAACAACAATGGTAAAAATACTCCCAGAGATTTAGAGAATACAACAGCATATAAAGGGGATAGCAAAGAGGATACCCTTCTTTTGATTTTTTGCTTCCCCTATTCAACTCTGTTGCTTTCATACACACCATACACTTGTAGTTCGAGGAACTCCCAAAAAATAACTTGAGTGACCAAAGAATGTGTCTGAACTGTGACGGTCAAATAATCAATCAACAAGTTCTGCTGCAGAGTTATACTTTATGAGAGTACATCTTAACTTGGTTCAAGTAAATGATGTTCATTTGCACTGATTCGACTGCGAATCCCAGTCGTCAAGGAGGTTAGTAATGGACTCTTCAAACTTCTTTGCTTGAGGCCCAGGATTAATGATATTGACATCACCCCAAAGGGAGCAAGGATTTATCCACCAGCTTTTCCTGCCAGAGCACCACGCACCTGAGACAGGTTGCTTATGTCCACGTTTGAGTATCTTTTCATCAACCATGTCTAGCACAGGATCATTTCTCTCAAACTGTCTAGCAAAAGCCGCACCACTTTGAACCATTTGACCATAATCAGAACTATTGAGGAAGTGAGGTTCCATTTTCGGGGGACTGTCCCAGATCATATATCTAAGATCATTGTTAACCGTTGTGTTCTTAAATTCAATTGAATTGCATATGACAGAATGGAAGTACCCTTCTTGAGACAAAACTACATTGGTAAAATACATAAGCATGATCCGTGGAAGATTATCCCAACCAAGTATGCAAAACTCTAGAAATGGTCGACTCAGGGTCACCCATGGTGAACCTGCAAATTAGAAACAGTTACCGCATGAGTACAGAATTCCAAACAAGGTATGATATACCCAAATGAGTGTATCCAGTTTATAGAGGCTTTGCCTGTAAATATTTTAAAAGCATCAGGTGTTTTCCGCTTTTCTGTAGCATGAAATATTTGGCTTTTCCTGGATAGGTAAATTCCAGGGTCAACTACGATGGGCTGAAACCTCTGGGATCTGGCACCAAAATCAGATGTTAAAACCTCAATATCAAATAATCATATAAAGTAAAAGAGGCACTCGCCATGAAAGAAGCAGTCAAAATTAGTGGTAAGGGTTTGCTTACTCTTTCCATCCAAGATCACTAGTATGATCGATGAAATTTAGATCTCTACTAACAGAAGAGAACACATGAGATAGATCTGGAATGAAAGAAAAAACAACAATATTAGTCATCAGCAAAATCCACAAGGAAATGTAGCAGCATATGGTGAGAAAGGAGATAAGAAATTATGATATAAAAGAAAATGGCCTCAGGAAATAAATACATATGGCCTCATAAAAGTCAACAAGTGAAAGATCAACTTGTGCCATGAGAACCCAACCAAACCTTAATTGTGAAGAGAAGAACAGTAGAAAAGAAACCTAAGCTCCAAAAATAAAGACAGATTAACCATCTGTCCAAGAATAAGTTAAATATCAATTCATCTGAACCAGGAGCAAGTAAATTCCTATAATATTATTCCGAAGAATTATAAACAAGAAAGTGGTCTCCATATCTCCTCTACACACTAGGATACACGTCTAAATCATTGATATTCACCAAACTTAAGTTTGTGGGTTGATAATTTGTAATCATCGTAAAAACTTGTAAGAGAGTGAACAGAGTACAAGGTATTGCTAACCTAAAGGTAAATTATATATATATAAATATGAAATATTGGAAACTCATTTAAGAATGAATTTCTTGTTCCCCACATTACAGCTTGCGATAATACTTTGCTTTCTCTTCAGCTTATCTAGATCATCTTCTTTCCAATAATGGAATTTCTAGATCACATGCATCTTCAATCAATTTTCCCCAAAGTTGGATGGAAATGAGTGATTTTATAAAAGAAGCAATTAATGTATCACCAACCACTGTATGTGTGCACCTCTTAATTGAAAGAGTAGCAGTTTTACCTTTGAAATTGCAATCTTGACGTTATGTTAGCATTATTTGGCTATTATCAAGACAATGATTAGTATAGAGAGGATTGGAAAGAGTCTCTCCTAAGTGAAATATATTAATTTTTAGGTAAAACTGCTGCAAAAACCATCAAACTCAAACAAGCAATGTACTTAACACAAATTCTATTAATCTTTTCAGAAATAAATGCAACAATATAGTATCTCTTGGTTGCACAATAACTCCATTCTTTTGTAATTTTCACTGAAGATATCGACTGAACCTCGAGTGACAAGACAAACAGAGGCGTCGATAGAGAACATTGACCAAAATTCTTAGCATACAGGACTCGATAATTTGCTTACCTTTTTTTTTATGGATCCATCTTCACCATTAAATTCGCACCTAGGGTGCACATAACAAAGGGATACGAAGCCAATACTCCAGACCTCTTCTTGAACAAAAACTGATGCACTAAACTTTAAGGGAATGAAAAGAACATCTGCCATTAAACTTCAGATTTAAGCATTCAATCCTTGAACACTAGATATACTTCCCTTTTCAAAAATAGAACAGTAGTCCTTTTTCACAAACAATAAGACCCAGTTAACAACTTTTGACACATACTCCATTAATAATTGTACTTAATTATATAAGCTCCCAACATCAGAAACGAAAACAGCCACTGGTTTTGCACTGGCCAGGAATTGCTCGTGGAATTCTAAGTTCCAAGAGCCAAGATCACATATATGCAACATTAAACTTCACAAATATCTTTAAAGCCCATAGTAATCATAGCATACCATAAAACTCACCTCAGCAAGAGGGATATGGGGACCTAACGCAGTTAAGAAATAGAATTAACATTTCTCTGTCCAAACCCCAAATACAAAGAGACAATAATAATAGTAATATTTTAGAATATCAAAGTACCATTTTTGAGATGTAGCATTAAAAGTTAACTCAGCTGACCATGTTAAATATTTCAGCCATCTAGTTGGAAAGAACTAGATATAGAAACAAGATCAACCACTGCTACTTTTAAAGTAACTCACATCCTGACATCCATACACCAAAATGTTTAATTTTAAAGAAAACAAATCATTCTTAGAACTTCAATGATAGACAGGATTATATATGCCTAGTACCATTCGAGTGTAAACTGACTTCAGTATGATCAGGATGTAAGTGTAAGAATTTAAACTCATCATATTAAATGCACCCTCAGAATGGCCAACCAAAGTAGACTTGCTGTATTGAGATTAGCAAATCATATATTTTTTCTTTCTTTTTTCTAACTTCAGCTACAAAACACCAAATGCTTCAAGGCGAATACTTCACTCTAAGTCTAAGTCAAGAACTAACTTATCCAAGTCAATTCTAGAAACAGCCAGTCAGCCATCGTGTAATGAAATAAAGCCAAAACAGATCACTAAACTTCTTTCAAACTTAGGATGAACTGCTCAATTGGTTAGGAAAAAAAAAGAAAATAAATAAATAAGCCAATAAACTAATTTTTTTACCCATTAGGCATACCATCCTGGGTGATAAGAGGGTAATCCATTGCACTCAAAGTAATAAACCAATTCCACCCACTATCAACCTTCAACAGTATGGACGCTGCACGCAAAGTAGTGGCAATATTCGAAGAACCCATGTAAGTAAGGCGATCAGGCTTGCCCACCACATCCACATTGCCAAATGCCAGAATTGACGGCACTGACTTCACCAACCTAACTAGCCTATCTATCTCTTCATCAGGGGATTCACCTGAGAGATGCAGCAAATAACGATTACGTGGGTGATACACCGCAAGCAACAACCTAAACATCCGATCATTATCTCCTCTCCCACCCCATATGTAATAAGCAAAAGCTGGAGGATAATGAGCACCGTGGTGAACTACTGAAGGAAAAGGCTTAGATGAGCTGAAGACAGACATGGAAAAGAGCAAGAAGAGAATGACAGAGAGGAATGCAGCTGAGAAGAGAGTAAAAAGCCATCTTCTCTCAGCTCCCATGGTGCGTTTCAGTTAGATGTTGGAGCATATGGGTCAGGGTCAACTCAAGAAATTTCGGGTCGGAATGGGATCAAGTTGTGATTATGATGGCGTTTTGATTAATGGATCTTCGTTTTGGTGTTAATTTGCGATAATGGCGAACATGGGATAAGAATGTTTATTGATTTAGCTACAAAAAAAAACAGTTTTCAAAATCGGATCAGAAACTGCAGAATTCTCTCTCTTACAATACCATAAATTGATTGCTCACTTTCTCTCTGTCGCTATTGATTGTATTTCTCAGTTTCTTCTCTTGTGCTGTGTGTCAGTGAATTTCTAGGGTTAGGTTTTCCTGCTCAGATTTGCGTCCGAAGAATTAAAAATGGTGAGCTCACGAGTGATTGTGATTTTGATTTTGATTCTTTTCTTTACTTTTAATTATTAAAATTAAATGAAGAAAGAATATTATAGTGTTTATAGAGTTTGATTTATAATTAAAATAAAATAAAAAATATTATATATTAACTTAAAATTTAAATAATATAATTTAATTGTTATTTTTGTTAGATAAAATAAATAAATAAAATCATTATTTTTTTAAATAATTATTAATTAAAAATAAAATATATTATTAAAATTATTTTTTTTACATATGGTTTTGGGTTTTGAGGTTTGGAATTTAGGGTATATGGTATAGGTTATTGGGTATAGAATTTAGGGTTTAGGTTTGACGTATGAAGTTTTCATATTTAGGGTTAGGATTTAGGGTTTAAGGTATATGGTTTATGGTTATATCTGTGGGTTAAGATTTAGGGTTATATTTTTGGGTTAAGGTTTAGGGTTATATTTATGGGTTTAGGGTTAAAATTATTATTTTTTTAAATAGAATTTAGGATTTAGAGTTTAGGCTTTAGGGCATAAGGTATAAATGTTTAGGGTTTAGAGTTATATTTATGGGTTAAGGTTTATTGTTAAAATTATTATTTTTCTAAATAGGGTTTAGGATTTGGGTTTGGGGGTTTAAGATTTAGGGTTTAGGATTTAAAATTTAGGATATAGGGTATAATGTTTAGGGTTTAGGATATAATGTTTAGGGTATATGGTATAATGTACATATATGTTGCCAAAATTTGTCTATTTATCTCATATTATTGTTTTATTATGTGTGCTAAGCGTTCTATTTTTAATTATTTTTATCCATACACATAAGAGTTCTATTTAAGTTTAACCAATTGTAACATTTATTGTGCACGATCTTCTGTTATTTCCTTACGTTTCGAATATAATGTTGACACATTTTATATAAAAAATTTACAATTCTTTACATACTTGTTATTTAATGTATATATATTTTACTAAAAGTTGTTTATTTATCTGATATTATTATTTTACTATGTGTGTTATGGGTTTTGGATTTTGGGGTTTTAGGTTTTGGATATAGAGTATAGGATTAAGGGTTTAGGGTATAGTATTATATTTGGGATTAGGGTTGGGGTAAAATTAGAACAAAAATTAAGATGAGAATAAAATCATGATTCCTACGGGGGAGAGATCTCATTCCTTCTCTCTAAGGAATTGATTACATTTTATTCCAATTTTTTAGTACAACTAAACATAAATTGGAAGGAATCAATTCCAATTCTATTTTATTCCAGTGAACCAAACATCATCTTAGAGTTTCAGATATCTTTACTTGTACTTTTAAGATTTATAAAAAATATTATAATATCTCTAAATTTTATGATTAATACTATTGATATTCTTAAATATAATAGTGTTAACTTATATATCCATATTATATTAATATCCCTAAATCTATGGTTCTAATATCAAATTATGGGTTAATTTTTTTTAACAATAGTTGTTAATTCATGTCATTTTTATATATCATTGATTAAAGATAATTCTTTAATTTTCTTATTATAACATTATGTTATTTCTATCTTCATATTCTTATTTATTAGTATTACAAATTGTTATAAGCAAATAATTAAATATTTAAGATATTTAATTGGTTTAACAATTATAATTGTTATGTATGAATTTAATAATTCCACTATGGTCTTCCCTTCTACTTGTTTTCTCTTGTTACGTCGGTTATGCCTCAGTATTGCTCAAACCTTAATACCCTCCTAGTAATGTTAAGTCTTCTGCATTTGTACATAGACGATATACAATTTAGACTTATTAGAAAAGAATGATTGCACTCCATTTTATTCATACTTGATTGTCACATACGAAGTGTGTACAATGAATATGCAAGTATACGTATCTCAACAAGTAATATAATGATAAGAAAATATCGTTCTTACAAAGATTATTTTATTAGAAACTAATTTTTAAAACTAAAAAAATAAAAATCAATTTTTTTTGTGTTTTAATATTTTAAAAAAATAAAAATCAATTTTTTTTGTGTTTTAATATTTTAAAAAAATAAAAATTAAAATAATTAAAAGTAAATAGCAATAATTAATTAAATCAAATTTGGTAACTAAAAAGATATATGAGAAAATATTTAGGAATACTTAATCCCATAATTTTTTAAACATACGAATCATTAAAATCCTCCCAATATAATTATCAATAAATTACATGATAAATTGAATCTAACCTAACATGTATACATCTCTCAAGTAAACTACACATCATATAGTAATTAATTTAACCACACTCTCATACAAATTAAATTGTATACTATTTATTAAGTTTATCAATTATGGATCACACACATAAGAGTCATATATCTCTACCTAAAAATTATGTATGTTATTTAATCAAGACAAACAATTAAATAATTCTCTCAAATCTATGTAATTATCTCTATAGATAGATTGTTGGTCAAACAATTAATAGCATACAAATCAGATTAAATAATATAATTAAATTATAATTATAATTGGGGTAAAATATTATATCATCACATGGTAAAAATTGGGTTCATAAAATCCCTAGATTAATAAATTAACTACATATAATTGTGTTCATAAAACTCATATTTTTCATAAAGAAAGACATAAAAAATGATAAAGAAAAGAGTAGAAGAAGAAATACAATCAATCTCTTGAATTGAAGTATTAATATTCTCTAAAATTGTGTCCTATCTTGAATTTTTCTGTATTTTTCTGTATTTTTCTCTCTTTTTAGCTCCAAAAATTGACCAAAATTATGCTAATGATGGCCCTTTCGGGTTTATGGGGTGATTAGGGGTTTTATTATATCACAAGTGCTATCTGTATCATCAAATCAACTTCAGATCAAGAGTTGCGTTCAAAACAAACAAAACTAATAGTGCCAGCCAATCACAGCACAACATATGACATAAGGAATTCACTGAGCGAATCAGTACACGACGCGTGGAAGGGGAGACGAGTCAGAGTCAACGCTCGCTGAGTCAGAGCCATGTGGTGCGACATGATTAGTGCAGATGGATGGCGTGGCGCACGGGTGGAACACAATGAGTAATGGAATGGAGACACGTGCCAGGGCGGGTTGACCGATCTCTGAACTCAGATTGAATGCCGTACTAACACGTGATGAATCGTTTGTCCTACTTACACGTGGCATAACGTGATTCATTGTCCCTACTTGTGTGGTATCTATGTGGCTTGCCCAGTCAGCTCCTCTACTTATGTGGCAGGCCACATGGTAGCTCCTAATTGATCCTGAGTTAAAAATTCATAAAAAAATTCATTAAAATTCTAGAAAAATCCCAAAAAATTTCAAAAATTTTATTTTCACCCTTTTTCACTAAAAAGTTTATATTTTAATATTTTTGGCCATAAAAATATTATTTATTGAATAAAATAATAAATATTAAGTAAAAAAGTGCTCTAATGACTCTACTTTCATAGAGTTATCAATAATATAATAATTATTACAATTCTAAGGCCAACTATGAACTTTGAAGAAATTCCTAGCCGCTCATAATTACTAGGTATATAATTACTAGTTTGTGATTTCTTGATAAAGGGGGTTGCTATACTAGAAGTTATATGTTTTCTAAGCAATATGGTCTTTTTTTTGTCCTTAAATGAAAATAGGGGTTCCTTATATAGCATAAAGAATCCTTATTTATAAGATGACAATTACTATTTTATCCTTACTTTAATAATTCATTTTCTTTATTGCCTTTTGGCTTATCAATTTCAGCCACTACTTTATCTTTGCACATGCTTAAAGATATGGGTATTTTTCTTTGCATCTTCTACCTATAGTTCTTCCTCTTTATTCTGCCTTGTCATTTTTTACTTATAGTTCTTTGGATGACATTGATGATGATGCATCTTTGTCTTCTCGATCCTTAATAAGTAAATGCATATGCGATCTTTGATGACTTTTCTGGCATAAAAGCAGAATACGTTTCTTGTTTCTTGACCAATTTTTAGGTTGTTGTTGTTGTTAAAGTTTGTCCCAAATTTAGTGATTTTTTCACCATCTTTTTCGGTGAGAGCCATACTATTATGGGAAGTGATGATGACTTTACTAGTTGAGTAATTTGCTTTGATCTCAATAGAATTATCAATTTTTCTAAGTTCGTATTAAATTTGGCCTAACATTTGAGCTCTTAATACACATAGTTCATCTATGTTGAATTCATTTTCTCAAAACACCCTTTATTTGGGAACTTCTCTATTTGTGTTAAAAATTCCTAATTTGATAAAACAGTAAGGACTCATACATTATTCCTCATTTTAGTTTATTAATGAACTAAAAAATTTGAAATAAATGGGCTTGTCACTTGCTTTTATCTTCTTCTTGAAGTTTTTGATTTTTTTTTTAATTTTTAGGGAAATAATTTAATTCACTTAAATTAATTCCTATATATGTTTTTTATTAATCCTGCATTGAAAGCTTTGTTAACAAATATTGAATCAACTCCTTCCAAAATATTGAATTTACTCCCTGTAAGGAATTCCTTTTTTAAAGTATAGAACTTCATATCTTCTATGTGTTCTTGGGTAGATTTTTTGGTCAAGTTGTAGAGACTCAACCATTATAGTTTACTAAGATTTCTATATTGCTCCATTTTATCTTTAATGACTAATGAATTTCTAAGGGATGTGTTGAATACCAATGAATGACTTACTATCTTTAATGTTTTTGGGAGAGATATCTCTCTAAATAGTACTGAAGCTTGTATTACTCTTCCTAGAGTTGTTAACCTGCTGGATGCTGCTAGTTATTGTTGTAATGTTCCAAATTAATTTCGTATTATCTCCTCTAAAGTTATTAGTTTTGGTACTTTGTAATTGACATAATTGTCTTTAGCCTCTATTCTATTGATGAAGGCTCTATGAGTTACTCAACTAAATCTAAGAATAGATTTACTTTTGCCCATTCATTGTAGATTCCTGATTTGGGCCATTATAGAGCACATAAGTCTTTTTTCTTTTTCTGCTTCATTAACCCAATTAAGCTTTTTTTATTTTAGAGATGTTACTCTATTTTGAACTATTAGGTTCTTCTTTTTTATCTAAAATCTTTCTATATACCTTCTTTAGATTGAATTTTTGATTAAGAATCCTCTTTAGAGTTTTTGGACTCTAAGAGTTGTTTTGAGCAATCAAGTTCTTTCTGTTTATTTCTTATCTCTATAAGAGACTTCTTGAGGTATAAAAGTTTTAGTTTTTCCTAAAGGACTTTTACCTCATTTTCCTTTATCTTGATCTTCATATCAAAATGTTTCATTCCTGTAAGTATAAAAATAATTAGAGGTGTTAATTCTTTTGTAAAAGCATCTACTAAACTATTCTTATTTTCTGAGAGATGTTCGACATCAAAGTTGTAGTGATTAAACCACTATTATCATCTAGCTAATCTTTCTTATTTATAATCACCTGCAATATTAGTTCTTAAGAAATAACTAAAATTTCTTAATAACTTTTTTAAAAGCTAAATATTCTTTTTTTATTTTGGTGTTAATTTAATTTTTGACCATGGAAAGATCTTGAAGTATACCTACAAAGATATTCCTATTTTTCATTTATTCTTGCTTTTAATATTACTCTCCAATATTCTTCTGAAACATCCATTTCAATTATCATTTTATCATCTAGACGTGGATGGTATAAAATTGATTAATTTTTTACTTATGTTTTTACTTTTTCCATATAAAGAGTATCTTGTTCTGTCCACTTATAGACATAATCCTTTTTCAACTTTAGTTGTAATGGTTTTCGTATTTCTGCAAGTTTCTTGATGTACGATTCAACATATGTTACACATCCTAAGAATCTTTGTAATTGACTTTTGTCTTTCAATTCATTAGAAAATCCTTGAATGTTATGTAGTATATGGGATTATAGATTATGTTTTTCATCTTCAATTTTCAACATTAAATACTTAATTTTCTACTGAGAATTTACTATTTTATTTTCAAAAAGTACAATGTCTTATTTCCTACATTCTTGTAGAATATTAATAATATTCAAATAATGTTTTTAAAATTATTACTTAAAACCAAAATATCATCTATATAAATACAACAAATATTTTGTAATTTCTTAAAGATATTATACATATATCTTTGAAAGATACATGGAGCTTGTTTTAATCTAAATGGAATCACAGTCCATTGGAACTGTAATTGGAGACAACTAAATCCCATTAATTTTTGAGATTTTTCATCTAATCTTATTTGTCAAAATCAACTTTTGTAATCAAAACTCGAAAAATATATCTTTTTTTTGTTAATGATAGTACTTCTTTCTTTGGAATAAAGTATCAATCATCAATAGTTTATTTATTCAATGCTTTGAACTTTATTACCGTTCCCTTTTTTCTTCTTCGTTTTTGACTAAGAATGTCGGACTTAAGTAAGGTGAAATACCTAGTATTATGACTTTTAGTTTCAAAAGTTCTTGAATTTGTTTTTCAATTTCAACCCTGTCTTCTAGAGTTTAAATCGTTGATTTTATTCTTATAACCTTGCTAGGGTCTCTTAATTTTATGTTGGTAATTATTTTAGATTTATTAATTTTTTGATCTAAAGAATTTTCTAAACTTACTATTTTTAATAGTTTTTTGATACCTGCTAGGGTTTTATCTTTTTATATTTCATTAAAAAAAAGTTTTGTTTATCTCCTATATCTAATGAAATATTTTTTAAATAAGAGTTTTGGGTTTTATATAGTCAAAGTTTACAAAATTATTTTCTATTAATAAATCAACTCATGTTTCTTGTTGATATATGATAGGAATATAATATTTCTCTCTTCCTATCATTATATCTCTATATTTTAAAACCTTATTAATATTAGTTGTAGTATTATCTTGATATACACATACTAACTCCTATATTTATATATGCATATAAATGATAGCTGATATAGCCTTTAAATTTTAGTGCTACCTTAATATAAGTAATGTGTGGATTTGAAATACAATACAAATCATTCATCTTTTAATAAAAAATACCCATGTATTGAGTTAGTTATTTCCTCAAATAGATAAATACTATGAATATCATTTACATCTGATTCCTCATTTGGCTTTAGTTCTATCTTAAAAGCTTTTTTTTAACATTTTTACTTTATATGAAAATTCCATTTCAAATTCTTTCTTATATTAAAGCCTATTATGACATTCATTGGCATAATGTCTTTATTCATTGTAGATCTAACACATGCATTTTTTTTCTCTTAAGGACAATAATTCTTATTTTCGGGAGGTTTGTACATTTTTTCCTAAAATGTCTTTTTCTATAGGACTCCCTATTAAATCTTCTTTTATATTTTTGGAAATCTTATTTTTTGAATTTATATCTTTTAAATATCTTATACTTTTAATATTTTTTATATTTTTGTTTGTAATTAAGGTTTTATATTACATCCATATTTTCGTAGCCTTTTAAAATCTTTTCTATCACAACAGATTTTTTCATTTCTTCTTATTTGTTTAAATTCTTGTCTCTCATGATATTTAATAATTATCCAGCTTTAAGGCTTCTTATTCTTCCTCGTAGGGTGTTTAGTATAGTTTTCCTATTTATTTGGCTCTAGTCTTTTGTTAAGGTTTTATATAACATTCCAGGTAATTTTTGAAAAAAACAATTCTTATATGTTGCTTGTATAAAGGGTGATAATTTATGATAATACGTTTCATATTCATAAATAAAAGAATCTAACACATGTTACAAATTTTCATATTTGTTAAATGTCATTTGGCTTCATTAATTTCATTTTCACTAGATTTAGTGATAGCGTTTCCTTTATATTCTCCAATAAATTCCTTGTATATTATATTTACTAATAAATCTAAATATTTTCTTCATGTGAAAGCATTTCCTTGCATTAATAAATGTTCTTGATATGTTAAATTTGAAAACCAAACTTTAACATTCCCTGTCATTTTGTGAGCTACTAAAACTTAACAAGTTGAAAGGTTTGATTGTGTAGTTTGAGAGACTTGTATAAGAATACTCATATCATTACCTAAGTTTATAGCTCTTGTCTTAGTTATAAAAGAAGTTAGCAAGTTCTCATGTGTGCAATTGAAAGAAGACCTCCCTACTTGTCTTCTTGTGAGGTTATATCATTGAGCTCTCCTAATAAAACCCATGGCTTATGATAATTGTGAAAAAGATTTAACAAAGACAACCAAGTATTAGATTTGTCATGATAGTATGGAAAGATGTACACATAACACAAAATGAATTTTTCATTGATAACCATTGGATGATCAAATTTGTAAACAACATAGCTAGCACCTTTGAGCAAAAATATTAGACTTATGGAAGTATTCCAAAACAAAATAAAACCAACATGCTTGTTAGGGGAAACAAAAGCATGATAAAATCTTAGATATTGTTATAGAAAATAAGAAGTTATGTCAATCATGGTCTCTATTAACCAAATCATATATGTTTTGTTTCTTCTAAGCAAATAACGTAGAGCCATTATGGCATGACATATGACAAGACCTCATCCTTTCCATCTTAGGACAATCATTGTGCATTAGGGGGTAAGTTAAGGGTCACCTCCCCACTCATGTGAGTTTTACCAGAAAAATTTGCAACAGTTTGTGTCCTATCAGCTATAAATGCCTCTACATTGGCAATATGGTGATCATTAAGGCTAATCAAAGAATCATAATTCAAAATTGGGGATAGATATCCTATTTTTAGCTTCCCCTATTATAGACTTTTTGGTTCCCCATAACTATTAGGTTTTTTATTATTATAAAAAAGTGAATGAATTATCTATCATAATCCTATAATTAATTACAATCGAGTTTCATTATTATTAAATTATATTGTTAATAATAAATTATTATTATAATAAAAGAAAATGAGTTGTAATTATCCTTAAAAATTATTTAATTATTTAAACCTTAGACCTAAAGAAGGAGAAGAAGAAGAGAAAAAAAAACTACCTTGATGCATGTAAGTTGCTTGTATAAAGGAAAATATGAACTTTAATGACTACCAAACACAAACAATTACATAATAAATAAGTTTAATTATGAAGTGAAAAAGAAAAAAAATAGAACAAACTCTTTGAACCGATAAAAATAATAATATAACAAAGTACATATTTTTACAAATTATATTCCAATTTCTTTATCTAAACTATTTAAGTGGTATACAACCCTAAAGAAGAAGAAAATTTTATATGTAATATGTTATCTATTAATATCATTCGTTGATCTTGTCCCTACTCTTACACCTATTTTTTTTAAATGAAGAGTCAAAATGACTCCACTTCACCATTTATCCATACCCCATTGTATGCAATATTGTGTCCTGAAAAAGGGTCCCTTAGTGCTCAATGGAAGGAATATAATAATAGCATGTTGAAAAAAAGCTAGAGACGTATATGAACCATGGGAAAATTTACATGCTATTTGTTTAAACCCACACTTGCGGACCTTGAAACAAATTGCAAAATAGTACTTGAGAATAATTTAATATTTCAAATCTGTGTTGATTACCCATCTACAATTAAACAAAGATATAATTGAAATCATTACAATCTAGAAATTGCAATTAAAAAGTCTGTATTGTTCTAACTTATCTACAAGTAGAGAAGTTAAGAAATGAATTTCTATCTAGCTAGCTTAATCAAAGAAAGATATCAAAAATATAATTATTCCAAGAATTATATCAAACTGCAATCAATTCACCATACCTATATGTGTATTGCTAATTGATTGTTTTTATATTTTGTTTTATTCCCTTCCTTTGCCAAAACCTTATTGTTTCACCATAATTTGGATACTTTACAAGCATTGGACCCATGCCCATAAGCTTCAATGTCCAAAATGCCAACAATGAAACAATATTAAGAGTAATATCAAATATTGATTAAGTATAATACTATGATAGAGTTTATAAGGATTGTGAATATATAAATCTAATAAAATAGGTTAAAAATACAAAGTGATGGGATTTGCAAGAGACAAAGATCCACACTTTGAGGAGAATATTAAGAGTAATGTTTCACATTGATTAAGTATAATGCAATGATAGAGTTTATAAGGATTGTAGGTGTTCAAACCATTGGGTTAACATTTTGGGATTGAAAGACCCATAATTCTTGGGACTCTCTAGCCCTTGCACATAAAGGTACTTCCTAAGTAAAGTAAACAAAACTAAGACTTCTCGTGTCTCAATTTGAGTATCTTAAGATGACTAAGAAATCTTTCAAGATAAAGGTTATTTCTATAGAGGAGAGCAAGGATATTGATTCTCTAAAAGATGGATGAGCTTGTTGGATCAATACAAATTTATGAAGTCACACTTGAACCTCCTGATGAACGAAAACCGGCATCGCCGATCTTCGCAAATACTTTGGTTTTAATATTTATAAAACTCTCGCAAGTGCACGAATCATTTCGTAGAAAATGATAAGTATACTCCCAAGGTCGATCTAAGAAAGGAATGTGTGTGGTTTTTAATTTATTATTCAAACTTTTAAAAACGAAATTAAATCCTAAACATCCTGTCACGATATTTTGGGGTTTTGTGTTTTTAATCTAATTACATAAAATTAAACATAGATTCAATAAACATTTATGAAAATTTTATCATTTATAACGGCGGAGTATTTATGGATATAATAACTAAGTTAATTATGCTTGCTCATATTATCTAGGTTATTAAGAATATGAATTGATATTTATTGATTCTCCCTTTTTTGTATGAATACCACCTTTGGTGGGGTTAGATATTTTTTGTTAACTAAACAAATCAATTAACACCTATGGGTGGGGTTGATAACTAATTTGCTTAATTAAATTAATTTCTTTTTCTAAGAGATTGAAAATGAACCATTTAAATGCCACCTTTGGTGGGGTTAGACAGTTTAAACTTTATTCAAGGTGTCCAAATTAAACCCAAGAATTTAGTTATCCGAGTACTAACTTTCAAGTTTTAAAACCACTACCAAAAACATGTCGTCAATACATTTTTAGATAATAATTCTTATAAAACTTTTGAAATAGAGCTTCACTCTAACTACCGGGCGATTGTACCATCAAATAAAAGAGCACTACTCTAAATCAGACCGGATAACTAAACCTTAAAATCTAATTTTCAAGTTTAAGTTTGTAATGAAAAATAATATATTTCTCTCTAACATTCTTAATATAAAATCATGAATAAAAATAAAATCAATTCATTTTAGAGATTTTTACCTTTTTAATATTTCGCAAGCATAACAACGTTATTATTATATCATGTTTATAAACAGCTAGCAGAGTTAAATTTAATCATAGACAAATTAAATATAACATGTAAGAATAAAGCATAAAAATAACTGTAAAGAAAATAAAATCCTTACAGAACTTCGACGCTATTCCCGTTGCTAGAAAAACTCCAAGCGGAATTTGCACTCCCATTTATTGAATCAAAGAGCTAAAATATTACAAAAACATAACTAGTTCTTCCCCAAAAGGGAAGAACTCTAAATCTAAGAGAAATTAACTAAGAAAAGCTAAAAACTAAGAAAACATAAGAAAAACTAAAAATCTAAGAAAAGAGAGAAAGAAAGAAGAGAGAAGTGTGTTTTGAAGGTGTTTTTAGGTGTGATTTTGAAGTGAAGGGAAGGGGGGTATTTATAGGTGAGGATGGAAAGAAAAAATGAGTAAAAAAATGTTAAAACGCGTAATGGAAATGCTGACGTCATTGATGACGTCAGCATGACGTCATGGGGCGGCTGCACGTGAAAAATGAGTGTCGGCGCGCGCGGATGAACAGTAACCCACGCGCAGTGCTGCGCGCATGAACAGTAACCTCGCGCGCGCAGTGCTGCGCGCATGAACAGTAACCCGCGCGCGCAGTGCTACGCGGATGAACAGTGCCGCGCGCGCAGCTTGGGGCGGAGCTGGGTGCTGGGGCGCGGCGGCACGTTTTTCTCCTTTTTGACCTTTTTGACCCATTTTGTCCAATTTTTCCATATTTGTCGACCTTTCCGCATTTATTTATTAATATATTTGTGATGTATTGCTTCCAGTATTCCTCTTTGAGTCTTTAAGTTGCATTTTTAAGCCAAAATACCTGAAAAACAATAAAAATACCCGTGATTCCGAAAAAGACAAATTTATATAAATATATGATAAAACATATAAATATATATATTTTTAATCAATTAATTTGCATAAAATCATGGTTATTTTAGTGCTTTTTGAGCACTCATCACCTCCTACGAAAAACAAGAATGTAGCTTTTAATAGTACTAAAAAGGAAGTCTTTGATAGTGATGATGATGAGGATTCTCTGTTTCTATTTGCATAAAGTTTCAAGAAGTTTTTAAACCAAAAGAAACAAAAGGATAACAAACCTAACGAAGGACAATCCAATCAAGTCAAGAATATAAAATCAAAGGAATTCAATTTCTCGAGTTCAAATGATAAGAAATCTAAACTTACTAATCCTCAATGGTTTTGGTCACATTGCTATAGAGTGTGAAAATAACAACAAGAAAGCTGGAAGTGCATTTAATATTACACCGAATGGCATATAAAGTAAACACAAAAATAAAAGTGAATCAAAAGATGGTGAAACAACCTATAGTGCCTTCACTACAATTACTAAAGTACATTTTAATGACACAGACACCAGTTCAGATAAATATGATGGAGAAGTTGACTCTTTTGTTCTCTTTAAATTTAATGTTAAAAGTTCTATAAAATTATTTCTAATTTTCTAGATGCTAGGAAAGAGAGAAAAAGGCTTCGTATTAAAGTAACTAAGTTGAATAACATAATTAGTGTCCACAAATCAAACCATCCATCTTAGAGAAAGAAAAGAAAGAACAATCTGAACATATTAATGATTTAAATTCTAGTCTTGTAGCATTGAAAGAAGAAAATAATAAGCTTACTATAAAGAATAATTGGTAAAAGAGAACAAATACTCAAGCGAAATAATCAAGAGACTTACCATTGGAGCCTAATGCTTGGATAAAATTTTGAGCATTGGTAAGTCACATGGTGATGCATATGACTTTGGTTTTATGGAGAAATTTTCGAACCTTCAACATTAAAAATCATATTTGCAAGGCCTTCTAACCGTACTTATATCGCTACTAATTGTGCACAAACATCCACTACACATATAGTTGGTAAAATTGTTAAATTTGTGCCTATATATCATCATTATGGTAGAAAATGTCATATAAGACAAAAAATATGTTTTTGATGCTTCTCATTTTAATAATTCATTCCATGTGTTCAAATGGTTGGAATCATTATTATCATTCATCTATGCATATTGAACCATCTCTTAGAAATTAGAATGAATGAAAATTACAATTATATATCCAAATGTTCTATGAGGAAGCATGATGTATTTCATTCTAGGACTTATTATCATTATCCTATTATGCATGTTGCATCTTTATTTAGAATGATTGTGAAAAATAAAGCTAAGTCCAAGGACATGCATATAAAGCTTAATGCAGTTTTTGAATCCAATTTATGCACCTACTATGTTCACAATCAGATTACTGATATGGATCTTGAAATAGATGAGTGAACAATCAAATGAACGAAACCCACAATTTTCATACCTATTTCGATGATTAAGTCCGTTCCAAAAGGATTTAACTAAAAAAGTCAAAGAAAATATGAGTTTTTGATTGGAAAGCATAAAGAGCATAGAAAATGCATACCTTCAAAAATGAATGAGAGTGTATATATATACTTGGATCAAAGATAATATAGTAATATATTCTTAATTTATAATATAAAAATAATACATCTTTTGATATTAATTAATATATTAATGATTTTTTATATCTATAAATATCAAATCATTAATATATTCATTTTATTTAAGTAAAAAGAATAATTACTATAACTGCTTTCCATTTTATTTCAAACATCTATTGATTATGCATTGATCGTATGCTAATTGTATTCATTTGATTATTTATAGGTGATATAGACTAATCAAAGAGTTCCATGTGTAATTATTGAAATTTTCCCTATATACCTTTAGACCTCCTAGGTCGTCTATGGCAGGCAAGGTGGGCTAACTACTTCACCTGGGTATGGCGATGCAGTTACGTCAAGGTTTGGGGCATCTTGACTAAAACATGTAGCTAGTATCCCTGTTTTATTTAAATAGTAATAATCTAGAGGTTCTAAGATTTTTAACAACTATTTTCATGTCTCAATCACCAAGCAAATTTGATAAAAATAGTCAACCTTGATCCTTTAAATTTTGACTTTCCAACCCTGATTTCTATGTAATTAGATTCTTAAATATCTTCTCTAATTTGAGTCTTTGGATCAAACCTCTATCAATCTCATTAATTCCAAAGTCCCTTCAACCATTTTCAACTAACATTTGTGTGGCTTGAGCCCATAGGTTTAAGTCTGCTAAGATGAGAGTAAGGAAAGTGTATCCCAAACTTTTCCTCCCACTTCAACATTTGCTAAACTTCTAAGGAGTAGCAACTAAGAAAGGCGAGTATGATGATGGCTTGCAATTGGAGAAGGGTGGGGTTTCAATTGATGTCCCATCTCAAGCTCTTGTAGGAGCTGATAATAATGTAGGTCCCCAACCCTAGTCTACTGGTGAGACTTAGGAGGCAAACCCCATTATTGTGGTGATCCCAAATGATGTTGAAGAATAAAAGCTTCATCAACCTTAGGAATATTTTATTATTTTTTCTTTAGTTTTGCATGTAATAGTTATCTTTTATATTCATGCGAAGTGTAGTCACTCAACATTTAGTCTATAACTTCATAAGCAATTTATTTTCTCCTTAATAATAAATACTTCATTGTTTCTTAATCATGGCCTTGGCACTTTTTCTCTCCATAATTACTTGTACTTTATTTTGTGATCATTGTTATTGTGTCGCTTGTATTACACTTGACATTTGTTTACTTGAAAATATATTATTGTTGAGACAATACTTTGCGAATTTTTCATTGGGACAATACTTTATGAATTTCCATTGAGACAACACTTTACAAGTTTTTATGCAACATGAAGTTACATTCTATTGAGACTTTATGCCAAGTTAGTGATTTGATGACTTGGTGGTTATTTGAGAAATATTTAGTATCTTTTGGAGATATTTTAACGAATAAGGCGACAGTCCAAAATTGTAGGAGCTCTAGTGGTCTAGAGTGCATATAGTTTAACATTATAGTGAAGAACCATATAGGTTTTAGAAAGCACCCAATCGGAAGGATTATGGCATGGGTAGAAGTATGTAATAGCAACACAGGATAGGTACAATAGGTTAGGACCAGCAATAACTGGCTAGTTAATCGGTTGGTTAGCCAATGGCAAACTTACAAGTCGATTATCAACTGGTCAATTATTCAATAGTGATGGTCCAGAAATGGTTGATCGGTTGGATGGTTGGATGGCTAGTCAATCAAAGGTCTAGGGTTGGTCAGCTATGACACGGGAAAATGGGTACTAGCTAGTCGCAGCCCATAGGTGTAGTGGCTACCAATCCTCTTTCTACTGATAGGAGAACGTGCTTCCGTGGTGACCCTAGATCTTGTCTTTGAATCTCACTTATTTTCTTTTGTGATACACATTCCTTTTTTCCCTCTCCTTTTATGTCAAAGATGCTAAAAAATTCTAAGTGTCAGGTAGGGTTCCCGAGTTAGTTCTTATTGCTTGAAAATATTTAATTTTTTTCTTTCTTTTTCTCACAAGTTGCCCAAGGGTTAGGTTGTCAACTTTTGAGATTATACTCTCTTGATCCCCTAGTCTTCAAGCCCCCTTACTTGGCATACTTATTATGTATGGAAAGTAAAAAAGTAGTCTGGACTCCAACTTATGACAAGTTTGGTCTTCACTCTATTTATAGGGTATAGTCAGAATTAGCTCAACACAAATTTTGATGTTCTGATGATGCTACACAGCCTAATTAGACCAATGTAAGTTTTGAGTATCTAGGGTTAGGTTAAAAATGATAAAAATTTAAAAATAAGGATTGTCGTAAAAATATGAAATAGGCAGTTGACATGATTGAGAACAAATAAGTGATCATTTAAAAATGATAAAAAATTTAAGAATAAGGATTTTCGTACTCACAAGGATTGTTAACAACTTATACTACTTGTTACTAGTTAGTTAGTATGTTAGTTAAAATTTGTAAATTGAGGTTTTAGTTATTTTTGAAAAGAATAACATAAATGAGATAAAATAATTTTGTTTAGTTATGGATCATGTTAGCTAGGAAGGGTTGTTAAAAGATAATCAATGGAAGTATAGCAAATTAAGAAATCGTCGAATGGCCAAATATGCAATCGTGTGTAAATAAAATAATGGAGAAATATAAAGATTGACACACGATATTTTTAGGTGGAAACAACCTAGATCACAGTAATAACCTAAGAGAAAAATCACCAATCCATTATGAAAAATAAGGTTTAATTACAAGGTTAGGACTGAAACTACCCACTAAGTAATCTAGTTAAAAGTCGCTGCTTTCATGAGAGTCTCTACAAGAAAGGTGTTCAGATTAGGATCAATGTTTCAATGAACTTGATTCATACGAGTTAATCAAATCCATATGGATAGCACCTAAAACATTAGCACAATAACACAAGTGCAAATGTGTGTCCTAGAGAAAATTCAAAAATAAACAATCCTAGTTTGATGATTTAATAAATATGTTAAATAAATCAAAATCAACTAGCAACCCTAGAATTTTCAGTTTAAGCACAAATTTAATAAAGATAGTTTTTTTAAATATTAATAATCAAATCAAATAATTATAATATGATACATACAATTAGTTGATCAAAAATAAAAACAAAGGAAAAGCTATAAGAACATATGATCAAAATATCATAAACTAATTAGGCTTATTAATTAATTAAACACAGCTACCAATGTTTATATATTAACTAAATAAAGAAGCCTGTAAGAATTATGATCTTATATTTACAAAATAAGAGAGAGATTGAGATGAAGAAAATAATGCTCTTGTATAGTTAATAAAAATATGAGCTAATGGTATGATTGAATAGTATTAGTAGAAATCCTAGGTTAAAGGATAATTACAAAATTGTCCTTATAGTATTTAGAAGAGCTTGGCTCGATTAAAATTTAGGTTAAATTTAAAAACCTGGCCGCTTGATCGATTTAGTCAAGCTTAATCCATCGACTATGAATATTTTGATCTAGTGAGACAATTAATTACTTTACAAATAAGTGGATCTATCTAGTCACCAATCTCGATCGATCGAGTTAATGCTTTGATTGATCTAGTCATATTAAAAATCAATTCAGGTAGTTTTAATTAACCTCGATCGATCAAGTCACCACTCGATCAATCGAGTGACATATTTGAATGATATTCCTATATGTCTAATATGAAATCTAACATATTTGAACGATATTCCTACAATTTAATTTGAAATGTCATGAATGTAAATTAGTTTCTTAAGTTCTAAATCACTCTCATAATTTAAAACTATTCTTAAATCCTGAACAACCTAGATTTATACTTATTTGATTTATTCTATTCATTGCATTAAGATCTGAAAGTATGATAAGTAAACTAGGTAAGATTAGAAAAATTGTTTAACCTTTAACATAGGTATTCAATCCTACTTATGACAACCACAAAGTACCACTTTGAATAATAATATTAGCGATTAAATACTAATATCTTAGACTAGATATAAATGTATCCATGTAATAAACTAGTTAATCACTATAATTCATGCATGCATAATTCAAGCATTTAAATATAGAATTGAAACTAAAATTATTATAACTATAAACTAATTAAACCATATTCTATGGCTTGAAATTTTTCACAATCACATTCTTAAAACTAGCTGGACATATATTCTACAAAAATTATTATCATAATCATAGAAAACTATAAAGAAGAGGATTAAGAAAAGATTATGAAGATCTCAAAAATCTCCTCCAAAAGTTGTCCTAGATTTGATCTTTGATCTCTCTTATTCCTTCTTACAATTGTTGTGTTTTGATGACCCTTTGGGTTGTATATATTGTGTATTTTTGAGTCTAATCTGAATTGGATTAGAGTTTGATTGATCCAATGGCTAGAATTAAAATTTAATGTCAAAAAATTTCAAATTTGAGTGCTGATTGGACTTCTCAATCGTTCGAGACCCTACTCAATTGATCTAGCATTAAATAAGTTCTAACCCAAGAGTGCTTGACCAATTGACCTATGGCTCGATTAATCGATTCCCTTTCTAGGTTGATCTAAACTTTCTTTTCATTCTTCCTATAAATCCTCGATCGATCTTGCTCAAACCTAGATCAATTGAGTGTTTTGTTTTTGTTCTAAGTACACATTTTTTCCCATTTTTGCTCATTTATCCCTAAACACCTATATAATATAGAAAAATACATAAATACATATGAAACAATAATTTATTATAAAAACATGGGAATTGATACACAAATATATGTATAAAATGGTCCTGATCAATAATACCTCATTCTCTTAGTGGTAGTCTTTCCAATGTATCCTAGTGTCTTGATCTTGAAATGACGTCATTATAGGTGTTAAACTAGGTTGTTCCTCGTTTTTAATTTCTACATAAGACATAATGGAAAAACATACCTTAGTCCATTGATATATTTTCATTGTTGGGTTTTAGGCAAGTTATTGTATACTTTACGAGCTAGAAATAGTCATATCTAGATTCTAGGTATGTTGACCTGCACTATCATTAATGTGTTCTAGGAAACTTTGTTTACACTTCTTAGGCGAGACTTTAGTCATCATTGGGTTTTATGTATGCTAGCCTACACTCCTCAGGGTGATACTTATTAGGGTGAAGTTTTCCTAGTGCCTGCTAAGTCTTAGTCACTGACGGGTTCTAAAGAGATGTTCTACTTTCCCCTAGTGGAACAGTCTATATCATAACACTCCTTAGTTATTTTCTAAGGAAAATTTCCACATGGTTCTAAGGAAGGTGTTTTTCCCACTCCTATGCGATACTTGATTGGTCTAAAGTGCGAGGTGCCTATAGACGATGGAGTCCTTCCATTTCTATGCAAAACTCTAATGGTCATCATCTTGTTCCAAGTTTTAGTTGTGAGGTTCTGCGTACAAAAGATTTTTTATAAATTATAACCTCACTTCTTTTTCCAAAGGAGATCTTAGTTTTCTAAATGTAACTTGTGGTGGTAATGTGTGTTTTCTAACTTTAGCTTGACATTATTGTCAAGATCTATTTGGAAGAGCTTACTCCCCCCAACCCTTTAAGATCTCTTCATTTAAATGTTAATGCTTTGACCAAGTTTGGTTGTTAGGGCTTAGTAGAGGAACATATTTTCTCTCAATCTAGCTAGAGCAACCCGTCTAGGCTCAAAGTTTTATTTAATTGTAACTATGGTTGACTTTGTTTAGAGTAATGTCTTTGGGTTCTTGCGAAGACCCTAGAAGACTTACAGTATAGCCCAATCTTGAAATGAATTGATTGAATATATACTTTTCTAATAGCTAGTGTAGTCACTTGGCCTATCTTTTGTAGCAATGGTAAAGGTAGGACTTACCTTATTGCCACTATTTTAAGAAAGCTCCCTCGGAAGGCTGGAGGGTCATAATAGAACCACTTAAATTTCAATTTCCTTATACATAAATTTTCTAAATAGTACCCAATTAAGTAACAACTATTATCCCAACTATTATCCTGGTTGTAGGGGACCACTTGAATACAACCACTATTTTAAGAAGGGTCAAAATGGAGCCATTTAAATTTCAATCTCCTTAGACAAGACTTTTCTGAATAGGAAGCACTCAATTGAGTAACAACTATTATCCTTGGTGAACTTTTTAAGTATACTCTTATCTTATTTTTTTCTCTGTTTCCATCATTTTACTAAGTTTGGATGCTGGTGTTGACATGATTGCATAGGACCTCACTGAATGCTTTATTGAAAATAAAAATTACAATGAAAAAGAAAATAAAAACTTGGATGTTGTGTGTTCAAAGCTTCAAAGACTCTTGTTCCACTCATTCCATTTTGTATGCTCCCTTTCCTAGTACTCCAAACTTGTTTATAAATATGACTAACATATTTCTAGCCAGCATCACCTAAATTATCTTCCTAGATCAAACATTATAAGTGTTATCATTTTTGGATATTCAAAATACATTATGGATGTAAATTTTGAACATTCTCTTTTTTGTGAAATATTTGCTAACTTTTGTCTCGGTTAAACATTCTTGGAAGAGGCAATTGACTTCCAATGATGAAGAATTAATAAGCCAATATGGATTTTCCAAATTCCCCAAGTGTGAACCTAGATGAATTTTTTGAATACACTTCTGGTGTACCCTTTACTTCTCACATATTGGCTTGATGTCTTATGAACAATATAGTTGAACTCTTGTGGTGGAACCCGGCCCACGTTGGCTCATCTTGGATGCGCTTTAGGTATTATTAAATTTCTTAGAATGTCTAGCTTGGAGTAGAATTTTCTATAAGTTCTACTTATTTAGAGCTAAAGTAACTTCTAGCCTCCCAAGGTGGGAGACAATAACCTAGAGAGTGATGATTTGAAGCTCGCATCTCTCTTAAATTTCCTAAGTCTATTCTTAATGAATATTTTGTAAATGGTGAGACTTTAGATCTCCTCATACCAAGAATTCTTGGAGTTAGTTGAGTAGTGAACACTTTTAGATTCCACTTTTTACTTGTAGACTTATAGGTGAAGTTCTACCCAACTTGAGGGTAGCTTTTAGCCATAAAAGATGCAGTTAAATATTGTAATGTCAACTTTTTAACCATCTATTGATTTCTAGAAGGATTAGGCAACCTTTTCTTTGCAAATTTTTAGTTAAGTGTGCTTAACTTGGAAAAATTCAAGGGTGTGTGACTCCCTTGGAAAGTGTCCCTTATGCAAATTTTGAAATGCTTCTATTTTGGATGCAATGGTATTCGTAAGTTGTTTCCAATTTGATATACCCCGAATGACAATGACCTAGAATACTCATCCTAAAGGTTTTAATTCTAGACATTATCACTCGATAAGTGGCATATTATGTGGTATTCACACTATGATTCACTAATCCACCAGGGCATCACGTAATATGGATTAGTGAATCATAGTGTGTCATGTGTCATTGACTCAGCACACATTGATAACAACCAACCTGTCTCACCATTCATCACACACTCATTTGTTTAGTGTTTTATGATGCCACGTGTTGTCATCCCATTATCCAATGCTATTTAATTTTCCTTTTTCATCTCAACCCTTGATCTGTCTGTCCAAATTCTATCTGAGTCTAATTTAACTCTATAATTGCTCCAAAAATGCTATTAGCCAAATTTACCAATTTTTTATCAGTTTTTGGTGTGAAGAAAAGAGAAAAATATAAAAAAATGTTCAAAAAGAGATACAATTTGGTGGAGATTCAATAGAATATTGTTGCTACAATTCAAGAGATTAATTGTATTTATTCTTGTTCTCTTTTTTTATCAATTTTCACGTCTTTCTTTATGAAAGTCTTTCTTTATGAAAAGATTGAGTTTTATGAATAAAATCATGTCCAACTAGTTTATTAATCTAGGAATCTTATGAACCTAATTTTCTACATGTGATGATCTAATATTTTTACTCGAATTATGATTTCAATTCAATTATATTATTTGATTTGATTTTTATGCTATTAATTGTTTGGCCAACAATTTATCTATAAAATCAATTAAATAGATTTAAGAGAATTATTTAATTATTTGTCTTAATTAAATAAAATGCATAGTTTCTAAGCATAGATGTATGATTCTTATATATATGATCTATAATTAATGAACTTAATGAGTAGCATGAAATTTAATTGACATAAGAGTATGATAAGGTTAATTACTATATGGTGTGTAGTTTACTTGAAAGATAAATGTATGCTAGGTTAATTGAATTGATCATGTAATTGATTAGTAACTATATTCGAGGGATTTTAGTTACTCACACGTTTAGAAAATTAAAGGATTAAGTATTCCTATATATTTTTTCAAATATTTTATTAGTTGCTAATTTAGAGTTAATTAATTACTGCTATTTAGTTTTAATTCTTTTGATTTTTCTTTCTTAAAATACAAAAACAAAATAGATCTTTATTTCTTTTCATTTTAGAAATTAGTTTATAATAACATAATTTTCGTGGGAATAATCTTTTCTTATCATTATATTACTTGTTTGTGATATATATATATACTTATGTATCCATTACACACAATTCATGTTGAGGAAGTTTTTGACACCGTTGTTAGGGAATATAAATATTAGAAATTATTTTTTATGTTATTTTATTTTAGTTATTTTTCTTTATTTATTTTTATTTTTATTTTTATTTTTATTTTAACTTATTTAGTTATTAATTTTTAATTTATTTATTTATTTATTGACATCTCTTTTAGTACTGTTAGAAATATATTTGGCTTTATTGCATGAGCAAAGTTTGTAAGGAAAAATGTTTTAACTTTAAATACCAAAATCAAGTATATATACTTTGAAATTAATAAGAAAATAACAAGTTGTCACACAAATGGAAGAAATGACTAATCCATTATAAATAAACAATAATTACCTTTAATGGATGATTGGAATAACGTTGTGAATGAATATGTATTACCCATTTTGAAAGGGCTAAATCCAAGTTAATTAGTTTGAACTAAAGCCAATGATGTTTCAAATATTACAAACAGTTGAACAAAAATAGAGAATCAATAAATATCAATTTATATCTTTAATAACCTAAATAATATGACCAAACATAATTAACTTAGTTATTATATCCATAAATACTCCAATATTATAAATAACAAAATTTGCATTAATATTTATTGAATCTGTATCTATGTTTATTTTTATGTTATTAGATTAGAAACACAAAAACTCAAATATCGTGACAGGATGTTTAGGATTTAATTTTGTTTTTAAAAGTTTGAATAATAAATTGAAAACCACATATATTCCTTCCTTAGATCGACCGTGGGAGTATACTTATCATTTTCTACGAAATGATTTGTGCACTTGCGAGAGTTTTATAAATACAAAACCAAAGTATTGGCAGGATCGGGGATGCCGATTTTGTTCATCATAAACCAAGTCTAAGATTCAGGGGTATTCTGTTTCTTATGTAGGGGAGCTCATTTGATTGATAATTGTCCAAATAATCTTGAATCAACATGCTATATGGGTAATGTAAATTGAAACAATAATTCATACTCAAACACATATAACCCAAGATGGACATATCCAAATTTCTCTTGGAGTAATAACAACAATCAATCAATTCAACAATCAATCATTTTCACCACCTGGTTTTCAACAAGCACAACAATCATAAGCCCAAGAGAAGAAGTCACCTACTGATGAAAATAAAAATGCTTCAATGGGGATGATGAAAGGCTTCATCCAATTAGTAAATACAAAAGTGTCCACTTAAGAGACTTCAAATCGAAACTTAGGGACCCAAATTGGGAAACCTGCATAGGCTATAAGTCAAAGGCCTCAAGATAACCTTCCAAATGACACAATTATAAACCTAAGAAGAGAAGATAAGGAGCATTGCAACATTATAGCCCTGAGGATCGGAACTTTAGAGGGGGAAGAAGAAGTTAACAAAATATGAGGAGGAACAAGTGGATAAATAGAGCACTAGAAAGGAAATAATTCAACCAAAAAAGAGAAACCTCTACACATCCACTATTCCTTTCCCGCAAAGACTACAAAAGAAATATTTAGATACACAGTTTCCAAATTTTTAGATTTCTTCAATAAGCTGCACATAAATATACCATTTATAGATGCACTTGAACAAAAGTCTTCTTATGCAAAATTTCTAAAGGACATCCTATTTAAGAAAATGAAGCTTGGAGATAATTGATCGGACATAAACTATGTGCAATGAATACGCAAGTATACGTATTGAAACAAGTAATATAATATTGATAAGAAAAAATCATTCTCATAGAGATTATGTTATTATAAACTAATTTTTAAAACAAAAAAATAAAAATCATTTTTTTGTGTTTTTATGTTTTAAGAAAGTAAAATTAAAAGAGCTATCAAATAAATAATAATAATTAATTAATTTAGAATAGTAGCTAAGAAGATATATGAGAAAATATTCAGGAATATTTAATCCTCCAATTTTATAAACATATGAATCACTAAAATCCCCCCAAAATAATTATCAATTAATTAAATTATCAATTAAGTTTAACCTAGCATCTATTCTTCTCTAAAATAAACTACACACCATATACTAAATAACCTAATCACTTTCTCATATGAATTAAATTGCATACTACTCATTAAGTTCATCAATTATGGATCACAGACATCAGAATCATATATCTCTATTTAGAAACTATGCATGTTATTTAATTAAGACAAATAATTAAATAATTCTCTCAAATTTATTTAATTGCCTCTATAGATCAATAATTAAATTAAAATCATAATTGGGATAAAATATTAGATCATCATATGTATAAAATTGGGTTCATAAGACCCATAGATTAATAAATTAGCTAGACACAATTTTGTTCATAAAGCTTATAATTTTTCATAAAGGCAGATATAAAAATTGATAAATAAAGAAGGAGAAGAAGAAATACAACTAATCTCTACCAAAATTGTATATCCCTTTGAAATTTTCTGTATTTTTCTCTCTTCTTGGCTCCAAAAAATGATAAAAATTATGTTAATTTTGGCTCATTAGGTTTATGAGGCAATTAGGGAGTTAAATTAGATTTAGGTGGAATTTGGATCATCAAATCAACTTTAGATCAATGGATAAAATGGAAAAAAGAAAAATTAACAGTGCTAGCCAATAGGAGCACACCACGTGTCATAAAAAGAGCATAACCAATCAAAGAGCGACATATGGCATGAAAGATTGGTTTTAATCAATGCACGTTGAGTCACCACCATGTGGATTTCTATGATTCGTGGTTACGTATTACATGGCACAATGGAGGAAAGAAACGAAGAATCAGATTATGACACATGTCAAGTGTATTTACTAAACTGCAAATTCAGAATGAACATCGTGCTAACACATGGTATGACGTTACGTCATGTGGTACACATGATGTTTCATGATTGAATATCTCCCCTAGCTTAGCATCCACATAGCTTACCTAGTTAGCTCTCCTACTTGCATGGCATCCACATGACAGCTTCTGATTGATGCTGCGTAAAAATTCATAAACAAATCCATAAAAATTCTTTAAGAATCCCAAAAAATTCAAAAAAAAATACATTTTCATCTCTTTTCACTATAAAGTTAATGTTTGAATATTTTTAACCCTTAAAATACTACTTATTGAATACACTAAGTAAATATTAAGCAGAAAAGTGTACTAATGACTCTACTTTCATAGAGTCATCACACCTCCAAGCTTAACTCTTTGCTTGTCCTCTAGTAAAGCCAAGTATAATTAAATAAAATGACATGGGTAGTAAATTCATATATATATATATATATATATATATATATATATATATATATATATATATATATTAATACATGCATATTTAGCAAAAACTATCCCCCTCAAAAGTCATACAATTCTTTGATAAAGAGGTTCATATATTCATCAATCAATGTTCCATGAATACAAGGATATGCAAGGTTTTTGATGAATTTATTTTTGTGTGTGTTGCACATGATATCATCCAATGCACTCATGCAATCAACCTATATGAGCATGCTAATCAATTCAATCTTAAAACAAGTCTCATAAGTCTATTTTCACATCTCTTTCCACTAATTAATATAAATAAGCACTTAGGTAAAGATCAATAAGGACTTTACATGATTGTAATGTAAGGCTTAGATGAGGGGTCGATACATAAAGACATTCAAGCTCTTTTCACACTTTATCTTTTCTTTTATTTTTCATCATGCACTTTTTAATTGCAACTTAGATTTAACTTGATATTTTAGTGCATTCTCTCTTATCATTTTTTTCATATTCTTTTATTCCACATTTTTTTGTAACTTGACAACACCTCCAAACTTATTTTCAATTTTATTTTCTTTTTCTTTAGAGGAGTAATTGTGTTGTGAGTTTTTCTTTTTTTCTTTCTCTTTTTTTTTTATAGAGTGCATTACATTTCACCTCACTCTATAACATAACATGTGATTGCATTTGTTTCTTTTTATACATGCTAAAGATGCAAGGGTTAAAATAATGCTTATTGATTAAGCATGAAATGTGGCTTAAAGATATGAAAGGTTATTTGTTAGGCTCAAATGGGTAACTATGGATACTAATAATGATTAGATTGAAAGGCTCAATTAATCCAAATAAGGCCAAAATCATCTCTTTTGCTAAATACTATTTAGAATTTTACCTCAAGGGATGATCAAATAGATTCTAAAATATGGTAGATCTAATCAACTCACATAACTCACTATAAATTTTCTCTCAATAAGAACACCAAATTCAATCATCTCTTTTGCTAAATACTATTTAGAATTTTACCTCAAGGGATGATCAAATAGATTCTAAAATATGGTAGATCTAATCAACTCACATAACTCACTATAAATTTTCTCTCAATAAGAACACCAAATTCAATCATGAACATGTGCATACAAATTTGAATCAATGCAGTTAAAACTAGAAAGCATATCATATGATTAATGAAGGTATTTTAATGAGTATGTTACATTCTTGATCCTATTCATGACAATCAAATTTTATCATTGAGTTCATATGTTTCATAACAAGCATGCATGTATTTAGTTTCCATATGTTTATCAATTTCTACCCAAATCATGGCTAAAAACATCCTAAAATTGAAAAAAAATCTGAAAAGTTGAAAATGTATACTAAAAACTAAAGTAGAGAATGAATTTCCATTCCCAAACTTAAATTGCACCTTATCCCTAATGTGCATATATAAATATGAAAAAGTAAAAGGAAAGAAAACTCCCTTAGTCTTTGCACACCACATCTGTTGTCAAAATTCTCAATCTTATTGTGTCATTACTCTCAACATTAATTCACCAATAAAACAAAAATAATAAAAAAATAAGTCAAATAACTTTGGGTTGCCTCCCAACAAGCATCACGTTTAGCATCCTTAATTAGACAATCATATCAATTCCTAAGGTAAATCCCTTTATGTCTTGATTTTAATAATACTTTATGTTATAGTTTAAAAACATGGTGCTCAATTCTCTTATCAGGCCATATTTTGTTTTATTTTTGTACTTTTTGGCATTCTTATAAGCACTTTACTATAACTCATACAATTTATGTATTTCCAGCATCTTTTTCACCTCTATATTGGACTCTTTTGTTTACCCACTTGATTAGGAACGATAGGATAAAGGTGTAAGGTCTAACCATAGTAGCCCTTCAATAGATGGTTTGACCTTAGATTTTGTCTCAAAACTCTCCACATCCACATTAGGTATGCACATGGGAGGTGTAGCCTCCAAATAGTTGAAACAATCAACAATATCAATCATAGATTTCACACTTTCAAAATTAATATATATTGAATTATTTCTTGATGAGTTTACTTCATTGTTCATAGCATCATGTGTAATAGTATTATGTGTGGGTGGCTCTACAGATTATTTTTAGTCATCATCACAATTAGTAACATTTTTCCTAAAGCATTCATCAACATTATCAATATTAGGATATAAGCTCAAACCATCTATTAAATAGCTACCAAGGTTAGACCTCACACTTTTACCCTACCATCTCCAATCAAGTGGGCAGGCCAAAGAGTTCAATAGAGAGGTGAAAAAGATGCTATAAATACATAAATTAGATGAGCTACGGTAAAGTTCTTATAAGAATGCCAAAAATTACAAAAATATGGCATGATATGTATTATTGAATAATTCAACACTTATATTGTTTCTAGGCAAACTAAATAGTAATTGGACATATAATGATGTACCTTAAGAGTTGATATGATCGTCTAACAAGGATATTAAATGTGACGCTTGTTTGGAGGCAACCCAATGCTATTTTACCTATATTTTTATTGTTTTTTAGGTGAATAAATGTGAAGAGTAATGACATTAAGAAATTTCAACAACAGATGTGGTATGCCAAGACTAAGGGAGTTTTCTTTTCTTTTATTTTTTTCATTTTCAAATGTGAACATTTGGGGCAATGTGAAATTTAAGTTTATGGGAGGTAACTTCATTCTTTACTTTAGTATTTAGTATAAATTTTCAAATTTTAGGAAATATTAATTATTTTTAGGATGTTTTTAATCATGATATGGGTATAAATTGATAAATACATGGAAACTAAATGCATGCATACTTGATATGAAAGTATGAACCCAATGATAAAAGTTGGTTCTTATGATAAGAATAAGGAAGGTAATATACTCGTTAAGACTTGTTGGTTTTGATTGATTGATTCAAATTTTAGTGTTCTTATTGAGAGATAATTTTTAGTAAGTTATGTGAGTTGATGAGATCTACCATATTGTAAAATCTATTTGATCATCCCTTGAGGTGAAATCATGAATAGTACTTAAAGTAAGAAATGATTTAGGCCTTATTTGGATTGATTGTGTCCTTCAAGCTAACCATTGTAGATATTGTTAGTCGCCCATTTGAGCCTAATTATGAACCTTTTATATCTTTAAGCCACATTTTATGCCTAACCAATAAACTATACATTTACCCTTACTCCTTTAACTTGTATAAAAATATAATCATGTAGTTATAGAGTAAAGGAAAATGTAATGCATCCTATTTAAAAAAACTCACAACACAATTAACCTAATAAAGAAAAATAAAATAAAATTGAAAACAATTTTAGGGGTGTTATGAAGTTAAAACAAAAGAGATGTAGAATAAAAGAATATGAAAAGAATGGAATGATAGGGTACACTAAAATATTAAATAAAATTTGAATTATAGTTAAAAAAGTACATGACGAATAAAAAATATTTAAGCTGTGGAAAGAGCCTAAATGTCTTCATTTATCGACTCTCACCTAAGCTTTATATTACAAGCATGTAAAGTCATTAATGATCTTCAACTACGTGCATATTTATATTAGTGGAGAGGGATGTGAAAAATAGACTTATAATTTTTTTTTCTAAAATTGAATTGATTAACATGCTCACATATGAATCAATTTGTCAAAGACCTTACATATCCATTTATGGATGGAACATTGATTAATGAATATGTGAACCTCTTTATTATATAATTGTACGACATTTGAAGGGGAATAGTTTTGCTAATACTGCCCATGTCCTTTTATTTAGTTAGACTTAGTTTTACTTGAGGACAACCAAAGAGTTAATCTTGGAGGTGTGATAACTCCATGAAAGTAGAGTCATTAGTGCACCTTTCTGCTTCATATTTGTAAGTTTTATCTAATAAGTAGTAATTTTGAAAATTAAAAATATTAAAATATGAACTTTCTAGTATAAAATGGATGAAAATATATTTTTTCAAAAAATTTCTAGAATTTTTTGGAATTTTTATGAATTGTTTAATATATGACTAATTAGAATAGGACACATGGGTGCCAGGCAAGTAAAGAGAGCCAATCGGAGCACACCATGTGTATAGATGACCATTCATTGTCACATGGATTCCATGCAAGCAAAGGCATCCAATCGGAGTGCAACGCATGTACCAAGTGGCATAGGCATTGCCACATGTCGACACAACATTCATTTTAAGTTTTACCGAGTAATCAATGAGTGTGTCATGCGTTATCATGAGATTCATTTGTTCCTTCCATGCACTGGGATGCCATGCAATATGGATTAATGAATCGCAATGCTCCATGTGTTGTTGACTTAGTATGCATTAACCATAACCAGTCCACCCATCACGCGTCACGATTAATTCGTCCATCGTTTCTTCGGTGCCACGTGTTTCCATCCCATTGGCCATTACTATTTAATTTTTATTTTTTCATCTCAACTTGATCTGAAGCTGATCTGACGGTCAAGATTCTATTTAAACCTCATTTAACCCCTTCGCTGTCCCAAAAACCCTATTAGCCAAAATTACCATTTTTTAATCAATTTTTGGTGCCAAGAAGAAAGAAAAATACAGAAAAGTTCAAAAGAAAATACAATTTGGTAGAGATTCAATAGGAGATTGACACTACAATTGAAGAGGTTGATTGTATTTATTCTTGTTCTCCTTTATTTATCAATTTTCATGTCTTTTTATATGAAAAATCTTAGCTTTATGAACAAAATCATGTCTAACTAATTTATTAATCTAGGAGTCCTATGAACTCAATTTTCTGCATATGATGATATAATATTTTTACCCCAATTATGATTCCAATGCAATTATATTATTTAATCTGATTTTTATGCTATTAATTATTTGGCCAACAATTGATCTATACAAACACTTGAATAGATTTGAGAGAATTATTTAATTATTTGTCTTCATTAAATAATATGTATAGTTTCTAGGCAGAGATGTATGATTCTTATGTATGTGATCCATAACTGATGAACTTATTGAGTAGTATGCAACTTAATTAACATAAGGGTATGATTAGGTTGATTACTATATGGTGTGTAGTTTAGTTGAGAGAGGAATACATGCTAGGTTAGATTCAATTGATCATATAATTGATTGGTAATTATATTAGAGGGATTTTAGTGATTCATATGTTTAGAAATTAAGGGATTAAGTATTCCTAGATATTTTCTTATATATCTTCTTAGTTGCTAATTTAGAGTTAAATAATTACTATTATTTATTTTTAATTCTTTCAATTTTTTTCTCAAAACACCAAAAAATTGATCTTTATTTCTTTTCAGTTTTAAAATTAGTTTCTAATAGCATAATCTCTATAAGAATGATCTTTTCTTATCATTATATTATTTGTTTATGATACATATACTTATGCACCCATTACACACAATTCATGTTGATCAATAATCCATCAAGTCTTGCACAACTTGGGTGATAACGTCTTGGATTGCATGGCCTAGATGCGGCGTTCTGGAGAGCCCAACCTTGGAGTAACGATCTTGATAGCATAGCTCTCTAGGGTGCGATATTTCCTTCTAAGACCTGATCTCGCATGAATCTCTTATCTCCAAGAGTTATGAAAGTTTAATACCAGCTACTCTTTCTAACTAATATGCATGAATACTATGTCTAATCGGTCTACCTGGCTGGTTGGTCTACTTGGCTAGTCTACATGGCTAATCAATTGTATTGTATGTTGGAGTACATTTTTTGGGTGGATGATATAATGTCTATATGGGTGGCTTTTACCATGGTAAGATGATTAAGTTCCTTTGAGTATTCAAGGAGAAGCAATAATTAGAGAGGTTAAAGTGAACATTTTGATTAATTTTAATTTGGAATTAAGTTTTGATGATTAAGTTAGACCTAATGATTATATCAATAGAGTACTTAATCGTGTTGAACTTGGATAAATATTGGCTTTGTTATCCAAGAATTCAGTTCCAAATTTATCGTAGAATAACTCTGAAATTAAATAAAATTGATAATTAATTGAGAGGTTAATTAATGTTATAAGTTTTATTTAAACTTGAACTCACAATTCCATCTGTTCTCGAATATTTTCCATAAATAATGACATGATCTATTCTATTAGGGTATAATTTTAATGGATTCTTTACAGTTATCTTTTTATGTTTCATTCGTATATGCTATCTTTAATTTTTTTGTATTAAATTTAATATGGCTGGCTATTTTTAAATATGATATAATAATAATGTTGCTATGCTTGCAAAATATTAAATAGGTAAAACATTTCTATAAAATAAATTGATTTTTTTATTCAAGATTTTATATTAAGGATGTTAGAGAGAAATATATTATTTTTCATTACAAACTTAAATCTAAAAATTAGATTTTTAGGTTTAATTATCTGGTTTGATTTAGAGTAATGCTCTTTTATATGTTGGTACAATTGGCCGGTAGTTTGAGTGAAACTCTATTTCAAAAGTTTTTATAAGAATTAATATTTGAAAATGTATTGACAACATATTTTCAATAATGGTTTTAAAACATGAAAGTTAATAATCAGATAATTAAATTCTTAGGTTTAATTTAGACACTTTGAATAAAGTTTAAAATGTTTAAACCCACCAAATGTGATATTCATATAAAAGAGAGAGAATCAATAAATATCAGTTTATATCTTTAATAACCTAAATAATATGAGCAAACATAATTAACTTAATTATTATATCCTTAAATATTTCACTGTTATAAATGATAAATATTTGCATTATTGTTTATTGAATCCATATCTATGTTTACTTATATTATGTCATTAGATTAGAACACAAAAACCAAAATATCGTGACAGAATGTTTAGGATTTAATTTCATTTTTAAGATTTTGAATATAAATTAAAAACCACATATTTCTTCCTTAGATCGACCTTGGGAGTATACTTATCATTTTCTATAAAATGATTCGTGCACTTACGAGAGTTTTACAAATAATAAAACCACAAAGGATATTTTGCAAAATCGGTATTTGTAATGTTGGTCTTGTGATTCGTCATCATTAAGTAGTATGAATGATGCTCTAGAGTCTAACACCCAAGATTATTCTTTGCTCTCCAAAGAGCATATCAATGCATCATCTCCTCTTGAGGTGCAAGTAACATTTACTTCTGCCTTCACTTGTTAGTCCTTCGGTGCACTCTTGCATTGATTTTTGTAGTGCCCGATTCTCCCACAATTCCAACACTCAATAGTCTTCAAGCTATGAGAATTATTGGGATTCTTGGATTTGGACCTCCTATCCTTTGATCTACCTTGGTAGTCTATTCTGCCACGTTCATTCCCTTTGGTTGAATTTATTCCTCTTGACTCTGTATTTAAAATTGAAGAGGTTGACGATTCACCCAACTCTCTACGTCAAATCTCTTCCCTGAGAACTATATCACGAACATCATCAAATTTCAACTTATTGATTCCTGATGAGCTACTCATAGTCGTGACAATAACATTCTAGCTTTCTAGTAAAGAAGATAAAAGTATCAATGCTCCTACTTCTTCATCGAATTCAATTTCAACTAAACTCAACTGGGTTTTGACTGTGTTGAGTTTATTGAGATGTTGAGCTACCGATATGCCTTCCATCATCGGCAAATTGAACAAATGTCTCATCAGGTGCACTTTGTTTGAGGCCAATCACTTCTCATACATATTGGAGAGAGTTGCCATAAGACCCGCAGTGGTCTTTTCCTTTGCTATATTGAAAGCAACATTGCGGGATAGTAACCTTGCAAAAAATTGACAGAAATCACCACAAAAGCTCTGATACCAGTTGTTAAGAAATTACGCAAATTCTCGATAAGTCGGATTTATAAGAAAGCAAAATAGACAAAATAACACACAAATTTGAAAACGGAGTCAACCAATTTTGCTTGCGTCTCCAGATCTGCTGCAGATCTTATACTGAAAATGGGAAAAATTATACAAGGTGTTTACAACACTCACAACTCATAACCCAATTATACCCAAGAAAATTGCTCTCAATTTTCTCTCACTAAAGTTTTTTTTCTGCTAAGTTTTTCTCTCAATTAGAATGATCATTAGATTGATGAATTCATTACAATTATACATCTATTTATAGGAAGAATCACTCCTTAAATTTCAAAGAATTCCTTGAATTACACCTAAAAATTAAGCATTTATTTATTCTTTAATTTTCTTCTTGAATTAATGTCAATTATTCAACAAATACAACAAAAGAATGTATATGAGCTAATGCTATTTAGATGTGAGATGTCCTATACAATGTGAACAACGCAGCACATTTTAACTAAATACTAACCCATCACAGCTATAGTCTAACAATATGACATTCTTTTACCCTATTTTTTTGTATTTTACAACCATGAAATATTTTATCAATTTATTTCTTCTTATTCTAATTCATTTGACAAAGTATTTATTGCTTTTAAAAGTTTCAATCTTTTTGTTTATGATCAGAGGAAAACATTTTCAGCTTATTTCCTAAAGATGGAACTTTATGCATCTTTATATCATACAAGGCTGGTTGTATATTCTTCTTTCTGTTGGTCCGGATGAATTCCATAGGGAGGGTCCTGCATACTTTGAATTATGTGGTAAACCAATCGGACTACACTTTCCGATTTCTGAGAAAAGTCGGTGGAGTATTTTATACCTTGCAAAGTCTATTAGTGTGGCCCCGGTCAACCTCACTTCAGATGTGATGAATGATATTTACAAATTAAATGTGGATTTGAACACTGTAGCAGAAATACTTTTGGAGAAGTGAAAATTCTGATAAAAGGTGTAAACAAATAATGATTTTATTTAAGTTAAAAGGTAGTATTTTTAAGTAATTTTGTTTATAAAAAATTGTGATTTTAATTCCTTTATTTGTAAAAAATCTCTTTTTTCTTTAAACTTTATGGTATAGGATATGTTATCACGTATATGTTTATATTTTTCAATAAATATATATGTAAAAAATTAATATTTAACTAAAAATTTGTTCAGTAATTTTAAGAAATTTTTTTGTTTCAAAATTAAATAATTTTTTTTAATAAATCTTAAATAAAATTTTATTTGTATAATATCCAACATTTAGATAATGAAATATTAATTCAAATTTGATTAAAGATTTTGTTAAAAAAATTGTATAATTTTTTAATTAAAAATATTTCACCGGATATATATCTATCAAAAATACAATCACGACAAATGTGTTATTCTTTTATATTTGATAAAAAAAAATTAAAAAAGTTAATTTTATCTTTATTTCATACATTTTTTACAAATAAATAGACTTAAAAACACACTTTTTAAGTAAATAGACTAAATAGCCCCTCAAGCCTAAACAAATTACCAACACTTTTGCCAATAAAAAAAAAGTCTTCAATGTGTTATTTAAATGCAAAACTTTCGTTTGGTTTAAAATTTATTATGAAATTAAATTATACTGTTTTTAGTTAATTTTGGGTTTGTATTAACAGAAGTTCGGCTTTGATTACCATTACAGTAGTAATGCTTTTCTTGGCTGTAACTGGACTTTGTAAATTGTAAGTATTAAACGAATGAATATCTGTTTATTTTATTTATTTATTTTTCCCTCCTCAAATATGCGGTAATTTAATTCACAAGTTACCAACGGTCCCAAGTATCCTTGGTCACCAACATGCCATCCACATGTAAGTTGTCTATGAATATTTAATTTAGACATGCTTCTGAAAAAAAATTATGCAACTTTCCACGTACATTTTCAACATTCTCTGTTAATATTGCTATGTTGCAGATTTATAATTAGTGAATTGTTGCTCGTGGTGATTAAGTTTCTTGAGTTTAGAATAACTGAAGTTTACTAAGATTCTAAGTTGCATTGCTTGAACTTTACCAATACAAGACATTTAACCAATCCGATAATGCCCGGCCTTTCCCCCCCTTTTTTTCTCAATTTGCAGTGCAGTTTCAGATACATGCATGGGCACGCAAGAATGGATAGAAAATCCTCATACAGAAACATCTATAAGCAACATCATTCCTTGTCAAATACAAAATTTCTCAAGTGTGCCATGCACTATCAGTCATCGTTAGAAACAAGAAACCAATCATTTATTAAGCAGAAACAACTTACTCTGCAATCTGCATATAACTTTCAAGTTCTAGCATGATTACCTGACCCTTTAATTTTCGTGAATCACTTGTGTTCAAACGATACGGCATGGATATAAGCGTGAGTGTAGGTAACTTTAACTTTGTCACAATTCAGTAATAACACTTGTATTTCCATAATTTTCATAATTATTTCTTCATATTGATTCAAGCTTATCATCAAACTCAAAACAGGAAATTGACATTCAACTAAGATCAAAGAGAATTCTGTGAAACCACAGAACGTAAACCCATGATATCATCATTCATGTATCAAAAACAGTGAACAAAGTGTGCAACATCTTTTAACCTCATTCACATACAAATGCTAAGAGGTCAAAATCTATACAGAAAGTTACTGCATCACCTATCAAATCAACAACAAACGACATACAAAATCTCTATCTATTTATCAAAATTTTCAGTAACAAAGTAATCTATCAGATACATGAGTCTTATCTTCAAAGGTCACCATTAAAATCAAAAAAACTTTCCTGACCATTAATGTTTTCAGTAGTATCTGAGGCTTGTTCAGGAATAGAGGTCTTCTCTTGTGGAACAAGAATGCTATTTATTCCATGAACAGCGAGGGTATCACTGTAATACATGTTCGGATAGAAAACAGGGGTTCCATTAAGCATTAGAACGTTACCCGATCTCCCAATTGTAATGGAGAACCCATCAAGAAATGTCTGTAACACAATCGAATCACCATTAAAACTAACCAATTCATTCCACAAAAACTTGCAGGGAACCACATGCCGTAGAAAGATTGATGGGTTTGGTGTAATATCCACCATAGCTAGATCAATAGGAGCAAACACAGTCATCATAGTCGAGTCCTCGATATAACCCATCAACTGATAATCAAGAAACGTCGCCACCATAGAGTACCCATTAGACCTAAGGATCTCGCTCGCACCTTGTAACCAAGAAGGTGCCGGAAACCCAATTGGCTGTTTCGATGGTGACGACCAACATCTGGGCATAGTATGCGCACCACTGGTAGTAACTGGAATACGAAAATTGGGATCGAAGAATTTCTCAATTCCGAAAATGATCAAAATCCCATCGTCGTAGATAGGTGACTCAGTAGTAATCTTGACGTTGTTGAGTGAAGCTTGGCCATCAAGATGAGAAGTAGTGATGAAAAGAGAATGACCTGGGAGTAATGTGGGAATCTTGGTACCAGACGAGAGAGATTTAAGGTTATGGAGAAGAAGAGGTAAAGGACTGAAGTGAAATTGAAGGAGGGAGAGAGAGGGTTGACCAGATTGAACGAAGGCTGGGTCTGGAGGTGCAAAAATGGTCAGTGAAGATGGTTCTGAAATTAGGGTTCGAGAGATAACCTCAAGAGTAAGACCCATGGAAACGAATCCTGAATCCTTGAGAACCTCAGCGGCATTTGCAATGGTATCGGACGAGATGGAAGATGAGAGGGAAATGAGAGAGGAAATTATGGTGAGTTTGAACAGTAAGGAGGTTGATGCAGCCATCGATGAAGCTTTTTCCATGGTTTTAATCCAAGCAAAGATGGTGGTTTTCTGAATCAAGTCTGAGGAGTGTGTGTTGAGTAAAAAGTAGGAGAGGAGAGAAACGAGAAGTAAATTGAAGGAGCATGTGGTTTTGGAGGGAATATTATGACACGTGCCGATGTTTTATTGGTTAATACATATCACCTGACAATAAGAACGAGTAAAATTACATAAACTAACCTAATTAAAACTTATAATAGTAATTAATAATATTACATTTATTTTAATTTAACAGAATTTAAAAACTTTAACTACCTTAAATTAAATAACTTCAAATATAAAATTATAAATTAAATTTTTTTAATAATAAAAATATATCATCGAGATATAAAAATATTAATTTTATTAAATATTATTTATTAATCATCAATGACATATTAATTCAAATAAATAATAAAAAAGTGAATAAATATACATTTTTATCTTATTATCTCTCATTTATTTCACATTTTTATTAGCTTGAAATAATAATGTAATAAGTGACAAGATTAGAAGAAGAAAAATATTTTATTTTGTTTAGAGTATTATTAAAATAATATTTGATTTAGAGTATTTTTTTAGTAGTAGAATCTCACTTAAAAAAATTATTAACTATTATATGAATTTTTTAACTATAAATAACTAGACTCTTTATTTGAATAAGGATTCTAAAAAATAATTAACTTAGTACTATTAAAAAAACTCTCTTTTTTCTTTTTTCTTTTTTCTTTTATTCCTAATGTTTTAAGAATAATTATTATTTCTTCCGTTTGAAAGTTAAAGTCTTTTTATTCGCTAGATAGAATAATATATTTAGGCTAGCTTCAATCTAGGGTTGTTAGAGAACTCGTCTAAAGAAAAATAATATAATTAAGATTATTATTTTTCTACATTTATTAAGTTTGTCTAGATAATAGTTTCTTTATGTTTGTTTTCATAACATAAAATACGATGACCTCTTCCAAAAGAGTGAGTGTGTCTAATCTAAAATAGAGTATGTCTTTAATCTATTACTAAAATTTAACTTTTATATGTTAAATTTATTACGAAAAATATTTCGTTAATATGTTTTTCTATAACAAACTTTTTATATGAAAATTTATAAGATATGAACATAATTAATCTAGAGGTGGTGAATAAGTTATTTTTAATTTTTATTAATTTATAACTCAATAACCTAAACAAATCGACCAGACATACAATCGTGTATAAAAATAAAGTACATAAATAAGAGAATAACACACGATATTTTTATGTGTAAACAACCTATGTCATAACCATGACCTAAGAGAAAAACAACTGTTCTATCGGACCATCTAGGAAATTACCCTAATGTACTTAACTTACGAACCCTAACTATGTTTTCATAATTTCTAATATTAGCATAAGCAGTTTTCATATCGACATTTCAATAAGCTTCCCGTTAATCAGATAACTTCTTAAATCAACTGCAAAAAGGGTTAGGACAAAAACACAAGTGTTGATGTATGTTTTAGAACGGATTTAATAATAAATAATCTTAATTAGATAATTCAAAATATATATCACTTAAATCAAAACAATTAGCAAATTTTAGAGCAAAGAGATTAAACATAAATTCAACAAAAATGATTTCTTTGAAATTTAATCATCAAATCAAATAATTATGATCACACGTAAAATTATTTAATCTAAATATTTGAACAACTAATAAAGAATAAGCTATATAAAATTAAAAATATTTTATTTATTAATGAATACATTATTATATATATATATATATATATATATATATATATATTAACAATCTTTGATGCCTTTATTTCTGTTGCACTTTGCTGCTTTTAGATTCAGGATTGGTAGAGTCTGGGTTAGTGATTATCCAAATAGATAAAAATAAACAGTAGTGGTAGTTGATCACTCGGGAAGATGCCGTATTTGGTATTGTTATGTGTTATTGGTGTTCTTCATCACTCATGCCTATTTGCAATTCTCTTCGATATTCCTACTGCCGCTATACTCAGATTCAGCTTTTCTTATAATAATTTTTTTGTTTTGTTTTGGCAGTAAACAACAGATTCGGCCAATCCAACTTTTTACCACTAATATATATAATAACAGTAATAATAATAGTATTAGGGTTAAATATATTTTGGGCTTAATTTTTCAAACCCTATTAAAAACCTTAATGTTATAAAAAAATCAATTATTTTTTTAGAACACATTTTAAAACTATTATACCACATCTAATAAATGTTTAATTAATAATTTCATAAATTGATTGAAGTATAAATAAATATTTTAGCACCAAAAATAATTTTAGATTTATGAACATGTGTTATTAAATGCATAAGTGCAATCTTATGTGTCGTAGTTATAAAATATATATTTGAAATACGACTATCTGGAACTTGAGTATTTATTTGGCTTTTCTTGATAGACTTAATAACTAGCCTACAAACTAATTTACAGGTAAATATTTTGTTTACGAAAATAACCAACACTCATAGTCCTTACGAACCCTCCCTTTGTCATTTTATTGTGCCAAAACCTCTTACTCACTACATAACACTTATAAAAATGAGACAAAAATACAATGAGATCCCAGACTCCATAGTGGAATTATTTTATGGTATACTGAATTCATCTTCGCTACAACTTGAAAAATTTGTAAGTAATTGAAATGATATAAAAAAAGCATACAACAATTTGGCTTGAAAGCCTTATTGTACATTAATTTAGTTTACATAGAAATAAGCCAAATATAAATATAAAGAGTAATCATGTAGTATGTATTCATATCAATCAAGCTTAATTAAATATGTTCTCCCTCTATATACATAACAAAATAAAAACATGGAAGTAAAACACATTATTCTCTCTTCTTTTTTGACATACGAGAAGAAAAAAGCATTAGACAAAACAATGAAGCTAAACTCCTCCTAAAGATAAAGCAATGTAAAAGTAGAGTAATGCATAAGTGTAATGTGATTTAAACTCCCCCTAAGTTCTATGACTCTTTAACTTAAGACTAATTGAAAGGTAATAAATAAAAAAGAAATGTAAATGAATAAAAATCTGAATTTTTTTTTAATTTTTTTTTCATAAATAACCACATAAGGTATTAAACTCATTTAATCACAAAAGAGCACACAACCAATTGAGAACTCATCATTCTTTATCTCAAATTTTGATTATTTATTATATAAATAAGCAAGTAGAGTAGAAGTGGCACACAAGCACACTTGATACATATAGTGACATATTGACATTTACTTAAAAACATAGTATATATTGAAACTCCACAAATATACCAATTAATTCATTTATGACCAATCAAGAAAGACTCAAAAGAGAAAAAATATCACCTATCATGTAAAATTATAACCGAGTCTTCAATCTCACAAAATAAAATATATCTACTAAAAAAAGACTTAAATATTTTTCTTTATTTTATATATGAGATAAATGATATTATTTTTTAATTTTTTTAACCTCTACTGGCTCTTTCTTTTTATGCATTCAAAGTACAAGATTTATAAGTAGTTTCTTTTTTGCATAATCTTTTCTTCTCTTTTTTTTTTGACGAGCCATAAACCTAGCTTGATGACTTTCACACTAATTGTGGGATAGCCTTCTCCACTCATAGCAGTAACTTCATACATCACAGTAGGTAGCCCTCTCAATACTAGGTGCCTTCATACGGTAAAATTTTAGTAAGTAAAAACTATAACTCAACACAATTTTACAATCAAGATTAGTTGAAGTCCTAAAGTCTTTTAAGAAAATTCATAAACTTCAAGCATAACATATATGTGTGTTTGTGAGTGTATAAAAAAGTTTATGTCAACATCAATCATCACATATACAAGAATATGTGTGTGCATAAGTCAAAATTGTAGAATAATTTATACAATAAATATCAAAATTAATTAAGTCATTAAAAATAAGGTTATATGTCTGTAAGTGTTGAATAAGCCCAATACCCTATTAGGCGAATAAGGATTCTACTTTTTTTTTAATTTAACTAATAAATAAAATAAATACAATAAAGATTGTTCACCTAGGGTTATTTAAGCACTCTAACAACATACCTAGATGAAGGAGTAAAAGATAGTCAAGTGACTAGGAAAAAACAACCTTTCCTAACCACATTTTCTTGCATTTTGTTTTTCTATATCATTGGATTGAGACTCAACAAACTTAGGTTTCATAGGCATGTTCTTAGACTTAGCTATACTTTTTTCATTCATCCCAAATGAAGATGTAGTATGCATAGTAGGATGACGATGATGAGTCATAGCATTAAAAGTACTGAATTTTACTTGCCTCTTTAAACCTAAAACTTCATGCTTCTTAGTAGAATTTTTGAACACATTATTATAATTTCCCTTCATCCTTGAATATGATATAGCATGCATAGATGGATGATGCTTATGGGTCCCACTGTGTGAAGCATGGAAGGCATGATTAAGTTTAGGAGCATTCATCAAATATCTACATTTGGTCTTATATGACCTTTTCTATCACAATAATGACAAACAGACACAAATTTAACTTTGTCTACCGAAGGTGCAATAGTTCTTTGTGCATAAGTAGTAACAGTATGAGTAAAGTTTAAGAACCTTACAAATGTGGTATTTGATGTTGAAGGTTTTATTGTTCATCTATGTATCCAAGACCTCTCTTATCTCCATGTAGTTTTCCATAATCTAGGACTTTGGTCAATTTTTTAGCACCTATGGTCAAATTCCTCACCATCTTTTTAGCAATACTAAGTTCTTGCCTAAGCTTTTTGTTTTCCTCAGTGGTTTCTACAAGTCTGAGACTATAATTAACTTAATTATTATATCAATAAATACTCCATTATTGTGAATGATAATAATTTGCATAATTGTTTATTGAATTATATCTATGTTTTTTTTGTTATTAGATTAAAAAACACAAAAATCAAAATATCATGACAAGATTAGTTATCAACCTCATCCATAGGTGTTAATTAATTTGTTTAATTAACAAAAAAATATTTAATCTCACCAAATGTTGTATTCATATAAAAAGAGAGAATCAATAAATATTAGTTTATATCTTTAATAACCTAAATAATATGAGCAAACATAATTAACTTAATTATTATATCCTTAAATACTTTACTATTATAAATGATAAATATTTGCATTATTGTTTATTGAGTCCATATCTATGTTTACTTATATTATGTCATTAGATTAGAACACAAAAACCAAAATATCGTGACATAATGTTTAGGATTTAATTTCGTTTTTAAGATTTTGAATAATAAATTAAAAACCACATATATTCCTTCCTTAAATCGACTTTGAGAGTATATTTGTCATTTTTTTATAAAATGATTTGTACACTTGCGAGAGTTTTACAAATTTAAAACCAAAGTATTTGAAAAATGGGCATTGCTGGTTTTATTAATCAAGTTTTTGGGCCCTATTATCGAAGAAGAAATAACGTTTTTGAATTATTTATCATAATTTTGAAAACAAATTGTGTTGTAAATAATTGTGATTTTTATTATTTATTTTGTGTTCAAAAATTAATTTAAAATTTTAAAAAAATTAAAATTTATTTTATTTAATTATTTTCTTTTAAAAAAATAATTAATATAAAATTAAAAAAACAAAAACAATTTACAAAAAAAACTTTTAATTTATTTTTTAAAACAAATTTAGAAAATAATTTAGAAAACAAAAAATAAAAATTAATTAATTTTTAATTGTCACTTTTAGTTTTAATTTTAATGTAAAAAAACTTAATTAACTTAAATTTTTACTTAACTTAATTTATTAACTTAGATTTTTACTTAACCTAATTTATTAATTTAATTAACTTATATTTTCATTTAACTTAATTAACTTAGATTTTCACTTAACCTAATTTATTAATTTAATTAACTTAGATTTTCACTTAACTTAATTTATTAACTTAATTAACTTAGATTTTAATAGCATGAAAAATAAATATCTAAGAGAGTTTTATCAAGGAGACTAGTTCTTAGAAACCTTTGTGCCACCAATCTTTCCTAGGAACGTTGTTTTGTCTAGGAGGATGGTTTTTAAGGAGGACTTGTCCCACCATTCTTTCCTATGAGCACTATTGGTTAATATTGATTATGTTATATAACTTAGAGATTATAATAAAATAAAATTAAAAATTACTGAAGCTATCTCCAAAATTTCAAAGTTTTTAATTATAATATGTGATAAAAAGAGATAGTTACTTTGTTAGATCTAAATACAACTGTGTTTTGATGCCTTAGTTATTTGACTTGCACCTAGAAGTGGGTTATTTAAACTCATAATCATGTCCTTAATTTTAAGTAAATAAAATTTTTAAAATCCATAGGGTATGACTTAAAAAGTATAGGTAGACAAACGTATTCTATCTATAAGTTTGATTGACTAAATGATGTAGGGACATTGAGTTTACTTAAAATGAAATCCCTCATCTATGTCTTGCTAAGACGTTAAACTAAGCACTAGATTGGAGGTAACCCATCATTTTAAGTGATTTCTTTTTATTTTATTTATTTAATTAATTTGGGTTGTTTATTATAATTTAATTACATATGAATAATTTTAGAATTGTTAAAACTAAAAATATTTGTTGAGATATTAGATGTTCACAACAATCTATCTGTGTGTATTTTAATGGTGAACATGTTGGATGCACCTGCATTTCTCCATCACTACTTGCACATTCTAAAGAAATAAGTAACTTTTTTTTCTTTCTCTTTATCTTTAATTTATAATTGTTACATAGAGTACAATGTAAGTTCTAGGTTGGAGATGGTGAAAAATTATCATGCTTAATTTCAAAAAATTTAACAATTTTTAAAATTTATATTTTCACATTTATATTTTTATTGTGTTTGACTTTATTTTATTTATATGATTTAGTAATTTTTAGAATTTTAGGATTAGTTTTAAAAAATTCTCACAAAATTTTTTCATTCTTTAAATCAAATTTAAGTAAATAGTTAAGTCTTTTGCACTATTAGATTAGTTTTTGAAAACATATCATGGAGTATATGGTAATTATTTAGTTTTTGTCATGACTAGTATTTATTGATAAGGTGTGGAAATTATATTAAACCCAAAATTGGTTTTTAGGAATCATATAGTGGAGACTACTCTTGTGAGAAATATTTTGAGTCCATTATCCTTTATTCTGAGTGATAAATATTACTTTTTCTACTCTAAACACTTTTCTTATTTTTTTCAGTATTATTAGATGATCTCTATAGGACTTAGCATTGAATGTCTAGATTTTTACATCTCAATGAAGTGTTACATACTTATTTTTCATTTACTTAGATTAAATGATTTAAGTAGAAATTGATAGTATATGTTTTTCTTCATTCATGCATGACTTATATTAAAAAAAGGATATATATATATATATAAGGTTATTTATGCAAATACAAACAGAAAAGCCAAATATTAACCACTCCCCTTACCATACAAAAAAATGTACAATCTGTACATGAGTCCACTCTCTAAAAAAATGGATTCTCTTATAAAAAAAATATAAGAGAGAAAAATAGAAAGAAAGAGAGAAAAATGAATAGTATAATATATATACTAAGACTCAAAAAACCTAAACAGTTAAGAGGAATGGTTTAATGCAAAAGAAAATATAGGAAGTAATTCCCTAAGAAGTCATTACATTTTTCTACATTTTTTAAAAGGCATATTACTTGATATTTTTATTTGATGAATTTGATTGATGCATGAAAGTAATGTATCATATTTTATAAATCATTACATTTGATTCTTTTCATGAGATCAACGCTAAAAAATAACACTTTGAACTTTTTTTCTTTATACATATGTGAACATATTAGTTCATTTCTATATATCAACTCATTAGCGTATAAATTAATAGGAGTGTTTTGAGAGTATTGACTTACGAGGAATAGAGTCGAAGGGAATTCGAATTGTTGACACTAAGTTTCAGTGAAATTACATTGATACATTTTTTATATGAAATATGAAAATGATTTTCAACTAATTATTATAATAAATCATGATAGTTTAGGCAGTTGAAATAATCTATGCTTAAGATTTTAATTATGAAATTTAAAAGAGATTATAAACATGGGATATTTTTGTATTTCATTTCTTTATTTTATTTTAATATTTTTACTTTATTTTAAATTTTAGTTAACTTCTTATTTTATTTATTTTATTTTGTTTTCATTTTTTTGTTAATGTTTGTGGTTATCATTACTGAAAACCCTCACGAGACTTAAACTCGTTCACTAGGGCGACCTAGGGGTTTAAAGGCTTGTTGCATACTCTAAATGCAACAATGTCAATCCATGAAAGTGATTTAGGATAGTTTATTTTTTAGTTTTTATTTTAGTTTTTACCACTTCTCTTGCTAAGGGACTAGCAAGAGGCTGGTTGGGGGTTGTGATAAGTGCTTAAAAAGCACTAAAATTACCATACTTTAATGTACTTAATTGATTAAAAATATTTATATTTATATGATTTTATCATATTTATATATAAATTTATCTTTTCGGAATCACGGATATTTTTATTCTTTTTGGGTATTTTCGTTCAAAAATAATGTAAAGACTCGAAGAAAAATATTAGAGGAAATAAATCACAAATAAGTTGAGAAAAATTCAAAAAAAAAACAGAAAATTGGACAAAATGGGTCAAAAAGGGTAAAAAAGGTAAAAAAAATGCTATGAGTCGTGTGTATGACACGCCCCAAACTATCGATCCTCGCTTGTGCCATTTCGAACTTCGTGCGCTTGCTATTCCCCAATTTGTTGAGCCTCACATGCATCGTTCCTAACCCAGCACATTCCGCCCGCATGTTATTCCGTAAATCTAGCCAGTCCAAACCATCTACGTGCGCCAACACCCGTCTCTCCACAAATCTCTCCCCACATGCATGCTAGCCTGTTCAAGCGTGTTCAAAATCAATTTTTGAGATATTTTACCACCTTTTTTAGAATTTTCTCATCTATAAAAGGACCATTTCCCCCATTGTAGTCATCCCAAAAATTACAATTTTCTCAACTCTTTCTCTCTCTAGAAAGTTGTCTTAGTTCTTTTTAGTTTTATGTTTTAAAGTTCTTCACTTTTTGAGAAGAACTAGCTATGTTTTTATAGATTTTTACTTTTTGATTCAATAAACGGAAATGTAAATCCATTTGGAGGTTTTCTAGCAGAAAAATTAAAATCAAAGTTTTGTAAGGGTTTCTTTAAGGTATAATTTTAAAATGAATTTTTTACAGTTATTTTTATATGTTATTTTTAATTTGTCTGTGATTAAATTTAACATAGTTGGATGTTTGTAAATATGATATAAAAATAACGTTGTTATGCTTACGAAGTATTAAATAGGTGAAACATCTCTATAACCGGGCACATGTGGATCGGCCGCACGGAATCATGCCTTGAAAACGCGTCAGACACATGGGTCCCACCCTGCACGCCGGCCTGTGCGGTAGGTGGGCCCCACTCGGGCACCGAGCTGCGTGATAGAGAAAACCCTGCACCCAATCTCTTTGGTCGGGTTTGAATGACACGCGCGCATCCTAACCGTTTATTCTTTGATCTGACGACATACATTGCGCGCGTGGATGATGGCGTGTGGTCTTCTTCTCTCCTGTGCAGAAAAATAACTTTAATTAATTACATTTTGACCCACAAATTTAATTCAAATTACATTTTAAACTTTCTTTAATTACAATTAAGCCCTTTTCTAATTTAAATTAAATTTTAAACTTTTAATAATTAAAATTAAGCCCGATTTTAATTTAAATTATATTTTCGACTTTTATAATTTGCAATTAAGCACTCATTTATTTGAAATTATATTTTTGGACATAAATTTGCAATTAATTACATTTTTAATTCAAATTATTTAATTTTCTTAAAATATATTCCTTAACAAATAAATAGTAAATACTAATTTATTAAACTAAAATTAACTAAAAATGTGAAGAACATAACAATTATAATTAATAAAATATATGAAAATAACTATATAAAATACAGTTATCACATAGTACCTCATTAGACAAGGATAATTGAATTGAACTATGAGCATTTTCCATCAATGCATCTTTTTCTTCATTAGTCAATTTTTTTTGACAATTTATCCTTGCCTTCAAGTGTCTTAACAAGCCCTTCTTTAACTAATACAACCCGCATCTTCATATGCTATAGACTGAAATCATTTCTACCATTGAATTTCTCAATTTTGTATTTTGCCGCCATGATAGAAAACCTAATATTAAATAAACAAAAGCACAACCCAAAAAATATGAGACCAATCAGACAATCAGAAGCTCAAAATAAATCCAAAAGAGTAAACTTGATGAGTTCTAATAAATAACAGAATAACTCAATGCTCTGATACCAATTTTTTATAAATTAGCACTTGCGGAAGCGAAGATCGGGTCCAATTTTGGTTGCATAAATAAATAATTATAGGATAACAGCAAAATAATAAGCAATGAGAAAATTAAATGGCACATAATGATATATGTGGTTCAACTTTTAAATGTGAAAAGTATACTCCACTAACGACGGCACTCCGTGAAAAATCCACTAATAATCAAATGGAAATACAAACACCAATCTTCAGAGAGTTTTACAAAATATACCAAAATCCAAAAAATACACCCAAAAAATATCTTTTTCTAAATTATTGGTAATATATAGCAAGATAAATTAACAAACTTACTATTAAATCAAATATTACCACACAAATGAGCTTACTGCATATGACCTTTCTTCTAATCTGCTCTGCAAAATTTGAAAAGAAAAAATGGGAGGTTCCTTGGCTGAAAATGGAAAAATCAACATCTGAATTTTTTCTTCTTCTTCTCACTCTTTAATTCAGTAGCTTGCAGCTCTCTCTCTTTGTTTTCTCTCTTGTGGTTGCTCCAACTGTCACAGGAAAGGAAACTGATATATATATATATATATGAGTTAGGGTGCACAAGCTAGGGAAAAATAATTGGACTTATGGGCTTGAAGTTTTGGGCCAATAATAAATAACACCTTATTTAGTATGCATCCTAATAGAGCTCCTAGTGTGGATGGTATGCTGTCATTTTTTTTATTGATATTATTGGCATATTGTAAGAGAGGAAATCATTGCAGCTTGTTTGGATATTTTAAATGGTGACTCTGATATCCATCTAATAAATCAAATGGTCATTGCCTTAATCTAGAAGGTAAAGGTTCCCCCAAAGAGTTACTGAATTTCAACCAATTGGTCTTCGTAAACATACAAAATTGTTACAAAGGTTATGGCAAAGAGTTTGAAATTAGTGCTTTAAGATGACTTTATAAAAAATAAATTCACCAATATATTTTTTTGCTTAATATTTATTCATTTTATTTAATAAGTAGTACTTTTAGAGTTAAAAATATTAAAATATTAATTTTTTTTGTGAAAAAGGGTGCAAATATATTCTTATGAATTTTTTAATATGGGACCAATCAGAAGATGTCACGTGGATGCCAAGGAGTTGATCAGTCGTCACCACGTGGATGCCACACAAGTGAAGAAGACTAATTGAAGCACACAGCATGTATCGAGTGAAGCAATCCATGCCACGTGTCAGCACAATGTTTGTTTCGCTTGTTGTCGTGTGGTCAATGAGCGTGCCATGCATCGTCACGTGACATGCCCATTCTCTCCACCTGGACACCACGTAATCAGTATCTATGAATCATAGCATGCCACATGGGGCTGTCTTAGCGAGCATTGACCACAACTAGTCCACCCACTCCACGAGTCGTGCGTTTATTTTGTCCAATGATTTCTCGTGCCATGTGTCACGTTCCTACATGCCAGCACTGTTAATTTTTTATTCTTCTTCTCAACCCTTGATATGAAATAGATCTAACGGTTTAGAATATATCTGAATCCAATTTAACCCTTAATTATCCAAAAACTCTAATGAGCAAAATTAACACATTTTTTTTATCAATTTTTGGCACCAAGAAGAGAGAAAAATATATAAAAATTTAAAAAGATATACAATTTTAGTTGAGATTTAAGAGAAAATTAGTGTTACAATGCAAGAGATTGATTATATGTATTCTTCTTTTAATTTTTTTTATCAATTTTTATGTCTTTCTTCATGAAAAAATGAGTTTTATGAATAAAATTATATATAGGAAATTTATTAATCTAGGGATCTTATGAACCCAATTTTTTACATATGAAAATCTAATATTTTATTCAAATTATGATTTCAATTTAATCATATTATTTAATTTGATTTTATGCTATTATTTGTTTTGCCAAAAATTTATCTATAAAAATTAAATAACATGCATAGTTTCTAAGTAAATATGTATAATTCATATATATGTGATCCATAATTGATAAGTTTAATAAGTAGTAAACAATTTAATGTATATGAAAGTGTGATTAGGTTAATTACTATATGGTATGTAGTTTACTTGAGAGAAAAATACATATAAGATTAGATTTAATTGATCATGTAATTGATTGATAAGTGTGATTAGGTTAATTACTATATGGTATGTAGTTTACTTGAGAAAAAAATACATACAAGATTATATTTAATTGATCATGTAATTGATTGATAATTATATTATTGATATTTTAGTGATTCATATGTTTTAAAAATTGAGAGATTCTTATATATTTTGCTCATATATCTTCTTAGTTGTCAATTCTGAGTTAATTAATTAATGTTATTTATTTTTAGTTCTTTTAATTTTGATTTATTAAAACATAAAAACACAAAAAAAAATTGATTTTTATATTTTAATTTTAAAAATTAGTTTCTAATAACATAATCTTCTCGAAACGATTTTTTTTATTATTTTATTACTTATTGTAATAGGTATATTTATTTGCACAAAGTTCATGTGGATCAATTTCAAACTTAACTAATGAGACACAAATTGTTTTTTTCTTGGTGGATAGATTACGAATAATACAATTGTTTCCTCTGAGACTATCTATGATCAGGAAGTCTAAGCGTCAAAAGGGTCGAATTGCATTAAAGTTTGATATGAGCAAAGCATATGAAAGGATGGAATTATGTTATTCAAACTTTACAACATATGAGCTTCCCTGACATATGTCTCCTTTTAATTTACCGATGTATCTCGTCGGTTTCATACTCAATCAAAGTCAATGGTTCTATTGTTAGTGACATCAAACAACCCAGGAGTCTTCGCCAAGATGACCCAATTAGTCCATACTTACTATTGTTATATGGTGAAGAGTTTTCTTCTTTGTTGCGGCATAGCGAGGAGGTGGGGTATATTAAGGGTGTCAAGTCTACTCGATTAGGCCCAAATATTACCCATTTGTTTTTTTACAGATGACTCTCATTTTGCGTGATCTATGTAACAGTAGAGCAAGGAACTTAAAAGAATTTTAATAACTTATGAAGAAGCTGCTCGACAAATGTCAATTTTGATAAATCAGTTGTATTATTTAGCCCAAACACGCCCCAACTAGATAGAGAATAAATTCTTAATATTTTTGGTGCCAACTGAGTCCAATGTGAAAAGTATATCTAACGAGATTAAAAGGGTTAAAAAAAGTTATTTTCAAATCATTTGAGAGTGATGTAAGCAAAGATTGAGTAGGTGGAAGGAAATAGAACTTTTAGAAGATGGAAAAGAGTTATTTTTAAAAGCATTTTACCAATCTATTTCTATCTCTATTCTGAACTTGAAAGAATGGCTGCAAGATTCTGGGGTCTAATAAAAAAATGGAAAGGGACTTCATTAGGTGTCATGGACGGATTTATGTAAGCCCAAATGAAATAGGGGTTGTGCTTTTGGAACCTTACTGATTTCAAGCAAGAAATGGTGGCAAAGAAAATGTGAAGACTTAACATTCGACATGACTCTTAAGCAAGTCGTGTGGTGCGTGCTAAGTATTGTTCTAATCATGCTTTGTTATCTATTCAGTGAACTAGTTGGGCTAGTTATGTCTGGAGAAGTCTTCTACAGGGTAGAGAATTAATTGGCCAAGGGATTAAATGGCATAATGAGGATGACTCTATATCAAGACCCATAAAATTGAATAAAGATTAAAAAATAGTTGTTAAAATGTAAGACTTATAGTTAGCTATTTTTCTTCTATTGTTTTTTGTAATATTTAATAAAAAAAATAACTGTTATAAACTTTGATAGAGCATGGAAGCTGTGGAACAAGAGTAGGGGTATTGTCCTTAAAAAATCTCATAAGCTTATATGGGACAAAGTTATTGTACGTACAAGCAAATATTAATAATTTAATTAATTTTACTATTGAATAATAAAAATATTCAAATATGTAAAATAATGTACACTTGTTTTTTGTAGGTTCTACAACAAAATGATGGAGTATGTGTGGTTACTATGTCATGAAGTTTATGAGTGAAATCATCACAAATATCAAAATTTCAATTAAAGATGTGGTAATCTATTTTACCAATATTTTTTTTAACATATATAAGTTATTTTTTGTGAATTCATGAAATTACATTCTTATTTTGAATTTAAATACATGCAGTTTTTTGATTGGAACAAGTCAGACTATGACTCGCAAATATTTGATGATTTATGAGAGGAATAGGCAGAACACATGATTCAAATTATATCATCACAAGAAGAATTGGGAGAAGATTTTGATGATCTTGAATAGCATATGATAACATCATGGTAATTTTTATAATGCTTTAATTTCTCTATTCCTGTGTTTGAAGTCTGTGCAGCTTGTTTGATGGATGTTTTGTTTGATAGATCTTTATGTGCTCATGTATTTAGGGGAATGAATTGTTATATATACCTATTTTCTGCCCAAACTTTATCTCATCTCTCTTTCCTAGTTCTCTTGTATGACAACATCATGATAGTCACTGGCCAGCCAATTACAAGAAAACCACCAAGAATCAAAATAAGAATGTAATATCACGAATTCACAAAAAATAACTTATATATGTTAAAAGATTAGTAAAAGAGATTACCACATCGACACCAGAGTGATATAATAATAACTTTATCTCTTCGAAATCATATTAGCATTGTATTAATCTTTTGTTTACAAATATGAAGCTATCTGGAATCAAGTTGGTATTTTTAATGCTATAATGAGCTCTAAATATGAAGTCAAGTGTAACTCTGATTTGTTACATGGGTTGGTTGGGCACCAAACAGCTGTTCCAAGTGGGGCTATGATATGTATTCGAAGGGATAATGTTATTATTATATCACTCCGGTGTCGATGTGGTAATCTCTTTTACTAATCTTTTAACATATATAAGTTATTTTTTGTGAATTCATGATATTACATTCTTTTTTTGAATTTAATTACATATAGTCCTTTGGTTGGAACAAGTGGGGCTATGATATGTAAATTTTTGATGATTTAAGAGAAGAATGAATAGAACATTTTGTTCAAATTATAACATCAGGAGAAAAATCTGATAATCTTGAATAATATAGGATAATACCGCATGATACTTTTTATAATGCTTTAATTTCTCCATTCCTATGGCTCTAAGTTTAGACTGTTTTCTTGATGAATGTTTATGTGCTCATGTATTTAGGGGAATGAATTGTTATATAGACGAGCTATTTTTTTGCCTCTAGGCCAACCAAGCTTCCTCTCCTTGAAATAAAGTAGGAATATCACAAAATCTATGACGAAATAGACAATATTTTATTTGTAATTTAAGTTAAATATATATGTATTGTATATAAATTATTTTTTATAATAAATTTAATTTTCAAGTAATTAATTAATATTTAATTTTTCAATGATTTGTATTATTTAAACTATGTATTAAATAGATTTTGGTTTTTCCAACTATTATGTAGTGATTGAATACATGTTTTTATTTGAATATAATAGAAAATGAGTAAATTTTGTAAAAAAAAAAAATTAAAAATTTAAAGTCGATTCACAGGTTGAACCGACTTTACATTTTTAAATTATCGTATTTAAAGTCGGTTTGGTGAACCAATTTTAAAGGTTTTTTTTTGGCGTAGTGAATCTGTCAGGCCACCTTAGGATGGATACCATGGTCTCTAAATTAATTGGATATGATGAAACTTGGAATGTGCCATTGATACACCAATCTTTTGATATAGAGGAGGTTGTCTCTATTTTAAGCATACATTTAGCACTAGTTAGAAGGCCTGATTTATTAGTATAGCATTTTACACCCATGGCAACTATAATGTCAAAAGTGGTTATCGTATTGATACAAAAGTAAGGGACTGCAAGGAATTGTGCTTCAACATCTTCAATGGAGGTCATGTAAAGAATGTAGAAAAGATTATGGAGGCTCAAAATAATGGAGAAAAAATCAAGCATTTTGTGTGAAGGAATCTAAATGGTTCTATCCCTTGTAATGCAACTTTATTTCATCAACATGACAGCAAATCCAGGTTTCCTAACTTGTGGTTCAGACTTTGAAACAATTGGACATACTCTTTGGGGTTTTCAGGTGGTGGTAGAGGTGTGGAAGTGTTCTGCACTTGCTAGTATGTCTAAATCTTTTAAATGTATCAATGTTGTGGAACTACTATGGCTAGATTTGGCTAAATTTAAAGATGAAAATGTGGAGATAATGTGCACTATATGTTGTATTGAGTTTGGAGGTCTCACTGTGATGTTGTAATGGATGGAAAGAAGTGAACTGGAGAAAAGGTCCATCAATGGGTGCTACTAGAATTTGAAAATTTTCAAACCTATAACTGGTCGCAACTAGTGATTGTGTCGCTTGTGCCCCACGGTGGGTGCTGCCTCTGGATGGGTGCTTCAAGATTAACATTGATGTGACTATTATGAAAAATATTAGTATTGTCAGATTGGAATGTGTAATCCAAAACAGCGTGTTGGGTGCACTAGCTAATAGAAATGTGGCTTGTATGTCGCTACGGGTTGCAATATTACGGGCTATCTTGTATGGATTGAAATTCAGTTTGGATATCGAGTTCTATAATGTACAGTTGGAATTAGACTGACTGCAAGCGGTGCAACTAGTTAATGGTGGCTTGGGCTCTTTTTCATCTTAGGGGCATATTGTTAATGTAATTAGATGTTTAGTTTTTCACACTACTTCATTTTCATGTTCTTTTTGTCCTAGAAAGGTGCTCATGAATTGGCTAGATTCAGGCTTACATACTCCCGTTATGTAACTTGGCTTGAGGAAAAACCAGACTGACTATGCTCCATCCTCAACAACAATTTTCTCTTTATTAACAAACAACATTCTTCTAAAAAACAGGAGTCAAAATTTAAGAATGGAAAATTTTGTGGCATTTAAATAATATGCTACGTTCTACTTGACTCTATATGTTGCGGGTTATATTTATTTTTTTTAAGAAGAAAAATAACTGCCCAAAACCACTCATCTCTATTGCCCTTTTTCCATCAATAGACCAAAATTCTTTTTTCCATATATATTAGGTTTTTTCAACAAATTACAATCCACAGCAATTAAACTTTGATGCAAAAATGATTTAAATTCTTCATCACTCATCTTAAAGGTATAAAGTCAGAGATAATATCATATTTGGAATGTTGAAGAGTTAAAAAATATTAATTTGGAAGTTAAAACTAGAAATTTTTGACTTTGTTTGAAGATGATCTTAGCAATAAAAGATAAAATTTACATTTAGAATTTGTGTATTCAATGAGGTTTATTATTTAACAAGCAAACAAAATTAATCTGATAGAAGAAAATAGACTAGATACGACCCAAAACCATCATAATCTAGCAAAGTTGATTAGAATTCATCATTAAAGACTAAAATCAGTCAAATTATATTAATGATGACAAAATCCATTGCTATTTTTTTATAATTAAATTTTTATTGTCTATTATAACTTTAAATTAAATATTATGAGACTCATATATTAATTTTTATGTATCTCCATTGTTAATTATACAATTTTTGTGGAAGTTAATAGTATGTATTTAATGGGGTTTAGTAATAAGAAAACAACTTTGTGTACTATTGGCCAAAGATCACTCGAAAAGATCAAAGTATACCAAATTCAACTATAATCAACCACGTAGAAGAAAATAGATCAAATACAACCAAAAGCCACCAAACGCAAACAAAGTTGATTAGACTTGAACATTGATAACTAAATCGACAAAACTATGCTAATAATCTCTAATTCCATTTTTATTTTTGTATGGCTAAATTTTTTATTATCTATATGAATTTAGAATTTTATTTATAAGTATATATTAAATTTTCGTAACCTTTAATTATGAATTTATATAATTATTTATTGAATTTATTATTACGTTAGCTTCGAAAAACAAAAATAGTTTGAGAAGTTTAAGATTGATAAGTGCAAAATATGGATTGCCCATCAGATACTTTTATAAGAATGATATGTTATTTATCAACTATTTCAATAGGTGATGAGTAAGATACGAAGAGTTTGTGAATCTCTAAGTTGAAGATAATTATAATAAATGATATAAATTAGCACTACTTGAAACGAAATTTGAGTTCAATTTGATTGTACAAATATATAATTATGGGTAATAGCAAAATAATAAATAATATGGAAGAAAAATAACACACAATGATTTAAGTGATTCAACTTTTTAATATCAAAAATTTACTTCACTGAAAATAGCACACTGAGAAAAATCTATTAATAATTAAATAGAGATACAAACAATAATATTTAGAAAGCTTCACAAAATATATCAAAACCCAAATACACCTAGAAAATAACTTTATCTAATTTACTCATAATATACAGTAAGATAAATTAACAAACTTGTTATTTAATCAAATACTACCATACAAATAAGCTTACTACATGTGACATCTCTTCTAATATGCTCTTGATGAAGACTTGAAGAGAAAAGACACTATCAATGATGAATATGCAGCAAGGAAATAATGGAAATTGGAAAACCCCTATAAGTTACCCCTATTTAAAAGGAGATGGCAATGGAAATTAGAAAACACCAAATGAAGAGTAGGAGACCAACGACTGGTTCTTTGGCTGAAATCTCATGCATATTCTACTCTTCTTCTCTATTCGATAATAGCAGAGAAAAACAAATATGTATTTCCCAAACGGATGAAAATAAAGGGAAATATATATAAGGCAAACAAAACAGGGTTTAAGAGTTAGATGAGTTTTGACCCGAAATCATTTTGGGCCACATTTAACAAATCCTCACCTTGGCTCAAAATGAAAACAAGTTTTTTAAATATGAAATTCCTCGGATTACCAAATAATCGTCATCCAAAGCCTCAAAGGGTGATCATTTACTACAAACACCAACGAAATCCAAGCAATACTTGAACTTGTTAAATGGAACTGGTTTTGTTAACATATCAACTGGATTCTCTGTAGTAACTATATTATTGACAACAATAGTACCCTCAAACACAACGTCATGAACGAAGTGATATCTGACGTCAATATGTTTGGTTCTTTCATGATACATAGTATTCTTGGTCAATTGTTTAATTTACTCTAACTATCACAAAATACAACAAAAATATCTTGTTGTAAACTTAAATCACAAACCAAACCTCTAAGCTAAATGGTTTCTTTCACTACTTCTATTGTTGTCATATATTCTGCTATGTGGTAAACAAAGCAATTGTAGACTATAAAGTAGCCTTCCAACTAATGACACAATAAGAAAGAGTGAAGACATAACCTCTCAAAGATCTTCTTCTATCTAAATCATCAAGATAATCGGAGTCCGCATAACCAATAAGACTACAACTAGTATTAAAAATTTCATCATATAACAAACCAAAATTAGATATGCATTTCAAATACTAAAGTATTCATTTCATTGCTTGTCAATGACCCTTTCCAAGATTACCCATATATCTGCTGACAACACTAATTACATGTGAAATGTCTGGACGAGTATAAACCATAACATATATCAAACTACCAATGGAACTAGTATATGGAACCTGAGACATATATTGTTCTTCTTCTTCAGAGTATCAATTAGAAGGTGATCTTATCACATGTTGGGCAAAAAATTGAGTTCATTACGATCAATTGAGATTGGTACAATTAGTATACCAGAAGTTTTTAATAATGTGTTCAAGGTTGATAGAAAGATTGTAATCTAAACCAATTGAAACCTAATCTCAAGGTACAATGTCAATTGGGAGAAGAAATCAAAGTATATCATCCAATGTCCTTCTACTTTATGATCCAGTAAGTTTAGCACTTAGAGCTTGATTTGAGGGATTCATTGTACGAAGTAGTAAGATAATAAAGAACTTCGTTGATTTGAAGAAGTAGTAAGGGATGGATTTTAGTTTAAGAAGGAAATAAAAGTGTTTCCATTGAAAAGCTTTGAGGATCATTAACCGGTTCATAGCTTCATATAGAAGAAGAAAATTGGATATTAATGAAAAAGGAAATGGTTGTTGTATGTTTATTATACCAACTTCAATAAGTTATCATTAAAATTGTTCTACTTTTTACTTCTAACTTGTCTAATCTGAAGATGGATATGAGAATAAGCTTTGATGTTGTAATGGATTTTAAATTAATAATTAATGAACGTATTAATGAATTATAAAGAGTTTCATTCTTACTTGAATTCCTAAATCAATTGGAATAGTATTTATTTTTTTAATTTTAAAAAAACATGGAAGTGGGGTTTTGCAACTAAGAACTTGCTCTCTACCATAATTTTTTTCAATTACAAATATTAACAAGTTGTTTATTTGATGTTAACATTAAATTTAATAATAAATTTTATTGAGATTTAGTTTGTATATCTATTTTTTCTATTTAATAATACTCTTAGTTAAGGAATTAAATGAGAATGATACTACAAATGTACCAACTTAATTAAGATGTCTCGATACACCCACCGAAACCATTCACATATGACATCTCATTTAAAAAAACTAACCTATAAGTTTTGAATTGCATAACTTTGTAAGGAGTTACACAAAATTAAATTATATGATACATAATATACTCAAAAGTTTAACGTGAACTTCAACAGCTTCATGAGTAATTCAAGCACTATCACAAAATACAAAATAGTTGTCTATTTACATGTAATTTATTACACTAATACTAATTTAAATTACCATATAATCATTAGTTGCAAAATACAGTTCACCACATTTTCTTCTTACAAAATCCAATATCATCATCCTCAATGCCATATAATGACTTACCGTTAACAAGATATTGGATAAACTTCAATGCATATACACCATAATCTCCACTGATTGTTGGCAACAAATGTTTAGTATTGTGGAATTCTTATTCAAAAACAAGGTTACAAAAAATGAATGAAGTTGTGGTTATTTATGCTTCACTTTGTCGTGGACCAAGTATCCTATTTCGAAGAACCTTTCACTGATCATTATTATAAAAACACAAACCTCCACGTGTTTGGGTAGATCGAGAATCATTTAACATAAAGTTTTGGAACCATTTTTTAAGAAGGGAATCCTTTATGTGAATCGACAATGAATCTTACTCATTGATTTCTTGCGGTTTTAAATCTAACTCATTCTCAATCCAATGACCCTTTTTCAACAAAATGTCATATATATTGTCCAATACATTCCATGGTTCCCCAAAAGCAATTCATTTATCTAAGACACAAATTTTCAAAATTTAAGATAAAATTTATATAAAAGCTAGAAGTATTCTAACAAAATTCATAACTACATGAAAAATAATTAGGCAAAATAGCGTTTCAATCCACCTGTTTAAGACAGTGAATAAGTGCTGGAATATCAATTTATTTTTTTATCCAACACATAATAGGACCACTTCCTATTAGAGTGATATATATTAGATAAAGTGATATTAGACAATGATGTCGATGTAATAAATGGTCATAATATATAAATTCAATAAAATGAAAGTTTCTAATTAGACTGCATAATAAAGTAATGGATTATGAACTTTGAAAAGAAGATGGAATTAAGCGTCATTTGTCATTCCCTTACTTCGCTGCCCAACATCAACATTTTTCTTAAAATTTCATCGAAAAAACAAGAATTACTTATTTAAAAACTTAAAATTTCACTGAATAAACAAGAATTACTTATTTAAAAAATAATAGTATATGAACAAAACATTTGAAATACTCGATAAAATCTATAAAGTTTTACCTACTCTTTATTTAAGTTTTACCTACTCTTTATTTATGATAAGTGATATTTTATACATGTTTTATGTATCAATTTCCTTCATGTTTACACCCTTTTTTTGTGCTTTAATTATTTATTTTATATTTTATTAGAAAATATAATTTTTTTAGAATTTTTTTTTCAAATTTTTTGATTTTTTTTATGGATTTTGTAATGATTGTTTTAGACAAATAGATTAACATAGACATACCAAAATTGACACTATTTTAAAGACCCTCACTCGAACGACACTCCAACATAGTATGACACTATAACCGATCTAACACTGCAAGTGTGTTTTGACACCCTAACAGGGCTGTTTGGCATCGCACATGATAAAATCATCTCTTAAAAAAGAGAAGAGGTCGTTTCATATCTTCCTACTTAAAATTGACCATCTATAAGCCAACTGACCACCTATTACAAATGCTTGCATTCTCAGGTCGTTTCATATCTGCGTAAACAATCAGTTAAAAAGAACACACTTGAGAATCATGCTGCTGCATTAAAGATAAAAGCAGTAACTCTTTATGGAAAACATGCTGCAGAAGCTTTGAACTTCTTTCAGCACGTGCTGAATCACATACTCAACATCAATACCTTGTCTCGTTGATAAATGGGAGAAAATTAGTTAAGGATAAACATGAACCTTGCTTACGATAACAAAAACAAATAGCAAGAAATTAAAAATAAAAAACACAAATCCTCTCACTGAAAAGAGCCTTCTCATGCATCAGAAACTGGAACTCGAATTCCTCTAATGTGTGCGCACAACCTCAATCATAACTTTATGATTCTCAAATAAATCACTGCTGTTGAAGGATTCCTTAGAAATTAGAATTGTCTTTCTGCAACTTTCTCATCAAACTACATGTGAAACCCAAGTATTCACAACCAAACCGCCCAAGATTCCATCAATATTTCTCATTTGATGTTTAGATTCTTCAATTTTCTCAAGTAATTTCCACTTCTCAAAACAAAGATCCTCCTGAGTTATTTAAAAATTTGAGTTAGACTCCAAAATTGACAGCATCCAGAGGTACATTGAACCAAGAATTGGAACTTACTTGACAAGTAGCCGTTATAACATCAATCCAACTTCTTGAGCATTTTTAATCAAAACATCTGTCTGCGAGGAAATCACTTGTAAAATAAATAAAAAACGATACCTGCCCCAGGTTCCATTCCTTCAGTTTATCTTAAAAAGGTTCTTCAATTTCAGAACCAGCCTCCAATCATCAGTTGCCAGATCATCCTAAATAATAGAGGAAAATAAGTTAAACAGAAATCACTGAAATAACCATAAAAAGAAGTTTATGCAAAACGTGAACATACTCGGTAATTAGCCTTTAGCACATCAATTGACCTCCTTGTGACATGGCTGACTAGTTCATCATCAAGATCAAAATGCCTGCCGTACATTTTCTGCTGCTCATCCGAATTGGAACCCACAATCTGCAGAAGCAGATGAAAATTCAGACATATAGGTAAAAATGTAAAATACCGAGCAGCATAAAAGGCAAAGTGAATCTATGGAAGCTACATTATATTATATGAACGAACGAAAGATATATTGAAAGTTTTAATTTTCCAAAAATACCACAATTTAGGATGTGTAAGTTTCAATTTCCCAAAAAGTACCACAAAATTGTAGATGGAGTATCTTTTCTTTTTCTCCCCAAACTGAACATGTTGACTGAACATATACCATGTTGATCTGCCATTGATTGGGTTGACCATTAGATAAAGTAGTGTCCATCGTGAAGACTCCAGATGAAGTGGTCTTTCGTGATGAAGCTGGATATAGTTGTCTTCATCTAAATGAGGGTAGTTTATCTAAAATTCAATGAAGTGATTTTCATCTATTGTAGAGCGCTTCATCTATAAGGGCTGTGTTATTTTTGGAAAAAATGAAAAGTTTTCTCCATTTTTCTGTTATTTTTGTCTATGGCCCTTGAAAAAAGAAAGAGAACAAGAAGCAAACGAGACATTCAAAACTACACCATTCCACCTAGGTTAAGCTATACAGGTTAGGAAGTTCTGATATTCCTCATATAAGAACTTATGTCAAGAATATCAACCTTCCCATAAATCTACTCTAAATTTTCTCAAAAATAAATAAATATCTATGATGTAAAAAGTTCACCCAAGACCTATTGAAGCCCAAATCAACCATTTGCAATACCAATAAAAAATAACTACTCTCAACAAATTCAAACATCTGGCATCAATAACTATTTACAAAACTATAATTCTTGAAACATTGTCCACAAAATCCCAGTCTAAATGACTGAGATTCCTATTTTCTCTTACTTCCACGATTTGGTTAAAGTGGGTTTCCCATGTTCAGAATGTCTCTTACTGGTTTTTTGTTTTTTTTTGGGCTCAGTTCTGCACTTTACAGCTGAGGCAGTCTTTTATATGTTGGAAATGATCTATCACTTTGAACTACTAAATTTTAATTTGTTAAAAAAGGGTTCGATCTGTTTTCTCAGTAAAAAAAACATCGACTTTTGCTCTATTATGTCTCTCCACCCACAAGAATTCTCTATTGTACTCTTTGTTAACTCTATTGGTCTCTATTCAGTTTGTATCTTTAGACCCAAGATACTGTCAATGGACAGCTATAACAGCTTTGATGTGTTCCATTGACAGCTTGGCTGTCCATAACAGTTTTGTTGTAATTTGTTGTCCATATTCATTTAGTTGTACACAGCTGCTGTTCATAACAGTTTTGCTGTAAATAATTGTCCATAAACAGCTATCCATAGCAGTCCATAGACAGCAATCCATGGCTGTCCACAAACTGTCCATAAACAGCTGTCCACAACTGTCCACAGCTGTTCATAGACAGTTTTGTTGTATTTTATAGGTTTGTTGTATTTTGTAAAGTCTATAAATAGAAAGAAATCATAAGACCAAATCATTCGGTCATTTTCATACAACATTCTTGACTTATTTCTGACATGGTATCAAAGCTTCTTTGAGAAAAAAAAATCGGTTTTCCATTTCTAAGGAAATCTTCATTGATATTTTTTTAGCGTTTGTTGCTAAACAAGTGTTCTTTAGCAACCTCTGTTTAAAGTCATTTTCTCGGTTTCTTTAATTTCAGCATTATATTTCTGAGGAAATCTTCATTGATACTTTCTAGCGTTTTTTTGTCAAACAAGTGTTCTTCGACAATCTCTGTTTAAGGTCCTTATCTTGGTTTCTTTAATTTTTTTTGAATATTTCTTGGGTTTTATTTACTTACAATGGACACTGCACCAGTGTGTGTCAAGTTTACGGGAAAAAATTACTCTACCTGGGTTTTCCAGTTTGAACTTTTCCTCAAGAGAAAAGACCTATGGAGCCATATTGATGGCACAGATGTTACACCAACATCTGATACTATCAACTCAAAGGAAGTCGTGTCTTCTTCTTCTTGGGCTGTGTTTGATGCTCGAATCATGTCTTGGCTTCTTAGTTCGGTGGAACCACATATCGTCACCAACTTGATGGCTCATCGCTCTGCTCACTCCATGTGAAATTATTTGAAGAAAGTTTATCATCAAGACAATGATGCTCATCGCTTTCAGTTGGAACATGCGATTGCCATGTTCCAACATGATAGTCTTTCCATCCAGGATTATTACTCGACATTTTTGACTCTTTGGCATGAATATGTTGATTTAGTTACAGCAAATGTTCCTATTGCTGCTATATCAACTATTCAAAATCTTCACAAGACTAGTCAGTGTGATCAATTTCTCATGAAATTACGCCCGAAATATGAATCAATTCGCTCTTCTCTATTGAATAGATCTCCTGTTCCTTCTCTAGATATTTGTTTTGGTGAGTTACTTCGCGAAGAACAACTTCTAAGTACTCAAGCTATTCTGGAACAATCTTATGGCAATTCCACGACGACAACTATGGCTTAACTAGATCTATTGTGGCACTTCATGACCAACTTTCACTCCAATTATCTACTAAGGATTGTTCCCAACAAGGTGAGAAAATATAGAGAAAAATACCACCAGAGTCCCTAACATATTGCAAAAATAACATTTAGATCATGTACTTATTGTTTACGACAGTTTAGTCATATTATTATCAAAAAGTAAATTCACAAAGACAAAGTTAATTTTTTTCATTTTTATTTTTATTTTTTTATTTTTTCAATTGCATTAAATAGAGGCAGCTTTAACTTAAAATAGGCTGTAAATGAAATAATTGAAGAAAAAATTAAATAAAAACATAAAAAATGGTTCCTTATCCTTGTGCAGTAACTTTTTAATAATAATAGAACTAAACATGAATTTTTAGAATAAGTATGACCCTCCCAAAAAACATAATGGTGAAGCTAAAACTCATGACTGAACACCAGTACATCTGCAAGCAGACCACTACAAACAGTGTGAATATTAAACTTTTAATAGGAGAGAACAAATTTTATTAAAGATGGAAAACGATACAGAGAAGAGTAGAACAGCAATCCACTCAACCACAACGCTATCTTAAAACCCCAGTACCAAAAAAACCAACCAAGAACCCAACAACAAAACTAAACAAGTCAAAGAAGACTAGCTTCCCATTTCCAATTAATTTAAAACATTGGCCCCACTCAATTTTTACAGCGAGTCTTTAATTTTTTATTTTCGAGTATTGTTACTTTTTAGTGTCCTTTGTAATAGTTCAAGTTGATCATAATACGTAAAGCTTGGAGGGCAATGTTGGAAAATATGACATCCAATATTATATCTTCCTTATTTGGTTGTCTTTAACTAGGATTTATTGTGGCTGTGTCATGACTTTATGGTCTAAACCATTCTATATTTCTCAACAAAAGAAATCGATATAATGTCATATCGAATAAACTTGACATACCTTAATGGCTACTTTCAACCCTTTCTTGGCTGTATCAACTGGTTTATGATTATTTTCGATTGAGGCAATGCGACCAATGTCAATAAAATCTCCTGAAGTAGAAGGAATACAAATTGGAGTCCCAACCTGTACCAAAAGGGGACAGAATAAAAATTCATCTATGCCGATCAATAACCATTATTATTTTATAAATATTGTATATAACCAAAGTTCAATTTTGACTCCTGAACTAGCCAACAGTAATTCAAGACAAAGCATAGCACCTGTAGCACTCTATTTTACAGTCAAGGTCAAAAGATAAGTGTACTCGATCCATCGATCAAAAAGAGAAAAATAGAACTACCAATTGAAGGAAAAGTTAACATAATTTATTAAGTCTAACATATAGAGATTTCTATGTTGAAGCATATGATGAAACGAAGTTATTAACACAAGTACTAATCCATAAATCATTATCATGCCAGAATCTTAAACATAAAAACGAAAGACGCAACTCATAACTGTAACTTGCAATACCTTAGCAATTCCCTCAAGAATATCAACCCCCAAAACAATTGGATCCTTTTTGTTGAAAATGCAATTGGGTAATATCTTAAGTACACATGGGAAGACCGCTTCATCAGCAGCTTCCTTCTTCTTTTCCTCCTTGAGATTATCAATATAAGCCTTGAACTGATCAAATAAATGATAAATGATATCAGCAATGAAAATCTTCACACCCATTTCCTCAGCAAGTTCCCGAGCCTCTGGTGTCACTTTAACATCAAATGCCAAAATTGTGGCATATTCCTTTTTCTTTTCTAGCATCACACCAGCCTTCATGACATCCTTCTTATGCACTGGGCCTATGCTTATACCACTAACGGGAATTTTCACTTCTGGTGACTTCAAAAACTCAAGCAATGCTTCTAAGGAACCCAATGTAGATGCTTGTACACAAACCCCTTCACCATTCCTGTCAATCCTGTTCATAACTGAGTCCATGTCTTCCATAGCTGCTTTCTTGATATCATCTAAGTCATCCTCAGGCCTGACAACATATAGAGCAGTGCCAGCTATGGCATGCTCAAGGCCCTGCATTGAACAATATTAGGAACTCAAGAAATCGCACAGAAAGAGTCCAAAATCTATATAACTTCAAAGATAAGGATGGACATAAACTGCAGTCTTTAATTTACCTGAGCTGTTATCTTAATGCCCTGTGCAGCCTTGATCTCCTTATGATGCAAATAAGAACCCTAACATCAAATAGTGAATGAATCATCAGCAAAACACAAATCACAACTTAGAATAATCAAAGAAAAAATTGGCTAACTAACAGTAGCATCTTATGGAAAAAGCATTTAAAGAAAAATGTTTAACACAAGGATTGTGGTGCAATTGATAAATAAGCAAAAACCCACCATGCAAAAACACAAGCACCCAAAAAGTGAAAAATGATCATCATTCCTAGCAAAACAGGATCACTAAGCACAATTAACCGTCTCAAATAGTTACATCCTATGATTGCACCACACCAGCCAACAATATCTACTGCAAATATCAATTAGGTTCATAGATAAGAAAACAAATCCTGAGCATCTTTCAATGGGCTTTGAAGATTTATGCCAAGTCAATTATTTATTGTTTGGCCTTAATGCTCGATGGCATAATGTTAATGACGCAGGGAAGATAACTCTGAGCTAAAATGCTTCAGAGGGTAAAAAACAATTCTATGATTGTTCATCTTTGTATTAAATCAGAGGAAAAACAAAACAATTCTCTCTGAGAATTGTAGTACAAGTTTAGAAAATGTCAAGGTAAAAGAAACTGACACTATGGTGCTCACTATATCAATGCAGCAACCCTTGCACACAAAAAGGTACTGGCACAAAAATAACTAACTCATGCCATGTCACCTAATAATGCCAAAACTAGGTAACACTTAGGGAAATAACAAACAAAACATAAACTAAATACAAGACTCGTAAACAACAATAAAAGGAAACATAGAGCAATAGAACATGACTAGAGATGCTCCTGCATAAGAGCCTCCTTCTTTAAAAGAATTCGACACTGAATTCAATAGGATAGCCTTAGCTTCTTCAGGTGGATGATATGGATGAATTTCAGACAAGTTGAAGGTGGTTCAGATGCTCCATTCAGCAGGAAGTTCATTGATATAGGAGTTGGAGTCGATTTTCTTTTGAATATGAAAGGGACAACAATTTCTGGACTGCAATTTGTGACAATGCACTGCTGGTAGTCGTTGCTTGATGAAATGAACCATAGTTAACTCCCCTTCTTCAAATTTTGTGTTTCCTGTGCTTGTCTACTTGTTGCTTATATTTAGAGTTCATGTCTTCTATATGAGCCCTAATTTCTGCATGAAATTTCTGAGTCTTGTGCCCAAGCATTAGCAGACTTGCTCCTTGGATTAGGAATGCTTATAAGGTTTACAGAAAAGTTAGGAACTTTGGTATAGACTACAGAGAAGAGTGACTGTCCAGTGGTTCTGTTTGGTATGCTGTTTAAAGAAAACTCCACCTATGGTAATAACAAGTCCCACTGTTTTAGCTTTTCTTCTACCAGGCATCTGAGCATGCAGCCTATGGTCCTGTTGACAACTTCTGTTTGACCATCAAATTGGGGATGGTATGCACTTGAGAAATTTAGGTTATATCAAACCTTTTCCACATTTCTGTCCAAAAATGCCCCATGAATTTAACATCCCTATTAGATGTTATTGTTTTAGGAATTCCATGTAGCCTCACAATTTCTTTGAAGAAAAGGCGAGCAATATGACTTGCAACATGTATTTTCTTACAAGGAATGAGGTGAGACATCTTTGAAAACCTGTCAACCACCACAAAGATGGACTCCACGTGCCTCTGGGTCTTGGGCAGCCCTAGAATGAAGTCCATAATGAGTTCTTCCTATATTGTGTGTGGAACTAGAAGGGGTATATATAAACCTGTATTCTGTTCCTTTGCACTCTTGACATATTGTTCACCTCTGTATACTCTTTGCCACTTCTTTCTTCAAGTGAGGCCAATAGTACCTCCCTTCCATCAATAAGACTGTTTTGCATCTCCCTACATGAGCTGATAGTCCACCAGCATGTATTTCATCAAACAAGTAGTCTCTGAAGGAAGTCTTGGGAACACAAAATCAGTTCCCATGAAACAGATAGCTCTCTAGGATGTGAAAGTCCCCAACATTTTCAGAGACTCTTCCCAAATAGTAGCAAAATCCTCATCATCCTCATACATCGTAGGTAAGTTATCAAAACTGCTCACTATAATGTATAGAACAATGAGAAGTTCATGTCTCCTGCTTAAGGTATCTGCTACCCTATTTTGTTCTCCAGCTTTGTGTTTAAACACGAATAAATTTCTGTAAGTAGATGACCCACCTAGCATGCAACCTAGAAATATTCCTATGTGAGTTGAGCCACTTTAAGGCTTGATGATCACTATGCAAGATGAACTCGTTTTGAATCAGATAACACTTCCAGTGTTGAAGATCCCTGATAATTGCAAAGAACTCTTGGTCATAAGTAGACCACTTCTGCCTTGCTTCACTTAACTTCTCACTAAAAAATTCAATAGGTCGACCACCCTGAGACAAAAACTAACCCAATTCCTACCATTGAAGCATCAATCTCTACCTCAAAAAATTTGTCAAAATCAAGTAAAGCCAGGACTGGAGCTATGCAAAGCTTGTCTTTAATTAAACTGAAACTCTGTTCTTGTTCTTTTCCCCATTCAAACTGCCCTTTTTTTAAACAATTGGTGATAGGTGTAATGATGGAACTAAAGCCTTTGACAAATCTTCTATAAAAGGTGGCTAGTTCATGGAAACTCAAGACATCATGCACTGTTGTTGGAGTGGACCTGTTTAGAATAGCCGATACCTTAGCTTCATCAGCTGCAAACCCACTTGTTAAAGATTAATATGTCATCAAAATACACATCCACAAACTTACCATTATGGCTTGAGGACTTGGTCTTAAATGTTGTTTCCCATTCATTTCCAGGTTGTATTGATCTGATGATAGCCACTATTAAAATCCAATCTTGAGAACACTTGTGCATCATGTAGTTTGTCTAACATACCTTCCAGTCTTGGGATTGAGAATCTGTATTTGATAGTAATTTTGTTGATAGCTCTGCTATCAACACACATATGCATAGTCCCATCTCTCTTAGGAACCATAAAGGTAATTTTTTAACTGCTTTAATTACACACATTGTATTATTATTCCATATGTCATCAGTGGGGTTTTATCTGGGTTAGGAGGTAGAAATAGCTTTGGTTAGTCAAGAGGATCATAATAGGGTCTTTGAAATGAAAAAGGTTTTCTTGGTTTACAAAGTTGTGTCTCAATCTTGAGGGGCATGGTGTTGGCTTGGTTAAGAGTCCAGACAGTTTGATTAAGCTCTAGTCACTCTCGAATAAGAGATTAAACCTTGCAAATATCTTGACACTTTTCGGGGTTCTCTTTCTCTCATATTGGCTCTAATCCCCAATCTCATGAACTCCTCTATGTATTCACTCATTGCTCGATTTTTCTGGGAATGTTAATGATATTTCTGATAAGAAATATGCTCACGGTCCACTAGGAAGAACTGTTGGATCATTCCTTCCTTCATACGTGCCCATGTTGTCACTAAAAGTTTGTTAACCATTCTCCTCTCATTCTACAGGTGATTCCATTAAGCAAAATCTACCCCACGCAGTTTATATGCCACTAGTTTCACCTTATCCTCAGACATCTCAGTGTAGTCAAAGAATTTGTCTATTACACTCATTCAGTCCATAAACTCTTCCATATGTGCATGACCTATAAAGCTTGGAAGATCAATGTTTAGCTTATAATCTTGTCGCTCATTAGAGCGAAAGAAAGTGAGTTGTCCAAAGCAAGGTTCAACGGCTGGTCATTCTGGTGTTTTGAATCCTCCACACATTTGAGTAGCTCATGCTGACAAGCTAAGTTCATCATCTGAGTTGACTACTTCTGGGAAACTTGTTTTTTTTTTGGGAGGGGGGTTGGGGTCGTGAAGTGGGGTCTGTGAGTGATGATGATGAGCTGTGGATTTTGGTATTTGCAATGCAAATTCCAAGAGTGCGGGTGAAGAACTTTGACAAAGAAGCTAATCTTTCTGCTTTACACTCTGTTAAAGCTCACCCAATTGTTGAATAATTTGTTGCATCACATAGTAAAGATCTCACGACACTTCTTCCATCCTCTTTTCAACTCAACCCTCAAAAGACCATAGTTCCTTAGTATTACGAGTGTCATCGGGGCTTCATTGGCTTCCATCGACAGGAGTCATCTTTTAAACCGAGGAAAATCTCATGCTCTGATACTAATTTCTAACACAGGGAATATAACTCTCAAGTAACAATTATATGATTGTTCTTCTATGTATTAAATCAGAGGAAAAAAGAAACAATTCTCTCTGAGAATTGTAGTACAAGTTCAGCAAAAATGTAAAGGTAAAAGAAACTGACACTATAGTGCTCACTATTTCAGTGCAGCAACCCTTGCACACAAAAAGGTACTGGCACAAAAATAACTAACTCGTGCCATGTTACCTAATAATGCCAAAACTAGGTGCACTAGGGGAAATAACAAAACAAAACATAAATGAAATAAACGACTCATAAACAACAAATAAAAGGAAACATAGAGCAATTAGAACATGACTAGAGATGCTCCTGCATCAATTAAACACCAATCACGCAATGTATTGGTTTTAGTGTTTCAAACTACAAGTGAGGAAAAAAAATTTAGGGGGGGGTAAGAGTCAAGAAATATACCATTTATTTGTCCAAATTCAAAAATTAATTTTTCTAATTCCTCACATAAAGTATAATTCATGTATATAGACAACTAACATTCACACAGCTATCACTGCAACGTAACAAATTGAATTAGAATACTGGGAACTGAAACCAAACAAGTTGACAAACCCAAAATGAGAGCAATGAACTAGAAGTTTAACCAATAAAGGAGGGGAGAAGGTTCCCAAAAAAATAGGGTTTACTCCCTAGAAATAAGGCAATAACTGCACGATGAACATACAACCAAGACTAAATGTGGATATCAAGTACAAAAATATACATATGGAAAATAGAAAAATAGTACCTTAACTCGGAGTTCTTTCATAGGATGAGGTGTTAATAATGCTCGAATAGTAGTAGCAATTGGTCCCTGTCATACAGAATATTAGTCCCAAATCCAATTACACTTCAAAGATTTTATAAGAATGAAAATGATCCATAAGTCACATTCCTAGATTAATGATTTGCTGTGTGTAGAAATTATAAGATAAGAAGACCACGTTGTAGGGAGAAAGACTTCAACTTGCCTGCATTCCACAAACGACTATTTGATCTCCTTCATGAAGAAGACCGTTCACTAAAACAACATCAATAGTTGTCCCATGGCCTTCAATAACCTTCACCTCCAAGACAGTACACTGGACAAAAGAAATCCCAATCAGATATTTCAAATATATCTAATGCGTTCTAGTAACAGAAAACACAAGGATGAAATAAAAACCTGTATTTCATCGCTGTAGGTAAGCTTTTCAACCATAGTTTTCTGAGTCCACTGAACTAATAACAATAACATATCTGGAATGCCTTCACCACTGAAATAGCCAAAAATTCCAGTAGCATAAAAACCAGTCAGTAGAGACAAGATAAACTAATTACAGCAATGCAAGGCAAATTTTAAGATTTGTACCTGATGGCACTGGTAGGAACAATACTGAAGGTCTCACCCATTTCTTTATTCTTATAGTAGAGTTCAGTATTTAACCCCTGCTCCTTGAACTGAGTAATGATCTGATGGACAAATATGAAAGATTTAATCCAAAGAATCAAACGATCAAAGCTCAAAATTAGAATTTGAAAGAACAGTGAAATGCATATAACCTGAGTGAGCCTCATGTTGAACTCATTCTGAACATCCTTTGATTGCTGCTTCATTGCCTTCAAAATTGGTGCATCACGGCAGGTTTTCCAACCATACAGTCTGTCCACCTAAAACATTTGAAACAGAAAACAGCATAATTTGGTATCAATAAGAAAAAAAACTCGTTTACAGGATTAACCATAAAAATAACATTATATTACCTTATTTAATGCAACAATGAACTCTGTATTTCTCATTTTTAAAAGATTGAGTGACTCTATTGTCTGAGGCTCTAACCCATGCATGATGTCAACAACCAAAATAGCAATATCACATAGACCTGAACCCCTTGAACGTAAATTCGTGAATGACTCATGCCCAGGGGTATCAATAACCAATAGACCTGGGACCTTCAGCTTTGCATCAGCTTTTAGCTCCTTAGTTCTCTCACGTATGTTCTCTGCAGGAAAATATGTTGCACCAATCTGCTGAGTAATGCCTCCAGCTTCACCTTCCTGAACGTTAGTGCGTCGGATAGAATCCAAAAGTTTGGTTTTCCCGGTATCTACATGACCCATAATGCAGCAGATAGGTGAGCGAAGATTCTCTTCACTCTGCTTAGGAGCAGCATCTATATTTGGTGTTTCTTTTTTCAAGACAGCATTCTTTTTTCTCTTATTATTTACAACTTCAGCTTCATTCTGCTGTTTTGTATCTTTGACATCCTGCATTTTCACATGTTGAGAAGAAACAGTTTTCTTGGCATTACCTGCAACGGCAATATACAATTTAAAATAAAAAATATGAAGAAACATTACACGAAATTTATTACAGAAGAGGGTCCTCTGAAAAAATAATTCCATCAGTTTATCGGTTGGGCCAATAATACAAGCTCAATTAACAAATTCTTCATAAGGAACACAAAAGAGAACAAATAAGAGTTCTACAAAATTCTACAAAATTCTACCATCGATCACAAATTTAGATGCTACTTTCACAGTAGTCAACCTGAATTCAGTCATAATCAAACATATCTGTAGAGGATGATTACATACTCATTTAAAAACTTCCAAGTTATGTTAATTAACGATATAGAAGAACTCAACAGAACGAAAAAGGCAAAAAAATAACCAAATAAACTATATAAAAATGCAGAATCTCAATAACATTGCAATTAAGACAGATTTAATGATCCTAGAAGAGATTGTAATTGTAATGCAGAACTCCAAGTAGATACAGTCATCACCTCCACAAACATAACAGGTGCAACAAAAAGTAAAATAATAGGAAAGAATGAATTTAGCAAAGTTGTCTACTAATTAGAATAATACAAAAAATAAAATAAATAACCATCAATCTAGAAGAATAAAATTTTGGGTATTAATGTCAAATAAAATGTTGAGCAAATAAACATCTGGTACAGGTGTAAAGAACTGATTTCAGTTCCATCCTTGGCGCACATATTTACAATCCCATCAAATTATCACAATAATTCAAAAGTATTGATCTCACAGTTTAGCTAAAATACTTATTCTAGTACATAAAATAATTAAGTCATAATAAAATTTAATTATGCAGGGCATGAGACAAAAACCCCACCTGCACTATGAGTGGCTGACACTGCATTCTTTACTCCTTTCTTCAAAACATGTTCAGGCTCAGAGTCAACTTCTTCATCAGCAAATGCATTATCAACAGAAAGCTTGACGACAGCATCATCCCAGCTCTTTGCATCCCATTCATCCTCGTCGTCGTCATCTTCTTCAATTTGATTCTCTTTAGTATTCTCTGCAATATGATTCTCGTTAGCATCCTCTGCAATTGCAGATTTATCTTCCACATCCACTGATTCTGTTTCTTCAACCTTGTCAGTTTCAATGGCATCCAACCCTTGTGTATTGTCCTGCTGGTCTTTCTTGTCCTCTGGGGTCTCTGTTGCCTTAACACCTCCATTTGCTTGATGAGGACCAGGTTTTGATTTCTTTTTCTGGTAAAGAGGTCGTTTAGCCGGTGCACCATTGTCAGAAGCAGGGACAGCCAAAACCGCACTGGTAAGGAATTGATTCCTCATTGCCTCACGCCGACGGGCTTCTTCCTTCTGCTTTGCAGTTAAAAGCTTTCCTTCCTGCTTCTTCTTTAGAAGCTTTTCCTTTTCCCTTTCCTTTTTGCGACGCTTAGCTTCTTCTGCTTGCTTCTCAAGTTCTTCCTGCCGCTTCCTTTCCCCTTCTTCCTTCCTCAACCTCTCCTCTTCCTCCCTTTTCTTCCTTTCCTCAAGTTCTTTTCGCCTAGTAAGAGCCTCTTGCATCTCCCTAACGTGCTTTGGCAATTTTTTGTCTCCAGCTTTACCCTTTGCTTCATTCTTTTTGGTCTCTGCTGCTTCAGTTTTAATTTCTTCCTGTTTTTCCTCCACAGCTGCAGCTGCTGCCGCTGCCGCCTTCTTCTCCTTTTCCTTCTCCTTCTTCTTCTTCTTCTTCTTCTTTGCTGCAGCAGACTCTAAAGTTTCGTCTTCACCTTCTTTCTCACCTAAGCCATCAGTGAGGCCAGATGGTTCAGCTTGATCCTGGACCTTCTCTTCATCCTTTGGAGGAGCAGTGGGCTTTGATATAGAAGGACCTTCACCAAGTTCCGCAAGAATCTTATCTAAATCATCCTCTTCTTGAGCATTCCTTGCATTCTTCTTCTTCTTCTTTTTATTTTTTGAAGTTTCTGTAACCTCTTCCCTCTTGTTAACTTTTGATTCAGCAGCTCCAGCACTACTAGTTCCCAAGCTCGGTTGCTCAGTTGTGGGTACATCTTCACTCCAACCCCCATTATCTTCACTCAATTCAGCAAATACACTACCTCCTTTCTTCTTTGAAGATTTCTTTTTACCTGAGAATGAAATAACAGAAGCCTCTTCATCATGAACAGTCGGTTCATTGACAGAAACTGCTTCATCATTTCCCTCATCCAGCAATGTCGCACTGAATGAATTACCTACACTCTTCTTTAAATCTTTCGATGATTTCTTTTTCTTACCTGAGAAAGTAATTGGTTCAACATCCTCATGCTCGTCTTTCTTTTCATCCTCATCTACATCCTCATCATCCAAGGCATCAAAACCAGCATCTGTAAACACACTCCCAGCCTTCTTACCTCCTTTGGATGACTTCTTCTTCCCCTTGAACTCAATAACTGGAGCATCGCTATCATCATCACTAATTATATTCTCATCCACAGAAGTATCAATTACCTCTCTAACATTATCATTATCACCATCATCATCATCATCAATAGCTTTAAAAGAGGATGCACTATACAAACTACCACTATTTTTCTTCTTCCCCTTCGAAGACTTTTTCCGACCTGAAAAGCTCACTGCAGAAGCATCTTCCTCATCACTCTGACCTCCACCAGTCAACCCTGATTTCTCCTCATCATCCTCATCATCCTCATCCTCATCCTCACCCTCATCCCCAAGTAACCCAAAACTTGAAGCACTAAACACACCGTTCCCTCCACCCTTTTTCAATTTACCCTTCCTCTTCCCGGCAAGAACCACCTCTGGAACATCGTCTTCGTCCTTGGTAGCCATTTCTACATAATCATCGTTAGAGTGTGAAGCTTTGGAGCCACCTTTTTTGCCCTTATTTTTTTCCTTAGCAGCCACCGCCTCCTCTTTAACCTGGGGCTCCTCTGAAAATTCAGTACCAATAGAATACTCATCATCATCAATACGCGCCTTCTTTTTGGATTTCCCAGTAGCAGCAGGCGGGTTCGGGTTATCATCGTCTCGTACACTCGGCTTCTTCCGCCCCATCGAGGTTTCGACAAATTGAACCCGAAGAAATCCTACCCTCGAAACCCTAGTCACAAATCAATGAACCAAAAGCAAAATCGGAGATAATACAGGTACTGTACTATATACTACTATCGACAAAATATCAACTGATTGTTTAAACCAATCTCAGAATAAACATCAGGAAATATCAAAAATGGAACTTAAAATCAAGATCATACAAGCCAATACGGAGACCCGTAAAATAAAATAGAAAATAGAAAGAGAATAAGCAGGAGTAATATAAAGACTCACCTCAATCAAGCCAGCCAATACACTGAGGGACACGAAGGCGATGACTGGCAAGGGAATTATCTATTACGAGGAATGATATTAGTAATTTAAAGTGATTTATCTATTGATTTAGGTTATATTTACGTGAAAAATTTTAAAAAATATTATTTTTATTAATAAAATTAATAGATATAAAATAATAAATAATAAAACAAATTCAAATAAATTCAAATTAACGACAAACAAGTGTTTTCAAACTCACTATTTTATTACTCTCTTTTCAAATATCCTAAATATTTTTTAAAAAAATATTATCTCTCACTCTTGACTTTGTTTTGCTTCTTTTCTATTTGATGTGTATTTCTAAGGCAAAAACATTGTCTATTTATAAGAAAAATTGTATATTCCTTATGTGGCCAAAAATTGGCCACGTAGTGGCCAAATTTTAACCACAAAAATATTTGATACATTTGTCAAATGTGGTTTCACTTAACATTTTTATTTTCTTCCCCTTCCATGTGGGCATGACCTACAAATCTCCTCCTTCCGACTACATGGAGGGCTCTAACAATCCAACAGCTAAACGACAATATTCAAAATTCTGTCTTGGAAGAATTTTTGTCAACATGTCTTATCCATTTTCCTCTGTATGAATCTTATCAAGTTGTAGTAACTTCTTCTCGATTACATTCCTAATCTAGTGATATCTCACATCAATATGCATGTTTTGATCTCGAATGAAATGAGGCATTATTTCCAAGGTGGATAGCAGATAGCACTCTAACTATCACAAAATAACTAATAACTATCTTGTTGCAACCCAATTTTTTTCAAGAACTTTTTCATCCATAGTAACACTTTACATACTTCCGTTGATGCTATAAACTCTACTTATGTGGTGGACAATGCAACACATTTTTGTAACTTCGACTGCCATAACAAAGCTCCCCTTGCAAATGTAATCAAGTAACCTGAAGTGGATTTTCTGGAATCCACATCGCCAGCCATATCTGCATCTATGTATCCAACTAGCATAGGTTTTCCATTTTCAAAACATAGGCATATTTTGGAAGAACCTTGAAGATACCTAAAAATCCATTTCACTGTAACCCAATGCTCTTTTCTAGGATTTGAAAAGAATCTACTCATAACTCCAATTGCACAAGCGATATCTAGCCATGAACAAACCATGACATACATCGGACTTCTAATTGTTGAAGCATATGGAACCTTTTCCATTTCTTCCTTCTTTTTGTTTGTAGAAGAGCTCTTCTTAGAACTTAACTTAAAGTGATTAGCAAGAGGACAACTAATCGCTTTAGCCTTGTCCATATGAAATCTCTAAAGTATTTTCCCAATGTACTTCTCCTGTGACAACCATAATTTTTTGACGCCTCTGTCTCTAATAATACTCATGCCAAGAATCTATTTTGCTGAGCCCAAGTCTTTCATGGAAAAAGACTTACTCAACTACTTTTCAAGTTATTCGTTCTAGAAATATTCCAGCCAATAATCAACATATCATTCACATAATACAAAAGAATAATGAAATCATCATCAAAGAATTTCTATACAAAAACATAATGGTCTGAAGTAGTATTTTTGTATCCTTACTCCCCCATAAGAGACTCGAACTTCTTGTACCATTGTCTCGATGCTTGTTTTAAGTTGTATAGGCTTGTCTTCAATTTGCAAACATAATCCTCTTTTCCCTTTTGCTTGAAACCCTATGTTGCTCTATATATATCTCTTCTTCTGAGTCACCATGTAAGAAGGCAATTTGGAAATCCATTTGCTCAACCTCCAAGTCAAGACTTGCTGCTAACCCCAACAAAGTACGAATGGATGTCATTTTCACAACTGGTGAGAAAATCTTATCAAAGTCAACTCCTTTTCTTTGGTTGAATCCCTTGACAACCAGTTTGGCTTTGTATCACGGACTGGAACAATTGTTTTCATGCTTTATCCTGAACACCCATTTATTTTTCAAAACCCTCTTCCCTTTGGGCAGCTTCATCATCTCAAAAGTTTTGTTTTCATGTAAAGACTTCCTCTTATCTTGCATGGCTTCAATCCATTTTTGTTTGGATTAGTTATCTATGGCTTCTTTATAACTCTCAAGTTCTCTCCCATTAGTGAAAGTTACATACCCATATGGAGGATATGTGGTAAAGGGTTTTTTCCTTCTGGGTTTCTACTCTCTGCACTGTCTCCTTCCTCTGAACTCTGTGATAAGGGTTTTTCCTTCTGAATCTCTCTCTCTGTTCTATTTCTCATATGACAATAGTTCTTCTACAACAACTTCAAACTTCATCTTGTCTTTCGCATAAGTCAAATTTGTTGTGAGATGATTATATGATGAGGGTAGTGATGCCAGTAATATCATAGCTTTCTCTTCATCGCCAAAACTCACATTGAATCTTACTAAATGAGAAAGCTTGTTGTTTAAATTGCTAACGTGTTGCATCATGCTCACATTATCTTCCTTCCTCATCTGATATAGCTCCTTCCACAAATAAAATTTATTTGCAAGGTTTTTTTAAATGTACATATTTTCTAGAGTCTCCCATGTTTCTTTTACAGTCTTGTAATTTTTTGATTCAATACTTTGCAAGAAACTATCTAAGAGATTTAGACGGATTGTACTGGCTGCAATCTCATCTATCTCCTCCCACTATTCCTCGGTGATGGTTGCTGCCTTCTTTTCTTTCCCCAACAAAGCCTTATGGACTTTCTGTTGAATGAGAATATCCTTCATCCTCCTTTGTCATAAAGAGAAATTATTATTGCCATTAAATTTCTCAATATCTATCTTCTGGCTTGACATTTTTTCTACTGTGTTTCTTTTTCTACAAATAAATACACCCTGGACCTAATAAAATCTTTTCTGATGTGGTAGATCATTTTATGCTACGACCACATAACATACTAAGAATTTTACTATACCAGTTGTTGGGGCACAACGGGTAAAAATAAAATAAATTCAACCAAGTAAAATAATGACACCGATAATTTAACGTGGTTCATCCTTTAATTTGGGCTACATCCACGGGCACAATGAGAGGCAATACAACAAATTGAGATAAACCTAAAATAGTGACACACAAGTGTTTCCCAAACTCAATATTTTGTCATTCCCCCTTTAGAAAAATATCACAAATATTTTTCTAAAATATTCCTTCCCACTCTCTCACACACAACACTATTTTTCATCAAAGGAATTGTTCATTTGGTGGCTTTGCTTTGCTTATCTTATTTTGATGTGTATCTCTAAGGCAAAAACATTTCCTATTATTGAAAAAATTGTTTATCCCTTATGTGGCCAGAAATTGGCTACGTAGTTGGAAAAATTTTAGCCACAAAAATATTTGATGCATTTTTCAAATATGATTACACCTAATATTTTTATTTTCTTCCCCTTCCATATGGGCATAACCTATAGTGATAACTAAGGCAAATTGATAAACTCAGTTGCTCAGGCAAACTAAAATTTCTTCTCGCTTCGGAATTGCCACACATAGGTAAATTAAAGAAAAATAAAGTTCTATGTTTTGTCGTGAATTTTTAGATGAGTAATTTTATATAATATTATTGTGTCATGAAAATTACCTTATTCTCTTTTTCCCTTAAAAAAATGATTTATGTATGTTATATTTAACGAAAATCTATTTTAATTTCTTATTTATTAAGTTTTACAGTATAAATATATTATATTTATAAAAAGTTAATACAAATCTATTTTATAAAGCAATTAACTTATGCTACCTAGTTTTGAAGTGGACAAGTAGAGCATCACAAATCCATTACTTTATAAAATAGATTTTTCTGACTTTTTTTGTAAAGGAAGCGAACTTATACCATCCTACTTAATAAGTACAGATTTAACATACATTTTTGTTAAATATAAAGGACTTGATTGACCCTTCGTACTTTTTTATATAAAGAGTTTCCCATTTAAGAAAAAAACATATGTTTATTTTTCTTACAATGTAGATGATATATTTTTTAACATTATAAAAAAATGAACATATTTTTTTTAGAATGGAAGGACGTCCAAGTTTGATAGTTTTTAAAATTTTACACTTTAAATTCGCATATATTAAGTGAGACAATATAAGTTCGCAACTTTTACAAAAAGAGTTGTAGAAGTCTATTTTATAAAGTAATAGACTTGTGAAGTCTATTTTATAAAGTAATAGACTTGTGAAGTCTATTTTATAAAGTAATAGACTTGTGAAGTCTATTTTATAAAGCAATAGACTTGTGAAGTCTAGAGGAACATGTGGAACACTTGCATGCAGTTTTTAGTGTGTTGAGAAAGAACAAGTTGTATGTTAATATTAAAAAGTGCACATTTTTCATGGAATCTGTTGTATTTCTTGAATTTGTTGTTAGTTCACAGGGTGTTAGTGTTGATGAAGAAAAGGTAAGGGCAATAAGGGATTGGCCTACACCTAGGAATGCAAATAAGGTAGGAAGTTTTCATGGTTTAATGAGTTTTTATCGAAGGTTTGTTAAAGATTTTAGTTCTATTGTTGCACCTTTGAATGAACTTGTTAAAAAAATGTTATTTTTAAGTGGGATGATATGCATGATCGAGCGTTTAACACTTTAAAAGATAAACTAACAAATACACCTTTGTTGTATTTGGCTAACTTTGATAAAGCTTTTGAGATAGAATGTGATGCATCGGGGATTGACATAGGAGCTATTTTAATGCAGGATTCCAAACCAATTGCATATTTTAGCGAAAAGCTAAGTAGGGTAGTGTTAAATTATCTTACTTATGACAAGGAGCTTTATGTATTAGTGAGAACTCTTCAAATATGGAAGCATTACTTATGGCCAAGGGAATTCATTATTCATTTCGATCATGAGAGTTTGAAGTTTTTGAAGACCCAAGGTAAGCTTAATAAAAGACATGCTAAGTGGCTGGAGTTTATAGAAACGTTCCCTTATGTAATCAAATACAAGCATGAGAAGGACAATGGTGTGGTTGATGCATTGTCTAGGAGGTATGTATTACTTACTTCATTGCAAAATAAATCACTCAGTTTTGAATGGCTTAAGGACTTGTATGCTAATGATTCTGATTTTTTTCAAGTATGGAATGCATGTGATAAGTGTGCGCCTGGTGATTTTTATAGGCATGAAGGATTTATATTCAAGAAAGATAAATTATGTGTGCCTATTTGTTTTGTTCGTGAGTTTCTTATTAGGGGAAAGTCACGGGGGAGGTTTGATGGGTCACTTTGGTGTTCTAAAGACTTTAAATATTTTATGTGAGCATTTTTATTGGCCTAATATGAAGCATGATGTGCAATTTATTTATGAAAAGTGCATTACATGTAGTGAAGAAAAATCTAAAGTTAAACCACGTGACTTGTATACCCCTTTACATGTACCTAATCAACCTTGGATTGATATATATATATATATATATGGATTTTGTTTTAGGATTACCAAGGTCTCAAAGTGGTAAGGATAACATCTTTATTGTTAATAGATTTTATTGCATGTTCTAAAACCAATGAACCATGTGATCATTATGATAATAAAGGTAATATCTGGGGATGGAGAGTGTAACAACTATTCTGAGTAATGAAGAGTAACAACCATTTTCTGAGTAAAGAAGAGTAACAATCATATTCTGAGTAAATGAAAATAATGGCTATTTTTTTTGAGTAAAAATGTAACAACTATTTTTTGAGTGAAAAAGTATTTTAATAAAAACAAGTTTTCCAAAAAATAAAATGCCACCTCACCTCACATATACGCACTCAGACTCGACTTGGCTCGGCACGGCACAACGGGTCGGTCGGTCGGATGGATGGCGGCGGCAGAAATGCGCACGCGCATGTGTATATCACATTTGCCTAGGTCTTCTCCCCTTCCACAATAGTGGGTACCCCTTAGGGCCCAATCCCAATAGACAACTCTTTACTATTTATACATCTTTTAAGAAATATAAAAAAAACAATGTGGGACAAGGCTTCACTAGTTTTTTTATAAACATTCATCTTTTCCAACAATACCCCACTTGAATTTTATATAAAAATAATTTTCATCGAGAAATCGATCAATTAAAAATATAAGATTGTGCATAAGCAAAAGGTGTCTATCGACTTGCACCTTTGCATAGTGTTAATACTTTAGAATATACTAGAATAACTCGTAGTTTGAACTTTATCTCTAACAATCATTACACACACAACCTTTCCAAGGTGTAGTTCGAAAAGCCCGTGTTTTACGGACATACACGTGTATCCCAGTATAGTGAACGCTTTAATAAATTTTGCCCAAAAAATTTCCATAGAAAGCGGCCACACTTCATCATTCACATAGGTGAGTCTATCAAGAGCACTTTTGTAGTTATGTACTCCACTCCACATAGAGTATAGAACTCATTAAGAGTTTAACAATTAACTCATCCTTTTCTATCACTTTAGGACTTCATGCTTCTATCAATATAGAATAGGATGTAAAAATAGCACGATTCATCTCATATCACTTCATGACTTATTATTACCCTTGAACTTATTTCTTAGGATCTCCAGTTTATAAGATGGGTTACCATCACGAATGACTTTTCATTCTAAGGGCATTAGTCCCACTCCTTTTGAGGTTTTGAAAACCTTCTCTCTCGGTAATCCTTTCGTCAAAGGATTTGCCAAATTTTCATCAAAACGTACATGATCCACTCTTACAACTCCTGTAGAAAGAAATTCTCTAACAGTACTATGCTTACGACATATCTGTCGTCTCTTGCCATTATAGTAAAAATTCTGAATCTTTGCAATAGCTGCGGTACTATGGCTGTAGATTAAGATAGCTGGTATTGGTCTTTCCCATATAAGGAGCTCAGCTAACAGACTTCTTAACCAACCTACTTCTTCACTAGTAGTGGCTAGTGCTATTATTTCAGACTCCATTGTAGATTGAGCCAATATTTTCTGTTTATTAGACTTCCCAAAAACAGCTCCACCAGCTATGTTAAATATATAGCCGCTAGTTGCTTTGGAGTCTTCTGATAAAGTGTTTCAATCTGCATCGTTGTATCCTTCTAGAACAGCGAGAACTTTTTATAATGTAATCTAAGATACATAGTTCTCTTAAGGTATCTCATAACCATTTTCAATAGCATTCCAATGCTCTACACTAGGTCTGCTGGTAAATCTACATAGTAGTCCCACAACATAAGCTATGTCTGGTCTAGTGTAATCAATAGCATAACGTAAGCTACCAATGATGCTTGCATACTCAGTTTGTCTAAAACCGTCTCCGGTGTTCTTGAACAAATTTACACTAGGATTATAAGGAGTACATGCAGGTTTGCAGTTAAAGTAATTATATTTCTTTAAGATCTTCTCAATGTAATGAGATTGATCTAGAGAAATTCCCTTTAAGACCTAATAATCTTTATACCAAGGATTACACTCGTTTCTTCAAGATATTTCATATCAAAGTTAGCACTTAACAAAGTTTTCACATTATTCACAACATGAATATTTGATCCAAAAATAAGCATGTCATCCACATATAAACATATAATAGTGCAAATGTTATCTTCTAATTTATAATAAATGCATTTGTCACTTTCATTTATTTTGAATCCATGTGAGATAAGTAGATTATCAAAATTTTCATGACATTGCTTAGGTGCTTGTTTTAGACCATAAAGGGATTTATCTAGTTTACAAACTTTATTTTCTTGACCTGGGATAACAAAACATTTAGGTTGGTCCATATAAATTTCTTCTTCTAGGTGACCATTTAAGAAAGTAGTTTTAACATCTATTTGGTGTACTACTGAATCATGGATAGCAGCAAGAGAAAAAAGTACAAGTATAGAAGTTATTCATGTGACTGGTGAAAAGGTATCAAAGAAATCTACATTTTCCTTTTGCCTATACATTTCCTTTAACTACAAGACGAGCTTTGTACTTTTCAATAGCACCATTGGGTTTTAATTTCTTTTTTAGTATCCATTTACATCCAATGGTTTTGCAACCAGGAGGTAAGTCAACTAAATGTCAAGTCTTATTATACTCAAGGGAGTCCATTTTCATCATTTATGGCTTCTTCCCATAAGTTGGCATCTAAAGAAGATAATGCTTCTTTAAGAGTTTGGGGATCTTCCTCTAAGGTATAAACATAAAAATCAGACCCAAAATCTTTAAGGGTTCGAGCTCGTTTACTTCTCCTAATTTCAGTGTTTAATTCCTCATTTTGTTCATTAGTTCTAATTATGGGTAAACTACTAGAAGACAATCCCCCACTATTTTTCAATTTAAAGGGAAATCTATGTTCATAGAAGTCAACATCATTTGAGTCTATAACTACATGATCATTTAAGTAATAGAATTTATAGGCTTTACTATTCAAAGTGTATCCTATGAATACACATTCATATGCTCTACTAGCAAGTTTATTTCTTTTAGGATCAGGGATCCTAACATAGGTTAAATAACCCCATGTTTTAAAATAAGTTAAATTAGGTTTCTTATTTTTCAAAATTTCATATGGTAAAATTTTACTTGTAGATTTAGGCACTCTATTTAGCACATAGCAACAGATAATAAAATTTATCCCCACCAATGGGAAGCAGCACCAGAGTTTAATAAAATTGCAACAACTGATTCAGTAAAAGTTCTATTTTTTCTTTCAGCTTTGCCATTCATTTTAGGAGAATAAGGTGCAGTTTTTTCATGAATGATTCCATGAGTTTTATAAAAATCATTGAAGATATTGGAATTATATTTAGTTCCTCTATCACTTTGAAACCTTTTTATTTTGCTGTTAAGTTGATTCTCAATCTCAGTCATAAATATTTTAAACATGTCAAATGCTTCAGTTTTATTTTTCATTAGATATACATAAGTGTAATTTGAACAGTCATATATAAAAGTTATAAAATAGCGTTTTCCATATCTTGTTAAATTTCCATCAAGTTCACATATGTCAGAGTGTATTAATTCTAAAGGTTCAGATTCTCTAACTACTGATTTATGGGAAGTTTTGGTTATTTTAGCTTGACTACAAAAATCACATTTTTCAAAATCATTCAAAGATAGTTTAGGAATTAGTTATAAGGTACTCATGTTCTTGATTATGCGTTTATTAACATGACAAAGTCTAGCATGTCAAATATTAAAAGAACTCAACATATAAGCAAAAGAAGAAGTTTTATTGATTTCAACATTTAATTTAAACATGCTATCAGTGGCGTACCCTTTCCTAACAAATATATTATTTTAAGTTATAGTATATAAATCAGCTCTTATAGTTTGAGTAAACCCAACTTTGTTAAGAAGAAAGTCTGAAACTTAGTTCTTTCTCATCTCTGGAGTATACAAGACATCTTTCAAGGTGACAGTCTTTCCAGAGGTAAAATTTAATACCATCTCATCAATACTAGAAACTTTAGTGGAGTGGGAGTCGCCCAACACCACTTTCTTATCCTCAGAATCAGAATAGGAATTGAACATGTCTCGATCATAGAAAATATGGCGAGAAGCACCAGTGTCCACCCACCACCTCTCGAATCCACCAACAAAATTGACTTCAGATATCATAACAATAAGTTGATCTTCGGTAAGGTTTGCCTGTATGGTAGGACGATTCATGTTCCGACAGTTCCTAGCCAAGTGGCCAGGTTTGTTACAACTATAACACATGAATGTGTTATTCTTTAAGGGGGTTGAGGTCCATTCTGGAGAGGATAGTTTATGTTTCTATTTTGGTGGTTACAATTTTGGTTATTATTACGATTCTAGGTTTTCATATTTCTACCTTTAGGTTTCAGAATTACAGAGGATGGTTTCTTATTGGTACTATTGTTTGAGACTATGAGTACTTTATCTCTTTGGTCTTGGTTTTAGGCTTCTTCTTCTTTTATTAAATGGGTTATAAGACTTTCTAAAGAAAATTCCTTAGTTTTATGCCTAAGTGTATTCTTAAAATCTTTCCAAGCAGGAGGTAATTTATCTATAATAACAACTACTTGAAATTGTTCATCTAAAGTCATACCTTCAGAAGTTATTTCGTATGCTATCTTCAACAGTTCACGTGATTGAGCTTCCACTCATTTGCCATCAATCATTTGAAACTTCACGTATGTACTGACACTATACTTCTTAGTTCCAACTTTCTCAATGTCGTACTTATTTTGAAGTGCTTCCCAAATTTCCTTAGCAGACTTATCAAAGTTATAATAATCATACAAGTTATCAGTAAACCATTAAGAATATAATTTTTGCACAGAAAATCATTTTCCATCCAGGTGTCTAAATCCTTAGTTGTAACTTCAGCAAGAGAATTAGACAATATTGGTTTTTCAGTAGTAAGAGTAAAAACGACTTTTTTCATGGTTAAGAAAAATAACATTTTTTGTCTCCATCTTTTAAAGTGTAGTCCCTAAAAACGAAATGGTTTGTTGAGATCAGTATTTAGCATTTCAGTAGACATGGAAGATAGAATTTGTCTTAAAATTGTTGAAATAAGTACATAAAAACAGTGTTAGAACAATATTACCAATAACTTGAAATGAACTACTTAGGTTGAGTCGCGGACTAGGTCACTCTTTTTAAGACGTTTCACGGCTCTACCTACATTTGTGCAAGCAAACACAACTCTGTCGTCCCCAGGATAAAACAACCTCGAATCTTTGCTTTTTTTCTATCTCGGAACTTCACTCAACTAATGAATACTGGAATGCTACACCTGAAAAATTTGTTGCTCAGAAAACTCAAAAGTAATTCAGGATTACTAAGAGAATTTTTTTCTTAGTGAGATGAGTTTGCAGATTGTTGTATTGAAATTGAGAGCTGAGGCCCTCTATTTATAGGTTTTAGAAACCGTGTGACCATTATGATAATAACGGTAATGTTTGGAGATGGAAAGTGTAACAACCATTCTCAATTAGTAAATAATTAAGATTTTTAGTCTTACTTAAAACATGTAACTATTACCTGATGAATAAATAAGTCCACTACGTTCGCTTGTAGTCTCCTCATTTTGATCTTTGATACTCGCTTTTGTTACCTAGTTTCGAAGTGAACATGTTTGACACCAAAAATCCATTACTTTATAAAATAGACTTTTATGATTTTTTTTGTAAAGGTAGTGTACCACCCTACCTAATAAGTACAGATTTAAAATACATTTTTGTTAAATATAAAGGACTTGAACGACTCTTCTTACTTTTTTATATATAGAGTTTTCCCTTTAAAAAAACATATGTTTATTTTTCTTACAATGTAAATGATATATTTTTTAACATTGTAAGAAAATGAACATATTGTTTTTAGAATGAAAGGATGTCCAAGTTTGATACTTTTAACAAAATTTTATTTTAAATCCACACTTATTAAGTAAGATAGTAAAAGTCCGCAACTTTTACAAAAAGAATCGTAGAAGTCCATTTTATAAAGAAATAAACTTATGATGATACACTTGTTCACTTTGAAACTGGGGCATTATAACTCTATTGCTTTACAAAATAAACTTATGTAATCTTTTTTTGTAAATGTATTAGACTTGTATTATCATAGTTAATAACTAGGAAACTAAAATGTAGTTTCATTAAAGGTAGCATGGACTTGACATGCTCTTTTTTCTATTTTTACTAAGAAAATTAAAAGTAAAATCAATTTAATAATTAAATTATTTATATATCATGATGTAAATTTTAATAAAATATAAAAAAATATTAAATTTATAATACATAAATAATATTTGGCAGTTGTTCTATAAAATATTTTTACTATCAAACTCAATTTAATTATATATAAAAAAGAAAAGAAAAAATATTTACTGAAGTAATAGCACAAATTTACTATATTTAACAAAATTACACTTTAGTTATTTATCTATTAGGTAGGACAATACAAGTCTATTATTTTTATAAAAATAGTCACTGAAGTTTATTTTGTAAATATAATATATTTATGTGGTCCCATTTTTGCAAAAAAAGTGGACACCACAAATTTATTATTTTTATAAAATAGAATTTGCTACAATTTTTGTAAATATAATGTACTTATATTGCCCTACCTAATAGATATGAGCATAAAGTATACTTTCATTAAACATAACAAATTTAAACTATCCGAAAAAAAAATTAAAAAAAATAACATTTAAGGATATTAAATAACAAATAACATGCCTTACATAAAATTGTAAATTATTTAAGAAAATGGATAAAAAAATAAATTGACTTTTAATTAAATATATTATTTTAACGAATCAAAAATCATGAAAATATTTGCGATCAATAGAATAAATTGACTTAGAAACTTGATAGCGAGACAAAATAAAACTATATATTACATGTGTTAGATTTGAGTCTAACTCCATCTCAAACTTAGGTTGTGAGATGAAGGATGTCTAAGCTTATATGTGTAGCAGAAGACTAGTACCTAGTCGATGTGGCACTTAACATCCCCCTCCACATCGGGTGGTGGTCTTGGTTGGCACTGGATAGGCGAAGCTTGGGGGTGAGCGCACCACCAGGCTATTGGGTACCAGTGGGGGCGAAGAAGCCAGAGAACTAGCTCTAATGCCATGTTAGACTTTGAAAGTTTATAAGATATGGACTGAATTAACCTAGAGGGGGTGAATAAGTCATTTTTAATTTTTATTAATTTATAACTTAACCTAAACAAGGTGGCCAGACATGCAATCGTGTGTAAGAATAAATGGCGAAAATAGAATATTAACGCACGATATTTTTAGGTGAAAATAACTTTGGCCACAATAATGACCTAAGAGGAAAACCATCGGTCTAACGGACCACCTAGCTTTCCACTATGAAAATCAAATGTTCAAGTACAAACTCAATCTTATGCTACCCTCCCTAAGATACTGCCCTAATGTACTTTACTTACGAGCCTCTGCTCTATTTTCATAGTTTTTAAAATTAGCGTGAGCAGTTTCTAGACCAACATTCCAATAAGCTCCCCCACAATCAGATCGTTCACAAATCAATTGCAAAAAAAGGTTAGCACAAAAAGAAACACAATTACTTATGTGTGTTCTAGAACGGATTTAACAATGAATAATCCTAACTAGATGATTCAAAACAAATGTCATTTAAATCAAATCAACTAGAATATTCTAGAGCAAAAAGATTACCCATAATTTCAATAAAAATAACCTCTTTGAAATTTAATAATTAAATTAAATAATCATGATCGTTCATACAATTATTTAATTTAAATATGCAAGATACTAATCATAGAACAAACTATATGAATATGAGAAGTAAAAAAAATCATCAATTTATAATTATATCAATTAATATCTCTTCTCATCTATATCTTCACTCAAATACCATACACATATATTATCTAAAAGTTGTCGCTAACCTGAATTATATATATATGTTACCTATGTAACATTACACAACAAGCCTAAGTCCATTGCCGCTAATATTCGTCAATCTTAATTATATATATATATATATTACCTTTATAACATTCAACGTGAACACATCAAGCTTAAGTAAATATATATAAATGTACCTATATCGCGCAGTATGAAGACAATTAAGCTCCTATGTAGAATATGTATAAAAATTATATATATATTTATAATGATAACCTACTAACATTAGGGTTAGAATATTTTGGGCTTTATTCTTCAAGGCCCATTCAAAGCCTTAGTAAAATAATATATTTTTAAATCACATCTTAAAAATTTTAAGACACATAAAAAATATTTAAGCACAAAAAATTATTTTAGATTTATGAACATGTACTATTAAATGTATAAATGCAATCCTATGTGTTGTAGTTTTAAAAAATATACCCGAAGTACGATTATATGAAACTTAAGCATTTGTTCGACTTTTCTTGATAGATTTGATAACAGGTCTAAAAACAAATTTATAGGTAAATATTTTATCCATGAAAATAGCCAACACTCACAGTTCTTACAAACTCCCCCTTTGGTATTTTTGTGTGGCAAAACCTCTCACTCACTACATGACACTTATAAAAATAAGATATAAATACAACAATATCCCAGACTCTATAGTGGAACTATCTTATGGTCTGGTGAATCCATCTTCGCTATAACTTGACAAACTTGTAAGTAACTCAAATGATATTGACAAAGCATAGAACAACTTGGCATGAAGGTCTCATTATACATTACTTTAGTTTACATAAAAATAAACGAAGTGTAAAGAATAATCATGTAGTGTGCATTCATACCGATCAAGCTTTATTAAATATGTTCTCCCCTTTTATGCATAACAAAATAAAAACATGGAAGTAAAACACATTTTTCTCTACCCCTTTTTGATGTACGAATAGGACAAAACACTAGACAAAGTAACGAAGCTAAACACCTCTTACAAATATAGCAATGTAAAATCAAAGTAATGCAAAAGTGCAATGTGATGTAAACTCCCCCTAAGTTCTATAACTCTCTAACTTAGAAACAAATTAAAAAAGTAATAAAGAAAAATAAGATGTAAATGAATAAAAATCTATTTTTTTAATTTTCATAAATAATCACATAAGGTATTAAACTCATTTAATCACAAACGACCACACAACCAATTGAGAACTCATCATTTTTTAACTTAAATTTTGATTATGTATTATATAAATAAAAAAGTATAGTAGAAGAGGTATACAAGCATACTTAGCACACATAATGACATATTGACATTTACTTAAAATAGTATATATGTTTAAACTCCACAAATATGTCAATTAATTCATTTATGACATATCAAGAAAGACTCAAAAGAAAAAAAATATCACCTATCATATAAATCTATAATCGAGTCTTCAATCTTACAAAATAAAGTATATCTACTAAAGGAGGACTTATTTTTTATTTTTTTTTATATATATGAGGTAAATGATATATATATATATATATAACCTCTATTGGCTCTTTCTTTTTGTGCATTCAAGGTACAAGATTTATAAGTAGTCACTTTTTGCATAATCTTTCTTTCTTTCTTTCTTTTTGTTTTTGCACTAGCCATAAACCTAGCATAATGACTTTCACACTAGTTGTGAGGTAGCTCTCTCCACTCACTACTGTAGCTTCACACATCACCTTTCAATACTAGGTGCCTCCATACATTAAAATTTTAGTAAGCAAAAGTAGAACTCAACACAATTTTACAATCAAGATTAGTTAAAGTCCTAGAGTCTTTTAAGAAAATTCATATACTTCAAGCATAACATATATGTGTGTTTGTGAGTGTGTGAATAAGTTTATGTCAACATCGATCATCACATGTATAAGAATATGTGTGTGCATAAATGAAAATTGTAGAATAATTTATACAATAAATATCAAAATGAGTTGAGTCACTAAAAATGAGATTATGTGTATGTAAGTATTAAATAAGTCGAATACCGTGTTGACTAGACAAGGATGCTATTTTTTTTTGGTAAAAAAAATTGAAATTCAATTTGAGAGAGAAATTCCCAAGGTACTTCTGAGATACTCAAATATTTAAGTGTCTATGGCTTTAGTGAATATATCAACTATTTGTCTCTCAGTAGGTACAAACTCAAGTGTTACCACTTTCTCTTCAACTAATTCTCAAATAAAGTGATGCCTAATGTCAATGTGCTTAGTTCTAGAATGTTGAACTATGTTCTTAGAAATACATATAGCATTAGAGTTATCACAATATAAAGGAATCATATCTTGTGGTTGACCATAGTCCTTAAGCATGTTTTTCATCCAAAGCATTTGTGTGCAAGAGCTTCTTGCAGCAATGTATTCCCCTTAAGTTGTAAAGAGTGAGATAGAGTTCTGCTTTTTACTGTGCCAGGATACTAAGTTATTTCCAACGTAGAAACAACCACCTGCTGTGGTTTTCCTATCATCCCGGTTGCCTACCCAGTCGGCATCTGTAAAACCACTTACTTCACAAGTAGTGTTAGTAGAAAAATATAGACCATAATTACTTGTTATTGAGATATACCTGTTGATTCTCTTTACATTCTCTAAGTGTGACTCCTTAGGGTCAGCTTGATAACGGGCACACATACCAACACTAAAACATATGTTAGGCCTACTTGCAGTGAGGTAAAGTAAACTACCTATCATACTCCCATAAAGGGTTTGATCAACACTTTTACCTTGAGTGTCTTTTGTAATTTTTGTGCTAGTACCTAAAGGAGTCCGTAATGGCTTGCTAGTTTCAAGACCAAACCTTTTAACAAGGTTACAAGTGTACTTGATTTGAGAAATAAATATATTATTAAAAGATTATTTGATTTGCAAACCAAGAAAAAAAGTCATTTTACCTACCATGGACATTTCAAATTCAATTGTCATAACATGCACAAAATCATCCACTAGTGTACTAGATGTGGATCCAAAAACTATGTCATCCACATAAATTTGAGCAATAAAGATCTCATCATTACTCCTTTTAATGAATAGAGTCTTATCAATTCCCTCTCGAATAAATCCCTTGTTTAAAAGATAGTTGGTAAGTTTCTCATACCATGCTCATGGAGCTTGTTTCAAACCATAAAGAGCCTTTTTGAGTTTGTTAATATGATTTGGAAATTTCGGATCAACAAATCCTTTTGGTTGTTCCACGTATACCTCCTCATTCAGAAATCCATTCAAAAAGGTAGACTTAACATCCATTTGATATAATTTGAACTTCATGTGACAGAAAATGGCAAGTAAAATCCTAATTGACTATAGTCTAGCTACATGTGCAAATGTTTCTTCAAAGCTAACTCCTTCTACTTGCATGTAGCCTTGAGCTACCAACCTAGCCTTATTTTTGACAACAATGTCATGCTCATCAGATTTATTTTTGAACACCCATTTTGTTCCAATAACATTTTTTTTGTTTTTAGGCTTAGATACTAATACCCACACATGATTTCTTTCAAATTGAGCTAACTCATCATGCATGGAATTTATCCAAAACTCATCCCTAAGGGCTTCATTCACATTTTTTGGTTCAAACTGAGAAATATAGCATAAATGGGTTACCTCACTTATTTGTCTTCTTCTTGTTACCATGCTTGCATTAGGATTTCCGATTATATTCTTAATAGGAAGATTTTTTGAAGTTTGAGTTGGGTTTATCATTGATGAGGTTGATACTTCTTCCTTCTTTTCTTTTCTTTCCTCTAACTCCTTTCTTTTATTCCAATTGTGTCACTAGTCATTGTTAATTGAGGTGTTGTGAAATTTTCTTCATTTCTAACTTCTTCAATTGTAATCTGCTTACCTCCATCATCTATAACGACATTTATGGATTCCATAACTACATTAGTTCTACAGTTGAAGACTCTGTAGGCTTTACTATTTATGGAATAACCAAGAAATATACCTTCATCACTTCTTGAATCAAACTTACCCAATTGTTCTCGATCTCTAAGTATGTAGCATTTACTTCCAAAAACATACATGAATTTCAGATTGAGTTTTTTACCTCTTCACATCTAATAAGGAGTTTGGTTTGTACCTGGGCGAAGATATACACGATTCATAATGTGATATGCAGTGTTTATAGCTTCGGCCCAAAACCTTTTAGAGACTACCTTAACATGCAGCATTACTCTTGCCATCTTGTAAAGTATCCTATTTTTCCTTTCAACTACTCCATTTTGTTAAGGGGTGATAGAAGTAGAGAATTCATGAAAGATACCATGTTCTTTGCAGAAGTCAACATACTTGGTATTTTCAAACTCTTTTCCATGGTATGTTCTCAGTCTCTTGATGGTTACTATTTTTCACCTGTTTTAACCTGCACTCTTGTACAATATGAGATGAAGAACTCAAAAGCATCTGACTTGTTGATGAACGAAAACCGGCATCGCCGATTCTTGCCAATACTTTGGTTTTATATTTATAAAACTCTCGCAAGTGCACGAATCATTTCGAAGAAAATGATAAGTATACTCCCAAGGTCGATCTAAGGAAGGAAAAACGAAATTAAATCCTAAACATCCTGTCACAATATTTTGGGGTTTTGTGTTTTTAATCTACTTACATAAAAATAAACATAGATTCAATAAACATTTATGCAAAATTTATCATTTATAATGGTTGAGTATTTATGGATATAATAACTAAGTTAATTAAGCTTGCTCATATTATTTAGGTTATTAAAGATATGAATTGAAATTTATTGATTCTCCCTTTTTATATGAATACCACATTTGGTGGGGTTAGATATTCTTTGTTAACTAAACAAATCAATTAACACCTATGGGTGAGGTTGATAACTAATTTGGTTAATTAAATTAATTCCTTTTTCTAAGAGATTGAAAATGAACCATTTAAATGCCACCTTTGGTGGGGTTAGACAGTTTAAACTTTATTCAAGGTGTCCAAATTAAACCTAAGAATTTAGTTATCCGAGTACTAATTTTCAAGTTTTAAAACCACTACTGAAAATATGTTGTCCATACATTTTCAGATAATAATTCTTATAAAAACTTTTGAAATAGAGCTTCACTCTAATTACCGGGTGATTGTACCAACAAATAAAAGAGCACTACTCTAAATCAGACCGGATAAAATCTTGAATAAAAACAAAATCAATTCATTTTAGAGATTTTCACCTATTTAATATTTCACAAGCATAACAACGTTATTATTACATCATGTTTATAAATAGCTAGCAGAGTTAAATTTAATCACAGACAAATTAAATATAACATGTAGGAATAAAACATAAAAAATAACTGTAAAGAAAATAAAATCCTTACAGAACTTCGATGCTATTCCCGTTGCTGGAAAACCTCCAAGCAGAATTTACACTCCCATTTATTGAATAAAAAAGCTAATAAATTACAAAAACATAACTAGTTCTTCCCAAAAAGGGAAGAACTCTAAAACTAAGAGAAATTAACTAAGAAAAGCTAAAAACTAAGAAAAACTAGAAAAAAACTAAAAAATCTAAGAAAAGAGAGAAAGAAAGAGAGAAGAGAATGTGTTTTGAGGTGTATTTAGAAGTGAAGAGAAGGGGGTATTTATAGGTGAGGATGGGGAGAAAAAATGATTGAAAAAATGTTAAATAATTGTGAAAACACGGAGTGCAATTGCTGAGGTCATTGATGATGTCAGTATGACGTCATGAGGGTGGCTGCGCGCAAAAATGGGCATCGGCGTGTGCGGAAGGCAAACGCTGCGCGTAGGGGCACGCGCAGAAGGAGGAGCAACGTGCGCGGGTACGTGCGGAACTGGGACTGGGCGCACGCTGATGCGCGCGGACGTGCGCTGGCGCGCGTGGGTCTGGGCGCTGGCGCGGCGGCACGATTTTCTCCTTTTTGACATTTTTGACCCTTTTGACCCATTTTGTACAATTTTTCCATATTTTTTGACCTTTCCTCATTATTTATTAATATATTTGTGATGTATTGCTTCCAGTATTCCTCTTTGAGTCTTTAAGTTACGTTTTAAAGCCAAAATAGCTGAAAAACAATAAAAATACCCGTGATTCCGAAAAAGACAAATTTATATAAATATATGATAAAACATATAAATATATATATTTTTAATCAATTAATGTGCATAAAATCATGGTAATTTTAGTGCTTTTTGAGCACTCATCACTTGTCTATAAGAAAGTCTACCCACGTGTAGCCAGAAAAGTCATCTACTACAACTATGATATATTTCTTACCTCCAATACTTTCTATTCTCATAGGACCTATAAGGTCAATATGTATCAATTCCAATACTCTGTTTGTATTTATACTCTTGATGTTCTTATGAGCAATCCTAGTTTGTTTACCTAATTGACATGATCCACATACAGGTGTTTCAATTTTTGAGAGAATAGGTAAACCATGCACAATCTCAAATTTACTTAATCTAACCAGATCTTTAAAATTCATATGACCTAGCTTTTCATGCCATAAGGTAGTTGAGTCATTGCTAGCTAGGTTACATGTTACTGTGGGTGATGTATTGATACAATAATAATTGTCATGTGATTTGATTCCCTTAATCATACATTCACCATTTTGATATGTTACAATATAGTGATTGTTTGTAAATTGCACATTAAAATCACTATCACATATTTGACTTATGCTAATCAAATTTGCCTTAAGTCCTTCCACATATAAAACTTCATCAAGTTTAGGGATACCCTCTATTTGAACAGAGCCTTTTCCAATAATTTTATATATTTAACCATCACCAAAGGTAACTGTCCCTTCATTGTATTCCTTAAAAGTTTTAAATAAAGAACGATTCCCCATCATGTGTCTAGAGAATCCACTATCAAAATACCAAATGGTATTTGATTTAGCTTTAAACACTATATGGGCCACAAATTAGTGCAACTCAGATTTCTTAACCCATCCTCTTTTAATTTTGAACATTTGAGTTACCAGTTTCTTATGTTCCTCTTTTTGTATAGTTCTTGTAGTAAAAACTTTACGTTTTGAAATTTTTTTAGGTGTCTTAGAAAAAATTGTACTCATAATAGAATCATAAGCATAAAGAAATCTACACTTAGGTCTAATGTGTCCTTTCCTACCACAATGATGACAGATGAGAACAAACTGAATTTTCTTAGAATGATAAGGTGCAAAAACTACCTTCCCTGCTTGAGCAATAATGGGTTTTACAAATTGAGTTTTGGATGATGAAGGTGTTGACTGTTCATCTATGTATCCAAAACCTCTCTTATCTCCATCTGGCTTTCCATAGTCTAGGACTTTGGTCAATTTTTTCAGCACCAATGGTCAAATTTCTCATCGTTTTTTAGCACTACTAAGTTCTTGCCTAAGATTTTTGTTTTCCTGAGTGATTTCTACAAGTCTCATATTCAAGACATTAATATGATTAGACAATTATTTTTTATCTTTCTCTAGGCTAGAGGAATTTTTTTTGTGAACATTGATGATATCATTAAGTTTAGTTACTTCCACAAGTAATTTGTCTCTTTCTTCCCTAGACCCTAGACAATCCATGAATAGTTCCTTATAATTTAATACCTTAAACTTAGACAGTAAGAGAGAAGAGTTTACTCCCTCATTTTCTTCATCCGAGCTAAAGTTGAAGTCATTGTGGCATGCTTTGGAAGTTGCGGTAAAGGCACAATAATTAGTGTCATCATCCTCTGAGTTACTAGCATTGTCCTGCTCACTTTTTGTGTTATTGAGTGTAGCATTAAAGGCTTTTCCAAATTTCTTTTTATTGTTATCACAATCTATAGAAATATGATCAAATCCCCCACAAGTAAAGCATTAAGGACTAGGGGCTTACTTTGCTTACCATTAAGGCTAGGAGGGCTTGATTTCCCTTGACTTTTGGTCATTCGAACAACTGGATTGTTCCTTGTTGGATTGATTATTCTGTTAACCCTTCTTCATCATCAACTTCTTAAATTTTTGTACTAACAAGACTAGTGGCTCATCATTCATATCATCATCACTATCAGAGATGTCCTTTTTGGAGCTTTTGAATGCCACATCCTTATTTTTCTTGGGTGGATCAAGAGAAATCTCATAGGTTTGGATTGACCCGACAAGTTCATAAATTTTTAGTGTGTCCACATTCTTGCTTTCTTCTATCGCTGTAACTTTCATCTTGTAGTCTGTTGTTAAAAAGCTTAGGAGTTTGTGCACTTGTATAGGTTGTGGAATTTTCTCACCAAGGTTAGAACAAGCATTAGTGATATCACGGAAGTGAGCATAGAGTTGACCAAAAGTTTTCGTGTTGCTCATTTTAATGGAATCAAACTGAGATGTTAGAAATCTCAATTTTGTTTGTTTGACTTGGGAGGTTCCCTCATGAGGAAGAACAAGTGCATTTCATGCATCTTTAGCAGTCTCACTATCAAAGATGCGATGGAACTCATCCATTGACATTGTAGCAAATATTGAGTTTAGACCTTTTTGGTTTGCCCCATTAAGGGTGCGTTCTTCAGTGGTCTAGTATTTTCTTGACTTTATGATTGTTACACCATCTTTCGTTACCGAAGATGATTCCCAACCATTAAGAATAACATTCTAGAATTTTTCATCTTGTTTGAGAAAAGCTTGCATGCGAGCCTTCTAGTAAGGGTAATTAAACCCATCAAAGATTGAGGATCTAACAGATGACCCACCTTCTTTCATTTGGTCAATAAGTAAGAGTGTGTGTCCCTAAGGATCAATCTCACTAAGTGTGTCAAGTGTCGGCTCTGATACCAATTGAAAGTTTATAAGATATGGACCGGATTAACCTAAATGGGGTGAATATGTTATTTTTAATTTTTATTAATTTATAACTTAAAAAACTAAACAAGGCGGCCAGACATGCAATCGCGTGTAAGAATAAAGTGCGGAAATTGAATAATAACACATGATATTTTTAGGTGGAAACAACCTAGGCCACAAAAATGACCTAAGAGGAAAACCATCGGTCCACCGGTCCACCGGACCACCTAAATTTCCATTATGAAAATCAAATGTTCAAGTACAAACTCGGTCTTATGCTACCCTCCCTAGGATACTGCCTCAATGTTCTTTACTTACGAGCCTCTATTCTATTTTCACAGTTTCTAAAATTAGTGTGAACTATTTTCATACCAACGTTCCAATAAGCTCCCCGCCAATCAAATCATTCACAAATCAAGTACAAATAAAGGTTAGCACAAAAAGAAACACAAGTGCTCGTGTGTGTTCTAGAACGGATTTAACAATGAATAATCCTAAATAGATGATTCAAAACAAATGTCATTTAAACCAAATCAACTAGAATATATACGCATAATTTCAATAAAAATAACCTCTTTAAAATTTAATAATTAAGTCAAATAATCATGATCGCTCATACAATTATTTAATTTAAATATGCAAGATATTAATCACACAACAAACTATATGAATATGATAAGTAAAAAATAATAATCATCAATTTATAATTATATCAATTAATATCTCTTCTCATATATATCTTCACTCAAATACCATATACATATATTATCTAAAATTTGTCGCTAACCTGAATTATATATATATGTTACCTACATAGCATTACAAGTAAATATATATAAATGTATATTGCCTATATCGCGCAGTGTGAAGACAATTAAGCTATTTTTAAATCACATCTTATAAATTTTAAGACACATAAAAAATATTTAAGCACTAAAAATTATTTTAGATTTATGAACATGTACTATTAAATGTATAAATGTAATCCTATTTGTTGTAGTTATAAAAGATATACCTGGAGTATGATTATCTGAAACTTGAGCATTGGTTTGGTTTTTCTTGATAGTCTTGATGGTAGTCCTAAAAACAAATTTATAGGTAAATATTTTATACACGAAAATAGTTAACATTCATAGTCTTTACAAACTTGAACCTAACTCTATCTCAAAACCCAGGTTGTGAGATGAAAAATAGTCAATGCTTTTATATACATTAGAAGACTAATATTTGATCGATGTGAGATTTAACAAAGTGATATTTTTTTCATTAATTATACCAATCAAATAAGGAGTTATATTTTTTATGAATTTGTTAGTTAACACATTAAAATTGAAACTAATAAAAAATATAATTAAATATACACGTAATTTATATCTCATATAAAGACTAATTCTAATAACATCTCAAGTAAAGATATATATATATATATGTACTCTTTCTTATTTATCAAATCGTAAAGCTTAAAAGCTTTTTGTTAGATTTTGTAAAACATTTAGAGATTAGAATAATATTTCTTGTTTAAGATAAATACTGTAAAGTTCCTATATTTACTACAAAGATAATACTTTAGTTATATACTTATTTTTGTAAACATTTAATACTCCTTTTTATTAATTTTAGGGCTCTTATACTAAATATATAACTTTCTTCTAAAACGTTAATTATTTCCTCCATAAGTGGATCAGTCATGCGTGTAATCTATTGGCTTAATTCAAATTTTTTTTTTTGAGATTCGTTTTTGATATTTACTATTTCTAGATTTTCTTGTAGCTCTCTATACATTCAAAACTAGGTTCTTTATATATGCTATACTTTTTTCTTTTAAGAAAAACAGTATATTAATTATTGAAAATTTTAGAAGACTTTAAATCTTTATCGACTTAAGTTAAAATTTTCTTTATTATTTTTTCTAAAGCTGATTAAAGATCTTTTATTGGTTTATCAATTGTTGTTTCTCCTTGTTTCTTACTTTTATATAATTCAATTCCTAATTTCTTATTTCTAGAATAGTTTTTAGTCATTTTAAATATTTTAATATTATTTTTGAGTTTTAAATCAATTAGTAAACCATCAAGATTTTTAATCTTACTTAAAACATGTAACTATTACTTGGTGAATAAATAAGGCCATTGCATTCGCTTGTAGTCGTCTCCTTTTGATCTTTGATACTCGCATCTCAAGTAACTCCAATTTTAATGTTCTCATTGACTAATGGTGAGTTATAGTTATCCTTATACTTATTTCAAACTCAAAGTGACAAAAAAATTAGAATAAAAAGGACTTTTTATTTATTATAATAATATTATAATACTTAAGCTAATTAAGAACCTTGAAAAAGTTCTTATCTACTCATTACTTGTTACATGATAAAGGTTAGGTTAACATATTTAAATGGTGTATGTGGTTTTGAGAGATGATGCTAAATAAAATAAGAGTTCCTTGTTTACATTAGTGGGAAAATATTGTTTCCTATAACTTTCCTATTTAGCATCCTTTTAATGCCTTACATTACTGATATCGAGTGCCAATTAATTTTTGTGTAATCCCAACATCTTTATTCATTTTCAAAGTCGGTTGTCGACACTTTATTGTGTGATGTAGATGAGTTCATGTCTTTTGTTTTATCTCTAATACAATATATGCATATGTGATATCTAGCTTGCTTTTTGGCATAGTGGCAAAATACATTTTTGCTTTCTTCTCCAATTTCTAGGCCATTGCTTTTGAAATTTGCATCATATTTACTGATTTTTTCACATTCTTCTTCATTAATAGGCAAATTGTTGTGCAAAGTAATAATCACCTTATTAGTAGAATAATTGACTTGAATTTCTAAAAAAAATATTAATCCTTCTTAATTCATAATAAGTTTAACTTAAAATTTGCCCTTATTCAATATTAAGTTCTTCTAGATTGAACTCATTTTTTTGATAATTCCTCCGGGCAAGTAATTTCCCTCTTAGTGTTAAGGATTAAATAAAACTTCCTTATTTCAGTCTATAATAAAACTAATGAACCTTAAGTATATAGGCTTATTCATGGCCTTGATCTTTTTCTTAAAATTCTTAATAACTTTCCAAAAATTCTCAAGTAAATAGTTTAATTATGATAATTTTTTTCTGGATTTAGGTTTTCTATTAAGTAGACGTGAAAATCCATATATACATGTGGATTTTTCCTTTTCTCTTATTTCTTTCCCCATCAGACCTAATTTTTAATTTGTAGCACTGTAAATAACATCAAAAAACCCAAAACCGAGTTTCACCTCCTCCACTATTTCTCATTTTCTGGCCATCTACGTCCACCAATTCCAGCACCGTTTAGTAGGTTTTCTTCCTCTCCAAATTATCTTCTAGATTTCCTATTTTTTTTGAGTGAAATACTCAAATTTTTTATACCCATTTTTTCACTTACAAAATACCTTTTTTTCATTTTTTTTCATTTTGTCATTTCATCTCTTGTAAGTATTTCTATTAATCCTACACACTTATTATTCACTTTGTGTTATTTTTTGTATATGATGTGTATAAATTTTTGTATATGTATGTTATTATTTTTATTATGTAGGTTTTGTATAAGTATTATGAAATGGAAAAGACATGATTCAACAACATTATGCTCATTAAAATATCTGTGATTTCAAGTAATGTAGTTATTTAAAAAAACCTTAATAATCACAAAATTGTTATATAAATTTATATGTCATTCAGTACAGGTTCTTAAGTATAGTAGAAAATGAGTAAAATATGTATAAAAAAACTTTAAAGTTGGTTCACGGGTTGAACTAACTTTAAATTTTAAGTCTTTACATTTAAAGTCGATTTTAACTGACTTTAAAGCCTGTTTTTGTAGATGTGAACACACGAGATTTTTAGGGGAAAACAACCAAGGACATATAAATGACCTAAGAGAAAAATTACCTATTCACCACACTACCTAACTATCCACTATGAAAAATAAGTATCCAATTAAAAGGCTAAGACTCAAACTATGCACCAAGGTATTGCCCCCAAGTTATCTATTTACAAGCCGCTACTTTCATCATAGTCTATTCGAAAAAGATGTTCAGATTAGAACCAACATTCCAATAAACTCTAGTCACACGAGTTAATCAAACCCATACTACTATCACCTAAAAAGTTACCATATACGCACAAGTGCAAGTGTGTATCCTAGAGTAGATTCAATAATGAACAACCCAAACTATTTTATTCAAACAATATATCATATAAATAGAAAAAAGTAGTAACTCTAGAACAATCAGTTTAGAAGCACAATATCTCAATTATTGTAGGTTTGTTAATCCAACAAACACAACCACAAAAGTTTGATAAATTAACTTAATGAAAAAGTCTACTTAAATAGTTTTAGAAAAACAAGATAGAGAATAAGCACAATTAAGCTCTTGTGTGGTTGATTTCAATTGTGTGCAGAGGTTTATATTATAGAATATTTTGAAGCATTTTAGGTCAAAGTAAAATTATCATATTGTCTATAAAATCAGTTAAATGAGTTTTAAGAAATAAGGATAATATAGTAAAAGGTCAATCCAATTCGTATTAAAAATAGGTTTTAAAATCAAAGTCATGATCGCTAGATCAATCCAATCAAGTGCTCAATCAATCAAGTACATAGGTTGATCAATAAAATGTCCTTTCGATTGATCCAGTGTATCAATTAATTAAATCTCAAAAACATGAATCAATCTAGTCCTTAATGGTGATCTATCTAGTGCTCAATCGATCGAGTATTTATTCCTCGATCAATTTATTCATATAAATAATTAATTCAACAGTTAATATAGCTTGATCGATCTAACCAATACTCGATCGATCGAGTAACTTATTTTCATATTGTTCCTATATGTCTAATATGCATTGTAACATACACAGAATAGAGATATACTTGAGATATGATTATTGAGGCTTGATAGCTTCTTCTACTTGAAAATATTTTTCTAGCATGACATACTTGTGTATCGAGTGAGTATGTGAGTAGGTTCAAGTCAACATCGATCACCAGATTTAAAAAATATGTAAATACATAAGTCAAAATATCCATTTGTATAATGTATAGCTAATCAAAATAAATATGAATGAAGTATATAATGATCATGTCAATATTAAAGCATGTCTACTTTCCCTTTTTTTTAATTTTTTATTCATCTTTTTTTAAGCTAAAGAAAAAATAATAAAAACAAACAAACAAACAAACTAAAGATGCTCACCTAAGGTCAATTAAGCACTCAAACAAAAGTATCTAGGTGAAGAATAAATGACATTCAGGTGATCGAAAAGAGACAATCTTTCCTAACCTAAACGTTCTTGAATTTTGATTTCTCAATGTCTTTGGGTTGAAAATCACCTATCTTGGTTGTCATAGGCACATTCTAAGACTTACCTTTAGATTTTCCATTCATCCTAAATGAAGATGCAGCATGCATAATAGGATGATGGTAATTAGTCCTATAGAATATCATGCAACATTCATAGATGACTGATGGTTATAAGTCATACTATATGAAGCATGGAAAGTATTATTTCATTTAGGAGAATTTAACAAAAATCTAGTTTTGGGCTTAATATAACCTTTCCTACCACAATGATGACAGAAAGGCACAAACTTAATAAATTTTCAATCACATATGCAATTGTTATAGGTGTGGTTTTTGATGTTGAAGTAGTGGAGCTCTCAGCATTATAACCAATGTTATTTGTATCATATGAGGAGGACATGTTTGAAGGTTTGATAAATTCAGTTGATTTTGACGAAGATAGCATAGTGTACTCGTCTATATATCCTATCCCCCTTTTGTCTCCAGCTGACTTTCCATAATCTAGAACTTTGTTCAACCTTTCACCTCCAATTGTTAACCTCCTTACTACTTTACTACTTTATTTAATTGTTCTAGTTCTTGCATAAGATTCTTGTTTTCCTGTTTTCTTGTTTAACTCTACAATACTGAAATTCAAAGTATTATTTTGTTCTTGCAAAATATTCTTTTCTTCTTTTCATTTGTTTGAAAATATTTCATGTACCTTAAGCTGTTCATTTAACCTTTATTTTTTCACTTTTAAACTAACATTCTTTTTTATGGCTCTAGCACCTTTAGAGAACAATTCTTGAAAACTTTTAACATTATATTCATAAAGAAAAGAAGATAATTTTCTCAACATCTAAGCTATCACCCTTAATAAAATAATCCATAACAAGATCCTAAGCACACTTAGTGTATTTAATGACATACTCGGATACCAAATGAAAAGTTTATTCTTATTTAGTTATGGATCTAGTTATCTAATTAGAAAAAGTATAACAAATTAATTTTTTGCAAACAGCCAGACATGCATTCGCATGTAAATAAAATAAAGTGGAAAATAAAGATCAACACATAAGATTTTTTGGCAAAAACAAACTCGACCACACTAATGACCTAAGAGAGAAACCACCGGTCCATCAGACCATCTAACTATCCACTATAAAAATAGGCATCCAATTACAAGTGTAGGACTCAAACTACCTACCAAGATAATACCTCCAAGTAATCTACTTACAAGACACTACTTTCATTATAATATCTATAAGAAATACATTCGGATCTGAGCCAACATTCCAATAAACTTGAGTCACATGAGTTAATCAAACCTATACTACTGTCACCTAAAAAATTAGCACATAACACAAGTGCAAGTGTGTGTCCTATAGCAGATTCAATAATGAACAACCCTAACTTGTTAATTTAAACAATATATCAAATAAATCAAAAGCAACTAACAACTTAAGATAAAGAGAATAAGCATATTCAAGCTATTAGGTGGTTGATTTCAATTGCGTGCTTAGGTTCATATTTATAGAATATTTTGAAGCACTTTAGGTCAAATTAAAATTACCATCTTGTCTATAAAATTAGCTAAATGAGTTTTAAGAAATAAGAGAAATATAGTAAAAGGTCAATCCAATTTGTATTAAAAATAGGTTTTAAAATCAAAGCCCTGGTCGCTTTATCGATAAAGTACATAGTTCGATTTATCGAATATCCTCTCAATCGATACACTGTATCAATTAATTAATTCTTAAAAACTTGGATTTATCTAGTCATTAATCTTGATCGCCTAGTTGCTACTCGATCGATTGAGTAGCCTATTTTCATATTGTTTATATGTATCTAATATGCAATCTAATGTGCACGGAAATAGAGATATACCTGAGATGTGATCGTTGAAGCTCAATAATTTATTCGACTTGAAATTATTATTTTAAAGTACACTTAGAAACTAAAATTATAATTACATGTTTGATTCACGAATATTACCAACACTCACATAAACTTTATAGAGTTATTTTTTCTGAATTTATTTTTTTTGAATTCCTTTTTTATTTTAATATTTTTAATAATTTTTCTTGTAATTTTTTATATTATATCTTTATTTTTCTAGGATCCTAAAATATTTTATTTCATAACAAATTTTACCATTTTCCTTATTTGTTTACATTCTTCTATTTCTTGACATTTAATGATTATACAATTCTTAATATTCTTATTCTTTCTCCTAAAGTATGAGGTATAGTTTCTCTATTTCTATTGTTATAGTTTTATATAATATTATAGGTAATTTTTGAAAAACATTTCCTTTTAGGTATCTTGCATAAAGGGTGGTAACCTATGATAATACATTTCATATTTACAAATAAGGAAATCTATATAACATATGTCACATATCTTCATGTTTGTCAAATGTTATTTATCTTTCTAAATTTCATATTCATTAAACTTAGTGATATGTCTACCTTTATCATAATAATTAATTCATTATATATTTCATTTACTAAAGTTTTTAGATATTCTAAACCCGCGAGAGAACTTCCTTGTATTTGTAAATATTGTTGTTATGTTAATTTTATAAACCAAAATTTTAACATTTTTGGTCATTTTATGGGCTACTAATACCTTATATGTTAAAGGGTTTGATTGTATGGTCGAATAAGTTTATATGATTATACTCATTCTATTAAATCATTCATCTAATTTTTTTTCTATCCGTTATACAATTTAAATTCTGGGGGAATAGTGCTTCTAGTTTCCCAATGTAAACCTTCTTCCATTTTAGGTTGAGGTTGTTGTTTTCTCCTATACAGAGGGTCCCTAATCTTTTCTTATTTCTTTCCTTACATGGATCAAATGTTTCCTCTTGATATGGTATTGGTAATATAATAGGTTTGAGATGTTTTTTTTCTTTATTCAAAGTTAGTTTCATTAACTATTGTTATATCCTTAACTACTGTTATATCTTGCCCAATGTAAACCTTCTTCCATTAACACGTAGTTTTTCTATGTCCATATTTTAAGGGTTCATAAATTATTTTTCTAATTCTTTTTTTATATTTTATTAAACTAAGATTATTACTTTTTCTTTATTTTTAGAATTTCCTTCACTTTTCTTTTCTCATTCTTAGGTATTAATGTATCAGATTTCTTAGGGCTTCTTCTTTTAATCCTGTTAATAGATCAAACTTGTATCCTGTAGTTTCATTGTTAATAGCTAGATATGTTGTTGTCATCCATTCTTAACTTTGTAATTTCCTTACGCTTATTTTTTAAAGAAATTATTTGAGTTTCATTTAGATCTTGTAAGGATTTAATGTTTAATTCATGTGTTGTTTCTATTTTTTCTTAAAAGAATTAATTTTTTCATTATAATAATTTGGTTACTTGATACGCTTATTAGACTGGTATTATCTTCTAATTCTATTTCTTATAATTTGCTTTTAAACATTATTTTTGGGGAAAATATAACATCATTATCTTATTCTCTTATTTTTTCATGGACTAAATATTTAATTTCTTTACTTTTTTTAGTTCTACTACCTCTTTGTTCCTTTAGGAGATTTCAACTTGGGAGTCTATAAATTTAATTATTATTAAATTACTTTTTCTCATTGGTATAAAAGATTTTTCTTTAATGTCTAAGTTTTATTTTCTAGTTATCTCAAAATCCGTTAGTATTTCTAGTTTTATTATTTGTTCTATTTCTTGGAATTTTTATCTATTACTATGAGTTCATTTTGTTTATGTATATAACTATTGTGGTTGCGTGTTTGTGAATATCCTTTTGTAGTGTACTAAAAATGAAGAGTTTTCTTATTTCATTAAATCTCATCAATCAAATTCATAAGCTAAACTTAATACTTGATTTAGACTTCTATCAATAATATTAATAGCAAATTTAGGATATGTCATAAATTTTAATATTTTGTATTCTAAGTTTTCATATATCATTCCTAACAAAGTATCTTTTCAGTATATCGATTCATTCTCTAAAATGTGTTTTTATTAATATTTGACTTTCTCTTAAATGAATGAATCCAAAATTCTTTTATCCTTTTAAGGATTGTTTTCTAGTTTTTTCATAATGATTTCTTTATTAATTAATGATATGTTATATCTATCTTTTGCCTATGTTATTGTAATACCCATTTATTTATTATTTATAGCATAATAAATTATATTTTTTCTTTAGAATATTTTTTTAATCTTACGAAAAATGATTCATTGGGTCTGTCTCCTTTCTAAATATTTAATTTTGATTTTTATATTTCTTCAAACCTTTTTGCTATATATATTTTTTGTAAAAATATCATGAGATATTTTGTGCTTCTATTTCCATTATTTTTTTTATTTCTCTTATTTATGCTATTTTTTAGGGGTAATATAAACACAATTACTTTGTTATTTTAATCATATTTATTTTATACTTAAGGTATGCGCTTAGTAATGTATGGTGGATGTAAGTCAAACTAGCCTTATAAAAGTACTAGTTTTCTCATATCACCAAAATTTTGATACACCTTAAAAAGATAAGTAAAAAGTTAATTCCTTACTTATCTTAAATAATTATTTTTAGATAATAATATTGTGCAAATAAAAGTCGAACATATTGATGATTAGGAATGATTTCACTTCTAATTATTAGGTTGTTATTGAGTTAATTGAAGTTAGCAATTCGAGATTTTTGGTTGACTGTGAAAAGGATAAAAATAATACAAAATAAATAAATAATAAAAGGGTGATTTTTGAGATCTAATAATAAGAAATATGTGTGTTTTTTAGGTATTTAACTAGTTTAATCTAGGTATTTGGGCTTAGAAGCAAATGGAGTTGTTAGATGATGGAAATCTGATGGTTCATGTTATGCCATGTGGCAACTAAAGGAATCAAGACATGCATAGGATTGTAGAGAGGCAAGGCGCACACACTAGTCTTGATTTGGACAAACGAATCATCGTTGAGCAAAGTGTTGGGTGGTTGAAGAAATTTAGAGAATAATGCATTGTTCAACGAGGTACTAGGTTTGCGATGCTTGGTTAAGGTGTCATTCAATTAGCGAGGCTTCAAAATGATGGAATTTTGAGTGGCATTTTTCTAAGTAAATCCATGGTCCATATGAGTTCATCCATTTGTCAAATAAAAATAAAAAAAATTCATAAACATTTCAATTTGTTTTTCCAAAAATTACAAAATAAACAATTATAGCATACAAAAACACTAAAATAAGTGAAAATATAAAAAAGTTGATATCTATATATATATTATCATTTATCAAACTCTCTCATGCATACTCTTTACTAATCTTCAAGTAAAGTCAAATATATAGTACAGAGAATAAGTTTTTTGATATTTCATATTAGAGACTTAACAATATTATGGTCTCGAGTTCTAATAAATATTAAATATTGTGTCTAGTCATCCATTTATTCTAACTATTATATTATAACGTTGTTCAAAGTGTATGTAATGTAGAATCAATCTATTAGTAATAGTCAAATCATGTAACTTAAACAAGTTAGAATATTCGCCTTGAGTGAATATGTTTTATCATCTAAAAAAAATAGTATTCACCTTGATTTTCGTAATACTTTGAGTTTCCCCTTTACATTTTCAATTTTTTTTGTAAGATTTCATTTCATAATTTTGAATGCATATTAATGTGTTCTATTTGTCTTTACGACCCTAAAGTTTAAATCATTGTTTATATTTGTGAAATTATTTTGATTCACATTTTAATAAATCATAGAAATTGAAATAAATTATTTTTAAGAAAATATTATATTTTTTATAACAAATTTAATTTTATTGAATTATTTTTAATTTTAATTATACGATAATATTAATATATGCTGCCTTATATCAAACTGTTTGATGTAATGTTATTTTTTTTTACAAATATAAGTAAATTCATATTTATAATTGAAAGATTGAAGTTAGTGTTATTTTGGGTTTAAGTAATGAAATCAGTTTATAGATTCAAAAATGAATGACTAAACTACCCATCATTCTTCACCAACACACCGATAGCAATAATTGCTATAATACTAATCTCAAATGGTAGAAATAATTGCAAGCGTTGTGATAAAAGTCTAAAATATCCACACCTAAATACATTATAACAAAAAATTTAAATTTATTAATGGATTAGGGATATATCATCATAATTGACTATTTTTTTAATATATTTTCTCATAAATAACATCATTATCATTTTAAACCATTTATATTATTTTAAAAAAAGATTTTAAGATTATTTAAAGTAGTTTTTTTAAAAAGAAGTACTAAAATTTTCATTTTTTTTATTAAATAAAAGAAACATCGTGGGATTTAAACTTATGTTAATGACAGTGAAGTGAGAAGTCATAACTAAAGTCCAATTCTAAGACTATTTAAAATAGTTAGTTACTAATTTTCTATGTCATTTTTAACTATGTTTTAACTCAATACTAAATAAGTAATAATTACTTTTAAAAATGGTAATATTAAATATATTTTTTGTTTTTATTTACAAGTTAAACTAACTATTCATTAAAAATAATGATATGACCATAATCATATGGATTATTGCCAAAACAAAAATGTAAGACTTTTTTATTATATCCCTAAATTTATTAAATTTTATCGACACAATGTTGAATAAAATTGTTATTAAGAAAAAAATATCGTATCAATATATAAGTTTATCCTTCATTAGGCTTCAAGGGAGAATTTTGGTTAGAATAAATATATTTTTATACCACCAAACTATAAAAGGTTGAGTAAATATGTCACCAAACTTTCATTTAATACTTTTATACCATTGAACTTTAAATTTATTACAAATATACCATATGTGGTTATCTTTAATGTGAATTAACATTTCAGTGTATGTAATGCCTTAAATACCCCTCACCCTCTCTGAGACCCTTCTTACACCTTACACTCTACCCTACACTTGCGACGAACCCCAAATTGATTCTCTTGCCTTCACACCCTATTCTCTTATTGTAGTCGCTAGCCATTACCCCTCAGCTAGTCAACACCCATCGACCTATTCTTGCGAAGCAACCCATTAAAAAATCAAATCCTCACGAAACCAAAAAAAAATATCTTCATCCTCGCGAGCCAGAAAAAAAGCCAATAATCATAAAAATTAAACCATGGTTGGTAGTCCAATTCCTGAACTGGTAGTTGATATTGACTTGCAAATAAAGGGAAATGAACCTTCTTACGATAGGTTTATTTCATAAATAGTTTCGTTTTTTTGGTTTATTTTTTACATTTTTTTGAGTGTGTGATTATTGAAATTAAAGCAATCAATATAAGTTTTTGGAAAGATTCTTTGTCCACTGGTTCTTTGTTTTTGTTTGTTTTCATTCTCTATGGTAACTATCACGAATGCAAATGGGGCGTAAGTTCGTCCTTTTTCTACAAGTGGGGTGAGGGGTATGTAATGAAGTGAGAAATTATTTTGTCAATATTTTATCAAAAGAAATCAATGGTCCCAAATATGTGGTCCTAATTTATACTAATGTTTTTTAATATAGCACCAATTGAAATTATGCATTAAGTTCACTGTATATTATTTTCTTGTTGCTCATAGAGAAAGTCTCAAAATAATTTACTATAGTCTATCAAGGTGGTAAATGGATTGATCAAGATAAAAAAAAGTGTATGTTAGAGGTGTAGTAGATTACTTGGATTATAGCAACGAGGACACTATATCTCTTGTGATTTTTGAGAAGTTAGAGTTGTTGCTAAGCTTAATGAGGCCAGTTACTTGGTTTTATCAAGTACCATGGGTTGATTTTACGGGTCTTGAAATCAACACTAATTAAGTTGCTTGGAAATTATGTGATAATATACCAGAAAATCCAAGAGAGTTTGATGTTTATACTGTGTGTAAGAATGGTGTAGGGATTGATGCATATAAACTAATACATTCATTAAATGTCCTACCAGCTAAAGAACTTCAAGTTCAAAAAAATGCAGTTTACTGAAGCTGATGTCTAACAATTAGATGAACTTGAAGTTGAAAATGATGGTGTGCAGCTTGAAGGATCTCAAGCTAAACAACATGAACCTCAACAAAGTACACTTAAAAGGAATAGGGTGAATAAGTGTAGCTAAAAAGAAGGCCATGTTTTATACTCCCAAGGATAAGGGTAAAAGTAAAGTTGTTGATGCACCTAAATAGAAAAAAAGAAAAAGAAATAGTAGGGATAGTTCTTAGAGTAGGAAAAGAAAAGATATAGATGATGTGAATGTGACAAATGAAAATGAACATACTGAAGAAGAACATAACTTCTTATTTTTTGAAAGTTACTTTGAAGGAGATTTGGATGATGATAGGTTGTATGTAAAAAATGTAAATTTTGATTATGAAATTAATACAATGGTGGAAAAAGATGTAGTGGTGTATGATTATGGTGACTCTAGTTATCTAGAAAGTGGTTTTGAGGATAGTAATGAAGAAATTGGAACCAAAACTAAAAGTGTTCCAATTTTCAAGGAGAGAGTTGACTTTAAAAACCCAACATTTTGTTTAAAAAAGCAATATCCCTCGAAGGACGTGTTGAGAAAATCCATCCAGTTGTATATTGTTAAACACTTAATAGATATCAAGTTTAGACACTTAGATAAAGTAAGGTTGATGGTTATATATAAAAGTGAAGAATGTGGTTTTTGTATTTCGGAAAAGATCATGAATGATAACATGACATTTGAGGCAATTATATGTAATTGAGAATATGAATGCACACGGTCACATTCTACCAAATATGTAGCACCTGATTGGATTTTTGATGAATTTATTGAAGACTTTAGAAACAATCCTAAGAGTTTTAAAGCATGTGTAACTGACAATGCAAACAAATACTTTGGTCTGACAATACCAAGACATAGAGTTTATAGAGCTAACAAGAAAGCTAAAATTGTGATTAATGGGTTCCATGAAGAGAAATATGCAAGGACATAGTATTATGTTGAAGAGATAAAAATAACTAACATAGGATCAACTATGAGGATTAATTTTGAACTGAATTCCAAGAATGAACCACGATTCAAAATATTTTAAGTTTATTGGCAGGTTACCAAAAGGGTTTCTTAGAAAGGTGTAGAACAATCCTTGGATTCGATGAGTGTTTTTTGAAGACAACTTATAAAGCACAACTACTTACTACAATTTCAATTATTGGTAACAATGTAATATTTTCAGTTGCTTATGCTGTTGTTGAGAACGAATGTGAAGAGACATGGGATTGGTTTCTAAGACAAGTAAGGGACGATCTTTGGATAGAGAATATTTTTAATTGGGCAATAATATTAGACAAGAAAAAAGGGTTAGTGTAGTATGGGTGTGTACAAGTGCTTGTGTGAGTGTGGGTGTGGGTGTGGGTATGGGTGTGGGTGTGGGTGTGGATATGGGTAGGTGTTGGTGTGTGTGTAAATATGTAGTATATGAATTCAATGTATGTGTGTGTGCAGGTGTTGTGTGGGTGTGTACAATGTGTGTTGTGTGTTGGTGTGTGTATGTATGTAATGTGTATGTGCAGGTGCTGTATGGATGTATACAATTTGTGTTGTGTGATGGTATAGGTATATGTAACGTGTGTTGTGTGCTGGTGTGTGTATGTTCTGTGTGAGTGTGTGTAGTTTGGTTGTGTACTTCTATGGGTATATGTGATGTCCCAAAATTATATCAATAATTAAAACTATTTTTTGTATTCATGTTAGAAAAAAAATCTTTTGGTTAGAGTTCAAACCAGATATGTGCAAGTCAAGAGAGTGGAGAACAATGATAAGTTATTTAAAAGTTATGGTTTTTGTAATTGCAAAATGTAATGATATAAATTCTATGATTTGTATGTATGAACAATTTGAAATTAAGTTGATGCAAACTATTTTTTGTTTGGTTAATGCAAATGCATTATAGCATTATTTATATGTAAAATCAAGTACTTAAAGTTGTAAATGGAAATTATATGGAAAATCTATCAAATATATGGCCGAAGTTGATGCTTCGCATTTTGTAATTTCAAAATGTAGGTTTGTGTTTTTATTCATACGATGTTAAATTACATTAAACCACCTAAATATTCATTATACAAAAACAGAGGTATAAAATTTTGTTATGCAAAAACAGGGGTTACATTCCATGAGGCTAATTAATAATAACTTATATTAAACTAATAAATACACTACATAAAATATAACTAATAACATTAAACTACTTCAATGTTATATATAACTTTATGGACAAAATAACGCATAATAAATTAACCAACTATCCTTCTTAATATGCATGCCCCTTATCAATTAAGGTAACATTTTTATTGACTATGAATTTTCTCCATTTTTCATGATAATAAATAACAACAATATTGCTACGCCACAAATAAATAATGTTTTCATCTTAAAATTTGATTCGGTCTTCACTTTATGAAAGTTTATAAAATATGGACCTAATTAACCTAGAAGGGGTAAATAGATTATTTTTAATTTTTACCAATTTATAATTTAATAACCTAAACAAAGCGACCAGACATACAATCATTTGTAAAAATAAAGTGCGGAAATAAGAGAATAACACACGATATTTTTAGGTAGAAACAACCTAGGCCACAACCACGACTTAAGAGGAAAACCACTGGTCCATCAAATCACCTAACTTTTCACTATGAAAATCAAATATTCATGTAAAAACTCAGTCTTATGCTACCCTTCCTAGGATACTGCCCCAATGTACTTTACATACGAGTCCCTGCTCTGTTTTCACTGTTTCCAACATTAGCGTGAGTGATTTCTAGACCAACGTTCCAATAAGCTTCCCGCCAATCAGATACGTTTCCAAATTAACTGCAAAATGGTTAGCATAAAAATACAAGTGCACGTGTGTGTTTTAGAACAGATTTAATAATAAATAATCATAACTAGATGATTCAAAACATATGCCACTTAAATCAAATCAACAAGTAAACCTAGAGTAAAAATATCAATCACGAGTTTAATAAAAATCGCTTATTTAAAGATTAATAATCAAATCAAATCATTATGATATGACAAAAACAATTATTTGATCTAATAATTTAAGAACAAAAATAAAGAAGAAGGAATAAGAACATATTATCAAAATATCATAAAATAATTAGGCTTATTAATCAATCAAACATAACCACCAATATTTGATTGAAACAATGGGCAATATGTTTTATTTATAGGAAAAATTAAAATTCTTAATCTTATGTAGTTGATAAATATATTTTCTATTACAAATAGAATTAGTAATACTCATTAATTAAGAAGACTTCTATATGATTGATAAATATCTTTTCTATTACAAATATGATTAGTAATACTCATTGATTAAGAAGACTCCTATTTAAAGAAGAGTTCTTTTAAAATATTCTCATTAATCATGAAGATTCCTATTTAAAAAAGAGCTCTTTTAAAGTATATTTTATGCTAAAGATTTAAGCTATAATTTAGAGTATATCTTATCTAATATTTTAGCATATATATTATTTTATATTTTAGCAACAAAAACAATTCCAGATTTTTAAATATGTGATATTAAATGCATAAATGTAATCTTATGTGTCATAATTATCAAAGATATACCTGAAGTATAATTATCTGGAACTCGAGCATTTTTTTGACTTTTCTTGATAGACTTGATAGTAGACCTAAAAAATAATTTTACAGATAAATATTTTGTCCACAAAAATAGCCAATACTCATAATCCTTACACTTTGAAATTGCAAGATTTATTCAGCTCACTCAAACCCAATATCACTTCTTCTAATCTTGCATTATGTTCTTTAAGATTATTAATTTGTAACTTCAATTTTTTCTCAATTCTTCCCTTATTGAAATTTGTTCTTCCTTTTGTCGAATCCTCCTCAGTAATCCAAGTATAACTTTCTTTGCTCTACCACATATTTCTTCATTAAACCAACTAAAGTATTTACAATTCTATTTTCCTATAAAATTGAAGAACAAAAACTAATAAATTTGTGTGTATTCAAATAATTTACTTACCCCATAATTATGACAACCCCAAAATATTTTTTCCTAAATTGTCATTAGTCCATGACATGAACATTTTGCTCGGAATACCATATTAACAAAGGAGTCATGGTTTAATTTTCCTGATTTTTGGTTGTTTTGTCTTGCTAGCGAGTTTTGTGATTTTTGGTTTATTTGTTTAACTCACGAAGATGATGATGTCGTTTTTCTGGTTTCATAAGGAAGTGGTTTTTAGATGAGTGGCTTTGTGAGGCTGGGTCGAGGGGTGTTGACTGGTTGAGAATGGTGGTTGGTGGCGATATTGAGAGGCGAGGTTGTTAAGGCAAGACAAATAATTTGGAGTTCGTTTAGGGGTTCAGGGTAAGGTGTGAAATGCGAGAGAGGGTGTGAGAGAAAGTGAGGAATATTTAGGGCATTACACATACTAAAACATTTAACTCCTGTTAAAGATAACCACGAATGATATGTTTGTAATAATTTAAAAGTTCGATAGTATAAAAGTATAAATAAAAATTTGATGATATATATTTGCAACATTTTTATAATTTAGTGGTATAAGAATTTATTTACTCTTTTAGTTAGCTTTTTTTTTAGATGTCCTTGGTGGAACTTTAAAGCTCGAATTAGATGAATGTCATGGATAATATTTTTGGTTAAGGATATTGACAATGATGGTTTGAATTTTTTTTAAGACATTTTAAAAAAAATATTAATTACATTATATATTCTCTTTTGTAGTGACGGTGTTTCTCGAATAAACGACCATCATTGCAATGGTAAATAGCCAAAGAAAAAAAAAATCATCGTTGCAATAGCCCTCTATTATTATTATTATTATTTATTAATTACCTAAGCAAATGTTTTTTGTTATTTATCTAACTCATTAAATCTTGCGTAAAGAATCAGTTATTTAGAATTAAAACGCTTGAGTATTTTCTTAATAACTAATATTAATATAAATAGTAGATATGAAAGGATTCATCACGCTGTAAATGATTAGAATATATTGCAATAATTTTAAGTGAATCAATAATTAATATAAATATTGAAATTAAATTTATCATTGTCTCATTCATGACTTAAGGCAATGCTCTTCGAGTAACCTAACAGCTAAGAATATATACCATATTTCTTATGAATATTTATCATTTTATTTGTTCTCTATATTGCAGGAAGGTGTGACGTGCGTGCATCAGGTCAAATGCTCCATAATAGTAAAATATTAATTGTTTATTAGGTAGTTTTTACTATTAACTTTGAACGCAGCAAAGCAGAAGTTTAGTCAAGCTTTGTTCCTTTTGTATTGTTTAGATGTAACTCGATGATGTTTTTTATCAATATTTTAGGTGGGTGTAAATAATATTGAATCGTTGGTATCTTTGAATTATTATTATTTTTGTTTTGGTATCATCTTTGATCCCTATTTTCAATTTAGATCACTAATATATTTTTTTTTCAAAATTTATCAATAATCTCAATAAATTAAATAGTACAGAAGTAATTAATTAAATTTTTAATTAATAATATTAAAATAATATATTTTATTTTTAATTTATTATTTTTTATAAAACTAAATTACACCAATTATACTCTATTGACCAAATGACGCAAATGAAATTATCTAAGTGACATCTATGGTCTTGCACGCTCCCAATATTTTAAAAGAAAGCATTAAAATGTTGTTTTTTCTTAATTGATTTTTTTACTAAAAGTTAAAATCCTAAATAACACTATTTATAATCTAAGTGATCAAATAACACAAATGACTTAATCTAGAAATCTACCCTAATCTCAAAACACATTAACATGATTCAAGAAATATGTTTCATTGTTTTGCTTTTTTTATTTTTCTTAACTATGGACGTAATATTGAATATTTAACAAGGTTCGTAAAGACTAGTTTTCGTAGAACAAATATTTGTATATAAATTTATTTTCTAACTTGCTATTAAGTCTATCAAGTAAAGTTGAATAAACGTTAGAGTTTAAATTATTTGTACTTTAAGTATATCTTTTATAACTATCATAGATAGAATTGTATTCATTCATTTATTAGTACATGTTTACAACACTTGAATTATTTTTATTAATAAAATATTTATTTAAATTTGAGTCAATTTATAAAATTATTAATTATTTTTTTTCTTAAATGTGTTTTAATATTTTTAAACTTATTATTTTATGAAGACTTTTAATAAATCTTGGATAATTAAGCACAAAATAAATTTATCTTAACACTGCTACCATCCATGTATATACACATATTAGGGTTAAATAGGGGTATGTGGAAACTAATCAAGATATACATAGTCAATAGAGCAAGACCGGTGACAAGAGGTTAATTAATTCTCTATAAACCTCTTTAACATCAGCGGCAAGAAAAAGGTGAATAAGGGCATGTACATCAGATGAGACTAATGGATTGGATCACTATTTTATCTTTCTTAATCAATCAAATATAAATATAGACATCCATCGCCTCTCATATAAAAACACGAAGTTAACATCTCGTTATGGTTGGTGACTTACTAAACTTAATTAGGCCATATTGAACTTTTTAAACTTTATCGCCCAATTTGTTTTATATTTACATGTTTATGTTTATATAGTTTTTTTTATTAGGATATTTCATATTTAAATCAAATAATTGTACGAATAATTATGATTATTTTGATTTAATTATTAAATTTTAACGAAATTATTTTTATTAAACTTGTACTTAATCTTCTTACTCTAAGATTTGCTAATTAATTTGATTTATTTGTACTTAAACGTTTGGTTTTCATAGTGGAAAGTTGGGTGGTACGGTAGACCCATGATTTTTCTCTTAGGTCATAGTTGTGGCCTAGGTTATTTCTACCTAAAAATATCTTATGTTATTTTTTAATTTTTACACTTTACTATTTATATACGATTGTATGTATGATCGCTTTATTTAGGTTATTAAGTTATAAATTGATAAAATCTAAAAAATAACTTATTTACCCTTTCTAGGTTAATTAGGTATGTATTATAAACTTTCAATTGATATCAAAGTCAACACTAGATACACTTAGTGTTATGCCTAAGGATTTTTATTATGGAATATTTTATTAAGGGTTATAGATCAGATGATAAAGAACTTAAATATTCTTTTTTCTCTAAATATAATGTTAAAAATTCTAAAGAATTATTTTTTAAATGTTTTAGAGCAATAGAAGAGAAATAATAGTTTAAATGTAAAAATAGAAAAGTTAAATGAACAACTTGAGACACATGAAAACTTTTCTAATTAATTAAAAGAAGAGAATAATATTTTACAAGAACAAAATAAAGCTTTGAATTTTAGTCTTGTAGGTTTGAAAGAAGAAAATAATAAACTTGCTGCAGATAATAAAAAGCTAATGCAAAAGCTCATAGAATCTTGTAAAGCAAGGAGAGACTTAATATTGGAGCTCAATGGTTGGATAAAATTTTGAGCATGGGTAAGTCACATGGTGATACACTTGGCCTTGGTTATATAAAAAATGAGGGTTTTACACCTTCAACATCAAAGACTATATTTATAAGGCCTGCTCTACTCATATTGTTACTACTTCTACACAAAAAAACTATTGCACCTATGGTAGAAAAAACCGTTAAGTATTTACCTGTTTGTCATCATAATGGTAGGAAATGTCATATAAGACCAAAATGTAGACTTTTTATGAATACTCTTGAACTTAATAATTTTTTCCATGTTTCACATAGTAGGATCCATAACCATCATCCATTTATGCATGTTGCATCATATTCTAGGATGAATGTAAATTATAATAACATATTCAAAAGTTTTACTAGAAAATATGAAGTCTTAGGTTCAAAAAGGCAAGTTAAATTCAATACTTTTAATGCTAGAACTCATTATCATCATCCTACTATGCATATTGCATCTTCATTAGGGATGAATGTCAAAAGTATAGTTAAGTCCAAGAACATGCCTATGAAACCTAACATAGTTGAGTCCCAACCCAAAGATATAGAGAAACCAAAATGTAAGAAATTTTGGTTAGGAAATATTTTTTGGGTCACTTGATCATCTTTTATTATTTCACCTAGGTACTTTTGTTAGAGGGCTTAAATGACCCTAGGTGAGCAATTTTTATTGTTTTTATTTTACTTATTAGTTAAAAAAATTTAAAAAATAGAATCCTTTTTTGGCCCATAAGGTATTAGACTTATTCAACACTTACACACATACCACTTTATTTTTAGTGGCTTAACTTGTTTTTATGTTTATTATATAAATGATTCTATAATTTTAACGTATATGCATATATATCTTTTACATGTGATGATCGTTGTTGACATTAGGACTTCAACTATGTTTTAACTTGTTTTGATGATTGATGTACACATTCACACACTCACGTATGTTATGCTTGAAGTTTATGAATTATCTTGAAAGACATTAGAACTTCAACTAATCTTAACTATAAAATTGTGTTGAGTTATATTTCTTGCTTTCTAAATTTTTACCATAGTAAGGAACCTACTGTGATGTGTGAAGCTATCACAGTGAGCAGAAATGGCTACATCATAACTAGTATGAAAGTTATCATGTTAGGTTTATGGCTCGTACATGTAAAAAAGGTTGTGTAAAAATAAATTGCTTACAAAAATGTATTTGGTATGCACATAAAAAAGAGCCAATAGAGGTTTAAAATAATTAAATAATCATCTGCCTCATTTATAAAATAAAAATAATTTTTTTTAAGTATTTTCTTGGTAAATATATTTTCTTTTCTGATATTGAAGACTTAATAAAAAATTTACATGATAAATGATACTTTTTTCCTTAGTCTTTCTTGATTGATCATAAATTTCTTAATTGACATATTTGTGGAATTTAAACATATATACTACTCTTAAGTAAATATCAATATGTCATTATATATGCTAAGTGTGCTTGCATGATTCTTCTACTCTACTTGCTTATTTATACAATATATAATCAAAAGTTAAGTTAAAAACGATTTCTCAATTGATTATATGCTTGTTTGTGATTGAACGAGTTTATTACCTTATGTGGCTATTTATGAAAATTAAAAAATTAAAAAATATATTTTTTATTTATTAACATTTTCTTCTTATTTATTAACTAATTAATTGATTTTACAATTGGGGAGTTATAGAACTTAGGAGGAGTTTAAACCACATTGTAATTTTGCATTAATTTGCTTTTACATTACTCTTTTATCTTTAGGGGAGTTTTGTTTCATGACTTTGTCAAATATTTTGTCCTTTTTGAATTCCAAAAAGGGAAAGAGTGATTCATTATTTCATTTTATGTTTCATATTCTTATGCATATAAGAGAGAACATATTTAAGGTAAGAATGTTTTGTATCATTTCGTTTTATGTTAAGCTTAATTGGTATGAATGCATGCATACATTATTGTTCTTTACACTTTGTTTATTTCTAAGTAAATTGAACTAATGTACAATGAGACTTTCAAGCAAATCGTATGTTTTTTCTATGTCATTTCAGTTACTTACAAGCTTGTGAAGTTATAACGGAGATGGATTCATCGGACCATAGGTTACTTCTAATATGAAGTCTAAGACATCAATGTTTTTCACTTTATTCCTATGAGTATCATGTAATTAGAGAGAGCTTTTGTCACACGAAAATACCAAAGGGAAAGTTTGTAAGGACCATGAGTGTTAGTTATTTTTGTAGATAAAATATTTGTATGTAAATTTGTTTTTAAGCTCGCTATCAAGTCTATTAAATAAAGTCGAAGAAAATCGAGAGTTTCAAATAATCGTACTTTAGATATATCTTTTATAACTATCACACATAGGATTACACTCATTCATTCATCAGAATATGTTCATAACACTTGAATTATTTTTATTGATAAAATATTTATTTAAATTTGAGTCAATTTATAAAATTATCAATTAACCTTTTCTTAAATGTGTCAATATTTTTAAGATATATCTTAAAATTGAATTATTATTTTATTAAGAATTTTAATGAAATATTACTATCATATATATATATATATATATATATATATATATATATATTATGGTTAAATATGGGGTTTGCCGAAACTAATCAAGATATACATGTTAACAGAGCAAGAGCGACGACAAGAGGTTAAGTAATAGGGGTCAAAGATTTATTAGTTGATTTAATTTATTTGATATATGTTTTGAATCATTTAGTTAGTTGATTTGATTTATTTGATATATGTTTTGAATCATTTAGTTATGATTATTCATTATTAAATATGTTCTACAATACACACGATCACTTGTAATTTTTGTGCAAACCCATGTTTGTAGTGTTCTATGAAAGTGTTTGATTGTCGAGGAACTGATTAGAACTTTGATCTAGATATTGCTAAGGCTAATTTTGAAAAATATGAAAACATAATAGGAGGTCAAAAGTTAGATATATTGGGGAAGTATTATAGGAAGGGTAACATAAGACCGAATATGTTAATAAACGTTTTGTTTCATTGTGGAAAATTAGATGGTTTGATGGACCGGTGATTTTTTTCTCACATCATGATTATGACTAGATTGTTTCCACTTAAAAATGTGGAGTGTTATTTTTTGAATTTTGTAATTTATTATTTACATGTGATTGCATGTTTCGTCGCTTTATTTAGATTATTAAGTTATAAATTAATAAAATCTAAAAATAACTTATTTATTTCTTCTAAATTAATCAAATTGATTTTATAAAATTTTAAGGTTGATTTTATGAAAGGAATATCCAAATTAATCTTCTATCAAATGATCAAAGAACATAGATCTAAGTGCATGTAAGGTTATAATTGACAATATATATTAAATTTTAAAATAAAAATACAAACATTAATGCACTAATACAATTTAAACTTTTAAATTCAGCATCCATGTTTTATTGAAAAAATGCGTTTCCATTAAAATACAAAAACATAAATGTTTTGTAATTATAAATTCATGTCCAAATTGTTTTTATTTTTACAAAACAAAAAAGTATAAATTTAATTCAAAAAATTTGTGCTACTCAATGAAAATTTAAAAAATATTATTTCATTTTCATCAAAGATATTATATAACTTTGAAGAAATATGATTTAAAGTACTTTGTTTTGATTTTGTGTCCGTTTGTGCACAAGTTTGAATATGAGATAAATTTTATCAAAATATTTTTGTTTTATAAATTTACATAATAACTTCAAATAAATATATTTATTTATCAAAATTAGTGTATATTTGAAATTTTAATTATTGTTTAATTTACATATTTTATCTTAGTATTTACACATTAATCATACTCAATGCACGTGTGTTAGATCAATCCCAAACATTTTAACGCCTATTATGAGGTTCAGATTCTGAAGTTGAGCTTAAGTTTTTGACCCTGTATTCTTTAGGATTGACTTTGAGCGTTGATAGAAGCTTGGAAAATATGACATTTTATGTTTAAGAATTGCACCTCAAACTCTCATACATCTGTCATGCATAAAACATGGTAGGGACTCCCTTTAGAAGGCATTCAAAGTTGGTTAACAAAGAAACTAGGGCAACTCAGAGAGATCCCACACCAGTACTCGAGGAAATCAGAATGAAATATAACCTTCACCATCAGGAGATGGATCGTCAACTTCTAAAGTTAAGAAAGGAGCTTCAGGAAGCTAGAAGAGAGAACGAGACACTACGGTCCCAATTAGGGGGAAGAACGGTGGATGATCAAGCACTAGACGGATAGAAAAATAGAAGGCCATGCTCAGATCGAGCCATACCAAATAGAGCCGAAAGATAAACTAAACCCCCATTCTAGCTCGGTGAGACTCAGTGATGAACAATGGATTCAGGATAAGAAAAGTTGGGAGGCATAATTTCAAGCACTAGAGAAGGCCAACTAGAAGCAAGACCAAGCTTTGAAGGTAGCAATCGAGAAACATGAAAAGGGTAAAAGTGCTTATGATATGGATAGAGATTGTGAACAATTGTGTATCTCCCCTTTTTTTGACGAGATAGAGAATGATGAGCCGCCAATCAAGTTTATCACTCTTAAATTCCCTGACTATTTTGGGACAAAAGATCAAGTAACACATGTGCAACACTTCAAAACAACCATGGCTTCTATGAGCCTAACCCAAGGAAAGTGAGATTCCATGATGTGCAAACTGTTTGCAGCCACCCTCTATGAAGGTGCTAAAAAATGGTTCAACAACTTGGCACTCCAATCCATAATCTCACTTCCTCAATGGAAAATTGAGGAATACATGAAACAATTCAGGGAGGAAAAATTGGAAATCTCTGATTGTCCTAGCTCTATTTCCATAAAGGCTTTTAGACGAGGTCTCTTGAATAATTTTGATCAATTTGTGGGATTAACCAATACTATGCCTCATACTCTAGAAGAAGCTTATGGTGATGCAAGTAAGTTAGTCAATCTAGAGAGAGAACTTAGGTAAGTAAAAAGCTAGCATGCTAACCACGAGGGCATGACGGATAAGGAGAAAAGAAGGATGAGCCCAAACAGGGCACAAGAAAACAACAAAAGCAAGTGCTTTGCATTAAATAATAAAGAACCCGTACCATGGTCAAGAAATAGAGGACCTTAGGGGAGGTCACTCTCTCCTTTTAGGGGGCCCTCTTTGAGAGTAAACTTGGCTCAGGCCGTACTAAGGATGAAGGAGGAACCCAATGTCGAGTGGCCACCAAAGATGAAATCCCCACTTAGGGACACATCCAAATGGTGTGCCTTCCATAAGGATATGGGCCACGAAATGATGGATTGTCGACACTTGAAAAAAGAGATGGAAGAATTGTTAGCAAGGGGATACCTGAAGGACCTTATCATAGGAAGTGGAGATCAGAGAAATAAAAAAAAGATAGAGATGCCAAAAATATTGAACCTTTCAGATAGTAGAAGAGAGCTTCACAAGGAAACATATCATACATAGAGGGTTTGGGATCAATGGTGTCTTAAATAACTCACACAAAAGGTTTGTTAAATAATTATGCAATGCTCCATGTATACGCCTTAGACAAAAGAAGGCCTACTGCAAAAATTAATTTTAGTGAAAAGGACGAGACATCGACCCATCATGAGGACCCCTTAGTAATCACTTTGAGGATTGGATCTTGAGATGTCTGTAGAATAATGATTGATATAGGAGTTTGATTAATCTATTTTTTTTAGCACCACTAGTGATCTAAGAGTAAAGAACCTTGAAATTGTCAAGATAGAGCTTCCTCTTGTGGGATTCCAAAGCAGAACCACCTATGCCAAATGAACGGTAGTGTTACCTGTTATGGCGAAATGAGTAATAATAATGACCAATTTTGTAATCATCAATGCCTCAGCTCATTACAACACCATCTTGGGAAGACCTTAGATATATAAAATGAGGGTAGTTCCATCCACCCTCTATCAGGTAATCAAATTTCCCACTGATGAGGGCCCAGAGGAGATTAGAGAAGACCAGGACAAGGCTAGAAGCTGTTATAGCGCTACTATGAAAGAAGTTTCCCAAGTAGTAATTACCGAGAGCTCTCCCTTAAAAGAGACCAAAAATAAAAGACTTGATGAGGTCATTCAACCTAAATAATGTAAGAGAGATCTCAGCGGAAGTTAAAGGTGAGAACCACCCTTTAAAATTTAAGGGGGACTTGACAATGGAGTTGGAAGAACAGTTATCATAGTTCCTTAGATCTAACATGGATGTCTTTGCATGGACCCTAATTGATATGCCTAGAATTGATTTGGAAGTCATGACTCACCAATTAAATGTTAATCTAGAGGCTAGACCCATTAAGCAATGAAAAGAAAATTCCCAAGAGTAAAGAATGAGATAATCAAGCACCATCTAGCTGCCCTTAAAGAAGCTGGAGTCATAAGAGAAGTCAACTACCTTTCATGGCTGTCAAATGTGGTCTTGGTCAATAAATCATATGGGTCATCTTGCATGTGTATGGCCTTCACAGATTTAAATGAGGCATATCCCAAGGATTGCTTCCCCTCCCAAGTATTGATCAACTAGTAAATGCATGTGCCGGATTTGGCCTAATGAGTTTTTTGGATGTATAATCTAGGTACCACTAGATAAAAATGCACCCCCAAGATAAGGAGAATACGTCTTTCATCATAGAAGAGGGAACAATTCTATTATAAGAGGATACCATTCGAATTAAGAAACACGGGTGCCACATATCAACGTGTAGTTAACAAGATATTTGAGAAGTAACTCTGAAGGAATTTATAGGCATATGTAGATGATATGAAGCCACCTTATAGCCTTAAGAGAATCCAGCAGCTAAATGGTAGGATAGTAGTACTCAATAGGTTCATCTTTAAGTGCAACAATAAATGTATGCCCTTATTCAAAATGCTAAGAAAGGATACATCAGTCTTTTGGGACAAGATCTATGATAAAGCCTTTAAAAAATCAAGAATTATCTAAGAAACCCCTATCTTAGCTAGCCCTCTCTACTATGTCAGCCAGGCTCTGATAGATGCCCAAAGTAGGTATCCAACAATTGATAAATTAGCATTCGCTCTCAAAGTTAGTGCACGAAAGTTGAGGTATTACTTTGGCTCATACACGATTGTAATGCTCAATTTTCACCCACTCAAAAGTGTCCTAACAAGGCTAGATGTAGTATAAAGGCTAGCGTAGATTTCCATAGTGTTGGGAGAATATAATATTAAATATATGGCTATAACAACCATCATAGGGTAACAGTGGCCGAGTTTGTGGCTGAGTTCAAAAAGTGGCCAGAAGTCATCAATGAGGAGTAAAATAAAGTGTGTGAGGTGGATAAAAAAGAGACCCCAATTTGGTTGGTGTTTGTTGATGGAACGTACAACTTCAATGGTGCAGGACTAGAGGTAGTTATAGTTGACCACACCAACAACTGTTTTGAGTACGTAGTAAGACTTGATTTTCAAGCATCTAATAATGTTTTTGGTTCTATGACTACAAAGAAACTAGGAGAAAATGGGGTCACCCTACATAGAGATTCCAGGATAGTAGTCAACCAATTTTTGGGGACATTTGACGCTAGAGATGGAGAGATGAAGGGGTACTTAGTGAGATTAAAGAAGGAGTGCTCCAAATTCTCCATGTTTGAGATCAAACAAATAGCTCAAAATGAAAATGGTCATGCTGATACTTTAGCCACTTTGGCATCGGTACGCGAGACCAAGCATAATCGAGAGGTGATAGTAATAATCTTATTAGAGGCATTGTTAGAGGAGGCCGAAAGAGAAGTTGGGTGTATGGATTCTCTTGCTATCCCATGGTTCATCCCAATCCATAACTTCTTGGAAAGAGAGGAGCTACCCGAAGATAGAAAGTCCACAAAATAAATCAGAGCCAAGGTAGGACGGTATATGATAAAGCACATGAGGGAGATTGTGGTTCACATTCAAGAGTGAGGAGGTTATCACAAGAGATTATAAAAAAGGCTATTATTTTCTTACTATGCTAGTAGATTACACAAAATATACCCAGACATGCAATAAATGCCAAAGGTTTTCCCCTTATCACACACTCCCCCAAATTTCATGAAAAGGGTGATGATTCCTTGGCCTTTCTACAAATGGGGTCTTGACACAATATGACCCCTACTCATAGGAAAGGGTCAAAAGAAGTTTCTACTTGTGGCTATCGATTACATCTCAAAATGGATAGGAGGAGAACCTCTAGGTAGAATATAGAAGGAAGAGGTGATTCGGTTTATATGGAAGTCCATAATTTATAGTTTTAGCCTACCCAAGAGCTTATCATGGATAATTAGAGACAATTCACAGAACAATGTATCTAAAAATTTTCCCTCAAGTACAATATTAAGATGTGCAACTCCATGCCATATTATCCTCAAGTTAATGATCAAGCAGATGGGTGGAGGAGCTGTCTGGTATGTTATGGAATTTCAAGACTACCCCTCGAAGAAGCACTAAAAATACCATTTTTCCCTACTCTATAGGATGGAAGCTGTGATACCAACCAAGGTCACGATACCTACTACTAGGTTGATTTTAATAGAAAAACAAAATAAAATAAGTAGAGTAATTGAATTACCCTCGTAGAGGAGAAAATGAATGAATCTCTAAAAAGGATGCCCGAGTAAAAGAGGAGGATATCAAATTATTACAATATGACTGTGTGTTTCAAAAAAATTTCCAAGGGCGATTGGGTCCTTAGAAGGGTTTTCCCTAACAAGAGAGAATGGATGGTCGGGAAAATGGGCACTAATTCGAAAAGACTAATGAGTGTTGAGCGAAAACCAGCATCGCCGATTCTTGCCAATACTTTGGTTTTATATTTATAAAACTCTCGCAAGTGCACGAATCATTTCGAAGAAAATGATAAGTATACTCCCAAGGACGATCTAAGGAAGGAATGTATGTGGTTTTTAATTTATTATTCAAACTTTTAAAAACGAAATTAAATCCTAAACATCCTGTCACGATAGTTTGGTTTTTTTGTTTCTAATCTAATAACATAGAATAAACATAGATACAGATTCAATAAATATAATCTAATAACATAAAAATAAACATAGATACAGATTCAATAAATATTTATGCAAATTTTATCATTTATAATAGTGGAGTATTTATGGATATAATAACTAAATTAATTATGCTTGCTCATATTATCTAGGTTATTAAAGATATAAAGTGATAGTTTATTGATTCTCTTTTTTTTATATGAATACCACCTTTGGTAGGGTTATATATTCTTTGTTAACTAAACAAATAAATTAACACCTATGGGTGGGGTTGATAACTAATTTGGTTAATTAAATTAATTCATTTTTCTAAGAGATTGAAAATGAACAATTTAAATGCCACCTTTGGTGGGGTTAGACAGTTTAAACTTTATTCAAGGTGTCCAAATTAAACATAAGAATTTAATTATCCGAGTACTAACTTTCAAGTTTTAAAACCACTACTGAAAACATGTTGTCAATACATTTTCACATAATAATTCTTATAAAAACTTTTGAAATAGAGTTTCACTCTAACTACCGGGCGATTGTACCAACAAATAAAAGAGCACTACTCTAAATTAGACCGGATAACTAAACCTTAAAATCTAATTTTCAGATTTAAGTTTGTAATGAAAAATAATATATTTCTCTCTAACATTCTTAACATAAAATCTTGAATAAAAATAAAATCAATTCATTTTAGAAATTTTCACCTATTTAATATTTCGCAAGCATAACAACGTTATTATTATATCATGTTTACAAACAGCCAGTAGAGTTAAATTTAATCACAGACAAATTAAAGATAACATGTAAGAGTAAAGCATAAAAAATAACTGTAAAGAAAATAAAATCCTTACAAAACTTCGATGCTATTCCCGTTGCTGGAAAACCTCCAAGCGGAATTTGCACTCCCATTTATTGAATCAAAAAGCTAATAAATTACAAGAACATAACTAGTTCTTCTCAAAAAGTGAAGAACTCTAAAACTAAGAGAATTTAACTAAAAACTAAGAAAGAAACTAAGAAAAGCTTAAAAACTAAGAAATGAGAGAAAGAAAGAGAAGAGAAGAATGATTTTTAGGTGTGTTTTGAAGTGAAGGGAAGAGGGGTATTTATAGGTGAGGATGGAGAGAAAAAGTGAGTGAAATTTTTTAAAAAAAATGTGAAAACGCGGAGTGCAATTGCTGAGGTCATTGATGACGTCAGCGGGGCTCAGCACGGCAGGGCGGCGCGATTTTCTCATTTTTGACATTTTTGACCCATTTTGTCCAATTTTTCCATATTTGTTGACCTTTCCCCATTTATTTGTTAATATATTTGTGATGTATTGCTTCCAGTATTCCTCTTTGAGTCTTTAAGTTACGTTTTTAAGTGAAAATACCTGAAAAACAATAAAAAATACCCGTGATTCCGAAAAAGACAAATTTATATAAATATATGATAAAACATATAAATATATATATTTTTAATCAATTAATGTGCATAAAATAATGGTAATTTTAGTGCTTTTTGAGCACTCGTCACAACCCCCAACCAGCTTCTTGCTAGTCCCTTAGCAAGAGAAGCGATAAAAACTAAAAATTAAACTATCCTAAATCACTTTCGTGGATTGAAACGGTTGCATTTAGCCTATGCAACAAGCCTTTAAACCCCTAGGTTGCCCTAGTGGACGAGTTTGAGTCTCGTGAGGGTTTTCAGTAATGATACCCACAAACATTGAACTAAAAATATAAAAAAAACAATAAAAACAATCAAATCAAAAACTAAAATTACAAAAAAATTAATTTAAGAATAAAAGAAAACAACATATCACAAAAATGTCTCATACTTTTTAATCTGTTTTAAGATCATAATTAAAATCTCAAGCATAAGTTATTTTAATCTCTTTAAACAATCATGATTTATTATAATAATTAGTCGAAAATCATTTTCATATTTCATGTCAAATATGTATCAATTTAATTTCACCTAATTTGAGTGTCATGAATCAGAATTCGCTTCGGCTCTATTCCTTACAAGTCAATACTCTCAAAACACTGAATACTATGCGTTCAAACACTCATACTATTTTATATGCGAAAGAGTTTATGTATAGAAATGAACTAATATGTTCGCATATGTATAAAGAATAAAGGCTCAAAGTGTTATTTTAACATTGATCTCATGAAAGGAATCGAATGTATAAATTATAAAGATATCATATATAAAAATTATTTTCATGCATAAATCAAACTTCATTAAGAAAGAATTTCAAGATATATGCTTTTTACAAATAAAGAAATTGCAATGACTTTTTAGGGAATTACTTCCTATATCTTTCTTTTGTAATTAGCCTGTACTCACAACTTTGTAGGGAATGTGGGTCATATTATGTAGATGATACTATATATATATTTTTATCTCTCTATTTTTTTCTGTAGATATTTTTCAATATATGTATTTTTTAGAGAGTCAACCCATGTACAGATTGTACATTTTTTAGGATTTTGGTGAGTGGTTAATTTTGTGGCTTTTCTGTTTGATCTTGGTTTAGGTAACCCCAGATATGTCTTTTTTTTGTAGCAGTCATGCATAAATGAGATATAAGCATATACTATCAATTTCTACTCAAATCATTTAATCTAAGCAAAAATAATAATAAAAAATATATGATACTTTATTAAGATGAGAAAAAATTCATACATTCAATGCTAATACCTATAGAGATCATCAAAAAATTTGAATAAATAAGAAATATGTTTGGAGTAGAAAAAATATATATTTCACTCTCAATAAAAGAAATTAGGCTCAAATTATATCTCACAAGGGTAGTCTCCACTAAAAAAAATCATAAACACCGATTTTAGGTTTAATATAATTTCCACATTTTATCAAGAAATACTAGTTATGACAAAAACTAACTAATTATCAAAAACAATTACAAAATATTTCATGATATGTTTTCAAAAATTAATCTAACAGTACAAAAGACTTAACTATTTACTTAAATTTGATTTAAAGAAATGATAAATTTTTGTGAGAAAATATTTTTTTTTTAATTTTTTAAATTGTTAAATCTTTTTTTTTCTAATTAAGCATGGTAACTTTTCACCACCCCCAACCTAGAACTTACATTGTCCTCAATGTAACAACTGTAAATTAAAGATAAAGAGAAAAGAGAAAAAAGATTACCTATTTCTTGAGAATGTGTAAGTAGTAATGGAGAAATGCAGGTGCATTCATCATATTCATCATTAAAGTGTATACAGACAGATCGTTGTTAACTTCTAACATCTTGTTGCCTGTTTTACAACACACAAAAAACGTGCAAGTATACACGGTCACAAGTAATAATATTTGTAAGTAAAGTATCGTTCCCACGGAGATTTGTAACTATAGTTTGTTGATTACTAAAATTATCTCAATCTGATTTTATTCAAAACGTACGTTGATTGTAGCAAATGTAAGAAAAGAGTTAAAACAAAAAATAAAAGAAATCTAGGATTGTAATTTTTCACCAAATTAATCAACTCAAATCATTTTATTTTCTTTTGATTTATATTTTTTAGTACATTTAATTTGTCAACCGAAAACTTCTAATTTTATTCATACATCTCTTCCGAGCTCCGTCCAAACACACCTCGTCAAATTAATTCACTATATCTCTATGAGAATTAAATTCACCGAAATTCATTACGTTTTAAGTTTTCAAATGGCCACACATACAATTAGGGTATATTCCTATCCTTCATCATACATGTCATTCTATTTACGAGCAATATACACACGAATGCCTCTTCCAAGTTTATTCATGTGCCACGGATCGTTTCGATAAGATTCGTAAATAATCAAAAAGCATTAAACACAAAATAGAACGAACAAATCGAACGTCTTATAAATCAATCAAAAATAATTAAAATAAAAGCATCATAAATTTAGATCGAATGCAACCCTAGAAAAATTAAATTACTTCATAAAATTAAAATTAAAATTAAAATTACAACACCTACAGAAAATTAAGATGAAGAAGAAGGAAAATTAAAACATAACTTAGAACAAATTTTTGGCACAAACAGAACACAACAAAAGCCAAAAATGGCTTCTCCGTGTTCCACAGCCAACACACAAAAACCCCAAAAATTACAAACTCACAAAAACTTCTTAAAACTATCCTCTTATCTCCTATTTATACCCAAAAATAATACATCTAAAATATTACATTTTTTATTTTATTTTTTTAATAAAACGCGTAATAATTTTTTATCGAAAAATTAAATAACGCGTATCGAAAATCGGATCGAAAATTCACGCGTGAGACAGGGGCGCCGATTCTGCATTTTTTAATTTCTTTATGCGTGCCACGTGTCAGTGTCTGATTCGCTGAAAGGAATTAACGCGGACACGTGGCAGCTTCTCATTGGACGTTGGAAGCGACGGCGGCGACAAAAAGGAACGGACGAAAACGGCCACATATGGGCACGATCCTGCGCTTTCGCGCTCATCGTAACATGCCACGTGTCGTTACATGATTGGCTGAAAAATAGAGTGGGACACGTGGCAGTTGCTGATTTGAGGAAGGAATTCAAAAGGAACACGTGGCAGATTCTAATTGGAGGAAAATCCGGGCGCACGCTGAGATCAGCGCACGGGATCCGAGGCGCGTGTACGTGGGGGACAGCGGCTGAACTGTCAGAGAAGTGGGTCCCACCTGTACACCGGCCTGCACGGCAGGTGGGCCCCACTCGGGCGCCGAGCCGCGTAAAAAGAACCTGCACCCACGCTATCTGGTCGGGCGTGAATGGCACGCGCGGATCTCAGCCGTTTCTTCTTTGATCGGACGGTCCACGTCTCGCGCGTGGATATTGGCGCGTGGTTCTTCTTACCTACGCAGAAAATTAAACTTTCATTAATTGGATTTTTGCCCACAAATTTATTTCAAATTACATTTTCAACTTTCTTTAATTACAATTTAGCCCTTTTCTAATTTAAATTAAATTTTTAAACTTTTAATAATTAAAATCAAGCCCGAATTTAATTTAAATTATATTTTTGACTTTTATAAATTGTAATTAAATAATATTTTATTTGAAATTATATTTTTGGACCCAAATTTGCAATTAATTAAGTTTTTCGATATAAATTATTTAATTTTATTAAAATATATAAAAAACAGTAAATACTAATTTATTAAACTAAAATTAACTAAAAACATTGAAAACATAACAATTATAATTAATAAAATAGGTGAAAATAACTATATAAAATACAGTTATCACATCTCAACAAATATTTTTAGTTTTAACAATTTAAAAATTATTTACATATAATTAAACTAAAATAAACAATAAAATAAAGTAAATAACAGAAAATTACCTAAAATGATGGGTTGCCTCCCATCCAACGCTTAGTTTAACGTCTTAGCAAGACGTAAATTTATGGTGCTAAGGGTTACTCAGCCAAATGTAGTCCATTTCAGCAATGTTGTTTGGTTCTTCTAAATAAGGCTTCACACGATGTCCATTGACTTTGAATGTTTTTTGTGTCTTGGAGTCCAATAGTTCTACTACTCCATGTTCAAATACTTGAACTATTTTGAATGGTCCATCCCATCTTGATCTCAGCTTTCCTGGAAACAATCTCAAACGAGAGTTAAATAAAAGAACTTTCATTCCAGGGTGAAGAGTCTTAGGAACTAGCCTCTTGTCATGATAGCGCTTAGTACGCTCTTTGTATAATTTGGCATTCTCATAGGCTTCATTCCTAATTTCTTCCAACTCATTAAGCTGGAGTAATTGTTTTTCTCCTGCTTTATCTAAATCCATGTTTAACTCTTTAATTACCCAGTAAGCCTTGTGTTCAAGTTCAATTAGAAGGTGGCATGCTTTCCCAAAGATTAACCGGTAAGGGCTCATCCCAATAGGTGTTTTGTAAGCGGTGCGGTATGCCCATAAGGCATCATTTAACTTAAATGCACAATCCTTCCTTGAAGGACGCACAGTGCGTTCCAATATTCCCTTAATTTGCCTTTTATTTACTTCCACTAAACCAGAAGTTTGAGGATGATATGGAGTAGCTACTTTATGTGTGATGTTGTACTTGTTTAGTACTCCATCAAAGAGTTTGTTACAAAAATGGATGCCTCCATCACTTATTATAGCTCTAGGCGTTCCGAACCTGCTGAATATTAAATCCTTCAAGAATTTCACAACAACATTAGCATCATTGGTTTTGGTGGGGATAGCTTCTACCCACTTGGATACATAATCCACAGCAACCAAAATATATTGAAAACCATTAGATGGGGAAAAGGACCCATAAAGTCAATCCCCCATACATCAAAAAGTTCAACAACTAAATTAGATGTCAAAGGAATTTCATCTCTTTTGCTTATGTTTCCTATTCTTTGACATCTATCACATTGTGCACAAAACATATGAGCATCTTTAAAAAGAGTGGGCCAAAAGAATCTTGACTGTAATACCTTACGGGCTATCTTTTCACCACCAAAATGACCCCCACAATGAAGTTCATGACAAAAAGTTAGAATGCTCTATGTTCTTCTTCAGGTACACATATCCGGATGACTTGATCTTGACCAATCTTGTATAAATAAGGGTCATCCCAGAAATAGTCCTAATATTTTTAAAAACCTTTTCTTGTCCTGATATGTAGTTTTAGGTCGCAAAACACCAGTGGTAAGATAGTTTACAATATCAGCATACCATGGGTTCAGACCTATGAAAAATAAATGTTCATAAGGAAAGGTTTCAACTATATCTCCATTACTCTCATCTTTAAGAGAATTGAAGTTAGAAATCAACCTAGACAAATGGTCAGCTACTAAGTTTTCACTGCCTTTCTTATCCTTGATTTCTAGGTCAAATTCTTGTAAGAGTAAGACCCACCTGATTAACCTTGGCTTGGCATTTGGTTTACTTAATAGGTATCTTAAAGCAGCATGATCAGAATGCACAATCACTTTAGATCCTACTAAATAAGACCGAAATTTGTCTAAAGAAAACACTATAGCCAAGAATTCCTTTTTAGTGGTGGTATAATTCATTTGGGCATCATTGAGTGTTTTGCTAGCATAGTAGATGACATGAAAACGCTTATCCACTCTTTGTCCCAAGACTGCTCCTATAGCATAATCAGAAGCGTCACACATTATTTCAAAAGGTAAAGACCAGTTTGGTGCCATAATAACAGGGGTAGATGTTAGTTTATCTTTCAAGGTATTAAAGGAAATAAGGCAGTCATTGTTGAAATCAAAATAAGCATATTTTGATAGCAAGTTACATAAGGGACGACTTATTTTAGAGAAATCTTTAATAAATCGTCTGTAAAATCCTGCATGTCCTAAGAAGCTTCTTATCCCCTTCACAAATGTAGGGAGAGGTAGTTTGGATATCAATTCAGCTTTTGCCTTATCAACTTCAATACCCTTGTTTGAAATTATATGTCCTAAAACTATCCCTTGTTGAACCATAAAATGACTTTTCTCCCAACTAAGGGTGAGATTGCATTCAATGCATCTTTCTAAAACGAAATTCAATTTATGTAAGCAATCATCAAATGAGTTCCCAAAGACAGAGAAATCGTCCATGAAAATCTCAATGAATTTTTCCACCATGTCCGAGAAAATAGATATCATGCATCTATGGAAAGTGGCAGGGGCATTGCATAATCCAAATGGCATTCTGCGAAAAGCAAATGTCCCAAAAGGACATGTAAATGTGGTCTTTTCCTGGTCTTCTGGTGCTATGGGTACTTGATAATATCCAGACAATCCATCCAAAAAACAGTAAAATTCGTGCCCAGCTAATCTTTCCAACATTTGATCAATGAATGGAAGAGGAAAGTGATCCTTTTTAGTATATAAATTTAGTTTCCTAAAATCTATACACATTCTCCATCCAGTGATTATTCTAGTGGGCACTAATTCACTTTTGTCATTTTTAACAATTGTTATCCCAAATTTCTTTGGTACCACTTGCACTGGACTAACCCACTTACTATCCGCAATAGGAAAGATAATCCCTTCTTCTAACAATTTAAGAATTTCTTTCTTAACTACCTCTTGCATATTTGGGTTTAGTCTTCTTTGGGCCTCTCGTATAGGTTTAGCACCATCCTCCAAGTTGATGTTGTGCATACACATTATAGGACTAATGCCTCTTATATCCCCTATACTCCAACCTATAGATTTCTTAAACTGTTTAAGCACTTTGATGAGTTCCTTTTCTTGTGGTTTGGTCAAGGTTGAAGAAATTATCACTGGATAAGTTTCTCCTTCTCCCAAAAACAGATATTTTAAGTGCTCAGGTAAGTCTTTGAGTTCAAGTTCAGGTGGATTGGCCTCTTTACTAGATGAAGAACTAGGTAGATTTAAAAGTGTACTAGATTTTGTCATTACTTCATCATTGTCTAGTTGTTCAAGGTACCCCTTAATTTTTTCATCTAAATCTTCTTCGACCTCTTCCAGTGTAAGAACAGTTTCAAGCTTGTCTTCTATTCTGGTTTGGAAAAAGGTGCTTTGGACAAGATTATCCAAAGGGTCAACATCGAATATTTCATCGATGGCAGAAATAGAAGGAAAAAGTGATGAATCAAAAACTTTAAAATGAACAGTCTCTCCTAAGACTGTCATTGTCAAATTTCCATCTTGGACATCAATAATAGTTTTAGTAGTTGCCATAAATGGTCTACCAAGCAATATTGTGTGCTCTCTGTCCAATGCTGGATTTTCTTGCATATCCAGAACCACAAAGTCAACAGGTATTATCAGTTTGTCTACTTGTACCAACACATCCTCAACTATTCCCTCTGGATATTTAAGAGATCTATCTGCAAGTTGAAGGGACATAGTTGTGGGTTTTAAATCCCCTAGATTGAGCTGTAATAATATAGAGTAGGGCATCAAATTTATACTAGCACCTAAATCAAGCATTTCTTTAGCTACCTTCCTATATATCCCCCATAGTTATGTTTATAATAAAACTTCCAGGGTCTTTCAACTTAGGGGGTAGTTTGTGCTGAAGTACAGCGCTAGAAATTTCTGATACTACTACTCGTTCATTCAGTTCATACCTCCTTTTCTTAGTGTTCAACTCTTTGAAAAACTTGACATATGAGGGCACATTCATGGTCACTTCTAATAATGGTAAAATGATATTTACTTTAGAGAGCATATTAAAAAGATCATAGAATTGCTTATCTTGTTTAGATTCTTTTAACCGGTGGGGAAAAAGTACTTGCATCTGGTGTGGTTCTATTGTCTTTTGAATTTTGGGGATGTCAGATGACCCCCCAATGAGTTTTTCAGAAGGCTTGTTAAGTTTAACACTTGTTTCTCCTTTTTACGAGATTAGAATATCACCTTCTTTGTTACATGAACTACAAGGTAGATTGTTAGAGATTTCAGGTAAACTGGTATTGACTACCTTACCACTTCGAAGGGTTCTTACATCCTTTGCTTGTTCTGGTTGACTGGGCAACTTTCTTGGTTCTTTCTTTTGCATTTGTTCAGCCAGTTGCCCAACTTTAGATTCAATCCTTTTAACCGAAGCCTCCATGGTGTTCAACCTTTGATTAGTCATCAATTGGTTGTCACGACTAACTTGAATAAAAGCATTCAAGTTATCTTCTAAGGTTGGCTTAAAAGATTGGCTTGGTGGGTAAGGGTGGTTGTTATCCGACCTTAGTGTTGGACATTGGGTATAGGCTGGGTGATTATAGGTGTTTGGATGATACCTTTGAAAAGACTTGACTTCCTCTATGGCATTGACACTAGAATCACAAGTATTTGAACAATTATGAGTACCATGCCCAATTGAACAACACATTTCACACACCTCTTGATTTGAAATTTGGTGGGTAGTGAGAAGTTGCACTTGTTTAGTCAATTCATCAAGTTGCAAGGTTATCTCATTATCGGAGCCAACTTCATTGACCCTTGCTTTCCTTCTACCACCTCTTTGTTGGGAATTAGAACCCAATAGCTCATAAAGATTATAGGTTTCCTCTACGGGTTTTTTCTCCTACAGCACCTCCAGCAACATTATCAACCATGTATTGACTCTGTAGTGTCAATCCATTATAAAAGAATTGGTTTTGTAGCTGTAATGGAAAGCTATGATTATGACATTGAATGAAAAGGAGTTTGAATCTTTCCCAAGCTTCATGAAAGGGCTCTTCATACATTTGAGAAAATGTTGCTATCTTCGTCCTTAGATCAACAGTCTTTTGATGGGAATAGAACCTACCTATAAAAATTTCATATACTGCCTCCCAAGTTTTTAGAGAACCCGAATGTAGAGTAATGAACCATGACGAAGCTTTATCTTTGAGGTTGTAAGGAAAACACCTCATCCTAAGTTGATCTCCATTAATTGCATGCAGTGGAAAGGTTTGGACAATAGCATAGAATTCTTGAATGAAATGAAAAGGGTATTCATTAGGGATACCGTAAAAGGAAGGCAACAAAGAATAATGAATATTTTTCAATTCATAATTCCTTGCAGCCTCTTGTAATTGGATGCCGGAAGTTACATTGCCAATGATTGGCATTGTATAGTCTTTCATCTTTTTCTGCCTATCTTCAGCATCTCCCATGGTTGTTTGTAGTTGAAAATGATTCTCCTCCTATTGTGTATCAACATTTTGCTCATAAAAAAATAGTAGATATCTCTAAGAAATATTTATAACTTGATAAAATGTATAGGCTTAAAGCAAAAAGGTGCAAGGAACCTAAATTTTTGTTTTGTTTTGTTTTTTTTTATGCTAAATTTAAAAGAATGGACACAATTTTTGAAACAAACGAATTTATTTCATTTGAATTTTATTACACACAAAATAAAACTAAAACAAAGGAAAATACAATAATGGGTGACCTCCTATGTAGGACTAAAATTTATCGTCTTCTAGTAAGACGTTGCTTGGAGATTGCAGAATGACAAACTCAATGTTTCCTCTTCATTGAATTTATTTTACCCCATTTGAATATCAAATTAGTCTTTGCTTTGTTTTTGCAAATGTTCAACTAACTGTTCTAGTTGAACTTCCACCTTTTTGATAGAAGCTTCCACAGAGTCCAACTGTTGATTGGTTTTAGATTTGTTATCCCTACAAACTTGAATAAAAGAATTCAAGTTGTCCTCCAGGGTTGATTTATTGGGAATGCTTCTTGGAATAGGTGGGTGGAATTGCTGGCCTGGCTTATTTGAGCTTTGAGCGAAAGGAGGGTTGTTTTGCCTCCAGGAGAAATTTGGATGATTTCTCCACCCAGGATTATAGGTATTTGAATTGGGGTCAAACCTTGGTCTCTGTTGATATGCTCCCAACACATTAACCTGTTCAGGTCCAGCTATTGTTTCTCCTTGATATGGACAGGCTTCAGTACCATGTCCCATGTTGCTATACAAACCATATTGTTCATTATTTGTGTTGGTTTGTGTAGTGAGAAGGGCAACTTGCTTGGTCAGTTGAACAAGTTGTTGTTGAACTTCATTACTGGAATCGATTTCATGAACTCCAGCTTTTCTCACTCGTGAGCTTTTCTGTTGGGAATTAGCACCCAACATCTCAAAGAGGTTGTACGTCTCTGAGGTAGTCTTTTCTCCCATTGCTCCTCCTACAGCGTTGTCGACAATGAATTGACATTGTTGTGTAAGTCCATCGTAAAAGAATTGGTTATGCAACTGCAGGGGAAAGCTGTGATGGGGACATTGAGTGAGAAACATTTTGAACCTATCCCAAGCTTCATGGAATGGTTCTCCTTCCATTTGAGAGAAAGTAGCAATCTTTCCTCTCAACTCTGATGTTTTTTGGTGGGAATAGAATTTTCCCATAAATTTATTGTAAATGTTCTCCCATGTCATCAGAGAACCTGGGGGAAGTGGCATTAACCAAGCTTTGGCCTTATTCTTTAAGGTGTAAGGGAAACATCTCATTCTAAGTTGATCCTTGTTTAGAATACCGAGGGGGAATGTTTGGACCGTAGCATAGAAATCTCTCATGAAGGAAAGAGAATCTTCATTAGGTAGCCCATAAAAGGAAGGAAGCATAGAAAAATGAATATTTTTTAGGTCATAATTCCGTGCAGCCTCACCCAACTGGATAGCGGCAGTTGCCGTGCCAATCATCGGTCTTGCAAACTCCTTCATAGTGGTTTCCCTAACATGTTGATTTTCTTCCATTTCTTTCGGTTCTAGTAAAGGATTAAGACTTGGTTCTATGTTTGGCTCAAAAACCGGTTGATGGGTGGAATCCTATTTTGTTGACACTTGTTCAAATTTATGAATATTATTTACATATGGTGTAAGGGGGGGTTTCCTAAGGATCTCCTACCACGAATAGACTATTGTAAACGTAAATTTAAAACTCCTGTCAACAAAATAAAAAATTTAGAGAAAATTTACATGGTATTTAATACAAAACACTAAACAAAACTAGTTAAACCCTAAATCAATTTTTTTTTCAAAATGTTTATTATTTTATTTATTTATTTAAATAAAACAAAGTTTAAATTTTTATTTCATGATTTTTTTTATGTTTTTGTTGTTAAATTTTTTTTAAGATAAAATAACATAATCAGTATTAACCAAGAGTGCTCTCAGGAAAGAATGGTGGTGCAACGGCTCCTGGAAAACCATTCTCCTAGTGAGAACAACGTTTCCAGGAAAGACTAGTGGCACAAAAGCTTCCAAGAACTAGTCTCCTAGACATAACTCCCTCAGATTTTTACTTTTTATGTATGTAATATAAGTTAATCAAAATCTAAGTTAATTAAGTTTTTTTTTACTATTCATGAACGATACTTTTATTTTACTATTTACACTATATTATTATTTTTATTATTTTTTTAAAAAAAAAAATTAATTTTTTTTACTATTCATGAAGGTAATTTTATTTTACTATTCACGCTATATTATTTTTTTTTATTTTTCTTACCTTAGAATGTTTAATTTTTTTATTATTATTATTTTTTTACTATTCATGAACTGTAATTTTATTTTACTATTTACGCTATATTATTTATTTATTTCTTTTTTTTATTTTAATTTTAATTTTTTTACTATTCATAAACGGTAAAAAAATATTTACTTCAAATTTCAAATTTCTAAATTATTTTACTATTCACGCTATAGTTATTATTTTTTTTTTAATTTCAATTTTTTTAATTTTTTTTAATTTTTTTTAATTTTTTTTAATTTTTTTTAATTTTTTTTAATTTTTTTTAATTTTTAATTTTTAATTTTTTAATTTATTTTATTTTTATTTTTTATGAAATTTGAAATTTGATTATTATTTTACTTTATTAAAACAAAAAAAATCACAATCATTTAGAGCATAAAAATGTTTTTAAAATTTTGATAAATAATTTAAAAATGCTATTCCTTCCCCGGCAACGGCGCCAAAAACTTGATGAGCGAAAACTAGCATCACCCATTCTTGCCAATACTTTGGTTTTATATTTATAAAACTCTCGCAAGTGCACGAATCATTTCGAAGAAAATGATAAGTATACTCCCAAGGACGATCTAAGGAAGGAATGTATGTGGTTTTTAATTTATTATTAAAACTTTTAAAAACGAAATTAAATACTAAACAACCTGTCACGATAGTTTGGTTTTTTTGTTTCTAATATAATAACATAAAAATAAACGTAGATACAGATTCAATAAATATAATCTAATAACATAAAACTAAACATAGATACAGATTCAATAAATATTTATGCAAATTTTATCATTTATAATAGTGGAGTATTTATGGATATAATAACTAAATTAATTATGCTTGCTCATATTATCTAGGTTATTAAAGATATAAAGTGATAGTTTATTGATTCTCTCTTTTTTATATGAATATCACCTTTGGTGGGGTCATATATTCTTTGTTAACTAAACAAATCAATTAACACCTATGAGTGAGTTTGATAACTAATTTGGTTAATTAAATTAATTCCTTTTTTCTAAGAGATTGAAAATGAACCATTTAAATGACACATTTGGTGGGGTTAGACAGTTTAAACTTTAGTCAAGGTATCCAAATTAAACATAAGAATTTAATTATCTGAGTACTAACTTTCAAGTTTTAAAACCACTACTGAAAACATGTTGTTAATACATTTTGACATAATAATTCTTATAAAAACTTTTGAAATAGAGTTTCACTCTAACTACCGGGCGATTGTACCAACAAATAAAAGAGCACTACTCTAAATTAGACCGGATAACTAAACCTTAAAATCTAATTGTCAGATTTAAGTTTGTAATGAAAAATAATATATTTCTCTCTAACATTCTTAACATAAAATCTTGAATAAAAATAAAATCAATTCATTTTAGAAATTTTCACCTATTTAATATTTCGCAAGCATAACAACGTTATTATTATATCATGTTTACAAACAGCCAGTAGAGTTAAATTTAATCACAGACAAATTAAATATAACATGTAAGAATAAAGCATAAAAAATAACTGTAAAGAAAATAAAATCCTTACAGAACTTCGATGCTATTCCCGTTGCTGGAAAACATCCAAGCGGAATTTGCACTCCCATTTATTGAATCAAAAAGCTAATAAATTACAAGAACATAACTAGTTCTTCTCAAAAAGAGAAGAACTCTAAAACTAATAGAATTTAACTAAACACTAAGAAAGAAACTAAGAAAAGCTTAAAAACTAGGAAATGAGAGAAAGAAAGAGAAGAGAAGAATGGTTTTTAGGTGTGTTTTGAAGTGAAGGGAAGGGGGTATTTATAGGTGAGGATGGAGAGAAAAAGTGAGTGAAAAAATGTTAAAAAAATGTGAAAACGCGAAGTGCAATTGCTGAGGTCATTGATGGCGTCATGGGGCGGCTGCGAGCAAAAATGGAGCAAAATGGCAGCTGCACGCGCGGAGGGCAGCTGGGGCGCGCACAAGCTCGACGCGGCAGGGCGGCTGGGAGTCGCGGTGGCCCGATTTTCTCCTTTTTGACATTTTTGACCTTTTTGACTCATTTTGTCCAATTTTTCCATATTTGTTGACCTTTTCCCATTTATTTATTAATATATTTGTGATGTATTGCTTCCATTATTCCTCTTTGAGTCTTTAAGTTACGTTATTAAGCGAAAATACCTGAAAAACAATAAAAATACCCGTGATTCCGAAAAAACAAATTTATATAAATATATGATAAAACATATAAATATATATATTTTTAATCAATTAATGTGCATAAAATCATGGTAATTTTAGTGCTTTTTGAGCACTCATCAAAGACCTTACCAAATAACTAAGACAATTCCATGAGGGCTTATTTATTAAAAAACATTGAAGAAATTTAGGATGGTACAAGTTGGAATACTAGAAACTTGTAGAAGTATCACTTTTAATGAATAATAATGTAATACTAGTATAAGCATGTTAATGGAATTACACCCCTATACAAATGGTTCCTATTTTGTTGAAGGTCCTCACCATATCTACATCATGGGTTGATCACCTTGGTTAAGAACTAAGTAGAATGCCTTGACACATGCAAGTCACGAGTTGTCCACCTTGGTGGGGAATCTGGTTGACACTCTGACATTAAAGATAGAGATGAGTGTCTTGGTCAAGAACTAGGTAAAGCTCCATCTCTACGTCATGGGCTAATCACCTTGGTGAAGAACTAGGTAGAGCACCCTGACATATGCAAGTCACAAGTTTCCTACCTCAGTTAGGAACCGAGTTAACACTCTAACATTAAAGTTAGAGATGAATGCATCTGTCAAGAACAAAGTAAAGCACCATCTCTATGTCACAAGTCGATCACCTTTGTTAAGAACCAGGTAGAACACCTTGACAAATTCAAGTCACCAATTGTCCACCTTGATCAGGAAATGGGTCGACATTTTGACCCTAAAGATAGAGATGAGGGTCTTGGTTAAGAACCAGGTAAAGCTCCATCTCTATGTCACAAGCTGATCACTTTGGTCAACAACGAGGTAAAGTACCCTGACACATGCAAGTCATGATTTGTCAACCTCAGTTAAGAATTGAGTCGACACTGACATTAAAGGGAGAGATGAGTACCTCAGTCAAGAACCATGCTCGGTGATTATAATTAAGTCTCGTACCTTAATAAAGGAAATAATAATCAAATACGTAACACTCGAGCATTGCAAATACAGGCCCCTAGGCATATTTTCATTATTTCAAATTACAAATTTTTGATACTTATTTATGAAGGATGTGTGTTTTAAAAGTTATTCTTTTTGATAAAGATTTATGTATTGTTCATGATTTTGAATATTATGTATTCTTGTTCCTTGAGATTAACATGTTATATTTTAAAAGTGTTCAAGAAGATGCCCTTCGTCTTGAACCATAGATCTCTTAAAATGAGAAATATGTTATCCTAAATATGTTCACAATGTGGTAATTAAGGAGGAACATTAATTACCGTGAAAGATTGTCATGTCGATTAAAAGTAAATTTTAGTTCTATAAATGTTGATAAGGGATTATCATTTAATGAGATGAGTATATAAAATGTTTATTTCATATATTAAATATGACCTAACTAGATGGAACATTATATGGATTATGTTTTGTGTCATTAATGTTTCTATTGTGTCTTTAGAATCTTAGATATGATATGTGTAGGTTTTTTACATGAGAAGTATATAATGTGATTGCTATTTAAATATTATATTATGATAGGAATGAAATAGTAGTTCGTTGTGTATAACCTGTGCGGAAAAAATTTATATATTAATATTATCATTGTCCCTCGATTTTGAGTTATGATATTACTGGGCCCCTTAGTAAAGTGGAATTATATTGCATGCAATATGATTGATATAGTTATAATTATAATTCACTTGAGAGACAAAGAAAAAAATATAATGCAAAAGTGACACGATCCTATTTTACATATTATTCATAATATCATGTGACAAGGATAGATACAAAATTAGAGGATCGAGTAAATAATTACTATGTCATTTGGAAAACTATAATGTAACGATAAAACCTCTTATAGTCAATAATATAAAGTTTTATATTATTGCTAAGCTGATATAGACCATCTATACGGTCACACCAACTAAAGAGAAACAACGAGTATTTTATATTTCATAATGATGTATAAGATAAAATACATGAGATGAAATGCTAAAATAAAATGTCATAATATGACATGCCTTGACCATAAATAAATTTGTGAAGTTATGCAAATATTATTTGGTATAATGTTTGAATGCATTATAAGAATAATAGAGACATTGTTTAATAAAATAATATGAATAATATTATTTGTTCATAAATTAATTTATTAAACCAATCACAAGTTGAGATTAAAGAGAGCATGAAATGGCTAAACAAGGCTAGTGGCATTTGTGTAATTGATTCAAACCTTACACAAAGAGTTATCGTAACCCTTACCTATTTAAGGAGGCATAATTAAGGAAAATAGCATCCAATTTGATGCCTCTAACCCTAGCTTAAATCTGCATTATTCAGCAGCCACGTTTCCTTCTCTTAGGCCAAAACTTGGAAAGACTTGCTCAAGGCCAAAACCTAGATGGTTCAACCCTAGGTCGAAAGTCTCTTCTCTCATCTCTCCTTGCTAGGTGGTTAGATGTAAGCCTTAAAATATATATCCATCTATCTAAGAGGTATGGTAGTTTTTTGTTAGGTTCAAGGTGAACCAAGAGGTGCTCTCGAAAGAGAGGTGGTTTCTAAGAGATCTAGAAAGGAAATCGACTTCCCTATACTCAAAGAGACTTGACAATCTCTTTAGGTCAAGATAATCTTCTTCATCTCTAGCAATAAGGTAGATGAGATTTATTTATTTTATTTAGTACACATTATGTGTTTGTTGAAATGCTTAAGAGAAAATATTGCTTGTAATTGTCACACAAATGAGGTCCTTTATGTATTGAGTCAAGTGATGATAAGAAAATTTTAAATTCTCACCATATAGGCATACAAATGAAATAACAACAGTGGTATCAGATCTATGGCTTGATTTTGTGACAATTATACTATTTAATTTTTGCTTGATTAAGTGTTTAAGTGTTTGGTTAACTATCTCTCAAGTTCATGGTTCATAAATCTGTCATTTTGGGTCCTTAGGGCATTTGGTTACTTTAGTAATTTTTGAATCACGATTTTTGTGGATCTAAAAATTCCTACATTATTTTATGATGTGTGGATGATGATTCTAAAATAAAATAGGGAGTTTAGGCCATTTTATAAAGGTAAACCAAAAATGGAAAAATGCGTACATCATTGAAAATTGTTGTGTCCATTTTTTTGTTTAGCTGAGATTCAAAATAACATAAATTGAGTTTGGATGAATGGATTTTTGTGAGCCACCTATAATTGGAAATATAATGAAGTCTAGCTTTTGGAAAAATATATTTTTCAAAAATAAAAATATTATGAATGTTGTGTGACAATTAAAATTACAGAAGTACTATGATCAGGTCTTCAATACTAGAACTAGCAATTCAAATGTAATTTTCTCAAAAACTGTGAAATATTTTCATGATGTCTTTATATATCCAGAAATGTGTTAAAGTCTAGTTTTCAGAAATATATGGCTTGGATTTTTATTCGGAACACACACACTCTTAGGCATAAAAACCAATGACTCGTGTGCAACATACCAAAATTGGACAGCGAGCCAATTTTTGGTCTCACCACAATAAAAATTATTTTTTGCAAAATGGATTGTTTTTGTAAAATCTATTGTAAATGGAGCTCATCCAAATATTTTGAAAGTGATAAGTAGTTAATATTAGTTTTACCTATGTGAATGCTAATTTTAATTAGACATAATGACAATTAAGAAATAATTTTATGTTTTCTAAAAGTTTCATATATGTTTCAAAATTTGAAATGAGGTATATGAATATTAGAAATAGAAATAATTTTTGGGATTTAAAATGATTTAGATGGATTGAGAACTTGAGAAATATAGGCTTAACTAAATAAGATTGAATAGTGCGGCAAGATTACCTATGTGTACTAATTTTGCTATGTAGGAGAATTGTGGGTTAGTATGACTCATGATTATCAAAGCATCTTGTGTTGTAATGAATGATGTGTATGAATGTTTGTAATGCGGCCTAAGGTGCCACTGAAAATTAATTAGAATAATTAAATTATAGCAAAGATGTTAGGTTGTCATTCATGGCTTGCATGCCACATAGGATTTAGGATTGGGTGATTCTAAATGTAATTTTAATTTTATTTTAACTTAGTTTTGAAGATAGAATAAGAATTGGGTGGGTGTTTGTAGCTTAGAATTGTATCTTTCATTCAGGTGATTGATAGAGCTACAATAATGCAAGCAGGAACCATACAACCCATGAAGCTTAAGAATATATGAGATGATTGTTAATGGTTAGGATACGGTATTATTGTATGAATACATGACCTACCAAAATTACGAAAATTATCTTAGTCATCATATATTTTCTTTGTCCATGAAAAATATGAAGGTTAACATCATAAATACATAATTATTAAGACACATTAACTTTCATTAATGAACAAAATTGGTTTTATTCCACAAAATATTATTGACAAAAGTATGTGCTCATGTTCACACAAAAGGATGTGGCGTCGAGCTTGAAAACACAAAAGGCCAGCTCTTAACAATTATTGATCCTCGCTCCCTACATCTACACTTGTTGCCTTATGCCCATCCTCACCCCTACTTGAGCAACATTCCCCCTCTTCTCTTCCCTCTCAGGATATTCAGAATATGTTAATAAGACTTACCCAGATCCTTTTTCTTGGCCTCTATCTTGAAAGACTCCATGGCTAGCTCATATCCCATTTTTAGGCTTGAATTGAGTTGTTTGATAAGGACGTTAACCTCGGCCTTTGCCTCGTAGGATTTTTTAGCAGCCTGGGCTTTTCTTTATTCCTTGGTCTCTTCTTTAGCTCATCTTCTAGCCCCATTGAGCTCAGTATCACGCTTAGCATAAGCATTTAGCTCAGTAGTGGCCCTTTTTAGTTTTTCCTCCTTATTGATGGTCTCCCCCTCCCACTTATTTTCTCTTTCCAATAGCGCAACGTATTGAGATCGAGTTGACACATGAGCATTTTTATCTTCTATCAGCTCATTCTTCAAACACCCTTTGCCACGAGTCATATTGAATTCATAAAGTAGCACCAATTGAAACAAAATAAAAGTATGAGGTCAAACGGATATGTCACAAGCTAAAGCTTGTCAAAATTATTATCATAAATATATGTAGGGTAACATACCTAATACAATTGGAGACAAGATACCTTGTCAAAGTCTTCAATAGGAATTTGGCTCAGATAATGGTCAAGCTACTCTAAATCAAAGCCCTGATTTAACATAATCTTTTCTACATCGATCGTGAGGTCATTCAGAACTACCTTTCCCTTCCTATCATCTCGAGTTGAGTCTTTAGGCTCTTTAGAACTCGAGTAGGGAGGTAGATTTCCAAGTTCCTTTTACAGTGAGGCCTAAGGCATGCATACATTTAGCGATTCTGGGCTAAGCATGAGATCCTCCATAGATGCTTTCTTCTTCTTTTTTAGGGATGCAAGGTGACCTTCTCATCCATAGGATTTTCTCCTCTCCTTACCCTTAGATGATCCCTCTCTAGAAATAGAAGGTACACCCTTCTGGGAAGTTGCCCTGGTAGAAGCCATCTTACTTTGTAGACGAGGCAAAAGTTGGGCAGTAGTAGGCTCAATGAGATCTATGAAACAAAAATAAGAGATGATGTTATTTTAATCACGGCATGCTAAATAAAAAACAATGGAGAGAGCCCAAGCATAGTTCACCATCATCAATAACCACTTTGAATAGACCCCCAAAGTTCGTGGGAGGGATTCGACATTTAGCAAGAGCTCGAGGTTTTCGAATGATACTCAAGATGGCTCCACCACATCGTGCCTCATCAACTCACATGCGAAAAAACGTAAAGTGTTCAATAAGTGCCTCCAAGGGGTTTTCTCAGGGAGATAGTTTTGGATATCAATCAACCATTGCTTTGCATAAAGACTCAAGGTCATGATTAAGGAACCCATATTCCTTATCAAGACCTTAGTGTAGTTCCAAATAATCCTTATTAATATGGTTCCAGAAGTGAGAGACTCCCACCGGCCTGAGACATAAAAAAAATATTCTTTCCAATTTTTCTCATTCTCAAGGAGTGACACATTCATACCTCGAGCCTGCTTCACAAACTTATATACCCTCATCGGATCTGTAAGGTTCTATTTAAGGATGTATACCTTGTTAAACTCAGGCATATCTAAATCCACCTCTAGTTCTTGGCATATCAATGTCAGGTATAGCAGATACCTCCACCCATTAGGCATAAGCTGTCTTGGTGCGAGTTGAATCCTAACTAAAAATCTCCTTATGAGAATGTATCAGGGGAACCTCACTGCCAACCACAGTACCTTCTCATTAAAGATGGTCTACCCAGATAGAGGCTGGTCACTATCATTGGCTCCCTCTGGAGGAATTATTATCTGAACCGAGAAGGGTATGTTGTAGGTTTTCATTAACCTTTCTGCATCCTCGGGGACTAGCCCACTAGTCTTAACAATAGCCAACACACCTTTGGTGTGACCTATTGTTTCCCTAGACCCCTATATTCTCATCTTTTTCATCAATGTCCAGGACACAGATATTTGAGTTTGGGGCATGCTCAACTTAATTATTGGAGCGGCCTGAGGAAAAGTGGTTGAGGTAGATGGTGAAGGCGTTGAATGATTCGTCTCGTTGGAAGAACCTAACCTAGAAAACCTTGAATTATCACTAGCATTGTAATATTGGATGCTTTCCCAGGAGCCCGAGCCTAAGGATGAGGTGTCTTCTCTATGCACGATCTCTAAAAAACACAAAATATAAAAACAATGGGTAAGGAACGAGGGGGAAGAGTTACCTAGGATTGAGTTTGAAAATAAAAGGAAATGTTTCTTTAAAAACCAACCTGAAAAGCAAGTATAAAAGTGTTAGACTCTCAAGATTTACACTCTAAGAACCCAGACAAACAAGACTATAGTTCGAGCTAAATTCTTACCATCGAACTAAAAAACCTTTGATAACCCGAGTTGAAGCAAAAAAACGTTTTTCTTTCACTATTTGTTTATTATGAGTAAATGATGATAAGTCTCAGCCTTGGCTCCTCTTTATATAGTGGCACCTATTTTCTCTCTCCAATAAATTGATATGTATTTATTAGGGGAGCTGAATGGTTCATATTCACTGCTTGAGAATTACTCTTCCACCTCTACTCAAGAGATCAAGCTGAGCGGTTCATATGCACTACCCAAGAATTACTTTTCCACCTCTACTCAAGATATTGAGCCAAAATTTATGTCAGATGAGGTCTATATGATTGAGTCGAGCTCATTTAGCACACCATCAAGTTTGAGGTAGGTCTTAGGAGGCCACATCCCATGTAAGGTCAACCTCAATTCATAAATGTTGTACTAATACCAATTGTATCCCTCACTGACACACACATACACTATTACAAAATGTGGCATTTAAGTCGATATGTAAAGTCGAGTTTTAGAGAAAACTGACTTATAGTCAATTTAAAGTTGGTTCGGTGAAAAATCGACGCTACACACGTGAATAGAGCTCATTATAGGGCACCAAAACTCAACCAAGCCAAGTAACAAATCGAAGTTACACTTGACTTCATATTTAGAGCTCATTATAGCATTAAAAATACCAACTTGATTCCAAATAACTTCATATTCATAGACAAAAAATTAATAAAGTGCTAATATGATTTCGAAGGAATAAGATTATTATTATATCACTCGGGTGTCGATGTGGTAATCTCTTTTACTAATTTTTAACATATATAAGTTGTTATTTTTTAATTTATGATATTACATTCTTATTTTGAATTTAATTACGTATATTTATTTGGTTGGAACAAGTGGGGCTATGATATGCATAATTTTGATGATTTACAAGAAGAATAGATAGAACACTTTGTTCAAATTATAACATCAGGAGAAGAATATGATGATCTTGAATAACATAGAATAATACCATGGTAATATTTATATTTATAATACTTTAATTTCTCCAGTCATATGTCTCTGAAGTTTAGACTTCTTGTTTGATGGATGTTTACATGCTCATGTATGTAGGAGAATAAATTAAAGTCGGTTCAACTTTTTTTTTACCTAGTTTCCTTGTCAATATACTAGTGATTCTAAGCCAATCAAGTTTGTTCTCCTTAAAATAAAGTGGGAATATCACAAAATCTATGGCACTTTAACGATATCATTTTATTTGTAATTTAAGTTAAATATATATATGTATTGTATATAAATTATTTTTTGTAATAAATTTAATTATTAAGTAATTAATTATATTTAATTTTTTAATTATTTGTATTATTATTTAAACTTTGTTAAATAGATTTTGGTTTTTTTATGTTATATGTGATCGAATACAAGTTATTAGTAGAGTAAAAAATGAGTAAAATATGTAAAAAAAAATCAATATATATTTTAAAGTCAGTTTACGCGTTGAACCGATTTTAATGGCCCATTTTATAGCAGTGATAAGTATATATATTCTACGATCGACACCTATACATATAATGTTATATAAATAAATGGATCTTTTATCGAGTCCACACATACAGCAAATTATCTTGACTTCTCTCAAAATTCGTTCTACTGAATAGATCAATCCCAAACATTTTTTTTTATAAATAAGGCTTTTCTCTCTTATTTACTAATTTTTTTGTTTTACTTTTGAAATGTATAATTATCTTAAAAATTATCATAAAAAAGTTTTGAAAAAATAATCTATAAAATTTAATTGACATTACTTTCAATTCTCAATAATTTTAATAATATGTCATCATATCTATTTTATTAGTAAAAATATGATTGTATTAAAAAAATATTTTTCTTGTACTCTAAATCATTTTATAAAAGAATGTTTAAAATTCTGTGACGTTTTATCACATCAAATTATATTTATTTAAATATAATTAAAAACTATTTTGTAAATTAAAAAACTCAATTTAATAATATATATTTTCTTACGTGAATTTTACATAAATTTTTGTTTATGCATTTGATAGATTTTGAACCATTGTATATATTATTCACTTTTCGTACTTTAAGTTCCCCTTTCACAATCTCGAGTTTTTTTTTTCAAAATTGCATTTCATAATTTTGAATACGTATTAATGTATTTCCTGTATTTTTAATATCTAAAAATTTAAATTATTATTTATATTTATAAAATTATTGATGGAATGTGTCTTTAAGAAAATATTACAATATTTTTAAACTAATGTAATTTTATTGTATTATTTTAAGTTTTAATTTTATGATAACATAAATATACATTTTCGTATATCAAATTGCTTGATATAATGTAATATTATTTGAGAATATTAATAAATTAATATTTAAACTAAAAATTTAAAACACATGCAAATCATGTGGATTTGATTAATGTGTGTCTGATAATTTCCCACACAAATGGTTTTTACAAACCATTTTCAACTATTAATTAGAGTCTATTTATGATTTAATGATCAATATGTCTTTCTATTTTATTTTTTAAATTTATTTTAGTGATTATCCTTAAATTCAAATTTTAAAATATAATAGCGTCTATATTATTAATTTAGATTAACTTATGATTAAGATGATTTATTATATCTATTTGTCTCTACAATAGGCATATATATATATATATAATTGATATTTTTGGAGAAAAAAACTATGATAGAGTAATTAAATATTTTACCCCATAATTAAATGGTCTAGGTTTCTAGAAATGAAAATATTGATCAGAAGTTAGCAAAATTTGTTCTGACAATAGGGCTACCTTTTATATATATATATATATATATTATATTATTATATTTCAATCCTTTAGATTTATAAATGATATAAGAAAAAAAATTATTATTTTTAATCTTAATATAATAAAATGTGAAAACTCATCATATCTTATATTATATATAGAAAGAGCACCCTCGTAATGTAAATGAGCAAAAGGAATTAAAAATTCTTAAAGGTGGGGAAAAATGAAGGAATTCAAACCCAAATGCGTTATCTCATTCCCGATTATTAAAATCATTGTTTCTATAAGAATATTGCACAATTATAACATTTTTGGCCCCATATCATTTTTTCATTCCTTGAACGTCATTACTTTTAGGCAGAGAAATTATAATTTTGTCACTTGTTAATATCTAGGTTCTTATAACCACTTTATCTTATGCCGATCTCTGGTAGTCTTTGCCTCCTACTTGTCAAGCTTATCCACGTATGCTTTCTTATAGCGAAAACAATAGACTCCATGGGATGGTTATAATGTTGTTTTAAGGAATCCAGTATACAACTAGGATAAGAAGATACATAATTCTTAAAAACTCACCTCCCAAACACAAGTAGCGAAACAACAAAAGAAAAGAGATAAATAGAAAAAAGTAAATAAATAGTAGATAGAATAATTCCATATAGATAAATAGAGAAATATGGAAAAGTAATATGAAAGAAAATATTTTCAATCATAGTTTAAGTTTCATATGTAGTCACATACTCGGTGAAACAATGATTCTATTGACGCATGAGTGGAACATACAAACATTATCATGTAACAAGGTAAAGCTCATATAGAATCCCTATCTATGTGGTAAAAATCTTAGGTTGCTTATGGAAAACCACTAGGCAATTAATAATTCACTAATAGAATAAACAGATAAAACTCGATAGATAAGTATAAACACAAATATCTATATGAGTTAGGACTTCTGTCCTAACTACCTATTACTACCCTTGCCTGTTGCTTATTGATGAATGCTTAAAAAATGCTAAAATTATCATGATTTAATGTACTAAAAATATTTATATTTATATGATTTTATCATATTTTTAGATAAATTTATCTTTTCAAAATCATGTGTATTTTTGTTGGTTTGTAAGTATTTTCACTTCAAAAATAATTTAAAGACTCGAAGAATAATACTCGAGGTAATACATCACAAATATGTTGATAAACAAATGAGGAAAAGTCAAAAAATGGACAAAACTACCCAATCGTGCACGCATCACGTTGAAAGTTTGAGTGTAGCCTCGCCAATTCACGTTGTCATTCTACTTGTAGGCGAGCCCATTCATGCCATAATTCCATGAGTAGCCGCGCGCATTAGCGACTGCATCTGCATCCATTCATATCGCAAATTGTGGGCACGTTAGTGCATTTTCGATCACAAATCCTACCCAATCGCGCGCATCAACACCGCATAGGCATGCCAGCCTATTCAATACGCGTCTATCATCATTTTTTAAGATATTTTCCACTTTATTTAGCCTTTTTCTCACCTATAAAAAGCCTTTTTCTCACCTATAAAAAGCCTTTTTCTCCTATTTTAAAAATCACACCTTAAGAAAAAAATTTCTCAACTCTTTCTCTCAATAAACGGAAATGCAAATCTATTTGAAGGTTTTCTAGCAATATAATTAACATCAAAGTGTTGTAAGGATTTTTTTAAGGTATAATTTTAATAGATTTTTTACAGTTATTTTTTATATTTTATTCTTATATGTTATATTTAATTTGTATGTGATTAAAGTTAACATGACTGGCTGATTGTAAATATGATATAATAATAATGTTGTTATGCTTGCGAAATATTAAATAGGTAAAACATTTCTATAAAATAAATTGATTTTGTTTTTATTCAAGATTTTATATTAAGGATTTGAGAGAGAAATATATCATTTTTCATTACAAACTTAAATCTGAAAATTAGGTTTTAAGGTTTAATTATTCAGTCTTATTTAGAGTAGTGCTCTTTTATTTGTTAGTAGAATCGCCTGGTAGTTAGAGTGAAGCTTTATTTCAAAAGTTTTTATAACTATTACTCGAAAATATATTGACAACATACTTTCAGTAATGGTTTTAAAACTTGAAAGTTAGTACTCAGATAGTTAAATTCTTAGGTTTAATTTGGACATCTTGAATAAAGTTTAAAATATCTAACCCTACCAAAGGTGTCATTTAAATGGTTCATTTTCAATCTTTTAGGAAAAAAAAAGAATTAATTTAATTAACCAAATTAATTATCAACCTCATTCATAGGTGTTAATTGATTTGTTTAATTAATAAAGAATATCTAACCCCACCAAAGGTGATATTCATATAAAAAAAAGAATCAATAAGTATCAATTTATATCTTTAATAACCTAAATAATATGAGCAAGCATAATTAATTTAATTATTATATCCATAAATACTCCACTATTATGAATGATAAAAATTTGCATAAATGTTTATTGAATCCATATCTATGTTTATTTTTATGTTATTAGATTAGGAAACACAAACTAAAATATTGTGACAAGATGTTTAGGATTTAATTTTGTTTTTAAAAGTTTGAATAATAAATTAAAAACCACGTATATTGCTTCCTTAGATCAACCTTGGGAATATACATATCATTTTCTATGAAATTATTCGTGCACTTGCGAGAGTTTTAAAAATACAAAACCAAAGTATTTGTAGGATTAGCATTACTGATTTTGTTCATCACCTATGTAACAACTTGATTCGACACACGAATTTGACTTACCTTTGAAGCCCACATAGCATATAATAGTGTGATGAATCAACAACATAAAACAAATACCAAATAACACTCAAGGTAATTTGTGAAATGAAATAAAAAAATGCAAGAAAAATTTGGCTGAGTTTTCCTTGGATTTTATAATTACTCAATGATAAAAGATATGGTATTTATAGAATATTTGGAGTTGTTTAAGGGCCTCATCAATCCTCTCGTCAATCCCACACAACAAGGGTAAAACATTACCTTGGCAAGGATAATAATCATTAGAGCTTCGTTGGCTAGTGTTGGTAAGGGTTAGGAAAAATAGGTAGGCAAGCCTACAAAAATGTGATTTCTCATTTTCAAAAATTGTCAAGTAATTTTTCACAAGTACCTACAAACAAAACAAAACACAAACACTCAACCTGGCTTACACACTATGAAAACCATCTCTACGATGTGTGTAAACATGCTCACATACAAAGTGTGCCGAATTAAATGTGTAGATTCATTTCTAATAGTTTGTAACCAACCTTACATAAAGAAAGACAATACACTAAGAAAAATAAAATAGATTCTATGTTTTGAACATGTGAACGCCAGTAAGGACACAAAGGCTTTATAGGACTTACAATCTCCCCCTTTGGCTTTCCATGTCAAAACACTGCACAACTAAGTACAAATACATATCAATCATGAGATGATCATAAATATGACCTAAAAGATGAATGTTTCCTTGTAAAGATCATTGACAAACACCCAACACTTAGAACACACCTACTCCAAGTGCATCCATATTGTACGCTCCATCCATCTTCAGGGTCAACACATCCACACTCTACAATAGCACACACAGAGTTATTTATACTCACACAAAGCAATCCCAAGGTGAGATGCATACACCAATAACCTTCTCAAGGACTCAAACTTGAGATAATCTAAGAGTTTAGTAAAAACATTATAAAGTTGAAGATTAGTGTTGATATGTGGCTATCCCAAAGTGTTTGACTCCACTATGTCTCTTATGATGTGATGTTTAATATCAATGTGTTTGGTCCTTAAATGTTGGACCAGATTTTTAGAAATACATATGGCATTAGTGTTTTCACAAAGTAATACAAGGTTTCTTATTGTTATCCCATAGTGTGATAACGTCTACTTCATCCATAACAATTGAGAACAACACAACCCAGCAGTAATATATTTTGCCTCAATAGTAGAAAGTGACACAGAGCTCTATTTCTTACCATGCCAAGAGATAAAAATTACCAAAATATAAATAACCACCTAACATACTCTTTCGATCATCATTACACTCTACCCAGTTAGCATCTAAATATCCAAAAAAAAAATCAACTATAGAGTCATGAGAATACTATATTCCAAATTTTGACATATTATTGACATACTTAATGATTCTTTTGACCTTAACATTATAAGAATCTTTAGAGCAAGCTTAAAATCTAGCACATACTCCAACACTAAAGGATATATCTAGGTGACTAATAGTCAAGTAGAAAAGGCTTCCAATCATGCTTCTGTATAGTGTCTACTCCACTTATATTCTAGAAGGATCTTAAGAAAGTTTAACTATATTACTCATAGGTGTGCGGTCATGTTTGGCATTGTCCAATCCAAACTACTTAACAAGCTCTTTGGTATATTTAGCTTAGGATAGAAATATCTCATCTTTCATTTCCTTAACTTGAAATCCAAGTAATAATTTCAACTCTTCAACTATACTCATCTCAAATTCATTCTATATAGTTGTAGAAAAATCTTGAGTAAAAGTATCCTTCGTGGATCCAAAAATAATGTCATCAATGTAAACCTACTTGATGACAACTCCATCCTTATTTATCAAGACAATAGATTTTTGTCACCATCACTTCTTTTTGATCCATTGTTGAGGAGAAAAGTAGTAAGATGCTCATAGTAGCCCGTGGAGCTTGCTTTAAGCCATACAAGGCTTTCTTTAATCCATAACATGATCTAGAAAGTGAGGATCTTCAAAAGCTTTGGGTTGTTCCATAAACTTCCTCCTTGATTAGACCATTGAGAAAGGAACTCTTAATGTCCATCTAATACAACTTAAATCCAAAGCAATAGGATAACCCAATGAGTAATCTCATAGACTCATGATGTGTAATCAGAGCAAATGTTTCTTCAAAGTTGATACCTTCTCTCTGAGTGTAACTAATAACTGTATTTTATATAGTTATTTTTGTCTATTTTATTAATTATAATTGCTATATTCTTGACATTTTTAGTTAATTTTAATGTAATAAATTAATATTTACTGTTAATTTCTTAAGGAATATATTTTAAAAAAATTAAAGAATTTGAATTGAAAAAAGACTTAATTGCAAATAATAACTGTTTGAAAATATAATTTAAATTAAAAGTTTATTTGAATTAAATTGCAGGGCTAAAATGCAATTAAGGAAAAATTATTTTTCTGCGCAGGAAAGAAGACCACGCGTAGCTATTATCCACGTGTGGCACGTACCATCATATCATAAAATCAATGGTGAGGATCAACATGTGTATTACAAACGCGACAAAAGCAACTGGACCTGATTTTCTGGATTACACGTTGCTCGGTGCACCATGTAGGACCACCTAGCCACGTAGGCCGACTTGTAGTGTGGGACCTAGTGTCTATTCCATAAATGCTCTCATGCGATGCGGTCTAGAGAAATATCGTGTGCCCTGCCATTCCAAGGAATCATAAAATGCCACGTGTCTCAAATGTTCTTTCAACAAATCAAGATCTGACATGTGGCATGTGCTGGTTAAAACAAAAACACAGAAACATCGCACGTTTCCAGTAGCTTTTGTGTCCCCCACGTGTCCCGTTATTTCTTTCAGCTAATCAGATGCTGACACTTGGCATGCATGAGTTGAAACAAAAATGCAGAATCAGTGCTCTTTCTAGCTGTTTTGTATTTCTTCTACGCGTGTATTTAATATTATTTTCGATGTCCCCCACTATTCATGCATTGTTGTAAGAAAAATATTTTTTGATATATTTTTTTGAGCTATAAATAGGACATTTAATGCCAGAAACTAGGAGGTTGGAGATTTTGGAATGTTGGACGGTGGTACACGCAGAAGCCATTTTTGGCTTCTATTGTGTGTTGTGTGTGCCATAAAATTTAGAGAGCATAAACATTTTAATTTTCTTCGTGTTCGTCATGTATTATTCCTTAAATTCGGTAATTTTAATTTTTATTATGAACTAATTTAATTTTTCTAGGGTTGCGTTTTAGCTAAATTTATGAAGCTTGGGTTTAATTATTTTTGAAAGATTTATGAGACTTTTAATTTGTTTATTCTATTTGTGCTTAATTCTTTTGATCATTGGAAAATTTATCAATTGATCTGTGGCACTTAAATAAACTTGGAAGAGGAATTTTTGTGTATATTTCTCGTGGATAGAATAACATGTATATATAAGGGATAAGAATATACCTTTATTTTACGTGTGGCCATTTGAGAACTTAGAACGTAATGAATCTTGATGAATTTAATTCTCATTGGAATATAGTGAATTAATTTAGCGAGGTGTGTCTATACAGAGCTCGGAAGATATGTATGGATAAAATTAGAAGTTCTTGGTTGACAAATTAAATTTACAAAAAAATAAATCAAGATGGAATAATATGATTCAAGTGGATTAATTTAGTGGGAACTGCAATCCTAGAATTTTCTTCTATTTTGTTATAAAAATTTTAGTTAGTTAAAACATCTTCAAACTTTCGCTAGTTTTGGATAAAATCAAATTGAAATAATTTTAGTACTTAACAAACCCTAGTGACAAATCTCCATGGAAACGATAATTTACTTATTAATTTTTATTACTTGTGGCCGTGTATACTTGCACAATTTTATGTTCTCCAAAAGAGACAACATTAACCTTGACCAATAAGCCAGGACTTATTTCAAGCAATCATGCCATTCTCATCTTCTTTGTCCTTGTACATCCAACAAGTACCTATGTCATGTTTATCTTTATGTCTAAGAACAAGATAACATACATCATTTTGTTGAAACTAAGTAAGTTCCTCCTCTATAGAGTTAACCCTATGTGCATCTTGTAGGGCTTCCTTAACATTTTTAGGAAAGATAGTAGAAGTAAAACAAATGTTCAATGTCTCTTGAATCTGACGTCTAGTTCTGACTTTTTCTTCGCCATTACCAATGATGTTGTCAGCAGAATGAGCATTTTTTACCCATTAGAGGAGTAAAGATTCTTCTTTATCTTCTTTAGTAGTCTTTGGTAGGTAAACTAGAGTTATAGTAAAAGGAGTCTTAACATTATCAAAGTGATTTTTAGAAGAGCCCCAATCATCAAAAATATCACTTTCTTCATATTCAACCAGTTTAGTAGTTCTAAAGTCAAAGTTGTTAGGTTGTAGACACAATAGGCATGACTATTACTTGAGTATCCTATAAAGATTCCAAGACCATTCTTAGCTTCAAACTTGTCTAAATTCTCTCTGCCTTTGAGAATGTAACAAGTGCTTCTAAACACACATGAAGATGCTTGGCATTAGGCTTCTTCCCAGGCATAAGTTCATAAGAGGATAAACATGTGCTAGGTCTTAAAAATTAATGGTTCAAAGTGTAGCAAGAGGTGCTTACAACTTCATTCCAGAAATATTTTGTCAAATTATTGATAGTCAACATTACTCTAGCCATTTTTTGTATGACCATGTTCTTTCTCTCAACAATACCATTATGTTAAGGGGGTTTTAAAGCATAAAAATCATATTGTATACCATATTGTCATAGAAAGATTTGAACTCTAAATTTTCAAATTCTTTCACATGATCACTTATGATCTTGATAATGCACAAAATCTTGAACTTAGCAAACACTTCCAATTTCTCTCTTAGAAACATTACCCAAGTTTACCTAGAAAAGTCATCAACAATAACCATGGTGTATTTTCTCCCACCAATGCTAGCAGTCTACATAGGATGCATTAAATCCATATGGAGAACATTAAGAGGTATTGTATTGAGAGAGTTGATTCTTTTTATGTCAAATTTTACTCTACTTACCCAAATGACAAGGATGCATCTACATAGGGTGTACTAAATCCATATGGAGAACATTAAGATGTCTTGTATGGAGAGAGATTGTTCTTTTTATGTCAAATTTTACTCTACTTACCCAAATTACAACGACCACAAACATATTCAGGCAGAGAAGTGATAGAAGGAAGACCTCCTATAACCTTGAGGCTTGATATTTTCTTAAGATGCTTGTTGTTAACATGGTCTAAACGTTGATCCCAAAGCTCTTCCATTTTGAGACTTACTCTGTTGAATACAAGTTCAGGGGTTACCAACACAATAATATTTATCTTCAAACCCGGTACCCTTGATCATGATATTTATAGAACTACCATACAAAATACACTTCTTATGAGAATTTGACTGAACACTTGTTGTCCCAAATTTGGTCCATCTCCAAAGGTAACAAGTCCATCATTAATGGGAATCAGGTTGGTGAAGAAGGATTTATCTCTAGTTATATGATGAGAACAACCACCGCCAAAGTACTAATATCCAAATGCTTGAGTCTAAAGTGCAATATGAAAAACGTTGCAATTTAGGTTCAAATCACCATTAACATTAATATGAGAGGATTAAAACTCCTTATGAAGCACAATTGCTTATTCAAAATTATTAGTGCTTCATTAGTAAAAGAGACATATTGATTTATCATATCTTCAACACCATTATGGGAGTGGTGGAGGTAGAGAAGAAACACCACTCTAGGTGTTATAAATAGAAGAAAGAGAGTTACTATTGGCACTTATAACATTAGAAGTGCTTATCTTGAATAGTAGCAATAGTAAAGAAAGAGGAAGCAGCATGAGAATCATTAATTTTCATTGATTTTTCAAAACAAGTATTTCCATGAGAAAAGTTTTGAATGATGTCTCAAAATTCTTTAATTTTCCTTTCAGCATCATACTGTTAGAGATAGAGAGACTCAACCATTTCAATTTTATCCAATAGGTAAGATTCAAAAAGCTTGACTTCATGAGTATTAATATCAGTTCAAACTTAAAGATCATTAAGTCTTCACAGACATCCAAAAGAGACTCAAGACGAGCCTTTTCATCTTCTAGGATACAAACATATTTACTAAAATTAATGATAATATCAAAATTAATTTAAGAGAAATCTTGAGTACTTTGACTTTTGAGACCTTTTGATTCGTTATTCTGAAGAGGTTTTTTTAGTTCTTTAATACAATAGAGACACCTCTCGTTATCATGAACGAGAATTTGAAGTGACTTATTATGATTATATAATCTCATATTTAAGTTACCCACATCATTCTTACCTTCCAAAGTGAGGTTCAACAACTAACTAGTAAGGTCCAAATATTCTTTATCCTTTTCTTTCAAATTGTTGTTAATCTTGAACGTGTTCTTATCAACTTCAAATTCTCATACACTAGTTGATCATAATATTCTTGAAGAGAAAAGTCATAATCATTAATTGCATCAATAAGAAGTCTAAGAAGAGGCAATCTCATAGTGAAAAGCCATCAATGTAGAGCATCTAGAAGTAAAACCCTAGTATTTATAAAAGGAGAAAAATCCATTCAAGAGTGGCACTCATCATACTTTATTTGTATGAAATCCCAAGCTTCCTTAGAGCAAGTAGAATTTGATAGAAGACTTGAGTTGTCAAGGGTAACAAAGCTAATGATTATATGCCACCCTTGACAATTAAGATTACTAAGACACAGTTCTTCTTTATTCTAATTAGTAATGGGCTTAGGTTCAACAATACCATTTTTTGAAATATGCATAGGGAATTTCCATCCATATTCAATCAAGGACCAAACATCATCGTTCAATGATCTTAGATAAGAACACATATGATATCTCTAGCAAGAGTAATGGTTTCAATCAAAATAAGGGTGTCTACCTACCAAACCTCGTACATCAGCCATCATAAGAGTGATAAGCAGTTAAACATATAGAAGGAAGGAAAAGATCAACACTATAGGGATTAAGCCCAAAAGGGCATACCCGTTTTAATAGCAAATGAAAGCCCTAACACTCGGTATATATTTAGGATTACGAGATACAAATTCCTTAAAAACTTACCTTTTACCTACAAGCAGAAAAAAAAACAAAATGGAAGCGATAGATAGGAAAAATTAATTAGATAGCAGAATGAATAATTCCGCATAGATAAATAGAGAAATTAGAAAAATTAATATGAAAGAAATAAAGGCTTTGCAATCACAATTTGACACTCATATATAGTCACATACTTGAGTGAAAAAATAATTGTACTAATTTATGAGTGGAGCATACAAACACAGTCATGTAACAAGGTCAAATCCATATAAAACCTTTATCTATTTGGTACAAACCTTAGAATTTTTATGACAACCATTCAACATAAAATAATTCAATAACAGAATAAACTGATACAACTCGATAGATGAGTATAAGCACGAATACCTCTATCAGTTGGGACTCCTATCCTAACTACATATTGCTCTCTTTGCCTACTACCTCCATAATAACTTGATTTGACACATAAATCTAGGTTTCTTCTGGAGCCCATACTACATATAGTAGTGCGATCAATCAGCAACAATTAGCAACGTGAACACAATGAGGTACCCACCTCAATCACAACCCATTAGTAAAAACATCTAAAGCACTCACCACTCAAGAACACTATTTTTACTCTTACAAACACATAACACAAAATACAAAATAACACTCAAAATAATTTTTGAAATATAATCATAAACACAAGAAGAAAATTGACAAAGTTTTTCTTGGATTTTCTAATTACTCGACAATAAAAGTGGGGAATATTTATAGAAAACTCTCAATTGTCTATAGGCTTAGCAACCCTCTCACCGACCCTAACCTAGATGAGAGTAAAATACTATCCCGGTAAGGATAATAACTATTAGAGCCTTGCTAGCCAGGGTAGGCAAGGGTTAGGCAAATGGGAAGGTGAGTCTACAAAAATGTGATTTTTGTTTTCAAAAGATGCCAAGTAATTTTACACAAATACCCATAAATAAAACAAAACAAAATCACAAATACTCAGCCTAGTATACACATTATAACAAATATCCTCGTGGTCTATGTAAATATGTTCTCATGTAAAGTGTACCTAACTAAGTTCATGTGTGCATTATTCATCGTCAGTATCCAGCCTAATATAGAGGAAGGCAATACACTAAGTAAAATAAAACAGAATTCATCTTTTGCACACAAGAACACCAATAAGAACATGAAGGACTTATAGGACTTACATTGTTAATGAAATTTTATATCATTTTGAATTACGATTGGGATTGAAGAAGGAGGAGATAAAATCCTAAAACCTAAAATGAGCAAACTTTTAAATATGGTTTCTTTGAAAATTGAAATTGAAAACAAAATCGTAAGCTTAGCGACAAGAGCCACCAACAATAACACTACCATCAGTGTAAGCCTTGTGATTACTGCTTTGTACTAAGCATTCCAAAGCAACACAAAGAGAGTAAGAGGGGAAGATAAAGAGAAAGAAGTAAACATTTTGTTAAATGGACTAGGCATTTTTTCCTAATCTCAAATTTTCAATATAGCTCCGCACAGTGAGCTTCGTCCAATGTAATATTAATTCTAAAATTTTAACAAATAATATTTATTCTTATCATTATATTACACCAACTTTAACGTTCTTCCTTTATTGGATTTTTTTTAGTCTTTAATGCTAATAGCAACATTTACCTAAGTTCTATCTCTCATCTATATCTATATATGTACTAGAATTATGCTTTATTTTTATCATAATAATGGCTTTGGTGATATAGTGTTGTTTATTGAAGTTCATAAATGTACCTCTATCACATATACATTGATTATTTTTTTTAATTTAACTTAAATTTCATTTTTATGAGCTATCATATCTAAAGTGTTACTTTCATCTCTATCTTTACATGTGCATGACATATACTTGAATTTTTGTATTTAACGAGTTACATCACCTTTATGTTTGGATGTAACATGTTACATATACTTATTATTTTGTATGTAACCTATTACAACCACCATACTTTTAGTGATCCACTAGATGTAACATATTATATTTACATATATATTTTATATTACTTGTTACATCCATTGTTGTTATAGTGACCTAACAGATGTAACCTTTTACCTCAAAGTTCATGTCATGTACCATATGTAACTTTTACATCCATTGTAGTATTGATGACTCAATGGTTGTAACATGTTACATATATATATATATATATATATATATATATATATATATATATATATATATATATATATATATATATATATATATATATATATCGTTGTTTATAACATGTTACACCCACTATAGTTCAAACGATTCACTAAATATAACATGTTACATACAGTGGAGCTTAGATGAGGTCACCGACAATGGCGGTAAGAGCTCCAATAAGTTGTCGATGGTAGCTGATTGAACTTCGATGTAATCGTCGGTGGTGGCTGTCAAAGATATGGTAGGTATGACCTTGATCACATTTTATTAAAGTTATAAAAAAAGATATTTTGATCTTTCTATAATGTAATTTGGTATAAAACTATGAGTTTTGAGATAAATTATTACTAATTCTAAAAAATTTATCAATTTATCAAAATTGAAGCTATATAAGCCAATAACTCCCATTTGTCCCATTAATTTATTGAGAAGTTAAAAAATTTCATTTTTTTTATTCAGCGAATCAAATCTTTCTACAATATTACCTTACTATATCTCAAAACTTTATTATCTCAAATTTAATACACAATAATATTTATAAGAGTTGCAATGTTAAATATAAAGGTTTTAATGCAATTCGTACAATAGTGGGTGTAACTCTCCTATTCAAAGGGGAATTAATTAATCACTAATAATATAAAGTTTGTAGAAAATTTACAAGTCAAAAAATAAATTAAATATTACAACTAAAAATTTAATAATGAATTTTTTTGAAAAAATACATATAAAATTATAGGGTCTATTATAACTTTATTACATTTTAATTAAAAAATAACTGAATTTACATATAAAATTTGAACTTAAAAGATTTTAAATTTAAAATAAGGGCATAAAATTTAAGTTGAGAGAGGAAACTACATGTTAAATATGGTTTAGCTTTCACAAAAATTACAAAATTTGATATTAAAATTACCTATTTAATCAAGTTAAGAAGGATACGTGCCTTCATAAACATCACATATATAGACCCACCCCTAAATTCATGGTATATATAAATTTAAAAGTACCTAATACATATGACATTAAGTTATAGGTATAAGCATATAAATATATATGTGATAGGGTTATAAAAGTATGTTACTAAAATGGCAATGGTAAGCAAGGATAAAAAAAATGACCAAGGTTCAGGCTTTTTAATACAGGAGATTAATAATATGGGTAAATCTTTCCTTGCTTAATATTACTTTTATATGCTGACAATTTTAGACGGAGGAAACTTTGGTTGGAATCAAACTCAACTTATTTTGTTACTTTTCTTCGGACTAGATCACTCTCGGTACCATAGAAGTGAAATTTTACTTGGGCTGATTGCTTAAAGAAAGTTTTTTGTATGCAGTTTCATTGTTCTTATATTTATAGAGAGGGTAATGTCACAACTAATAGTATAGCATCCTGGGGATGTCCCATCATTAGTTAGGTTTTTCTTTTATTAGGATGCTAGTAGCAAACCTAATTATAGATTTTGTTGAGACTTTTTTCTATTTATTTAGTAATACTTATAATTGAGGGGATAGATAAATAGAAAGGTATAGAGGTACCAACCTAATTGGAATGTCCCAGTATACCTACTGAAGCCATCAACGATAATCTTTCATTAAAAAAATATAGAAAATGAAAGAGCTGCTACCTCAAATTACACATGTCCTCTCTATCAATTTAATCAAAAAATGTTATTTTTATTTTATTTTATGTCAAATAGCTTTATTGCTTATGCATCAATTGTTACACATTTTTTTAACTTGAACATCTATTAATTAGAAGAAAACAAAGTTATATAAAAAATAAATTAATCTAGATGTTCATACCTATCAACTTTGCCTTTTCATATATTTTTTTTAATTAATAAATATTCGAGATTAAGAGAAATATGCTACGAGTTAAAGAATAAGAAGCATAATTAAATTTAATGTAAACAAAATATTATATATGATAATGTTTTGGTAAACTAACAAAATACCACCGAAGTATCATGAAAGTTGTAAATCCATCTAATTTTATCGAGTGACAAAAATAATACTCAAATATTATTAGTGGTATAATTCTACCATTGTTGTGATAAATTTATCATCAAACTCCATTTTCTTGGTGCAAATATATTACCAAACTTCTTACAAAAATTTACCCCCAAACCTTATTAGGTGTATAAATCTACTATTAAAAGTATAACATAAACATAAAAAAAATAGCTTAGTGGTACAGTTATATCATTAATTATAGTTGAGTGTTATTTTTGTCACTTAGTATAGTTATATGGTATGTTTACAACTTTCAAGATAGTTCAATGATATATTTGTTAGCTCACCCTATTTTTTATCAAAGTACAAAGAATAGACGAACCATTTGACAAAAAACTGAATGGAAGATTAAAATATTTACCTTCTGGCTTTTAGTAAAAGGAAAAATGGTAGTCCAAGTCTGTTATCTTTAACTAAAGCACACTTTGGTCCCCTACATATTAAGTATGGCAACATAAGTTCACTATCTTTACAAAAAAAGTCACATAAGTTCAATTTAGTTGAACATATATCTAACTCTGCTCTAATGAGTAGGGTCACCAACCTACTAAACTCTGGTCTATTGGAAAACTATGAATTAAGTTATGTCCAATTTAATTTCAATGATTAAGATCACCGTTTGATCAAAATTTGATAAATTGGACATATATTCAACTCGATTCCAACGAGTAGGGTCACATTCGACCAAACTATAACCAATTAAACAATAGTATAGTTCATTTGGATTGGGTGCAACTTGGCTCCGATGAGTGGAGCCATCAACTGACCAAATTCTGACTAGCAAAATTGAACAATTTCTAGTCAAAATTAAATCATAATTTGTCAATGAAAATTTAGGACATTTTTGTCCTTTATGTAAAAAGTCAAGTGAGAGAAGTTCATATACTAATATAGGATCATCATAGCATATAACTAAAAAATTTATCTCTAAAATCTTATTAATATTACAAATATATCACTTTGTGATTGATATATATCTAAAAGACCCATGTGGTTTAGCATATCTTTACTTTTTCCCTTGAGGTTTACAAAAATGCTAGAATGCCCCTAGAATTTATGGTTAATATCATTCATGTCCTCAAAACTAATGGTGTTAACTTTTCCATCGATAATATTCCTATGGTTTTGATTCTAATTTGTAGGGACATTTTCTGATCGCCAAAGACTATTATGGCAAAATTATAGTCAATTTGACCTCAATGTGCTGGCTAAATTATTAGAGTGTTGATAAGCCATATGTGTTGAGTGCACATTTTTTCCTATTTGTAATATACAAATAGATTTTTATTTTGTACATATAATATACTTATAATCTTTAAAGAAGAAATATCCAAACATTAAGTTGTTGAATTCCTCTTCTTTAATTCTTACATATTTTTTATTAAAGTAGTCTTTTAATGTCCTTGAAACAAGATAGTCTATTATGCTTGTGATGGCTTTAATATAATCTGTATAGATATCTAACAAGGAGTTAAACCTTCTAAATTTTTCAAGATAAGTTTCATAATCCTCATCTTTAAAATAATCATTTAAGGTTAAGGGGTAGCTTTTATCAAACTTTTCTAATAAAATTAGATTTTTGTTTTTCATTTTAATTTCTTTCAGATTGGTTGTTTCATGTTTAGTTGTTAATTTTACATAATTTTCCTTATCATAATATTGTGATAATATTGTCTTCATTTTTTCTATTTATAAGTATTATCAAGTGGTATAAACATTTATCTTAAATATTCAAGATCCTTAATTGGCTTAAAAGTTATAATTATTATACCTGAATTTATTAGGAATACCATAGTCTTCCCTTATGTTTGTCTCCTTTTGTTATACCGGTTATGCCTCAACTTTGTTCAAACCTCAACACTCTGTTGGTAATGGTGAGCCTTCTACATTCTTACATAGATGGTGTCCAATTTTGACTTACTAGGAAAGAGTAATTGAACTCTATTTTATTCACAATAAAATAATTATTACAAACTTAAGGCCAACTAAGAAACTTGAAGGGATCCTTTGCCGCTCATAATTACTGGGTATATCGTTCATGGGTTGGGATTTCTAGATAGAGGTGATTTCTATACTAGAGTTTTTATGATTTTTAGAGGTATATGCTCTAGTTTTTTATATGTTTCAAAATGAAAATAAGGGTTCTTTTTATAGCACAAGGAATCCCTATTTACAAGACAAAAATTGCTATTTTATCCTTGCTTTAATAATTTATCTAATTTTTTGCTTTAAATGGCAGCCATTGTTTTTTCCTTGGCACACGCTACCGACTAAGATATGGGTCTACATCTTTATTTTCTTTTTTGTATTTTGCCGACAATTCCTCTCTTTATTCTTCTTTGTCATTGTTTACTCACAGTCTTTTTGATGATGTTAATGATGACGAATCTTTGTCTTCTTGATATTTGATGCAGTAAATCCATCTGTGATCTTTGGTGGCTTTTTTGGCATAGAAATAAAATACCTTCCTTGTTTCTTAACCAATTTTTAGGTTGTTGTTGTTAAAATTGGTTTCATATATGGTAGTTTTTTCACTATCTTCTTCTGAAAAATCCATGTTACTATGAGAAATGATTATGACTTTACTAGTTAAATAATTTACTTTGATCCTAATAGATTTGTCAATCTTCTTGAGTTCATAGTAAATTTGGCCTAACATTTGACCTCTTAATAAACAGAGTTCTTCTGTGTTGAATTCATTTTCTAGAAGTGCCCTTGATTTGGTAACTTCTATATTTGTGTTGGAAATCCTTATCTTGATGAAGCAGTAAAGACTGATACATCCTTTCTCATTCTAGTCCATTAGTGAATTGAAAAACCTGAGATAGACAAGTTTGTCACCTACTTTAATCTTCTTCCTAAAATTCTCGATTTCTCTTTCAAAAAATTTTGGGAAATAATTTAATTCACTTAAATTAATTCATGGATATATTTTTTCTATTAGTCTTATGTGGAAATCTTTATAGACAAATATTGGATTAGCTTTTTCCAAAATATTGAATTTACTTTATGTAGGGAATTCCTTGTTTATAGTGTAGAACTTTATATCTTAAATGTGTTCCTGGGTAGATTTTCTGGCCAAGTTGTAGAGACTCAACCATTGTGGCTTGCATAGGTTTCTATATTGGTCTTTTTCATCTTCAATGAGTGATGAATTTCTAGGGGATGTTTCCTTAAATAACATTGAATGCTTTACTATCTTTGATGTCTCTAGAAAATATGATTTTCTAAATAGTACTGGAAGTCTTGCTATTTTCCCTAGAGTTGTCAACCTACTTGATGCTATTGGTTATTGTTGAATTGTTGTAGAATAATTTCTTACTATCTCCTCTGAAGTTATTAGTTTTGGTGTTTTGTAATTGGCATAATTGTTTTCAACTTATATTCTATTAGTGAAGACTCTATGAGTTACTCCACTAAACCCTTTAATATATTTACCAACTTCTATCTAGTGTTTATAAATTCCTAGTTTGGGTCATTATAGACCATATAAGTCTTTTTATGTTCCTATTTTTTTACTTCATCAACCCAATTGAGCTTTTTTGTTTTAGAGATGTTACTCTTTTTTTGAATTGTTGGATTTTTCCTTTTCATTTTGAATTCTTTCTTTGTAAGTTTTATCTTTTTAGATTAAATTTTTGATGAAATTTCATCTTTTGCATTTTTGGACTCTAAGAGTTGTTTTGAATAAGTAAGTTCTTTCTGTTCATTTCCTATCTCTATAAGAGACTTCTCGAGGTATAATAGCTCAAGTTATTCCTGTAGGATTTTATCTTCTTTTTCTTTATCTCGATCTTGATATCAAGATGTTCTATTCTTGTAAGCATAAAAATATTTAGAGGTGTTAATTTTCTAGAAAGAGCATCTGTTAAACTATTATTAATTCTTGGGAGATGTTCAACATCAAAATTGTAATAGTTGAATCACTGTTGCCATTTGACTAGTCTTTCTTGTTTGTAATCACTTACAATATTAGTTCTTAAGAAATAACCAAAATTCATGTTATCTATTTTAACAATGAATCTAGAACTTGTAACATATACTGAAAATCTCCTAATAGCTCTTTTTACAACTAGATATTCTTTTTCATTATGGTGATAATATAACTCTAAACCTTAAAAGGATCCTGATATATATCTATAAAGATATTCATTTTTGTAATCTACTTTTGCTTTCATAGCTGCTTCTCAATATTCTTGTGAAGCATTTGTTTCATTTATCATCTTATTATCTAGCCCAGGATGGTATAAAGTTGGTAAATTTTTTACATTTTCTTTTACTTTATTCATATACAAAGTATCTTGTTATGTCCATTTCTAGATATAATCTTTTTTCAATTTTGCTTGTAAAGGTTTTCATATTTTTACAAGTTTCTTGATATATACATCTACATATGTCAAACAACCTAAAAATCTTTTTTATTGGTTTTTGTCTTTTAATTCACTATGAAACCTTAAATGTTATTTAGTATATGGGGGGGTTATAGATTATGTTTTCCATCTTCAATTTCCAACCCTAAATATTTAATTTATTACTGAAAACCAAAATATCATTTATATAGACACAACAAATATTTTGTAATTTTTTAAAGATGCTATCCATATACCTTTGGAAGATACCCAGTGCTTAATTTAATCCAAATGATACAACAGTCCGTTGGAATTGTCTTTGGGGGCACCTAAATGCTGTTAATTTTTGAGATTTATCCAATCTTATTTTCCAAAATTTACTTTTGTAATCAAAACTTGAGAGCTATTTCTTTCCTTTTATTAATGATAATAATTCTTCTTTCTTAGGAATAAATTATCCATAATCAACGGTTTCTTTATTCAATGATTTGAAATTTATTATCATTCTCTGTTTTCCTTTTTTTCAGCTTTTTTTCAACTAAGAATTCTGGACTTGAGTGAGGTGAATTAATTAGTATTATGACTTTTAGTTCCAAAGGTTCCTAAATTTGTTTTTCAAATTAAATCTTGTCTTCTATAATGTAAATCATTGATTTTACTATAATAACCTTGTTAGGGTTTCTTAATTTTATGTTTGCAATTGTTCTAGATTTATTGAGTTTCCTATCCAAAGGATTTTCTGAGCTTACTATTTTTAATAGTCTTTTAATACTAGCTAGGGCTTTATCTTCTTGTATTTCATTAAGAAAAGAGTTTTGTTTCTCTTCTATGTCTAATGAAATATTTTCTAAATAAAGTTTTTGTTGCTTCTCTATGTCACCATGTTTTTATTTTTTATGCTATTGCATAAAAGTTGGGTTTGATACGGTCTTATTTTTGATACATAAATGGTATCATCATCTAATGTTGTTACACTTATTTTGTCTAAATATTATCTAAAAGGTTGATATAAGTTTAGAAAATTATTTTCTATTAATAAATCAACTTCGGTTTCTTGTTGATATATGATAGGATTATGAAACTTTTCTCATTCTATCATTATATTTGTATCTTTTAAAACCTTATTAAGATTTATTGTAATATTATTAATAATTTTTACAATTAAATCTTTTGGTGCATGTTTCTAGTGTTTTTTTGGAAACACATATTTACTTGCTATACACATATTAGCCCATGTATATATAAATGCATGTAGATGATAGCTGACATAACCTTTAAATTTTAGTCCTACTTTGATGTAAGTACTATTTGGATTTGTAATAATAAACAAATCATTCATCTTTTGTTAAAGAATATTCATATTCTTAGTCAGTTATTTCCTCCTCAGTTTTCTCTAATAGGTAAATATTATAAGTATCATCTATATTTGATTCCTCGATTGGTTCTAAATCTATCTTAGAAGCTTCCTCTAAGATTTTTTACTTTATGTGAAAATTCCTTTTTAAATTATTTCTTATGTGGAAACCTGCTTGGGTATTCATTGGCATAATGTCTTTCTTCATTACAGATACAACGTGTGCATTTTTTCTTCCCTAAAGAGCAATAATTTCTATTTCTAAAATATATTTTCTTATAGGTTTCACTATTAAATCTTCTTTTAACTTTTTCATTATAATGTTCCTTCTAAGGGATAGTATTTATGACCTACAATATCCTTGTTTCTATGTATGTTATATACATCTTTTTTTAGTTTTGTAAATTCTATATGTATATCATGTTGAAATTTATTATAACCACGTTTCTTTATTTCTTTTAATAATTATTTTTATGTTTTGATTATACCTAGTAGGTATTTCATGTTTGATTATGGACTAAATCCATTTATTTTGTTAAAAGCTTTAAAGCTTTCATTATATGTTGATTGATTTTTTTGCTACGCCTATTAAACTTTCATCTATTTCTAACTGTATATTTTTAATTTATCTTTAAACAATATTTTTTCCTAATATGATATCAAAAACTAATGTTTTCATTAATTGAACTTTATCTTTTAGTTTTTTATCTTCTTCTTGGTTAGAGGGTTCTCCTTCAAAGTCTATAAAATTAAATCTTGGTATATTATTTTTTTTAATCACATTATTTTTTCTTCTTGATATCAGAGGTTTTTCTTTGATGTTCCTCTAGTATTTCAAAGCCGTAAGGATTTTTGGTTTTATTATTTGTTCAAGTTCTTGGAAGTTTTTTATCTATTTCTATAAATTCATTTTGTCCATATATTAAACTATTATGATTGTTTTTTAAATAATATTCTACTACGTAGTGTATTGAAAATGAATGATTTCCTTATTTCATTAAATATCCTCTTTAAAATTTATAAGTTAGACGTAATACTTGGTTTGAGTTTTTATCATGGATATTAATAACAAACCTAAGATATGTTGTAAATTTTAGCTTTTAATATTCTAAGTTACCACAGATCATTCTTAATAAAACATTTTTTCTATTTATTATTCTATTAACTAGTAATGTTATTTTTATTGGTGTATCTATTGCTTTTCTGAAATGAGCCTATATTAATATTTGAATTCTTCCTAAATGAATGTATCTAATTTTTTATTCATCCTTTTAAGAAATTTTGGATTATTTATTCAATATAATATTTTTATCAATTAATCGTATATTATACCTTTCCTTTGCATATGTGATATTAATGCTCATTTCTTTATTACGTATTCTGTAATAGATTATATTTTCCTTAGGAATAATTTTCTTAAATATGTAAATAATCGGTCTTTAAATCCATCTTCTTATTTAAGATTTAATTTTTCAATTTATTCAAATTTCTTTTAACTTATTATCATTTCTTGTGAAAAGTATTATGAGATATCTTTTATTTCTAATTCTACTATTTGTTAATTTTTTATTATTTTTTCATTTTTATTTATAGAATGTTATTATTTACTTGCATTAAATTTAAATTCCGTTATGTTTTAAAATATTTTAATTTTTTTTAAAACCTACGGTATATTTTTGAATATACCTTAAAACTTTTGTATATTTTTTATGTTACCCTCTCTGTGACACTATGATTAATACCACCAAAACATTTGTAGAATAGGCGGTAAATAATCAACCACTATGTTCACCAGTTACTCAATCTCGGTTAACAATTGGTCTACCTTTGTTCGCGATATGTGAATGCGTGTGATGATGTTGATCAGCTTATTGTTACGTCCCGCTCAAATTGTTCCGCAAAATCCACAAAATTTTCCTAAAAGATCTAGACTTTTCTACATGAGAAAATTCTAGAATGGCCTAGAGATGTCTAGAAAAGGCTAGAAATGGACGAACTCAACTCAAGCCTTGAAGACTCTAGAATGCTTCAAGGAATACTAGCATGTGCTTGAAGGTGCTAGAATGTTCTGGGTTATTCTAGAACGTGGTGGATGGTTCATGAAGGATATAGAAGCCACTAGAAGCTTACGGAACATCTTAAAACTTGCATGAAGGAGCTAGACAAACCTAGAAGACTCTAGAGTTGGCTAGAAGGTCCTAGAACCTTGTGGAATATTGTAGATAAAACTAGAACACTCTTGTACATTCTAGACTTAGAATGATCTAGAAAGTTATGGCATAGCCTTAAGCTTGGAGCCACATTATAAAAAGACCCATTGGTCTTCATTTGTATTCATCTTGGGAAATCTTGGGAAATCTTGGGAATTCTTAGCATTTGTAAGATAAACTCTCTCTAGATCAATACAAAGCATTCTTTACAAACTCTCTTTCTAGTCTCTTTGGAGTTTCATTCGGATTTAAAGGTAGGCTTAGTGAAACAGATGGTGCTAAGTACCACACGATCGCTACTTGAAATTTAAGGTCGTGACAGTTGGTATCAGAGCTTTCGGTTGAAGCATTTCTACCCTTGGCATAATGAAGAATAGTGCACCATCTACACCAAGCGTTGATGTTCCACCTATGGAACTTGGGCGTGAGGAATTTTGGAAACCACCAAAGGAATCTCGAGCCAAGTCTAAAGACATTTTTTCTAGGTTGGAAGCACGTGTGGGGAGTGCATAGGACAGCTTAAGGGAGCTGTTCGACCAGGTGGACAACTTAGAGGAACGTTGCAACCGCTTGGAGGCCAAGGATGTGGAGATCCATGAAGCGATCAAGATGTCCCTCAACGAGCTAGATGGTGGGTTAAGGCAAGAGATTGAAGGATTGAAGGCCAAACTTGCCAAGGTAAGGAATCTTGTCCAAAGAGAACTTGCTAACGTGTTGCTTAGAGTGGAGGACATGAGTGGTGATCTAGCTCTATGTAAGCGGGCTATGGCCGCGGGAACTAGCACAACCACCGTCATTGAGGCTAAGATGGTGGATGTTCCCAAGCCAAAGACCTTCAATGGTGTTAGGAATGCTAGTGAAGTTGAGAACTTCCTAAGGGGGTTGGAACAATATTTTGAGACTACTGGCATAACGAACCATGCTAGCAAGATTCGAACTACTACCATGTATTTGTCCGACACTGCTATGATATGGTAGAGATGGATGCATGGTGATGTGTAGTGAGGGGTATGCACAATTTAAACCTTTGATAACTTTAAGAGGGAGTTCAAAGGCCAATTCTTTCCCGTAAATGCTGAAGAGGAGGGAAGGGGTCGATTGCAAAGGTTAAAGCAGACAAGTAGCATAAGGGACTATGTGAAGGAGTTCACAACCTTGCTGCTAGAATTCCCTGACACTTTAGACAAGGACACTTTATTCTTGTTCATAGATGGTCTCCAATCGTGGGCTAACCTCGAGCTCAAGCGACGTTGTGTCCAAGACTTATCTTCGGCCATTGCGGTTGCATAAAGCTTTATTGACTACTCCACTAACAAAGAGAGCTCAAAATCCACAGGTAGAAAGTTTGTTGGAGAAAAGAGTGGGGGAGGCCATGCTAAAAGTTAGGGACCCAAAAATAACAAAGAAGGCTCCTCGTTCAAATCATGGGATAAAGGGGAAGGAAAAGGAAGATCGTGGTACCTCGAAGCCCCGTGTGACATGCTTCATTTGCGACGGACCACATTGGGCACATGAATGTCCGAAAAGGAAGATATTGAGTGCCTTAGTTGCTTCCACTCATGACCAGGATGGAGGCAAAACATACAAAGGTGCAAAGATGGGTTCTTTGTGCCTACTTGGTACATTGTAGAGCGCCCTAAAGACCCCCAAAGGCTTGATGTACTGAGATGCAACCATCAACGGGAAGGTCGCCAAAGCTTTGGTGGACACAGGTGCATCTCATAACTTTGTTTCAGTAGAGGAAGCAAAAAGACTCGGCCTTAAGGTAGCCCATGGAGAGGGATCTCTCAAAGAAGTTAACTCAGCAGCACTACCATTGCATGGAGTTGCTTGTGGAGTTAAGGTTAGTCTTAGTGCTTGGATTGACCAAGTGGACTTATCAGTAGCGCCTATGGATGACTTCTCTGTTGTATTTGGCATGGATTTCTTGGACCAGGTTAGAGCTTTCTTGGTACCATGCTTATACTCTATGTGTATCATGGATGGTTCGAAGGCGTGTGTGGTACCGACGGAGATGACCACCAAACCTACTACCCAAGCTCTCTCAGCGCTTCAATTCAAGAAGGGATTGAATAGGGACGAAGAGAGTTACTTGGCCATCTTAAACTAATACGATGACGAGGAGGCATTACCAAAGCCAAGCTTGCCGACGGAAGTGCAAGTTGTCTTAGATAAGTTCCATGATGCGATGCGTTGAGTCGAAAGGCAGAGTTAGCAGCCTTGAGTAGGCCAAGCAGTCCTCTGTTGGAAAGGATCAAAGAAGGGTTAGAGCATGATGCTCTAGCTCAAAACCTCCTTGCCCTCATCAAGGAAGGAAAAACAAGGCGATTTTGGCTGAGTGACAAACTACTCTATGCCAAGCAGAATCGCATCTTTGTGCTGAAATAGGGGAGCATAAGGAAGGAGCTTATCAAGGAGTGTCATGATTCGCTATGGGCTAGACACCCAGGAATAAGCCGCACCCTTGCTTTGATCAAGTCAATCTACTACTAATCTAAACTACGGGATGATGTTGAAGCCTATGTGAGGACTTGTCTTATGTGCCAACAGGACAAGATAGAGCAGCATGCACCTAGAGGTTTTCTAGAGTCGTTGCCTATTCCATAGAGACCATGGGAGAGTGTCTCTATGGATTTCATCACTTGCTTGCCAAAATCAGAGGGCTTTGGAAACATCATAGTAGTCATTGATTGCTTCAGCAAGAATGCAACATTCATACCTGCCTCGGCAGATTGCACGATGGATGAGACATCACGATTTTTCCTCAAACATGTTGTGAAGCATTGAGGGATTCCATCCAATATCGTGAGTGATTGAGATCCATGATTTACTGGCAAGTTTTGGACAGAATTGTTCAAGTTGTTGGGATCATATTTGAACTTCTCTACAAGCTTCCATCCCCAAAGCGATGGATAAACGGAGCGTGCCAACGCATTGTTGGAGCTGTATCTCAGGCACTTTGTCACTGCCAATCAACATGATTGGGCTAAGTTGTTGGATGTAGCCCAATTCTCCTATAACTTACAAAGGAGCGAGTCTACCACAAAGAGTCCCTTCAAGATCATCATGGGGCAGCAACCCATGATTCCTCATGCTTTGGCCACAAGTTATAAAGGAAAGAGTCATGCTGCCTTCAAATTTGCCAAGGCGTGGCACGAACAAGCTAAGTTGGCACGAGCCTATTTGAACAAGGCATCTAAGAAGATGAAGAAATGGGCTGACAAGAAAATGAGGATGGTAGAATTTCAGGAAGGAGATTTGGTCCTTGTCAAATTATTTCCCCAACAATTCAAATCTCTATGGAAGGTTCATAAGGGGTTGGTACGAAAGTATGAAGAACCATTTCCAGTCCTCAAGCAAGTCGGTAAGGTGTCTTACAAGCTGCAACTCCCTCCAAAGCATAAAATCTATCTGGTCTTTCATGTAAGTATGTTGAAACGTTTTCATGGAGACAAGGAAGACATAAGTCGGGGAGAATCCAAGAGGGAGCCTACCGCAATGGTAACCTCCTTTGATAAAGAAGTGGACTCAATCTTGGCAGATCGCCTAATCCGATGTAGGGGCGTACCAAGTTATCGTGAATACTTGGTCAAGTGGAAGAATGCCCTGGATATAGAGGCAGTTGGGAACCTGAAGATTCTTTGTGGCAATTCAAAGATGACATAGAGAGGTTCAAGCTTGAAGGCACGATGAGGGCATCGCAAACTTGATTAGGGAAGGGTGTTACATCCTGCTCAAATTGTCCCACAAAATCCAAAGATATGGTGTTTTCCTAAAGGATATAGACTTTTCTACATGAGAAAGTTCTAGAGTGGCCTAGAGATGTCTAGACAGGGCTAAAAATGGACGAACTCAACTCAAGCCTTGAAGACTCTAGAATGCTCCAAGGAATACTAGCATGTGCTTGAAGGTGCTAGAATGTTCTGGAATATTCTAGAATGTTTTGGAATATTCTAGAATGTGGTGGATGGTTCATAAAGGATGTAGAAGCCACTAGAAGCTTACGGAACATCCTAAAACTTGCATGAAGGAGCTAGACAAACCTAGAAGACTCTAGAGTTGGCTAGAAGGTCCTAGAACCTTGTGGCATATTGTAGATAAAACTAGAACATTCTTGTACATTCTAGACTTAGAATGATCTAGAAAGTTGTGGCATACCCTTAAGCTTGGAGCCATACTATAAATAGACCCATTGGTCTTCATTTGTATTCATCTTGGGAAATCTTGAGAATTCTTAGCATCTTGTAAGATAAACCCTCTCTAGAGCAATACAAAGCATTCTTTACAAACTCTCTTTCTAGTCTCTTTGGAGTTTCATTCAAATTCAAAGGCAGGCTTAGTGCAACGGATAGTGCTAAGTGTTGTACGATCGCTACTTGAAATTTAAGGTCGTGACATTATGCAAATAAATACGAGCAAGACCTAAACTAAGGCATCTGATGATTCTGATCTTATCAAAAGAAAAGGCATCTGATACGAACCCTTCATTTCTTTATCACAAATTGCCTACAATTTTGTATAAAAGTTGCCACAAAACCGTGTTCAAAACTTTCACATATATGATTTTTAATTGTTTTCCACTAAATAAAGATAACTATAGCTCTAACACTTTGACCATCAAGAAAAATCCATTTAGAACGACTTGTCATCTTCTAAATTTAAGAATTATAGAAAACAAAACAAAACATGAGAAAAAATTTAAAACAAATAATAACAAACCTTTAATCCTTTATGGCTATATCTAAGTATTTTCTCTAGTTAGCAGAAAAAAAAATCATTTTCTTATCAAATAAATTTACCACTTTTTAAGTTATGAGCACAACTAAATATATCACAAAGTTTGTCACATCACTTTTTAGCAGGGTTACATGAATTTTGTTTTGGCCAATAATATTGTATGGTCCACAAAAATGTGATGGATACCATTTTCCACATTTTTTTATCTTGAACGAATTGGTTCTTCTTTTATAGTCTCCAGTATAGATTTCCTTGATCTGCAAATAGATAATCTATACTTAAACTCAAACACTTGATCGAACCCCATTTCTTCAAAACTCAATCTCGAAACTTTATCTTCATTATTTTTCTCTTGCAATTTTGCAACTTCTTGTTCTGGCAAGATCTTACCGGAACAAGAAGATATTCGCTTGGCTACCAAGTTAGCCGACATAAAGTAAATGTTAGGGTTTTAATTTAGAATTAGAATTGAGGAAGAAGATGACACGCAGAGAGGGAAAGAAAACGCTTTGATTCTCATTTCTTTTCTCTGGATTCCTTGCCCCTCTATATAGCTTTACAGATTAGAATTATTTTAGGAAAATTACATTAATTAACAAAAAATAGTTGGATCGTAATAGAAAATAGCGGGAATGGTATGAGCACTACCTTCACGCCCTTCACACATATCAGAGACTCTTCTAATGGCTTGTGTGGTCCTTCCTAACAATTTGGAGTGGTTCCCCTCTTCTTCCGAGCTCGATCGTGGCTCTAGGTTGAAGCCACATGCCTACCTTCTCTTCTCTATGCGCGGACACATGTAGCTCGGTGCGTTTAGCACCCATCAACTCCTCCCTACCTGAGAATCCTTGTCCACAAGGATGAAGGATGGATATGTCTTAGAAAAATGACATTCGTTTTCCCAGGTAGCATTCTCCGTAGATGCTCCAACCTACTTCACTAAAATTTCTAATTTTGGTCGATAATTACCTTTTTGATCACTCTTCGGTCCAAGATAGCCTCAGGTTGAGGAAGCATTGTAGAATTATCCGAGACAGGAGGTAGGACTGTGATGGGTGGTATGTAATGCCCAAGTGTCTTTTGAGCCGGCTAACATGAAAAACATTGTGTATCTTAGAATTAGGAGGCAAGTCTAGCCTATATGCTACTGCCCCAATTTGTGTTGTGATTTTGTAAGGGCTATAGAAACGTAGAGATAACTTTATGGTAGCTCGGAAAGCCACAGATGTTTGTCTATATGGTTGAAGGTGGATGTATACATAATCTCCTACTACAAAGGATACTTCTCTGCAGTGTTGATCATCGTGACACTTCATACGGTTCTAAGCTAGCATGAGGTGGTGGCATAGATTATGCAAAATGATATCCCTATCAAGCAAGCATTCATCCACCAATTGGACATTCGAAGTACCAATAATGTAGGCCAATAAGCAAGGGGGTGGATGACCATAAACTACCTCAAAGGGTGTCATTTTTGTGGAAGAGTGTGTAGATGTATTATAACTATATTTTGTCCAAGGCAACCATTCCATCCATTGGCTTGGCTATTCTCCAGTAAAAAAACACAAAAATTGTTCCAAGGTACGGTTGACTACTTTTGTCTGTCCATCGGTTTGAGGTTGGTAGCTTGAACTCATACATAGCTTAGTGTCCTACAGTTTGAACAGAGCTTTCCAGAAGGAACTTACAAATATTTTATCCCTGTCAATAACTATTGAAGCAGGAATGCCATGTAAGTGTACTATGTTTGCCACGAAAGCCTTAGCAACAATTAGGGCAGTGAAAGGGTGTCTCAAAGCTATGAAGTGAGCATATTTGGTCAACCGATCCACCACCACCATAATCACAGTATGCCCCTTGGAAGGAGGCAGCCCTTCAATGAAATTCATTGAGATTTCTGTCCACCTTTTGTCAGGAATTGGTAGAGGCTGTAGTAATCCAGTTGGTTTCATACAGTCATACATGCACCTTTAGCATATATCATATGAGTGTATGAATCCTTTCATACCTTGCTGCATGTTGTGCCAGATAAAATTTTGTTTGATGTAGGAAAGTGTTTTGTGGAATCCGAAGTGCTTTGTTGTTGGTGATGAGTGGCATTCAGCCAGTAAATAAGGAGTTAGGGAGGATTGTGGGTTTAACTTATTCCAAAAAAAAGAAAGAAGGGAGATTAGTCATAGATATTGTATCCCTAATATTCTTCACCCCTTCCTCTCTCAATAACAAGAAAAAAAGGAATATCAACGCATCCGGAAATAAACGATTGATCTCTATCAATAAACCTGCCAAAGCCGTGAACCATAGAGTACTGATTACCGGTGCCACAGAGAGGTATGTTTTTAGATCTCGCATTCAAAATCCTCCTTCTTAGTTCCTTATTGATCTCTAAATAAACCTTATCTCTTTTGAACCATACCTCATCACGTTGACAAAAAACTTGTGTCACACCCGTGGAGACTCTGGCGTGCAGTTTCTCATAAAATTACTCTTGTTAGACTTCCTTTTGAGGGATAGTCCACCAGGCTACCTGAGGTTGCGAAACGGAGATCAGTTGAAATTATACCCTTCTTGATAGTGAATCTGCTGCCTGATTCTCTAAGCCCTTCTTGTATTCAATCTGATAGTCATACCTGAGCAGTTTAGGTAACCATCTTGCTTGAGCTACGATGGTGATCCTTTGCTTTAAAAGGTACTTAAGGCTCCTTTGATCTGTGTGCATGGTAAAAGGTTTTCCTAACAGATAAGGGCGTCATAGCTTGATAGCTTTCACCACATCCAACATCTCTCTCTCATAAGTTGACAGAGCTAAAGTTGACCCTTTGTGGGTAGCACCGTAATAAGCCATTGGACGGTTCTCCTGGGTCAAAACTGCTTCTAGCCCTATTCAACCAGCATCACATTCAATGACAAAGCGTTGAGTGAAGTTAGGTAACCTTATGATAGGAGGGGTAGTTAGTGCTTCTTTCAATTTTTGAAAGGCCTGAGCTGAAGCCTCATTCCACTTAAATCCTTCCTTTCCTAGTAGGGAGGTGAGAGGCGCTGCTATCCCACCAAAGTGCTTAATAATTTTTCTATAATAACCAGCCAATCCTAGGAACCCTCTGACTCCCTTTGCTTTGGTTGAGGTTGGCCATTCCACAACAATTCGAATTTTTTCAGGATCCACGATAACCCCTTGTTCAAATATCAGGTGTCTTGGGTATTCTACCCGCAATTCACCAAAATAACATTTGGAAGGTTTAGCAAATAAATTGTTAGCTGCTAACATCTGCAAAACAATTTGTAGATGTAGTGTATGATCCTTTCATGGCTGAGAATACACTAAAATGTCATCAAAGAAAATCAATATAAATTTCTTGAGATAAGGTCTGAAAAATCATTCGTTAAACTTTGAAAGGTGGTTGGGGTATTAGTGAGGCCAAAAGGCATCACAAGGAACTCATAGTGGCCTTCATGTGTCCAGAATGCTATTTTTAGGGTATCCTCTTCACGAACCCTTATTTGATGATACCCTAATCGAAGATCCAATTTGGAGTAGACCCTGGCTTTATGCAATTCATCCAATAACTCGTCTATGACGGGTATAGGGTATTTATATTTGATAGTAATGGAATTAAAAGATCTGTAATCCACGTAGAACCTCCAAGTCCCATCAGTTTTTCTTACTAACAATACTGGTGATGAGAATGGGTTGTTGCTTGGTCTAATCAAGTTGGAGTGTAGGAGCTCTGATACCATTTTTTCTATCTCAGTTTTCTGGTAGTAAGGGTAACGATAGGGTCTTACATTTACTGGTCTTGTTCCTGGTTGTAGAGGAATACAGTGATCATGTAATCATTTAGGAGGAAGGCTGATGGGAGGTTCAAACATATGAGGGAACGCATCCAATATTTCATTTATCTCAGGTGAATAAGTTCTAGTTTTTTTCTCTCGAGGGTTTATTGAAAAGTATCTGAAGAAACAACCCTATATCTGGCAGGCTATGGGTTTCCTTACAGGTTAGAGCTGTAATGTTTGTGTGCCCTAACCCTTGAAGCTTATGAGAAATACCTTCTTCCTGGAAGCTGATGGTTAGCTTCTTATAGTCCACCTCGATAGGACCTAAAGTTTCAAGCCATTGGACACCTAAAACCAGTTGACATGCTACAACAGGAAGGACATAGAAATCCGCAGTTACCTGATACCCTTGTATGGTAAGGCTAAGGTTACATCATTGTCCTGCGTATTCCACCTTCTCACGATTGGCCACCATTACTTCCAACCTCTTTCCCTTGGTGATAGTTATTCCATATTGGAGAGTAAGGGCTTGATCAATGAAATTGTGAGTACTTCCTCTGTCAATCAACACTAGCGTTCTTTTTTTTAACTACCCCATTACTCGTATGGTTTGGGGATGTTCAGCTCCTGCTATAGCATGAAATGAGATCTCAGGCATTACCTCGTGTAATTCTTCTTCCAACTTTTCTTCAGAGTTTTCTATGAGATTTTGTTCAATCTCTTCTATCATAAATAGTTGTGGACGTGCACAATGGTGGCCAGCTGTGAGCTTCTCATCACAGTAGTAGCATAGCCCTTTATCTCGATGCTCACGTGCCTCCTAATTAGTGATGCGATGAAAGGTAATAGCTGAGGAAATTGGTGTTGAGTTGGGTCGTTGTTAGGGTGGGGGTCCTAACACACCAGTAATAGGGCTAGTGAAGGTCCTTATTACTACTGAGGATGTTGGGTATCGTGGATATTGAATGGCTTTCCTCTAGAGTAGATTTTTTTTCTTCAATCAATCTTGCCACCCGTATAGCTTCAGCCAATGTTCGTGGTTTCTTAATTTTGACTTTGATTCTGATCTCATCTCTTAACCCAGCAATGAAACAGCCTATTAGAAATTCTTTTGGAAGGCCATCCACTCTGTGAGAGAGATTCTCAAATGCTTCCTGGTAAGTAGCTACGCTTGAAGTATGTTTGAGTCTGGTTAGAGCTTCAGAGGGATCTTCATAATCAGGTGGCTCAAATCGCAGCTGTATGGCTTGGGTAAATTCCTCCTAAGTGAGTGGTCCATAGAACTTGGTGATCCATCTATGCCATTGTAAGGCAATACCATCCAAATGAAATGATGCCAACTGCACTCGTTGTTCGGGTGTAGTATTTATGAATTCAAAGTATTTTTTGGGTTTGTATATCCACCCAGTGGGTTCTTCCCCTGCAAAGGTAGGAAATTAGAGCCTAAAGTGAGAGCGTGGTGACTCATTAGGGTTTCTTAACCCACCATTTGGGTGTGGGTTATCTTCTCGTGCGAACGGATTTTCTTCAGGTAAGTTTTGAGTGGCACGAAATCCTTGTAACTCGGTGAGCACATCCTGTAAGGTCACGCCTACCTGATCGAAGCCTGATTCATGCCTTGCCAGGGTTTCCATTACTTCGCTATGAAACTCAACGTTGGATTTACCCCTGGTGTCCATGGCTCTGATACCACTGTTAGGGTTTTAATTTAGAATTAGAGTTGAGGAAGAAGATGACACACAGAGAGGGAAAAAATGCTTTGATTCTCATTACCTTTCTCTGGATTCCTTGGCCCTCTATATAGCCTTACAGATCAGAATTATTTTAGGAAAATTACATTGATTAACAGAAAACAGTTGGATCATAACAGAAAAACAGTAGGAATGGTATGAGCACTACCTTCGCGCCCTTCACACATGTCAGAGATTCTTCTAACGGCTTGCGTGGTCCTTCCAAAAATTTGGAGTGGTTCCCCTCTTCTTTCGAGATCGATTGTGGCTTTGGGTTGAAACCACATGCCTACCTTCTCTTCTCTGTGCGCGAGCACGCGTAGCTCGGTGCATTTAGCACCCATCAGTAAACTGCCATGTCAGCAGTAGTAACAATATAATTGACCCTCTTCATTGGAAACATGATGTAAAGATTCCCAAACTCAACTCTTCATCTGCACTAAGAGCTGAGAATCTCCTTCCAATGTGTAATGCACTTGAATTTGCTAAGAAAAAGTTTGGACAATCCAACATAAGCTCTGCTGCTTTAATGGGTTCTCTGAATTGTTTGATTTCTCCTCCTGGAAATATCACTCTTGCTGATTTTGATTTCTCCATCAATGGAACAAACATCAAAGTGCATGAAACATAGTTTCCCATTTTGTCAAATTAATAAACGTTTGGAGCGAAAAATTATTTGGTATATATGGACTAATTGATGGCTAATGGTGAGAGTATATATATAGAAAATGAGAGAAAGTCAAAGAAATGAAGCTGCAATATTTTTTTTATAGACAAATGATAAAGAATAAGTGGATAAGTGGGTTTAGTAGATGTGTGAAAGTTTTTGTTGGAACAAAATATAAAAAAACTATGTAAGAACAATATTACCGATAACTTGAAATGAACTGCTTGGGTTGAGTCGCGGACTAGGTCGCTCTCTTTAAGACGTTTCGCGGCTCTACCCAAATTTGTGCAAGCAAACACAGCCCCGTCGTCCCCAAGATAAAACAACCCAGAATCATTTTCTGTCTCGGAACTTCACTGCACTGATGAAGTCCAGAATACTACACCTCTCAAATATTTATGTTGCTCGGAAATTTGATAAAACAATTTTAAAAATTTTCTTTTCTTTGGTTTTGCTATAAAGAACCGTAAAAGCGTTTTTGAGTTGTTAAGCTATATTCTAAACTGAGGGTTATTGCCCCTTTTTATAGTGGAAAAAATATGTGTAACAGTCATATAATTATGAAAATAACGGTAATAAAAGTAACGGTCGCATAATTATGAGAATAACGGTCATAAAATTAATGGCCACATAATTATAAAAATAATGGTTATAAAAGTAACAGTCACATAATTATAAAAATAACGGTTATAAAAATAACAGTCACATAATTATAAAAATAACGACCATAAAAGTAACGGTTACATAATTATGAAAATAGCGGTTATAAAAATAACGGTCATATAATTATAAAAATGACAGTTATATAATTTATGAAATAACGGTCATAAAATATTTTTATTTAAATTCATTTCCAACAGTTTTGGACGAGTTGCATGGTGTGTGTACCCTTTTGTTTGGTGTTTTGCTTGAAAATGGGCGTTTTGAGATTTCTTTACTTGTTTTCTTTTTCCTAGAGAGTTGAATTTGAGAGAGGTTGAAAATGAACAAGGGAATGGGCATGTGTTAAATGTCTGTTTTGTTGCGTTTTCTTTTCTTTCCTGTAACGCGTGTGGCCGTGCGGGTACAAAAGACCATTATATATAATTACATAGTATGGTAAACCGAAAATGGAGAAATTATATATTAACATGCGTTGTTTAGTACCAATGAGTTGAAAGATAATCACAATAACTTTAAATATATATATATATATATATAATTGCTCACTATTATATTAAAACAACTATTAATAAAATTATTAGGGAGTTGTAATGTATCACTTTAAGTACTCATATAGATATAAAATAGAGTATCTTATTTTATCTTATATCTATATATAATAAATTTATAATATAATATTATCTTATTTTATTTTATTTAAATATTATCTTGTCTTATTTTATCTTATATGGGTTATACTTCTAATGGGTCTAATATTAAATATATCTTCTATCATTTTTCTTATTAAACTTACATTTTAAATAATCATATATCATATTTTATATTATTTTTGTATTCTTATTTGTCTTATTTTGACCCATTAGAGACAAATGAGGTACCCTAATTAATACCGTCTTATTATCATTTTATCTTATCAAAAATTAAATAAGACCAGATGAGATAAATTTTAAAATTAATAGATTATATTATAAATCTTATTAACATCTCATATTAATTCACATGTTTACTTACACTTAGACTAATAAATAGTTTATCATCAAAATGTTGATTGTGTGTTGTCCAAAACAAAAAATATTGTCCTCCTCGACGTACAAATTAACAATAACATTGTCCTACCATAATTACATTTCTTCTCAATTTGAGAGTTCATCTAATCATCTTGCATTAGCTTCATTTCAATCTTTTTATTTTTTAAATTATTACATATGTTAACTCTAAATCCAACAATCTTTCACTTCCTATTTGTTTTTCAAATTATTTATAATTTGGTATAATTTAATACATGTTCTGTGGTGAGTAACAAGTGGTTTCAGATAGCAAAATTCCTCGCAAATTAGTCCAATAGACATTGAGTCATTAAATAAGTATATTGTTGGATAATTGGCTTGAGAAGCCAGCTATTAATAACTCGACAACTGTTTTATCAGTTGTACTGATTTGTGTTTTATAAGCATTTGATGCCATTTTCATCTACTGCAAGACATGTAATATCTCTTACTCTATCATTCCATCTATTTTCCAAACATAAATAGATGACGCGTTATATTTTTGCTGGGTAACTTGGCTATGTTGGGTACCTATGGTGTATGGGTACCTATTTGGACTAGGTTTTTGCCATTTTAATTTTTGAATTTGAGGAGTTGGCTCAAAAAGGGTTTCCTAGGAATTATCATCATCAAAAGTAATAGGTTCTAGTTTACTTAGAACACTAAGATTCTGTGTTGGGGTTTTGGTTGGATTTGAAATCTGTGGAGACTCTGGTACAACTAAACCTATGTTTGAAGCTTGATCTTCTAATTGGAACGTAAGGGTATTGCTTTATTTTTGAAGTTTTTCAAACTTAGATGATATTTCTTCCTGGATTGGTTTGGACAACTAGAAGGGTTTGAAGATAAGGTTTTGAATTTTACTATTTACAACTTGGTAGGAGGTAAAGGGAAGATTAGTCTTTTGATTCTTATCTATCCTAGTAAGTTGTTTACCTATAGTGTTTAGGCTGATATTGGTAAAATTATTTTGGATAACTATATTTTTGAGGTTAGCTTCCTAGTTCTCTTGTGGGTTCTTAAAAGGAAATGCTTCTACCTTACTATCCACATAAGGAAAGGTAATAGGTCTTAGTGGAGGATATTTGGCCTTTATTGGTCCATCTGGAGTTTCCCAAATGGGTGATTTCTTTTTGGAGTTGATGTTAATTGTTTTAATTGGTTCAACTGGTGATATGTCCTTATATTCTTCATCTAATAACCTATCGAAATCTTCTAGTGTGATTTCTTGGGTATTAATTTCCAAAAAAAGGAATTGTTTTAGTTTTTGGGACTATAACTATAGGTTTAGGTACTATGGCTATTGGTTCTGTAAAAATGTCAACTAGTTTAGGGGTCAGCTATGATTGGATCTATAGGTGTAACTATAGGTTCATTGTTGATAGTATCTCCTAAGTTAATTGGTGAAAAAATTTCTATGAGTATAGAAGTTTTGATTTTGAATGGGAATTGATATCCTTTGGATTCGTATAGATTTTAAACCATTCAAGAAGTAATATATTGTGTTGGTGTTTTTCAACATACCTAGCATGTTTTCTAAAGATACTAGCTCTAGAATTTTTTGTGTATATTTTAAAAAACTATTTCTTAATCTTTTTATTACAGGGAGCATCTATATCTAGACATAGGATTTCTATGTCTAAACTTTTTGGCCCTGGTGTTAGTACATTTAACTTATTGGTCCTAGCTGGTAAGGTTGGAGCTTAGGACAGAGTTGGTGATAAAAGGAGGAGATAACTGAGGTGAATCGTTCATCTCAAAAGTGTCGTCAAAAGTGTAGACTTGTCTTGGTACAGGTGTACTAAAGTCTACTGCTTTGAGTTTTGTTCTAGGGATATCTGAGGTAGATGCCCTAGGTTTGGGTTTGAATGGTGAATCTATAGATGAGAAGTCAGAGATAATTACTGTAGAAATAGAAGAGTACCTCAAACTGGTAGATCTATCAAAACTAAGTTTGACACTACCATTTTTATATGATATAATTTCCCTAAGTTCTATATTTTGAACAGGTTCTAGGTTTTGATTAGGTTCAGACTCTGGCTGAGTCACACCTTCAAGAAGCCATCTATCTGAAAATACTAATTGTATCCAATTAATGGGTTTTGGAATTGTAATGTTAGATCTATTTTTAGAAGAATGGTTTCTCATCTTTTTGATTATTGGATGTGTCTGGTATCCCAAGCAAACATCATAACTTTGTAATGAACTCTATAAATTAAGGCTACTGGAATTGCTCCTGGTAGTATCCTAGAGTTATTTGTTTGGATTTGTAATGTAAGTAACTTCATTATGTGTAGGTCACTTAAGGAAACTAAGAAATTAGGAAAATAATCAAATGATACGGGTCCTAATCCTAGGCTCGTTTCAACTGTTCCTAATAAAAAATCCTTGAAATTTATAAGTCTACCGTCCTTAAGAACAACTAGAATTGTTGATGATAAACCATCTCTAGTTAAAGGTCTTAGTCCAACTTGGACTAATTCGATATGAAAATTTTTGAAACCTTTTTCAAAAAATTTTGTAATGATGCTTTTGAAAATAATTGAATAGTTTCAAAAGGTGAAGAAAGTTGAATGTTCATTTCCTCAGTTTTAATGATGTAATCCATTTTGAAAAGATTCATCATCCTTGTTTTATAAATCTTATCTCTGTTGACCTTTGTAATCTTCCAATGATCAATTGATTTTAAAAAGTTTTCAATAGTGAGTTCATTACTATTGATGATATTTTTGTTCTTCGAAGAAGAAGATGATGATTTTGATAATGTAGGAGAAGAAAGTTTGGTTTAGACATACTTAAAACAAAATAAAATTCTCGTACAAATATAGCGAGAAACTAATCATCAATATAATATCTTTAAATGTTAAACAAGAATTTTAATCTTTAAAATTACTGTCTACTACTAACTATCAAGATACATGTATCACAGACATGGAATTAAGTCGTGAAAATATGCTAAGTTATCATAAATGAAACATTTAACATGCATTTCTTGTTCTATCTTTTCATATAATATTTATGACTTTCTTTAACTTATATATATTACTTGTGTTGCCGTTGTTCTACTATTGGGTTTAATTCCAATATGTATTACCGTTGTTCTTTTGATGAGATAGAAAGGCTAATATATATGAAACCCCATTAATCCAATTCTGAAGCTCTTTTTCTTTTTCTTTTCTTTTTAGCACAAGTTTGTTATAGCTATCTATGTTCTCTGGAATTCTAATTTCCTTTTGCCAAAATTATGTTATATACCCCATTAATCCAATTCTGAAGCTGTTTTTATTTTTCTTTTCTTTTAGCACAAGTTTGTTATAGCTACCCATGTTTTTTGGAATTCTAATTACCTTTTGCCAAAGTTATGTTATATATATTATATTTATTTGTTTCATATTTTTCAAGTTCATATAACTTATTGTGTGATTAGTATCTTGCATATTTAAATTAAATAATTTTATAAGATCTTAATTATTTGATTTAATTATTAAATGTTGAAGAAGAAATTTTTATTAAACTTATGATTAATCTTTTTGCTCTAAAATTTGTTCTAGAACACACACATGCACTTGTGTTTTTGTGATGCTTTAGCCCTTTTACAGCTGATTCGTAAACATATTTAATTGGCAGAAAGCTTATTAGAACATTGGTCTGGAAACCACTCACACTAATTTCAAAAACTATGAAAATAGAGTAAGGGTTTGTAAGTAAAGTACATTGGGGTAGTAACCTAGGGAGGTAGCATAAGATTGAGTTTGTACTTGAATATTTGATTTTCATAGTGAAAAGTTAGGTGGTTCGGTGGATTGGTGGTTTTCCTTTTAGGTCATGGTTGTGGCCTAGGTTGTTTACACCTAAAAATATTGTGTGTTATTCTTATATTTTTGCACTTTATTCTTACACGTGATTGCATGATTTTCCTCTTTATTTAAGTTATTAAATTATAAATTGATAAAAAATTAAAAATAGTCTATTCATCTCCCTCTAGGTAAATTAAGTCCATATATAAACTTTCAATTGGTGTCAGAGAAAACACTAGACACACTTAGTGAGTTTGATCCTTAGGAATACACACTTAGTGAGTTTGATCCTTAGGAATACACACTCTTACTTATGGACCAAATCAAAGAAGATGGGTTATCTATTAGACCCCACTCTTTGATGGATATAATTACTTGTGTTGGAAGGCTCACATGTAAGTGTTTCTTAGACAAGATGAAAAATTCTAGGATGTTATTCTTAATGGTTAGGAATCACCTTCGATAACAGAAGATACATCAACCACAATAACATGTTACCTATCTAGCAATGACTTAAATATCTTGTGGCAAAAAATCTAGGTCATATGAATTTTAAAGATCTGGTTAAATCAAGTAAAACTGAGATTATGCGTGGTTTACCTATTATCCCAAAAATTGAAACACCTATATGTGGACCATGTCAATTGGGCAAACAAATTAACTAGGATTGCTCATAAGAAGATCAAGAGTATCAATACAAACAGAGTATTAGAATTGATATATATTGATCTCATGCGTCCTATAAGAATAAAAAGTATTGGAGGTAAGAAATATATCATAGTTGTTATAGATGACTTTTCTCGCTACACTTGGATAGTTACCGTTGTTCTTTTGGTGAGATACAAAAGCTAATATTTATGAAACCCCATTAATCCAATTCTGAAGCTATTTTTATTTTTCTTTTCTTTTTAGCAGAAGTTTGTTATAGCTACCCATGGTCTCTGGAATCCTAATTACTTTTGCCAAAGTTATGTTATATATATATATATATATATATATATATATATATATATATTGTTTATTTGTTTATTTGTTTCATATTTTTCAAGTTCATATAGCTTATTTTGTTATTATTATCTTGCATATTTAAATTAAATAATTTTATGAGATCCTCATTATTAAATTTTGAAGAAACATTTTTTATTAAACTTATGATTAATCTTTTTGCTCTAGAATTTTCTAGTTGATTTAATTTAAGTAACATATATTTTTAATCATCTAATTAGGATTATTCATTGTTAAATCTGTTCTAGAACATACATGTGCACTTGTGTTTTGTGATGCTAATCCTTTTGCAGCTTATTCGTGAACGTATTTGATTGGCGAAAAGCTCATTGGAACATTGGTCTGGAAACCGCTCACGTTAATTTCAGAAACTGTGAAAACAGAGCAAAAGCTCGTAAGTAAACTACATTGGGATAGTATCCTAAAGAGTTAACATAAGACCGAGTTTGTACTTAAACATTTGATTTTCATAGTGAAAAGTTAGGTGGTCCGGTGATTTTTCTATTAGATCATGGTTGTGACCTAAGTTACTTCCACCTAAAAATATCGTATGTTATTCATATATTTTCACACTCTATTTTTACACGTGATTGTATGTTTGATCGCTTTCTTTAGATTATTAAATTATATATTAATAAAAAGTTAGTTAATTTGGTCCAAATCTTATAAATTTTCACACAAGATTTTAGATCTAACTACAACTCATCTCTCATAAATGAGGAAAATAGTGACAAATGCTCTCTTTTCTATTCATCACGAAACAAAACCTTGATCTCCTTTATATTCTACAAATTTCATTAGTGACTTAAGTATTAGAGGAACAAAACTACCACCCTTTTCCTGTCTAAAGTTGTAACGAGTTTTGTAGATAATCCACATAAAACCATCACATTTGCTTTTGAAGAAAATCGGTATCAACACCCACTAAAGCAAAAGATCCTCTTTTTATGTGGCAATGAGATTTAGAGAAGGAAAATAAAGACCCAATTTTGTGGTGCTTTCTTAAGATGTGTTAAATTAAATATGCTCAAAGTTTGTGTTCATATGAAAGCATTGAATGTTCTTTAATAATAATTTATATTATGTTGGATTATGAGTTTTGTGAAAAAAAATTAAATTATTTGGTGCGTTCTTAGAGGTAGAAATCTTGTTATTGAAATTTTCGGACGACTCTAGTGATTACTGAATATGGAGTGTACTAGTTTAGTTTTTTGGTGAATTTTTGTTATTAAGTTAATTTTGATGACTTTGAACTAAGTACCTGCTTCGCCTTTTGTTTAATGAAAGTTCATTCTCGCAAATTTTTTTACATTTTTATCATATAGTTTGTTAGTTACTTTACAAAGAAGCACGGATACATCTACTTTGTTATCTGGGCTATGTTTGTTTTACTTTGAGTAAGGGGGCATATTGCACCGCTCATGTGTTATGCATTATTACTATAATAAGTAACATTTGTTTTGTTATTTATTTTCTCTCATAAATTTAATAAAATAAAATAGTGATGCTGAACTTCATTTAAAAGTTGTGTTTTATATATATATATATCATAAATTAAGTAGTATTGGTAAATTAATCTTTAAATCAAATTATTTAAAGATATTGATGTTAATAAATATAGAAATTTAAATTAATGAGTAATTCTTAAAATTAAAAAAAAATTAATTATAATTAAAAATATATATGAAATTGTATTTATTCAAAAATTAAGATTATTTAATAAAATTATTTTTTTAAATCATTTGTATTAAGAATAGTTATACATATGTACGTGGATAATTACCCGCGCGTGTGTTGATATATATATATATATATATATTTCTCTAAATTAAAATTATTATTAGTTTAATAAAACTTATTATACAAGAAAAAAAAATTCATAACATATGCATTTTATTGTTTTGATTCAAAATAAATTCTTATGTTATAACTTTGTGTAATTTTTTTTTAAACACTTTTTTTATTTTATTTTAAAAATTACAATGAATTGTAAAATATACGAGCTTTTAATTATATATAAACCATACAATCAGAACAAATACCATTATATCTTTGGGCATGCAGTAATATCAATATTTCAAATTACACTTGGACATGTACATAGATGTTAAGTAAGATTTAAGAAAATATCAAACCATAACATTTTCAAGTTATGAACATTGTACAATGTCAGAGTAGCATTTTTTTCTAGTAGATAAGTCGTTATTTGTTTTATTGTGAATAAATATCACATTAATTACTCTGTGATTTATTTCATTCTACATGTAATTAGATCTAGTGTGTTAATTTCTTTCTCCAAATCTGATTTAGAATGATGTTAGGTATGTTTTGTTATATTTTGACAAATTTCCTTTCTAGATCTAAAACTAAATCTGATGTTTTTGTTGTAAGTTTCATTCATAATCAAAAATTAAAGAATTGAAGCAATTAAAGATCAAATTTTATTAAAGATTTTTCATATTTTTCAATTAGAATATCTGAAAGAATTAGAAAAGAATGCTCTAAAAAATATACCGTGGGACTATACATATATATGTTGTTATGATTAGGGCTGACCATATAAATCGATCAACCATCAAAAAAACAATTGATCCGAAAAAAACCTAAACGAATTTAGAAGTTTTAAAAAATTTAATATATTGATTCGGTTAGATTTTTAAATTAATCGATAATTATCGATTTATTTTGGTTTTATGATTTCAAAAATCGAATAAACCAAACCAACTAAATTTATATTCAAGCGATATGTATTTTATTTGTAAATATAACATTTATGTTAACCGGGTTAAAACTTCTTGGGAGTTACATAGGTTTGTAGTCTCGGCTAAAATTTGTACAAAAATATTAATTATATTTATATTTTTAGCCCTTAATGAATATATTTTATTTGTGGTAATATTTATTGTATTTAATTCTTCTTTTTATTTTTGAATATATTATTACATATATCATTAATGTTTAAGAAACACGTTAGCAAAGTGATTACAAATAAGCATATTTCCAATATTTGACTTTTATTCGATTCATGATAATATAATTTCAGTAAAATATTATAAAAAATAAAAATGAGAAAAAATAGTTTGATAAAAAGTTTTACATTTATGGTCTTATCAATCAAATTTTCAAAGTTTTTAAAATTTTATTTCACTTTAAATTTTGAGTTTATCTAATATTACATTATTTGGTATTGTATTTTAATAATATTTATAATTTATTCGATGTTTTGTTTATATAAAAAATTTAATATTTATTTTTTCCTCTATTTGTCATTTACTTTCTTTAATATTTTAAGTCTTGTTCGTCAAGATGTACTTTTTAAATATTGTTTCAAATTTAAAATCATAAATTGTATCTTATATTTTTAGATTTTTAACATATTTTTTTTAGTTTATAGTTTTAACATGTATAAATTTGATATATTTAATTAAATTTTTCATTTGTTTATATTAACTTTTAGTTCATTAATTTAATCAATATATGTACGATTTTAAAACTCTATTAACTTATTGTTTTTTGTCCTCTTATTTATTTAATTTAATTTTTATTATAAATTATAATGCGATAAATCAAAGTAAAAATTTAGACTTAGATCTTATCAATCTTATGTCATCATCATGCATTTTATTTCCTTGATATTTCAATAAAATCATCTAATTTTATAAAAAAAAAATTAAACTTAAATCCTCTTTGAAAAATATTTCTGGCATTTTATCTCCTTAACATTACTCATTTACTTTATCAAAGAAACTAAAAACCTTATGTATCCCAAATGTTAAACTATACAAAAACCTTTTAGAATTTAGTCTATTTATTTTCCCCAACATATTTTCTTTAAAGTTTTTGACCTTTTATTTCTCATCTATTATTGCTTATTTATGAACTCTATATTTAATATTCACATTTCTCATATTTCTCATAATAACCCAAAGTGACCATATCAGAACCTATTCTCTCTGCTTTTATCGCCTTCATCTCACTTCAAACAATTTTTTGTCTTCTCTTTCAAGATACTTTGAAGTAGTAGTTGAAATGGAAACTACTGGTAACCATGAAGCTATTCAAACCCCTAACATAGTATCATGTTAGAGTTTTTTTTGCAGAATTCTGCAAAAGAGAACGAGAGAGACAAGAGAGAAAAGAGAGCTGGGAAACAAAGGGATAATTGGGTTCTTTATTCCAATCATTAGGGCTACATATAGCCTTACATTTGCGTGATTAGACAGAAGAAAAAATGCTAAGGAAATGGCTCCAAAAATGCTAATGATGAACGAAAACCGGCATCGCCGATCTTCGCAAATACTTTGGTTTTAATATTTATAAAACTCTCGCAAGTGCACGAATCATTTCGAAGAAAATGATAAGTATACTCCCAAGGTCGATCTAAGGAAGGAATGTATGTGGTTTTTAATTTATTATTCAAACTTTAAAAAAAAAACGAAATTAAATCCTAAACATCCTGTCACGATAGTTTGGTTTTTGTGTTCCTAATCTAAGAACATAAAATAAACATATATACAGATTAATTAAATATAATCTAATAACATAAAAAATAAACATATATACAGATTCAATAAATATTCATGCAAATTTTATCATTTATATTAGCGGAGTATTTATGGATATAATAACTAAATTAATTATGCTTGCTCATATTATCTAGGTTATTAAAGATATAAATTGATATTTTATTGATTCTCTCTTTTTTATATAAATACCACCTTTGGTGGGGTTAGATATTCTTTGTTAACTAAACAAATCAATTAACACCTATGGGTGGGGTTGATAACTAATATGCTTAATTAAATTAATTCCTTTTTCTAAGAGATTGAAAATGAATCATTTAAATGCCACCTTTGGTGGGGTTAGACAGTTTAAACTTTATTCAAGGTGTCCAAATTAAACATAAGAATTTAATTATCCGAGTACTAACTTTCAAGTTTTAAAACCACTATTGAAAACATGTTGTCAATACATTTTCACATAATAATTCTTATAAAAACTTTTGAAATAGAGTTTCACTCTAACTACCGGGCGATTGTACCAACAAATAAAAGAGCACTACTCTAAATTAGACCGGATAACTAAACCTTAAAATCTAATTTTCAGTTTTAAGTTTGTAATGAAAAATAATATATTTCTCTCTAACATTCTTAATATAAAATCTTGAATAAAAACAAAATCAATTCATTTTAGAAATTTTCACCTATTTAATATTTCGCAAGCATAACAACGTTATTATTATATCATGTTTATAAACAGCTAGCAGAGTTAAATTTAATCATAGACAAATTAAATATAACATGTAAGAATAAAGCATAAAAATAACTGTAAAGAAAATAAAATCCTTACAGAACTTCGACGCTATTCCCGTTGCTAGAAAACCTCCGAGCGGAATTTGCACTTCCATATATTGAATCAAAAACTAAATTATTACAAAAACATTACAAGTTCCTCTCAAAAAGAGAAGAACACTAAAACTAAGAGAATTGAACTAAAAACTAAGAAGGAAACTAAGAAAAACTTAGAAACTAAGAAAGAAACTAAGGAAAACTCAAAAAAACTAAGAAATGAGAGAAAGAAAGAAGAGAGAAGTGTGGTTTTAAGGTGTGATTTGAAGTGAAGGGAAGGGGGGTATTTATAGGTGAGGATGGAGAGAAAAAGTAGAGAAAAAAAATGTTAAAAAAATGAAAAAACGCGTATTATTGATTGCTGACGTCATTTGATGACGTCAGCATGACATGGGGCGGCTGCACAGTACCGGGTATGAACAGTACCGCGGCTGTACAGTACCGGGTATGAACAGTGCCGAGGATGAACAGTGCCGCGTCTGATGAACAGTGCCGAGTCTGATGAACAGTACCCAGTCTGATGAACAGTGCCGAGTCTGATGAACAGTGCCGCGTCTCATGAACAGTGCCGAGTCTGATGAACAGTACCCGTGGATGAACAGTGCCGCGCGCTGCTGCTTGGGGCGGTGCCGGGCGGTGGGGCGCGGCGGTGGGGCGCGGCGGCCGGGCGGCGCGGCGGCGCGATTTTCGTCTTTTTGACATTTTTGTCATTTTTGACCTTTTCGACCCATTTTGTCCAATTTTTCCATATTTGTTAACCTTTTCCCACTTATTTATTAATATATTTGTGATGTATTGCTTCAAGTATTCCTGTTTGAGTCTTTAAATTGGGTTTTTAAGCCAAAATACCTGAAAAACAATAAAAATACCCGTGATTCCGAAAAAGACAAATTTATATAAATATATGATAAAACATATAAATATATGTATTTTTAATCAATTAATGTGCATAAAATCATGGTTATTTTAGTGCTTTTTGAGCACTCATCACAACCCCCAACCAGCTTCTTGCTAGTCTCTTAGCAAGAGAAGCGATAAAAGCTAAAATTTAAACTATCCTAAATCACTTTCGTGGATTGAAACGGTTGCATTTAGCCTATGCAACAAGCCGTTAAACCCCTAGGTTGCCCTAGTGGACGAGTTTGAGTCTCGTGAGGGTTTTCAGTAATGATACCCACAAACATTGAACTAAATGTAAAGATAAAAACAATCAAATCAAAAATTAAAATTACAACACAATCAAAAATTAATTTAAGAATAAAAGAACACAACATATCACAAAAATATCTCATACTTTTTTAATCTCCTTTAAGATCATAATTAAAATCTCAAGCATAAGTTATTTTAATCTCTTTAAACAATCATGATTTTATTACAATAATTAGTCGAAAATCATTTTCATATTTCATTTCAAAAATGTATCAATTTAATTTTACCCAATTTCAGTGTCATGAATCAGAATTCGCTTCGACTCTATTCCTCACAAGTCAATACTCTCAAAGCACTGAATCCTATGGGTTCAAACACTCATACTAATTTATATGCGAAAGAGTTGATGTATAGAAATGAACTAATATGTTCGCATATGTATAAAGAATAAAGGCTCAAAGTGTTATTTTAACATTGATCTCATGAAAGGAATCGAATGTATAAATTATAAAGATATCATATACAAAAATTATTTTCATGCATAAATCCAACTCATTAAGAAAGAATTTCAAGATATATGCTTTTACAAATGAAGAAATTGCGATGACTTTTTAGGGAATTACTTCCTATATCTTTCTTTTGTAATTAGTCTTTACTCACAACTTTGTAGGCAATGTGGGTCATAGTATGTAGATGATACTATTTTTTTATCTCTCTATACATTTTTTTTTATATATATGTATTTTTTAGAGAGTCAACCCATGTACATATTGTACATTTTTTTTTTTTTTTTTTTGGATTTTGGTGAGTGGTTAATTTTGTGGCTTTTCTGTTTGATCTTGGTTTAGGTAACCCCAGATATGTCTTCTTGTTTTTGTAGCAGTCATGCATGAGTGAGATATAAGCATATACTATCAATTTCTACTCAAATCGTTTTAATCTAAACAAAAATAATAATCAAAAATATATGATACTCTATTAAGATGAGAAAAAATTCATACATTCAATGCTAATACCTATAGAGATCATCTAAACTTTTTGAATAAATAAGAAATGTGTTTGGAGTAGAAAAAATATATATTTCACTCTGAATAAAAGAAATTAGGCTCAAATTATATCTCACAAGGGTAGTCTCCACTAAAAAAATTCATAAACACCGATTTTGGGTTTAATATAATTTCCACATTTTATCAAGAAATACTAGTTATGACAAAAACTAACTAATTATCAAAAATAATTACAAAATATTTCATGATATGTTTTCAAAAATTAATCTAACAGTACCAAAGACTTAACTATTTACTTAAATTTGATTTAAAGAAATGATACATTTTTGTGATAATTTTTTTTATATATATATATATATATTTTTATTTTTTTTTATTAAGCATGGTAACTTTTCACCACCCCCAACCTAGAACTTACATTGTCCTCAATGTAACAACTGCAAATTAAAGATAAAGAGAAAAGAGGAGAAAGATTACCTATTTCTTGAGAATGTGTAAGTAGTAATGAAGAAATGCAGGTGCATCCATCATATTCATCATTAAAGTGTATACAGACAGATCGCTGTGAACTTCTAACATCTCAACAAATATTTTAGTTTTAACAATTTTAAAAATTATTCACAAACAAGTAAACTAAAATAAACAATAAAATTAAGTAAATAAAACAAATAACAAAAAATTACCTAACATGATGGGTTGCCTCCCATCCAGCGCTTAGTTTAACGTCTTAGCAAGACGTATCTTTTTGGTGCTAAGGGTTACTCAGCCAAATGCAATCCATTTCAGCAATGTTGTTTGGTTCTTCCACATAAGGCTTGACACGATGGCCATTAACTTTGAACGTTTTTTGTGTCTTGGAGTCCAATAGTTCTACCACTCCATGTTCAGATACCTGAACTATTTTGAATGGTCCATCCCATCTTGATCTTAGCTTTCCTGGAAACAATCTCAAACGAGAGTTAAATAAAAGAACTTTCATTCCAGGGTGAAGAGTCTTAGGAACTAGCCTCTTGTCATGATAGCGCTTAGTACGCTCCTTGTATAATTTGGCATTCTCATAGGCTTCATTCCTAATTTCTTCCAACTCATGAAGCTGGAGTACTCGTTTTTCACCTGCTTTATCTAAATCCATGTTTAGCTCTTTAATTGCCCAATAAGCCTTGTGTTCAAGTTCAACTGGAAGGTGGCACGCTTTCCCAAAGATTAACCGGTAAGGGCTAATCCCAATAGGTGTTTTGTAAGCGGTGCGGTATGCCCATAAGGCATCATTTAACTTAAATGCCCAATCCTTCCTTGAGGGACGCACAGTGCGTTCCAGTATTCCCTTAATTTGCCTATTACTTACTTCCACTAAACCGGAAGTTTGAGGATGATATGGAGTAGCTACCTTATGTGTGATGTTGTACTTGTTTAGTACTCCATCAAAGAGTTTGTTACAAAAATGGCTACCTCCATCGCTTATTATAGCTCTAGGCGTTCCGAACCTACTGAATATGAAATCTTTCAAGAATTTCACAACAACATTAGCATCATTGGTTTTGGTGGGGATAGCTTCTACCCACTTGGACACATAATCCACAGCAACCAAAATGTATTGAAAACCATTAGATGGGGGAAAAGGACCCATAAAGTCAATCCCCCATATGTCAAAGAGTTCAACAACTAAATTAGATGTCAAAGGCATTTCATCTCTTTTGCTTATGTTTCCTGTTTTTTGACATCTATCACATTGTGCACAAAACATATGAGCATCTTTAAAAAGAGTGGGCCAAAAGAATCCAGACTGTAATATCTTACGGGCTGTCTTTTCTCCTCCAAAATGACCCCCACAATGAAGTTCATGACAAAAAGTCAGAATGCTCTTATGTTCTTCTTCAGGTACACATCTCCGGATGACTTGATCTTGACCAATCTTGTATAAATAAGGGTCATCCCAGAAATAGTCCTTAATAGTTTTAAAAAACCTTTTCTTGTCCTGATATGAAGTGTTAGGTCGCAAAACACCAGTGGCAAGATAGTTTACAATATCAGCATACCATGGGTTTGGACCTATGAAAAATAACTGTTCATCAGGAAAGGTTTCAACTATATCTTCATTACTCTCATCTTTAAGAGAATTGAAGTCAGAAATCAACCTAGACAAATGGTCAGCTACTAAGTTTTCACTGCCTTTCTTATCCTTGATTTCTAGGTCAAATTCTTGTAAGAGTAATACCCACCTGATTAATCTTGGCTTGGCATTTGGTTTACTTAATAGGTATCTTAAAGCAGCATGATCAGAATGCACAATCACTTTAGATCCTACTAAATAAGACCGAAATTTGTCTAAAGAGAATACTATAGCCAAGAATTCCTTTTCAGTGGTGGTGTAATTCATCTGGGCATCATTGAGTGTTTTGCTAGCATAGTAGATGACATGTAAACGCTTATCCACTCTTTGTCCCAGGACTGCTCCTATTGCATAATCAGAAGCGTCACACATTATTTCAAAGGGTAAAGACCAGTTTGGTGCCATTATAACAGGGGTAGATGTGAGTTTATCTTTCAAGGTATTAAAGGAAGTAAGGCAGTCATTGTTGAAATCAAAATCAGCATCTTTGGATAGCAAGTTACATAATGGACGACTTATTTTAGAGAAATCTTTAATAAATCGTCTGTAGAATCCTGCATGTCCCAAGAAGCTTCTTATCCCCTTCACAGATGTAGGGGGAGGTAGTTTGGATATCAATTCAACTTTTGCCTTATCAACTTCAATACCCTTGTTTGAAATTATATGTCCTAAAACTATCCCTTGTTGAACCATAAAATGACTTTTCTCCCAACTAAGGGTTAGATTGCATTCAATGCATCTTTCTAAAACCAAAGTCAATTTATGTAAGCAATCATCAAATGAGTTCCCAAAGACAGAGAAATCGTCCATGAAAATCTCAATGAATTTCTCCACCATGTCCGAGAAAATGGATATCATGCATCTCTGGAACGTGGCAGGGGCATTGCATAACCCAAATGGCATTCTGCGAAAAGCAAATGTCCCAAAAGGACATGTAAATGTGGTCTTTTCCTGATCTTCTGGTGCTATGGGTACTTGATAATATCCAGACAGTCCATCCAAAAAACAGTAAAATTCGTGCCCAGCTAATCTTTCCAACATTTGATCAATGAATGGAAGAGGAAAGTGATCCTTTTTCGTATATAAATTTAGTTTTCTAAAATCTATACACATTCTCCATCCAGTGATTATTCTAGTGGGCACTAATTCACTTTTGTCATTCTTAACAACTGTTATCCCAGATTTCTTTGGTACCACATGCACTGGACTAACCCACTTACTATCTGCAATAGGATAGATAATCCCTTCTTCTAATAATTTAAGAATTTCCTTTTTAACTACCTCTTGCATGTTTGGGTTTAGTCTTCTTTGGGCCTCTCGTACAAGTTTAGCACCATCCTCCAAGTTGATCTTGTGCATACACATTGTTGGACTAATGCCTCTTATATCACCTATACTCCAACCTATAGATTTCTTAAACTGTTTAAGCACTTTGATGAGTTCCTTTTCTTGTGGTTTGGTCAAGGTTGAAGAAATTATCACTGGATAAGTTTCTCCCTCTCCCAAAAACACATATTTTAAGTGCTCAGGTAAGTCTTTGAGTTCAAGTTCAGGTGGATTGGCCTCTTTAATAGATGAAGAACTGGGTAGATTTAAAAGTGTACTAGATTTTGTCATCACTTCATTATTGTCTAGTTGTTCAAGGTACCCCTTAATTTCTTCATCTAAATCTTCTTCAACCTTTTCAAGTGTAAGAACGGTTTCAAGCTTGTCTTCTATTCTGGTTCGGAAAAAGGTGTTTTGGACAAGATTATCCAAAGGATCAACATCGAATATTTCATCGATGGCAGAAATAGAAGGGAAAGGTGAAGAATCAAAAACTTTAAAATGAACAGTCTCTCCTAAGACTGTCATTGTCAAATTTCCATCTTGGACATCAATAATAGTTTTAGTAGTTGCCATAAATGGTCTACCAAGCAATATTGTGTGCTCTCTGTCCAATGCTGGATTTTCTTGCATATCCAGAACCACAAAGTCAACAGGTATTATCAGTTTGTCTACCTGTACCAAAACATCCTCAACTATTCCCTCTGGATATTTAAGAGATCTATCTGCAAGTTGAAGGGACATAGTTGTGGGTTTTAAATCCCCTAGATTGAGTTGTAAGAATATAGAGTAGGGCATCAAATTTATACTAGCACCTAAATCAAGCATTGCTTTAGCAACCTTCATATCCCCCATAGTTATGTTTATAATAAAACTTCCAGGGTCTTTCAACTTAGGGGGTAGTTTGTGCTGAAGTACAGCGCTAGAAATTTCTGATACTACTACTCGTTCATTCAGTTCATACCTCCTTTTCTTAGTGTTCAACTCTTTGAAAAACTTGGCATATGAAGGCACATTCATGATCACTTCTAATAATGGTAAATTAATATTTACTTTAGAGAGCATATTAAAAAGATCATTGAATTGCTTATCTTGTTTGGATTCTTTCAACCGGTGGGGAAAAGGTACTTGTATCTGGTGTGGTTCTGTTGTCTTTTGAATTTTGGGGGTGTCAGATGACCCCTCAATGAGTTTTTCAGAAGGCTTGTTAAGTTTAACACTTGTTTCTCCTTTTTGCGAGATTAGAGTATCGCCTTCTTTGTTACCTGAACTACAAGGTAGATTGTTAGAGATTTCAGGTAAACTGGTATTGACTACCTTACCACTTCGAAGGGTTCTAACATCCTTTGCTTGTTCTGGTTGACTGGGCAACTTTCCTGGTTCTTTCTTTTGCATTTGTTCAGCCAGTTGCCCAACTTTAGATTCAATTCTTTTAACCGAAGCCTCCATGGTGTTCAACCTTTGATTAGTCATCAATTGGTTGTCACGACTAACTTGAATAAAAGCATTCAAGCTATCTTCTAAGGTTGGTTTAAAAGATTGGCTTGGTGGGTAAGGGTGGTTGTTATCCGACCTTAGTGTTGGATATTGGGTGTAGGCTGGGTGATTATAGGTGTTTGGATGATACCTTTGAAAAGATTGGACTTCCTCTATGGCATCGACACTAGAATCACAAGTATTTGAACAATTATGAGTACCATGCCCAATTGAACAACACACTTCACATACCTCTTGATTTGAAATTTGGTGGGAAGTGAGGAATTTCACTTGTTTAGTCAATTCAGCAAGTTGCAAGGTTATCTCATTATCAGAGCCGACTTCATTGACCTTTGCTTTCCTTCTACCACCTCTTTGTTGGGAATTAGAACCCAACAGCTCATAAAGATTATAGGTTTCCTCTGCGGTCTTTTCTCCTACAGCACCTCCAGCAGCATTATCAACCATATATTGACTCTGTAGTGTCAATCCATCATAAAAGAATTGGTTTTGTAGCTGTAATGGAAAGCTATGATTTTGACATTGAATGAAAAGGAGTTTGAATCGTTCCCAAGCTTCATGAAAGGGCTCTTCATACATTTGAGAAAATGTTGCTATCTTTGTTCTTAGATCAACAGTCTTTTGATGGGAATAGAACCTACCCATAAAAATTTCATAGACTGCCTCCCAAGTTTTAAGAGAACCTGACTGTAGAGTAATGAACCATGACCAAGCTTTATCTTTGAGAGTGTAAGGAAAACACCTCTTCCTAAGTTGATCTTCATTAATTGCATGTAGTGGAAAGGTTTGGACAATAGCATAGAATTCTCGAATGAAATGCAAAGGGTCTTCATTAGGGATACCGTAAAAGGAAGGCAACAAAGAATAATGAATCTTTTTCAATTCATAATTCCTTGCAGCCTCTTGTAATTGGATACCGGAAGGTACATTGCCAATGATTGGCATTGTATATTCTTTCATCTTTTTCCGCCTATCTTCAGCATCTCCCATGGTTGTTTGTAGTTGAAAATGATCCTCCTCCTATTGTGTATCAACATTTTGCTTTTAGTAGCTATCTCTAAGAAATATTTATAACTTGATAAAACGTAAAAGCAAAAAGTGCAAGGAACCTAAAATTTTTTTTTTTTTTTTTTTTTTAAATTTAAGTGAATGGACAGAATTTTTGAAACAAACGAATTTTATTTCATCTGAATTTTTATTACACGCAAACTAAAACAAAGGAAAATACAATAATGGGTGACCTCCCATACAGGACTAAAATTTATCGTCTTCTAGTAAGACGTTGCTTGGAGATTGCAGAATGAAAAACTCAATGTCTCCTCTTCATTGAATTCATTTAAGTTTCAAATTAGTCTTTGCCTTTTTGCAAATGTTCAACTAACTGTTCAACTTGAACTTCCACCTTTTTGATAGAAGCTTCCACAGAGTCCAATCGTTGATTGGTTTTAGATTGATTATCCCTACAGACTTGAATAAAAGAATTCAAGTTGTCCTCCAGCGTTGGTTTATTGGGAATGCTTCTTGGAATAGGTGGGTGGAATTGCTGGCCTGCCTGGTTTGAGCTTTGAGTGAAAGGAGGGTTGTTTTGCCTCCAGGAGAAATTTGGATGACTTCTCCACCCAGGATTATAGGTATTTGAGTTGGGATCAAACCTTGGTCTTTGTTGATATGCTCCCAACACATTGACCTGTTCAGGTCCAGTTGTTTCTCCTTGATATGGACAGGCTTCAGTACCATGTCCCATGTTGCTGTACAAACCATATTGTTCATTATTGGTGTTGGTTTGTGTAGCGAGAAGGGCAACTTGCTTAGTCAGTTGAACAAGTTGTTGTTGAACTTCATTACTGGAGTCGATTTCATGAACTCCAGCTTTTCTCACTCGGGAGCTTTTCTGTTGGGAATTAGCACCCAACATCTCAAAAAGGTTATACATCTCTGAGGCAGTTTTTTCTCCTATTGCTCCTCCTGCAGCGTTGTCGACAATGAACTGACATTGTTGTGTAAGTCCATCGTAAAAGAATTGGTTCTGCAACTGCAGGGGAAAGCTATGATGGGGACACTGAGTGAGAAACATTTTGAACCTATCCCAAGCTTCATGGAATGGCTCTCCATCCATCTGAGAGAAAGTAGCAATCTTTCCTCTCAACTCTGATGTTTTTTGATGGGAATAGAATTTTCCCATGAATTTATTGTAAATGTTACCCCATGTCATCAGAGAACCTGGGGGAAGTGACATCAACCAAGCTTTGGCCTTATCCTTTAGAGTGTAGGGAAAACATCTCATCCTAAGTTGATCCTCGTTTAGAATACCGAGGGGGAATGTTTGGACCGTAGCATAGAAATCTCTCATAAAGGAAAGAGAATCTTCATTAGGTAATCCATAAAAGGAAGGAAGCATAGAAAAATGAATATTTTTAAGGTCATAATTCCGAGCAGCCTCTCCCAACTGGATAGCGGCAGTTGCCGTGCCAATCACCGGTCTTGCAAACTCCTTCATCGTGGTTTCCCTCATAGGTTGGTTTTCCTCCATTTCTTTTGGTTCTAGTAAAGGATTAAGACTTGGTTCTATGTTTGGCTCAAAAACAGGTTGATGGGTAGAATCCAGTTTTGTTGACACTTGTTTAAATTTATGAAAATTATTTACATATGGTGTTAGAGGGTTTCCTAAGGATCTCCTACCACGCATAGACTATTGTAAATGTAAATTTAAAACTCCTGTCAACAAAATAAAAAATTTAGAGAAAATTTACATGTTATTTAATACAAAGCACTAAACAAAACTAGTTAAACCCTAAAAAGAAGATTTTTTTTTTATCATTTTTTTTTTAATTTTTTTTTAATTTTTTTTATATTTTTTTTTGTAACATAATTAGTATTAACCAAGAGTGCTCCCAGGAAAGAATGGTGGTGCAAACGGCTCCTTAAATACCATTCTCCTAGCCAGAGCAACGTTCCCAGGAAAGACTAGTGGCACAAAGGCTTTCAAGAACTAGTCTCCTAGACAGAACTCCCTTAGATTTTTACTTTTCATGTTATTTAGTTAATTAGGTATAAATTCAAGTAATGTTTTTTTTTTTTTTTTTTTCATGAACGGTAATTTTATTTTACTATTCACGCTATATAATGTCTTATTAACTTAAAACTTTTTTGAAATTTAAGTTTTTGAAATTTTTTTTTTTTAATGAACGGTAATTTTATTTTACTATTCACGCTATATTATTTCTTATTAACTTAAAATTTTTTGAATTTTGAATTTTGAATTTTTTTTTTTTTTGTTTTTTTTTACTATTCATGAACGGTAAATTTTTTTACTTCAAATTTCAAATTTCTAAATTATTTTACAATTAAAAAAATTATTATTTTTTTTATTTTTTATTTTTTTATTTTTTATTTTTTTATTTTTTTATTTTTTTTTATTTATTATGAATTTTGAAATTTGATTATTATTAAAATATCACAATTATTTACAGCACAAAAATGTTTTTAAAATTTTGATAAATAATTTAAAAACGCTATTCCTTCCCCGGCAACGGCGCCAAAAACTTGATGAACGAAAACCGGCATCGCCGATCTTCGCAAATACTTTGGTTTTAATATTTATAAAACTCTCGCAAGTGCACGAATCATTTCGAAGAAAATGATAAGTATACTCCCAAGGTCGATCTAAGGAAGGAATGTATGTGGTTTTTAATTTATTATTCAAACTTTAAAAAAAAAACGAAATTAAATCCTAAACATCCTGTCACGATAGTTTGGTTTTTGTGTTCCTAATCTAAGAACATAAAATAAACATATATACAGATTAATTAAATATAATCTAATAACATAAAAAATAAACATATATACAGATTCAATAAATATTCATGCAAATTTTATCATTTATATTAGCGGAGTATTTATGGATATAATAACTAAATTAATTATGCTTGCTCATATTATCTAGGTTATTAAAGATATAAATTGATATTTTATTGATTCTCTCTTTTTTATATAAATACCACCTTTGGTGGGGTTAGATATTCTTTGTTAACTAAACAAATCAATTAACACCTATGGGTGGGGTTGATAACTAATATGCTTAATTAAATTAATTCCTTTTTCTAAGAGATTGAAAATGAATCATTTAAATGCCACCTTTGGTGGGGTTAGACAGTTTAAACTTTATTCAAGGTGTCCAAATTAAACATAAGAATTTAATTATCCGAGTACTAACTTTCAAGTTTTAAAACCACTATTGAAAACATGTTGTCAATACATTTTCACATAATAATTCTTATAAAAACTTTTGAAATAGAGTTTCACTCTAACTACCGGGCGATTGTACCAACAAATAAAAGAGCACTACTCTAAATTAGACCGGATAACTAAACCTTAAAATCTAATTTTCAGTTTTAAGTTTGTAATGAAAAATAATATATTTCTCTCTAACATTCTTAATATAAAATCTTGAATAAAAACAAAATCAATTCATTTTAGAAATTTTCACCTATTTAATATTTCGCAAGCATAACAACGTTATTATTATATCATGTTTATAAACAGCTAGCAGAGTTAAATTTAATCATAGACAAATTAAATATAACATGTAAGAATAAAGCATAAAAATAACTGTAAAGAAAATAAAATCCTTACAGAACTTCGACGCTATTCCCGTTGCTAGAAAACCTCCGAGCGGAATTTGCACTTCCATATATTGAATCAAAAACTAAATTATTACAAAAACATTACAAGTTCCTCTCAAAAAGAGAAGAACACTAAAACTAAGAGAATTGAACTAAAAACTAAGAAGGAAACTAAGAAAAACTTAGAAACTAAGAAAGAAACTAAGGAAAACTCAAAAAAACTAAGAAATGAGAGAAAGAAAGAAGAGAGAAGTGTGGTTTTAAGGTGTGATTTGAAGTGAAGGGAAGGGGGGTATTTATAGGTGAGGATGGAGAGAAAAAGTAGAGAAAAAAAATGTTAAAAAAATGAAAAAACGCGTATTATTGATTGCTGACGTCATTTGATGACGTCAGCATGACATGGGGCGGCTGCACAGTACCGGGTATGAACAGTACCGCGGCTGTACAGTACCGGGTATGAACAGTACCGGGTATGAACAGTGCCGCGCCTGATGAACAGTGCCGAGTCTGATGAACAGTACCCAGTCTGATGAACAGTGCCGAGTCTGATGAACAGTGCCGCGTCTCATGAACAGTGCCGAGTCTGATGAACAGTACCCGTGGATGAACAGTGCCGCGCGCTGCTGCTTGGGGCGGTGCCGGGCGGTGGGGCGCGGCGGTGGGGCGCGGCGGCCGGGCGGCGCGGCGGCGCGATTTTCGTCTTTTTGACATTTTTGTCATTTTTGACCTTTTCGACCCATTTTGTCCAATTTTTCCATATTTGTTGACCTTTTCCCACTTATTTATTAATATATTTGTGATGTATTGCTTCAAGTATTCCTGTTTGAGTCTTTAAATTGGGTTTTTAAGCCAAAATACCTGAAAAACAATAAAAATACCCGTGATTCCGAAAAAGACAAATTTATATAAATATATGATAAAACATATAAATATATGTATTTTTAATCAATTAATGTGCATAAAATCATGGTTATTTTAGTGCTTTTTGAGCACTCATCAGCTAACCAACTCTAACACCTAACTGTTTTCTCAATGGTTCCCCTACGCCCGTTCTACGCTTTCCAACGCTCAATTGCGCCCACCATGTGCTGCTTGTGCGCCAGCTGCTATGTGCGAGTTCGTATGATTCAATTCTTCATGTAACATTTCTCCCTCTCTTTTAGAATCATTGTCCACAAGGATGAAGTCAGGGTAGGACTTGGAAAAACGTCATTCATTCTCCCAAGTAGTTGCCTTGGTTGGAGCTCCCACCCATTTGACCAGAATTTTAGGTTTTGGTCGATATCTACCCTTCTGAATCACTCGATGCTCTAGAATAGCTTTAGGTTGTGGCATGATTGTTGAGTGTTCTAAGATGGGAGGCAACTGGAAAATGGTAAGGTTACGGGTTCCAACGTGCCTCCTTAACATGGTGACATGAAACACATTATGTATCTGAGAGTTTAGAGGCAGAGTAAGTCTATAGGCTATTGGGCCAATTTTATCAATAACTTCATAGGGTCTAAAGAGGCGTGGAGCAAGCTTCATAGAAGAGCAAAAGGTTATAAATGTTTGCCGATAGGGTTGTAGTTTCAAGTAGACATAATCCCCTACCAGGAAGGAAAACTTCCTTCTATGTTGATCGACTTGACACCTCATGTGGTTTTGAGCTTGTAGAAGGTTGTGACACAGCTCTCGTATAATGGTATCTCAATCACACAGATACTCGTCTACATTGGGAATCTTGGAGGTACCTAGTATGTAAGCCACCAATTGAGGGGGAGGAATCCCATAAATTGCTTCAAACGGTGTACATTTGGTGAAGGAGTGTAGAGAGGTGCTATAGCTAAACTCAGCCCACGGTAGCCACTTAACCCATTGTTTTGGTTGATCACCAGTAAAGCAACGCAGATACTATTCCAAGGTCTTGTTATAGGCTATTGTACCCATCCGTTTGTGGATGGTAACTAGAGCTCATGCTCAATTGAGTATCTTCTAGTTTAAACAATGCTTGCTAGAATGAGCTAATAAAAACCTTGTCTCGGTCATTGACTATTGAAGTTGGCATGCTGATGAGCGAAAACTGGCATCGTCGATTCTTGCCAATACTTTGGTTTTAATATTTATAAAACTCTCGCAAGTACACGAATCATTTCGAAGAAAATGATAAGTATACTCCCGAGGTCGATCTAAGGAAGGAATGTATGTGGTTTCTAATTTATTATTCAAACTTTTAAAAATGAAATTAAATCCTAAACATCCTGTCACGATATTTTGGGTTTTGTGTTTTAATCTACTTACATAAAAAAATAAACATAGATTCAATAAACATTTATGCAAATTTTATCATTTATAATGGTGGAGTATTTATGGATATAATAACTAAGTTAATTATGCTTGCTCATATTATCTAGGTTATTAAAGATATGAATTGATATTTATTGATTCTCCCTTTTTTGTATGAATACCACCTTTGGTGGGGTTAGATATTCTTTGTTAACTAAACAAATCAATTAACACATATGGGTGGGGTTGATAACTAATATGCTTAATTAAATTAATTCCTTTTTCTAAGAGATTGAAAATGAACCATTTAAATGCCACCTTTGGTGGGGTTAGACAATTTAAACTTTATTCAAGGTGTCCAAATTAAACCTAAGAATTTAGTTATCCGAGTACTAACTTTCAAGTTTTAAAACCACTACTGAAAACATGTCGTCAATACATTTCCAGATAATAATTCTTATAAAAACTTTTGAAATAGAGCTTTACTCTAACTACCGGGCGATTGTACCAACAAATAAAAGAGCACTACTCTAAATCAAACCGGATAACTAAACCTTAAAATCTAATTTTCAGGTTTAAGTTTGTAATGAAAAATAATATATTTCTCTCTAACATTCTTAATATAAAATCTTGAATAAAAACAAAATCAATTCATTTTAGAGATTTTCACCTATTTAATATTTCGCAAGCATAACAATGTTAATATTACATCATGATTATAAACAGCCAACACAGTTAAATTTAATCACAGACAAATTAAATATAACATGTAAGAATAAAGCATAAAAAATAACTGTAAAGAAAATAAAATCCTTACAGAACTTCGATGCTATTCCTGTTGCTGGAAAACCTCCAAGCGGAATTTGCACTCCCATTTATTGAATCAAAAAGCTAATAAATTACAAAATCATAACTAGTTCTTCTCAAAAAGGTAAGAACTCTAAAACTAACAGAAATTAACTAAAAAAAACTAAAAAAACTAAAAATCTAAGAAAAGAGAGAAAAGAAGAAGAGAGAAGTGTGTTTTTGAGGTGTGTTTAGAAGTGAAAGGAAGGGGGTATTTATAGGTGAGGATGGAGAGAAAAAGTGAGTGAAAAAATGATAAAAAAATGGTAAAAACGCGGAGTGCAAATGGTGAGGTCATTGATGACGTCAGCATGACGTCATGGGGCGGTTGCACGTGAAAAACGGGGCGAAACGGGCGTGCTGCGCGCGGCTGGGCGCTGCGGCAGCACGATTTTTTCCTTTTTGACATTTTTGACCCATTTTGTCCAATTTTTCCATATTTGTTGACCTTTCCCCATTTATTTATTAATATATTTGTGATGTATTGCTTCCAGTATTCCTTTTTGAGTCTTTAAGTTGCATTTTTAAGCCAAAATACCTGAAAAACATTAAAAATACCCGTGATTCCGAAAAAGACAAATTTATATAAATATATGATAAAACATATAAATATATATATTTTTAATCAATTAATGTACATAAAATCATGGTTATTTTAGTGCTTTTTGAGCACTCATCACATGCCATGCAACCTTACCACATTGGCCACAAATACCTTGGCTACTATAGGTGCAGTAAATGGATTTTTCATAGCTGCAAAGTGAGCATACTTTGTCAACCTGTCGACCACTACCAAAATGATTGTGTTTCTTTTGGAGGGGGTAACCCTTCTATGAAATCTATTGAGATCTCAGTCCACATTCAGGCAGAAATAGGCAAGGGTTGTAACAACCCGACTGGTTTCATGCAATCCATCTTACACCGTTGGCACACTTCACACTCACTCAGGAACTCTTTTATCTTTTGGTGCATGCCGAGCCAATAAAATTCTACTTAATTCTAGATAAGGTTTTGTGGAAACCAAAATGTCCTCTAATGGGTGATGAATGACAACCCTTAATATTTTGGGTATTAAGGATGATGTAGAGCTTAGGTATACCTTGTTCCCCTTGAACCAAACTCCATCTCATTGGCATATTTGAAGACCTCCTGCAAATAAGCCTTTGCCTCTTAGTCTCTCATAAAAAGCATCTTGTGGAACTTCTTGTTAGAGGATGGGCCACCATTTTGACTGGGATTGGGAGATAGCTAGGAATTGGAATTATGTTACTGTGGATAAAGAATCAGCCCCTTAGTTCTCAGTTCCCTTTTTGTATTCAAACTCATAATCATAGCCTAAAAGTTTAGGTAGCCAATGTGCCTATGCTTGGATGGTGATTCTTTGCTCCAATAAATATTTAAGGCTTCTTTGATCAGTTCGTATTGTGAAGTGCCTTCCCGCCATATGCAAATAGCCTTTACCATAGCCAACATTTCCTTCTCGTATGTGGATAGTGCTAGATCTGATCCTTTAAGGGCAACACTAAAGTAAGCCACTGACCTATTTTCCTGGCTAAGAATGGCCCCCAGTCCAATGCCACTGGCATCACACTCAACCAAAAATTGTTGTGAGAAATCAGGCAACCGTAGGATAAGAGGTGAGGTAAGGGCTCTCTTTAGCTGCTGGAAGGGTTTTACAGCTGCTTCATTCCAATGGAACCCATCTTTACCTAGTAGTTGAGTTAGGGGTGAAACCATTCCTCCAAAATATCGAATGAACTTTTTGTAGTAACCTGTTAATCTCAGAATACCTCTCATGCCTTTTGCTGAGGTTGGTGTGGGCCATTCAATGACTGCTCGAATCTTGGTTGGATCCACTAAGACCCCTTGTTCTGAAATAAGGTGGCCTAAGTATTCCACATGTGTTACACCCAACTGACATTTAGACTCTTTAGCAAATAAGCTATGAGTAGTTAACAACTGTAAGACAGATTGTAAATGTGAGATGTGATCCTTCCACGAGTTGGAATACACCAGTATGTCATCAAAGAAAACTAAGACAAACTTCCTGAGGAATGGTTGGAATATGTCATTCATGAGACTTTAGAAAATGGCTAGGGCATTAGTTAGTCCAAAAGGAATTACCAAAAACTTATAGTGGCCTTCATGAGTTCGGAATGTTGTTTTATGGATGTCATCTTCATGAACTCTAATCTGATGATAACCTGATCTTAGGTCCAACTTGGAGTAAAACTTAGCATCATAAAGCTAATCTAACAGTTCATCAATGACAGGTATAAGGTACTTATTTTTGATAGTCATGGCGTTCAACATTCAATAGTCGACACAAAACCTCCAAGTCCCATCAACCTTCTTAAAAAGCAACACCGGTGAAGAGAAAGAACTGTTACTTGGCTTTATCAATTGGGACCTTAAGAGTTCTTATACCATCTTTTCTATCTCATTTTTTTTTATAATGTGGGTAGCGGTATGGTCTCACATTCACTCATCCCAAGCTAGGTTGCAAGGGAATTATGTGATCCTGTAGCCTTATTGGAGGTAAGCACATGGATGGGTCAAATATCATAGGGAATTTATCCAATAGTTTCCTTATTTCAGGATGATAGGTTTGAGGAGAATTCGTGTGGCTGTCAGTGGGTCTTATTTGGAGGAAAAACCTTGTCCCATGTAGACTATTTCATTCCTTGTTGGTTAGGGCAGATATATTGGCTTTTCCCAACCCTTAGAGAGTATGCGAGTTTCCTTCTGTGTGAAAGCTCAAGGTAAGCTTCTTGTAATCCATCTAGAAAGGCTCTAGGGTCTCCAACCATTGAACCCCTAACACCAATTGGTAAGTTGCCACTAGTAGCACATAGTAGTCACTCACCATTGGACAACCCTAAATATTGAGAGTGAGATTGCAACATTTCCCCACAAATTGTAATTTCTCACAATTGGCTACTATTACTTCTAATCTCTTACTTTTTTCTATAGGCAGGTTGAAATGAGAGACTATGTCTTGATCTATAAAGTTATGGGTACTACCTCCATCTATTAGTACTAATATACTTTTATTTTTTAGTTTTCCCATAACACGTATGGTTTGTGGATGTTCAATACTTGATATAGCATGGAAAGAGTTTCAAGTAACAGTTCGTAGTGCTTTTCCTCTGGTGTGAGCTTTTCACATTCAGCTACATCCTCTTGGTTCCAATCTTTCATCATAAACAACTGTGGTTGAGTGCAGCGGTGGCCAGCCACAAATTTTTCTTCACAGTAGTAGCACAATCCTTTCTCTCGTCATTCTCATGCCTCTAGGCTAGTCAGCTTTCGGAAGGTTACTGGTTGAGTTGTATTAACACGTTGAGCAGGTGCTGGTCCTAGTAGCCTCGTTGTAGTTTTGACTGCTTTTTTAGGTTGAGCTGTTTGAAACGGGTAACAAGTGTTCATTGTATATTTCTTCTGTAAGATGTTCCTTTCCTCAATCAATCTAGCTACCCCAATGGTATCAGCTAGTGTTTTTGGTTGTTTGATTTTGACATCGATCTAAATGTCATCCCTTAGCCCGACGATGAAACATCCGATGAGAAATTCCTCTGGTAATCCATTCACGCGATAAGATAGCTTTCCAAAGGATTCTTGGTAAGTGGCCACGCTCGCAGTGTGCTTAAGGTGCGACATGGCTTCTAAAGGATCCTCATAGTCAGTAGGTCCAAATCTCAGTTGAGCAATCTTAGTGAACTCCTCCTAGGTGAGTGGTCCATAGAATTTTGTGAGCCGCCGGTGTCATTGCAACACAATGCCCTCCAAATGGAAGGAGGCTAGCTGCACTCGTTGATCTTGAGTAATGTTCGTAAATTCAAAGTACTACTCATCCTTATAAATCCACCCAATAGGATCTTTTCAAACAAACCTTGGAAATCATAATTTCAAATTGGGAAGTGGGTTTTCATTAGTTGATCGAGAGGTGTGGGCGTGTGAATGTATAGTTTCATCTTGGGCAAAAAGGTTGTCTTTTGGTGGGTTTCGAGTAACACCCAAGGCTTGCACCTCCGTAAGTAGGGTTTGTATGGTGCTTCCGAATTGGTTGAATTCAATTACATGGCATGCTAGAATCTCCAAGACATCGTTATGGAACTCAACATTCGATTTACCCCCGAGTATCCATACTTATCACCAGCTTTGATTCCACTATTAGGGTTATTTTGCAAAATTATGCAAAAGAACACCAGAGAGACAAGAGAGAAAAGAGAGATGGGAAACCAGGGGATAATTGGGTTAATTTCTTCTTAACTTTATTCCAATCATTAGGGCTATATATAGCCTTACATTTTTTGTGATTAAATAAAAGAAAAAATGATAAGGAAATGGCTCCAAAAATGCTAACCAACTCTGACACCTAATCGTTTTCTCAGTGGTTCCCTTGCGCCTGTTCTGCGCCTTCCTATGCTCAGTTATGCCCATCGTGTGCTACATGTGTGCCAGTTGTTACGCTCGATTTCTTCTGATTTGATTCTTCACGTAACATATCATCATTAGCTTGTGGGAAAGAAAATCATGAAAAAGTAATACTCAAAAACAACAAGAAGCAACAAATGTCCCATCATCTAATACAATTCCAAAAAAGAGACAAATCACAAAGCAAACAAAATGTGATGATTCAAAAAGAAAATCTGAGATATGGGATTATTTTACCCCTCTTCCTAAATGTGATCCTGAGTATCATAAGGCATCTTGTTCTAGGGGATGATTTGAAAGAATATCATTTGTCAATCAAACATATTTATAATGTTGTGAGATATGTGCACTCATCCCCTCTTCGTTTGTAGAAATTTAAGAAATGTGTGAAACATGAAAAACCTTGAGAGCAAAGGTCTTGTTGTTCTTCATGTTTCGAATCTGAGCATATGGTGGAATTTTACAAATCTACTAGTAGAGTCTACAATAAAATATAAAAACTCATTTGATCCAATGGTGATCAATGATGTGTATCTCAACTATTTCACTGACTATTTGGTGTTATCTATACTTGCTTCTTGTTTCTTTAGTTTTTTTTCTTAAGTTATTGTTCTTGTATTCTTAATTGTATAACATGTAGCATAATTCTCTAACCAAGGACTTGCGTGAACCTTGAAGTGTTTTGACCATGTGAAGCCTAAGTGAGGTATTGTTTATATATTATGTGTTTTCATGTGATGATTGCTTAGTGAATCTTAGTCTAGAATGAAATGTAATTTTGTAACAATTATATCAATACAATTCACATGTAATGCACATATTTACTTTGTGTTAATTTTTTATTTATTGTATATATTAAATTAGTATTTTATATTAAAAAATAGTTATTTTTATATAATGATAGAGATCATATTATTTTACTCCTATGCTTATGCATTTGATTTTATTATAAAATTTAGATTAATTTTTATTATCTTATTATTATTCTTGATCATATAATATTTACATTTGATATTTCTTAAAATATCATTCTATATTGTTATATGTGAAATTGTTATTTTTGCAAATAAATATGAATATTCACGTTTATATATGTTTATATTCTTTGCAAATGAATATTGTTATATAAAAAATATGGATTGCTTATTATATGTCAATGATGATATACTATTATATATATATAAAGTTCCATGGAAGAAGCATCGGTAGAGTCTAGAAGCATAGAAATGATAAAGATTATATAAGAACGTAAGAGATAGATTTGACTGGCTTGGTGGAAAACAAAGTGAAGATGGAAAAGTTGTTATTCCATCATTAGTCATGTGAAAGCTTTTCATATATATATATATATATATTTAGATTATTATTTTACTATTTAAACATCTTTCTATTTATACCCTACTACAAAATATAGATATATTTTTGAAAATTTAATCTCAGTTTTTAAATAATCAGACCAAAAAAATATCCAATCAATTTTTTCCTCTTTTTTTTTTCTTTTCCCTCTTTATTTTTTCTTTTTGCCAGCTTTTCCCTCTCTCTTTTATTTTTTTTTCCTTTTCCCCTTCCGTCCCCAGTGCTTTATGTATGTGAGCTGTTCCCCGTCCGCTACGAGTGCATTTCGCGACCAAAATTATGGTTTCTCAGTCTCTCTTCCTCTTCTTCCTCTTCTTCCTCTTCCCCTACCCTGTCACCCACCTCCCCTCGCCAGTCAGTCGCTGGGTATCTGGTTTCTCAACTCAGACTTTAACCTAATTTTTATGGTAGACTTCATTGTTCGACCTTTTTAATGAATTGATACTGCAAAAATCCACTGCTCCTTTTCTCTTTTAGTGCCATTAGGCCTCTATTCATATCATTTTTCTCAATCTGTCTTATGCTTAATTGTTAATTTGTGTTAGATCTTGTTCTAAAAGACAAAATTATGGTTTACGATTTGGTTGCTCAACCGATCGGATGGGCCACTAGGAGTCTTGCTTTTTTTATTCTTTAATATTATTTAATAGTATTCATGATCTACTATCTACTTGGGTGATAGATGGGTAGATAAAACTCTTGAAGCATTGAGATCTATGGTCATATTGGAAGGACTGTTTTCTAATCGATTCATTGAGACTTTTGGCTCAAGCGATTGAAGAATATGATTGCCTTTTATCACAGTTTGTTGTATTTTTCTTTGGTTTCACTTCTCCCAGTTATAGTGCGGTAAGCAAGCCCATGTCTACAACCACTATTTCTTTATTTTTTTTTGTTTTTGTTACTCATTTGGCTTGCAATGTAAGTGAAAATAAAGGCTTTGTTTTCGATGGCTTTTTCCAATGTAGCATTGTAGATTAACTTGACTCATTTTTTTAGAGTTCGCACAGACACTATATAGCGTTCTTAAATATTTTTCTAGATCAAGAAAGATTCGTTTTTTTAAGGTTTCTTTGATCGAAAAGCTTGGAATCATTAATGGGGTTTATAGGTTTCCAAGCTATGGTTTTTGTCAAGGCTTAAGATTTAATATACTTTGCTTTTATCGCACACAACTATGGGAAATTGGGTTTTGATTTTCTGTATCCATTACGAGCATATATGGTTTCATAAATCGAAGAGTAATATTTGTGCATTTGAATAAATGATATAAGCTTTGCCTTTGTAGTTATGTGGCTTTTCACAATTTGCCTATACTTTCTTAAGCATTTATGGATTGCGTGGCTGTGGCTGTATAATTTTGTTTCACATATTAGATTCCCAGTAATGTTATATGGTTCAATTTTTCTTCTATAATACACTGGTCTTTCTCTTATTTTTTTTTTCTGGCATAATTGTAGATCCATTTATGGGATTTTTAGATGGAGTTACACTTCAAAAGAAACTTTAAAGAGGGTCTAAGCCCAAATACTATCCTCTGGCATCGGAAATTGTGATTATGTCAACATAATCTTCCCTACTAGTATATAATACATTCTGATTAATAGTGATAGCATAAGCATGTAAAAATACAATTTTTTTGGTATAAAAGTACTGTCCTCTAGCATCAGAAATGGTGATTATGTCAACTTAATCTTCCCTACTAGTATATAATACATTCTAATTAATAGTGATAGCATAAGCATGTAAAAATACAATTTTTTGGTATAAAAAAGTATTAGCAAAGCTGTGGAACTGAAATGTGTGAGATATTTTGCAACTTTAAAAGATCACATCCATTTAGCTGATCTTTCTGTAGAGGTTAGTGAATAGTTGGTCTGATCAATGTTGTGGAAAACAGACTTTTTCTTTCTATATATTATTGTTAATAAAATTCAATATTGAATAAGTCCAACTTTACCCGTGCTATATTATTGTGTAGTATTGTTAATGCCAATTGATGAAATGGTGAGCAAATATAATTTTTATTTGTTGTTTTGCTTTATGGAATTGTTTTTGAGATCAAGTTTTTGAAATCCTAGTACCATCACCAACGTATAATTTTTCAGTCTCATCTGTTTTTTGTCTGACTTGTGGATTAGAAAATTAAAATTTTATCAAGATTTCTGGTATTCATTATCAACTATTGATTGAAGTCCCTTTTTGAATCAAATTTAGACTTGAAGACAACATTAGGAAAGAAACAAAAAGATGGAAAATCAGCACACCTCTACAACCATTAACAGAAATCCAGCATGTTCACACAGGTTGGCTTATTGATAAATATGGAGATGACTATAAGGTAGTTTATTCTCATTTTTTCCCCCTCTAATTAATAGATTTCTTCCTTCCTTTGCTCACAAGCTCTTTTACATACAGAGCATACATATGGATGCAAAACTAAATGCAATGCAACATTTTGTTGCAACATTCAGTAATCAGCAGTGCCTAGTGCTTGTGCCTGATATTGGTGCTGGTGTTGATGTTGGTACCGGGTGAGGGTGCTCGTGCCTAGTGGAACACAATACATTATCTTCTTCATGGTTTCCACCATAAGCATCCCATGGATGGTTTACGTCTTATTTTCCCTTCTACTGCAACATCTGTTCTTTGTATACCAGTATGTCATTATTCCTTATTTGTTGTTTTGTCTCATAGTGATCAACCTATTACTGAAAATTCTTGTTTATAATTTTTAGGATGACTTTGATTTGATTAATGGAACACAGTTTTTAAGGAGATTGGTGAATGAAGAAACCTTAAGGAGGTTGGTGAACAAAATGTTAGAAAAGTGAAAATTACCCAAGTTGCTCAAGAATGCATCAATAAGCTATGCATCACTTACCTATAATTTTGCAATTTTGCTACAAAACAGGTATACTCGAGACTCACGATTCTACATTGCTATACACAAAAATGGCAACATCCTAATTTCATTAGTTATAACAAGGGGTAAAAGACTCTTTAAAGAGTATTATGAGTCTCTCTGTTTCTATTTTTGGGACTTTGTAAAAGCGATTTTGACAATTACCGGAAATTTTTTGTCTAAAACAATTTTTAACATAAGTACAAACAAGCATACTCAATGTTACGGCATATGTGTTGTCTTGCGATCTTGGGTTGTTCTCCAGCTTCATCATCTTCCAGTGTTTTTTCAACTACCTGAGTAGATTGCTTCTTTGGTATCAATAGTTGATATATAGGGGCAAATCAATGTGTCATGTTCAATAGTGAGTGGCGTACTAGGTCCTACAATTGATTCATGTTTCCTGACAGCTCTAGTAATAACTTGTAGCATAAAATGTTCAAAACATCAACTTCTATTGGTCATATTTCTGATGCTCACTTTAATCCTATTGTTATTATTACTTTTGCTATTTTTCTCAAATTTCCTCTCAAGTAAATACGCAATATTTTTTGTTTTTTGTTTTTGAGATCATCATCTCATTCCTATTAATGTTTTTTATTACTGGTGTGGCTTAATCTAATTCTGTTCATGTATGGCAACGAAATAATAATGGCTATATATTATATATATATTAAACTTTTAGGAAGAAAAGTGTCATTCCTAGTTTGTGTCTAAAATGTTGTTTTTTAGGAAGGGTTGGTTGCCTTGGTTGAATACAATGAGAAGAAAACATTTGAGGTGAAGCTTAAGGATATGAAATCTGTCTTGACAACTCAGATAACAAAGGAAAGGAAACTGATGTTTTTGAAGTCATAGAAACAGTGAAGTAGCGTGTTAAAAATGCCAAATTACCAGATAATGAGTTTGTTCGAATTCTGTGGGATGTCATGGTGGGTGCTGTTCAATGGTTTTGGAAGAACCAGCAGCAAAATGCTAATTATAATCTTCGCCAGGTATAATTTAGAGCCCATTTTTGTCTCATTGTATCGAGTTAAACCGAGGAAATTGTTTCCTGAAATTGTAAGGTCTCTATATGACTAGGATGTCCTTGTAAATGAATATAATAGTAAAAAGTCATTTTGTAATAGTAATGTTATTATTTAGTCATTGGAAATATTAAAATTAGTTAGTCATGTTTTATTATGTTTTAGTGTATAAACTCTCAAATGTAATTATATTTTTAATTTTAATATAATATGATTTTTGATATTTTAATTAATAAATTTATTGTAATTTATATTGATTTTTAACATTATAATTAATAATTGTATTTTTATTTAAATTTATGGCTATAAGGTATGTCTATTGTCTTGATTATGTAAAAGATCAATGCCATATACATACCCTATGGTCTCGGTTATTGAAAAATTAAGACTATAAATAATAGTCTATGGTCTCTCTTACTTAGGTTTCGATTATAAGAATCGAGGTTATAGATCTACGGTCATGGTTAAAAATTGAGGCCATATAATTGGTAAGTAATTCAATCTTAATTTTCTAATATATCATTACTACAATACATCTATATAGTCTCGATTTTTAACCTATGATTATAGGTCTATAATCATAGTTATAAGAATCGAGGCCTAAGTGAGAGAAACTATAGACTGTTACCTATGATCTCAATTTTTTTAATCGAGGTCAAAGACATACTATTTAACCTAATTTTTCAATATAAATTAAAATAAATTCATAAATTAAAAAAATTAAAAGTCGTTATATTAAAATTAAGAATGAAATTACATTTGAGAGTTTTTATATGTACTAAAACATAATAAATTTTTACTATAGTTAACTAATTAAAATGTTCCAAAATATGAAATATACGTAAAAAAAACTTGAATACATTAAGATTGTCTAACAGAAAGATAGGTTACATAACTTGTTGGTATTGGTGCAACTGGTGCTTGGTGCTTGGTGTTGGTGCTGGTGTCCTAGTGTTGGTGCACTAGTACGTTGGTGTGCTAGTGCTAATGCGTTGGTGCATTGGTGTACTGATACTAGTGCATTAGTGTTGGTACGGTGGTATACTAGTGCTGGTGTAATATGGCTTTATAATAACATCAAAGACAACCTAGTAAGAAACTAAGAATATGAACATTTTCAATATCATATGATGTGTTAAAGGATGGTTCATGGGCTTCAAAACAAATTCTATAGAAAAGACATATACATAAAACAATGGATATTTTATTTCGGTTCTAGTAGAAATTTGAGGATAAATAAATCAAGGGAAACCATAATTAAGAGAGAAAACAATACGGGGAGTTGAATCTATTTGGTAAGAAATACTTAACGATTCACCAACAGTAATATCTAGCTCATCTATATCGCATCTTATCAAGATGCAGTTTTTAACAAGAAGTATCAAATAATGTCGTTGAATCTGATCCAAAGAAAAAAAAAGATAATGTTAATTGAATTAAGGGAAAAAAATGAAGATGATAGGTAAGTGAAGAGCAAAACCTTGATATTTTGAATAGATTAATCATTGAAAATCATGGGATAGTTACTATAACTACCACGCTAAAACTATTGGAAAATTACGCAAATTCTTGATAAATCAGATTTATGAGAAAATAAGAATAGAGAAATAACACACAAATTTGATAACGAAATTCGGCCAATCTTGCTTACGTTTTTGGACCTACTGTAGATCTTTTTACTGAAAGGGAAGAAATTACACAAGATGTTTACAACACTCACAACTCACAACCCACAACTCAATTATACCCAAGAAAATTACTCTCAATTTTCTCTCACAAAAACTTTTCTCTCTAATCTTTTCTCTCACAAAAACTTTTCTCTCTAATCTTTTCTCTTAATTGAAATGAACACTTGGATGATTAATTCATTACAATTACACATCTATTTATAGGAAAATTCACTCCTTGAATTGCTTCTTAAATTAATGGTTCCTTAAATTGCTCATTGAATTAAGCTCCATGATTGTTCCAAGTCTGTCTTCACACCTCGATCAATTCAGTAGCTTTTCTAGTCTTGTTATTCTAACAGACCAATTGAAGTTGAACACAACTTGAATTTCATGGCAAACTCCTACTTGCTTGCATCTTGAGTCTGACAAGCTTCATCATAACATTCAGGCTCTCCTTCATTAGTCAACAACATATAGTTCATGTATCTCTTGTTAGACACATGAGGAGGTGGTGTGTTGGATTGCTACGCATTACTCTGTCCAACGAGTTCCTCCGGCTGAGGACTTGCTACAATTAGTTTCTTCAAGGAACTATCTGGGACATCATCTGCTTCTACAAATACTGATTCATTCTGCTTTGAGTTGTTGGTGTTTGTTTTATGCATGTCTTTATACATCACTCTTTCATTAAAAATCACATCTCTACTGCGGATCACTTTCTTGTTTTCGTCATCCCAAATGCGGTAGCCAAACTCATCCTCACCATAGCCGATGAAGGTGCATTTCTTAGATTTGGGATCAAGCTTATTCTTGCCTTGATCACTAAAGTGCACAAATGCTACACAATCGAAAACTTTTAGATGTGATAGTTTCACCTCTTTTTTGCTTCATACCGCCTATGGTATTATGTGTTCCAATGGAACAGATGGGTCTCCGTTGATCAAGTAAGCTACTGTTGACTGCTTCTGCCCAAAACTGCTTCGGTAGACCTGACTGTATACGAATGCTTTTGGCTCTTTTTGTCAACATTCGGTTCATACGCTCAGCTACACTATTGTGTTGAGGCGTGCCTAACACAGTTCTTTCCATTCTGATTCCGTACTCATAGCAGAAAATTTTGAATCTGGTGTCTTCATATTCACTACCATTATCGGTTCTAAGCTTTTTGATTTTCAAACCTGTCTCATTTTTCACCATAGCTTTCCATTTTCTGAAAGCCTCAAATACTTCAGACTTATGCTTTAGAAAGTAAACTCATACCTTCCGAGAGTAATCATTGATGAAAGTCACGAAGTAGTGTTTCCCACCAATGGATGAGACAGTCGTTGGTCCCTAAACATCAAAGTGGATAAGCTCTAACCTTTCCTTCTTTGGGGTTTTGCCACTTGTCTGAAAGCTAACTATCTTTTGCTTTCCAAGTATGCAATCTTCGCACATGTCTATCTCTACAGAGTGTAGACATGGAAGTTTTCCCTTTGAGCGCATAATCTCCATCACATTCTCACTCATATGACCTAGTCTCTGGTGCCACAGATTTGGTGTTTCATTGCTTGCTGCAACTGCGATCGAATAATGTGCTTCTGTTGTCATGTAAAGAGTGTCATTCTTCTTGTCTCGAGCAACCGTCATTGCACCTTTAGAAATCTTCCTATCATCACCATGCAAGATTGTAGTGTAGCCTTCACTAGCCAATTGCCCTACTGAGATTAAGTTCTTTCTTAGGTCGGCAATATGCCTGACATCCTTCAGTTCCCAAACAAACTCGTTCAACATAACCTTCACTACACCTTTGCCAATAATAACATACAGTTGATCATCACCAAGATATACCTTTCCAAGGTTTTCGGGGACATATTTCTCGAAGAATTCTTTTTGTGAAGTAACATGGAACAATGCTCCATAGTCTAACACCCAAGATTCTTTGTTGCTTTCCAAAGAGCATATCAATGCATCATCTCCTCCTGAGGTGGAAGTAACATTTGCCTCTGCCTTCACTCGTTTGTCCTTCGGTGCACTCTTGCATTGATTTTTATAGTGCTTGGTTATCCCACAATTCCAACACTTGAGAATCTTCGAGCTATGAGAATTATTGGGATTCTTGGATTTGGACCTCCTGTCTTTAGATCTACCCCAGTAGTCTGTTCTACCATGTCCATTCCCTCTGGTTGAATCTCTTCCTCTTGACTCTATATGCAAAACTGAAGAGGTTGACGATTTACCCGACTCTCTACGTCGAATCTCTTCACTAAGAACCAGATCATGAACATCGTCAAATTTCAACTTATTGCTTCCTGACGAGCTACTCACAACCGTGACAGTAGCATTCCAGCTTTCTGGTAAAGAAGACAAAAGTATCAATGCTCGTACTTTTTCATCGAATTCAATTTCAATTGAACTCAACTGGGTTGTGATTGTGTTGAGTTCATTGAGATGTTGAGCTACCGATGTGCCTTCCGTCATCCACAAATTGAACAAATGCCTCATCAAGTGCATATTGGAAAGAGCTGAGGCTGATGGCTTCTCATACATATTGGAAAGAGCTTCCATAAGTCCTACCGTGGTCTTTTCCTTTACTATGTTGAAAGCAACATTGCGGGATAACGTCAATCGAATAACTTCGAGGGCTTGTCTGTCTAGAAGATTCCAATCTTCTTCCTTCATATCCTCTTGCTTCTTCCCTAAGAGAGGTTGATACATATTTCTTTGATACAAATAATCCTCTATCTGTATTTTCCAAAATCTAAAATCTGTGTCATCGAATTTCTCAAGTTTCACATTTTCTTCATCTACGGCCATTGCTCCCACTCAAATCTGACCTATTCTGGATAGTTTCTGACTATTTCTATAAACCATCGTGTATTAGAACACCTCCGTTGACAAACCAATATCGCCAACAAATTTTACTATTCACGTAAATAGTAACCTTGCAAAAAATTGACAAAAATCACCATCAATAACTCTGATACCAGTTGTTGGGAAATTACGTAAATTCTCGATAAACCAGATTTATGAGAAAACAAGAATAGAGAAATAATACATAAACTTGATAACAGAGTTCCATCAATCTTGTTTACGTCTCTGGACCTACTGTAGATCTTTTTACTGAAAGGGGAGAAATTATACAAGGTGTTTACAACACTCAACCCAATTACACCCAAGAAAATTACTCTCAATTTTCTCTCTAAGCTTTTCTCTCAATTGGAATAAACACTTGGATGATTAATTTATTACAATTATACATCTATTTATAGGAAAATTCATTCCTTGAATTACTCATTAAATTGCTCTTTGAATTAAGCTTCATGTTTTGTTCTATGAATTATTCCATGTTTTGTTCCTTAAATTAAAGAGCTTTATAATAATCTCTAATAAAAACCTATTGTTCCCAGTGGAGCACAAGAATATTGGTAGTATTAGGAATATTTGGCCCAAACAAGAATATTGGTAGTATTAGGAATATTTGGCCCAAACATGTCCCTGAGCACCTCATGGCTTCTTTTAATGTCTCTCCATCAGGTTGAGTTTTAACACGTTTTGATTCACCATTTGTCAAAGTCACAACAAGGATATTGGATCCAGGAAATGCATTTTTCATGTTCTGTTGAAATGGAAATAGATCAGCAGCCTACCATGATGATGAAAAAGATAAGTACTTAAGAGTTGATTTATAATTAATTTTTGGAAATTACAAGACCTTGAAATTAAAGAAAGATCATTAGTACTTCAAAAACTGTAGGCCAAAACATGGTTTATAGAGGATCAAGTGATACTTCTCATTTAGAGGTTAAAACTAGAGGTTATAATAGTAATGAGATCACAACAGAATATTTGAAATTATACAAGTTGCAAGCATAAGAACACAAATAAACAGTAACTGGAAATTAACAAAATAACAAGAAAACAACGAACCTACCAAAATGTATAGTAGCCCTTTTGCTCATTGGCATAAATAAAAAACTCCTTCTCAGGTCCATATGGCCAGAATTTGTAAGGAAATTTATAACATCGCATTTCTCTATGGCCTATGTTTTCCACCTTTGCTTATTATTTAACAACTTAATTAAAAAGTTCCAATAGGCAAATTACCAAAAAAGAAGGAAGAAAAAAAAATAGATGAGATGAGCTGGAATCCACACAATAACATCCTAAAAAAGACACAATCATGATTCTCATGAACAACCAAAAAACAAAAGCTACACTCCACAGCGTAATCCCTCGATAAAAGAGGACAAACCAATAGAGCATCTCAAATAGTTTTCATAGGCAAATTAGAAATGGATGAAGGATAGGGAAGGGATCTTCCAATCTCTGTTCCCTTATAAGCCAATTTCAAGAAATTTCATTGCATTGTGACCAAAACACAATTAGTAACGATATGTAAGGCAAAACCCAACATATACAGTCAGATATAATTACCTTAGAATGTCTTCCAAATCATTTACCACCGTTTAAGCATCAAACATCATAGTCGTCCACACCATTGGCTCTCGCACAACCTCCTCATACTCCTTATATCAGCATAGTATTCTTATTTCCAACCTGGAAAGATAATGCTTTAAAAAAAATTCAATTCCAATTAAATTCAACAAACAATTATGAGTTGTTGATATGACCTCTTCCACTTGACTTTTTACACGAAATAACAAAAATAACCTTAGTTTTCATTGATAAATTATGATTTAATTTTGACTAGATATTTGTCTAATTTTTTCAATCAAAATTGGATGGTTATCTAACTAATAGGAGTTTAGTAGGTTGGTGACCCCATTCTTTGGAGCCGAGTTGGATACATGTCTAACTGAATTGGATAGTTGTTCAACTTGTTGGAATTTGGTTGTTTAGTGACCTTACTTGCTGGAGACGAGTTGAACACATGTCCAACTAAATTTGATAGTTATCCAATTAATTAGATTGTGATTCAACGATAACCCACATTCAAAATTGAATTGGATACATGTCTAACTAAATCAAAAGTTATCTAACAGGTCAAAGTTAGGTTGGACGGTGACCCTACTTGGAGCAAAATTGGATAGTTATCCAACTAGTCAGGTTTTGATTGCCTGCTTATTATACTCATCGGAGCTAAATTGTACACATGACCAACTGACTAAATTTTAATCAGCATATGATCCCAATCGTCAATTAATATGTATTTCGTATAACTAATTACACATATTTTATCTATATTTATTCATATACTTGGTAGAATAATTGTCCAATTCTTTTATGTAAAATTAGACATATGTTTCCTAAATAAGGTCTCTAGCTTTTAGTTTGACATATGTCCAACTCCGTTGTGTTCAATTGGATATATGTTTAACTGTATATTCATTAAGGGTATAATGAGCATAATAATAAAATTACAAATTGGGTGTCCAATCTAGAATAAAAATAGTGACAAGGGTCATTCAATCTATTTTCCTAAATTTTATGCAATGATTTAGGTATATTTGAGAGAATAACCATAAGTCGTAAGCAGATATTTTTAAGTAAAGTAAAAAATATATAAGCAAAAATAAACAAAACTCATTCAAAGTGTTTTGTAATAACTATATCACCCAGACCTAATCAATTATTATTATTTTTAGGAAAAAATTATTAAATTTTTACGAATAACTAAATTTTTTTATTGTATAAAATGCTTATAAGTCTTATACTTTATGCATATGCATATGATGCTATATGACATTGTTTAGTCCATCTTCTAATGGTTTGGGGAGATCAGAGTTGGTTCGGTAATCTTTTTATGAGTTTGAGGCAAATGCAATTTTGAGTACTCTATTTGTGCCAACCCATTGACCTGATATTTTGAAATGGAATTTCAATTCATCAAGTATATATTTTGTGAAGAATGGTTATTGCTTTGCTTTTGAGCTATGTGAGCAGAGTAATAATGGTTTGTCATGTTCTAATAGAGTGGTTATTCAATAATCATGTAGAAAATTATGGAGACTTAAAGTGGTGAGTAAAATTAAGCATTTCATTTGGTTTGTGGTGAAGGATGTTGTACCATGTAATTCAACCTTGTTTCAACAACAATGTATCACAAAGATTTTAGCATATGTGTATGGTTATATTGTGACTATTAGCCATACAATCTAGGGTTGTGCAACTAAGACTACAATGTATACAATCAGGGTTTGTGCTATGACAAAAGAGATGTGGAAAGGGTTTGAAATTAATGGTTCATTCAGGAAGTTCAAACACATGGGATTCCCCAAGGTGGTTTGGAATGGGCTGTCGAAGTTGGAAGATGAACAAGTGGCGTTAATGGCAAACATCTCATATTGGATTTGGCATGGACGGTGTGACTAGGTCTTCAACCGTTGTAGTGGACATCGAAAAAGAATCTAGTATGGGCTATACAAGTGGGTGAGAAATTTTCATGTGTGTCTATTGCTTGGTTGTCGACTTTCCCCTTGCAATGATCAAAGAATGGTGCCATCACTTGGACAATTTAAAATTGATGTTGATGCAATAGTCTGTGAGCGTAACGATTATGTCAAGTTTGGTTATGTTGTTTCAAACCATGTATAGGAGTTTATGGATGCTATTGTTGATAAAAGTGTTAAAGATATCACCTCAAGTGGTTGATCTTTGGGCTATCTAGTTTGATATTAAATTCAACTTGGAAATTAGTTTCACAAATATAATCTTAAAGTCAGATTTCCTTCGATGGTGCAAACAATTATTATTGGATGGTCTTATTGTTGAAAACATTTTACATTTAATTTCCTTCAAGTAATTTTTTTCTTGTAATTATTGTCTAAGGAAAGCCAATGTTACTACCCATAAGTTAGTTATTCTTGTATTGATTATGAAACTTGGATGAAAACTAAGCTAGTTTTACTTTGGGAAATCCTTTAACATGATGTTGCTATTATTAATTAATAAATGACCTTTCTTTTTCAAAAAAGAAAGGAGAAACTTGTAATATAAGAACGAGTTTTACAAAAATTCACACAATATATGTTAAGTTAGGTATATTTTGCAATAAAGATTTGTAAATATTATAATCCCTTGAGTCTTTACTGGTGTTCTTATGTGCAGAACACATATTCTATTTATTTTAATTAGTGTATTTGTCTTCTTCTGTGTAAGATTGGTTCCTGAAGATCAGTAATGCACACACACATATAGATAGGTAGATGATGAGTGCTTAAAAAGTATTAAAATTACCATGGTTTAATTTATTTTAATTGATTAAATTGATTTATATATATTTGTATAATTTTATCATATTTTAATATAAACATATCTTTTTAAAATCACAAGTATTTTTATTATTTTTCAGGTATTTTAGTTCAAAAAATAACTTAAAGACTCCAAGAAAAATACTTGAGGTAATACATCACAATATATTGAGAAAAGACATGAGTAAAAGTAAAAAATATGAAAAAATTGGACAAAATGAGTCAAAAAAGCCGAAATCCTATGCGTAGTAGTCCATCTACATTGAGTCCTGTGCGCACTAGCAAGCGCTTACACGCAACCGATACACACACAACACACACTCGAATGCTCGTTGCCAATACACGCCCGACACACATCGTGCCTATTTTTGCGCCTGTTAGTGCACATATGTACCGTGTTGCACTTGCTCCAACACACGCCCGCGTCGTGTCATGGGCGTGCCAACACACTCCTATGTCGTGTCCCACATGCGCTAGCACACTCCTATGCCATTTCCTACGCGTGCCAGCACACTCCTATACCGTGTCTCGTGCGCATGCCAAACGTTAGTCTACCAAAATTTTTGCACACCCACACGAGTGCCAGCCTATCCAAACACACACAAAATCAATTTTTGAAATATTTTTCTCACTTTTTTGGCCTTTTTCTCACCTATAAAATGATCTTCTTCCCCCATTGTAAAACACAATTTTTTGATAGGTTTTTAGTTTTTGATTCAATAAATGAAAATAAAAATTCATTTGGAAGTTTTCTAGCAGCAAAATTAGCATCAAATTACCATAAAGATTCTTTTAAGGTATAATTTTAATGGATTCTTTACAATTATTTTTTTATGTTTTATTCTTATATGTTATATTTAATTTGTATGTAATTGAATTTAACATAGTTGGTTGTTCGTAAATATGATATAATAATAATATTATTATGCTTGTGAAATATTAAATAGGTAAAATATTTCTATAAAATAAATTGATTTTATTTTTATTTAAGATTTTATATTAAAGATGTTAGAGAGAAATATATTATTTTTCATTACAAACTTAAATCTGAAAATTAGATTTTAAAATTTAATTATCCGATCTGATTTAGTATAGTGCTCTTTTATTTGTTTGGTACAATCGCCTGATAGTTAGAATGAAGCTATATTTCAAAAGTTTTTATAAGAACTATTATTCGAAAATATATTTAAAACATATTTTCAATAATGATTTTAAAACTTGAAAGTTAGTATTCGGATAATTAAATTCTTAGATTTAATTTAAACACCCTCAATAAAGTTTAAAATGTCTAACCTCACCAATTGTATCATTTAAATAGTTTATTTTCAATCTCTTAAAAAAAATGAATTAATTTAATTAACCTAATTAACTATCGACCTTACCCATATGTGTTAATTGATTTGTTTAATTAACAAAGAATATCTGACCCAACCAAAGTTGATATTCATATAAAAAAGAGAGAATCAATAAATATCAATTAATATCTTTAATAACCTAAATAATATGAGCAAACATAATTAACTTAATTATTATATCCTTAAATACGTCACTGTTATGAATAATAAAATTTTGTATGATTGTTTATTAAATCTAGATCTAGATCTATGTTTATTTTTTATGTTTTTAGATTAGGAAACATACAAAATCAAAATATCGTGACAGAATGTTTAAGATTTAATTTTATTTTTAAAAGTTTGAATAATAAATTAAAAACTACATATATTCCTTTCTTAGATCGACCTTGGGAGTATACATGTCGTTTGCTATAAAATGATTCGTGCACTTGTGAGAGTTTTACAAATAATAAAACCAAAATATCCGCAAGATTAGTATTGTCGATCTTGTGCTCATTAGTACGCTTTGTATGTGATTATGTTTACACACACCATATGACTGGTTTTCATAATGTGCATGCTAGGTTAAGTGTTGATGGTTTTTTTCCATTATATTTGCTAGTATTTTTGAAAAATTATTCGATAATTTTGAAATAAAAAAATCACATTTTTGGTGCTCGATGGACCCCTTGATGACCCTTTTAGTAAGGCCTCAACAAGGGGTCAACGAAGACTTTTATTGAAATTTTCATTCATTTTTAATTCCGTTTCACAAATCACTTTTAGAGTATATTAGTGTTTGTACTACGTATTTGTGATGGTTAAATAATGTTATTAAGTTATGACTACTTAAAACTATTTTACGGTATGATTGTGAGCAAAACTCCATTTTTAGGTTTGACTTAGTCATATCTTTATATTTCCAAAGATAATATTTGTTAGTTATTGTGGTTGGAATGATTACTATATTATTGTACATGTTACTAATAATTAGTTACTAATCATATTGTTATAAATTTAGATTATATTAACACAATAATAAATAATATATAACAATAAATATAACAATGTAAACTAACATAAAAATGTAAACTAACATAAAATTCATTCAATAATAAACAATCTATTAAAAACAATAACAAATACAATTTGATAAAAATATAAACTCGTATATTTCTATCGATAGGGATTACACACTAGCATCACTTGCTACCTTTATAACTATTTTAATTTGTTTGTAATGTATATTAATTATTTTACGGTAGAACAACCTGTGTTATAATGAAATATACATTCCATATTTTAAATAAGTTGGGCAACAGTTGATATTGGGCAAAATATATAGCAGATTTTGGATCATTTCCCTTCCCTGTTTCTGGTTCTACATACTACAGCTTATCTTCTTCGTCACTCAAGTGAAGCATGAACACTCTAGCAGGGGAAGAAGATCAACTGGCAAAAGCCACAAAAATAATCGAAGATCTTTACGAACTCCGAGATACGTACTTTCCGACGAACCCCGATGACAAAATGGCTAAATTGCGCCCTGAGTCCGATTTCGCTCTCAAGATCCTCGATTCCATTCCGCCTGGTAAATTCGTTATTCTCCAATTCCCGAAAACCGTTTCAATTTAGTCTTAGTTTCTCGAGTTGTTTTGCTAGTTTCTTACTTAATCATTGTTCTCTGTCACTTGTTCTTGGTGTTTATTTCTTGCTAGCATGAAGACTCATAGAAGCTTTTCTTGCAATTTCGCTGCCTTTTTGGTGATAGAATCGGATTGTTGAGATAGCATATAAATTTAGAATGAAAGACTCCAATTTTTTTCTGTGGTTTCTTTCTCTCTCTTTTTTTCTGCAGGGAAATCGAAAGGGATCCTTGGTATGTAAATGTATAATCATTCCCAATTTGTTTTATTTTTTTTCTGAATTTAACAAAACATATATCATTTCTTGTCTTTAGTACCCTTCACAGTGGAATTGTTTGTACGCATTTAGCATTTTGCGAATATGTTGCAGAATGATTTTCAGTATTTAACATCAAGAAAAAATTCGTCCGATATTTGTTCGAAATCTAAATCTCTAGCTATGTAGTAATGCACAATCATATTGTAGGTTCATTTCGCTTTGCTGATTTGACACTGATAATGTGAAATTTGTCTTTCCCTTCTCATAATGCCGTCACAAACTTTCTTTGTGAGAGGTCTTCATCGTTATGATTTTGCCTAAAATAATACACGTGGTCTCTAATTTTATGAAATATATGCATAATTTTAAAGGGACCGTTTTTGAAATGATGGTAAAATTTCAGAACTAGCCGTTTAAGAAGAGTTATTCATTACTTATGGAGTAAGTGATGTATTTTGCTCACCAATCATATTGCTTGCTCTTTAAAAAAACTATAGGGTAGTTGTGCCTCTCAAGAAATTCCTATGCACTAATTTTGCACCTTATTGGAGTAGGTAACTATCAACAATACTCTAAGAGTAATAAATAATTTCTCGTAGTTTAATGGATAAATAATGTTGGTTATTCAAGATTTCACCTTTACCAATTATCTGATGTTGACCCAAATTTCTTGAGATCATTAGTTCGTTATTTTATTAGGAGTATATATGTATAGTACAAAATATCTAATTAAGAGGCCACTTTTAGGAGAAAATATATGTTTCACATAAAATCAAACTAAGAGGTGCACTTTTATAGAATTGCTCACTCTATCCAGACGTGCATCAGCTTGGTCTTGTGTTAAGTATCAATGAATTGTTATGTTTGATCTAATATCTGTTCGCTTTTTTTTCCTCTTTATAAAGAATGTGGTGCTTTAAATGGGATGGAGCAATGGTTTCATTAAAAATTGCAAGTTAACCAGAAAAATATGTGGCGGGTTATGACCTTTGACTGAGGTTATGTCAAAGCAGATATTGATTGTCTTTAATCCTTGGGTTCTTATGTAATTGTCTTTACCAATTACTTCTGTCCTTCAATTCTATGCACATTGTTTTGCGCTGTGAAAGTGTTTTTTTTTCCAGAACAAAGAAAAGTTCCTGCCCAACGAGCAATATACGAGTACCTAAGAGGAAAGATATTGGATATATTACCAGAGTACTGTAAAGAAGCAGAAGATCATCTCTCCAAAGCTGTAGGAATAAATTGCCCAATCCAGTAGTGCAGCCTGCATGTAATGGTCATGCTGAAGTTTAATTTCTAAAATATATCATCATGTGCTGCAGGTTAAGTTGCACCCTTCTCTCATTGATGCTTGGCTCTGTTTGGGAAACTGCATCTGGAAAAAGGGAGATCTATTTGCAGCAAAGAATTGCTTCATTCATGCTTTAAGCAAGGTAATCGTTAGTTATTTCCATTAGTTTTGTCACTAGACCAGTGACATATGCAGCCATGAGTTGTTTCTTTATATGAGAATTATTTTCTTTGATCTGTAGGCTCCAAACAGAAAGATACTATGTCAACTATCAATGCTTGTAAGAATGATGGCTCAAGGTAAGATTCTTCTTAGTTTGTTTTATTATACTCTAGTTTTCCTATTAAGATGATGCGAAAAGCAATATATGTTTTAATACGAGTTTTGGGAATTATAGGCTGTAACTCTAGGAGTTGCATGATCTTTGATAGGAATTTCTTGTAGATGCAAGTAAGATGAAGATGCTTTTTCATTGTTCCATCTCCACATAAATACCTGTCTAGAAGCTAATACAGAACAACTTTTCATTTCAAATTCTATTCATTGTTTAAGACAAAAGAAACTGATTTGATGGAATAGTATTGGATAGATCAACATCTACGGTCTCACTCCCTGCTAAGAAATATGATAGCACATTGGTATTTTTTGTTCTCACCTCGTGTCGGCTGCCATGAGAAATACTAATGGAACCAAAAATATCTCTAATTCTAATCTTTTTTATTAGAATAATTATTTCCCCTACATTGGTGAGCGATAAATTCTTTAATCTTTGTTTCCGTTTTCTGGTTTTTCTTAATTTTTCATTCATTCAACTGAGCTATGAAAATGGGTAATTTTATATTGGTTATACGATAGTAGATGTAGAAGCTTGACTTCCAAATTCCTCCAAAGTAAGAGATCATGCCATGTTCTCATGTAACTTTGTAATATATCTTCATCTTTAGATGCTGAAAATCAAGCATAACTTTTTGTGGAGAGCATGAACTTTAGAAGTTTGCTTTGACTTCAAGTGCAGGTTGATATACACTCATTGAAATTTTTATCTTCTTCTCTAGGTGCTGAGAACCAAGCAGAACTCATCGAAGAAAGCATTCAACATGCAAAGGACGCAATAACCTTGGATGTTATGGATGGAAACTCTTGGTGTAAGTTTGGTTTGATTTGTGAATTTAATTTAACTTTGACATTTTCTATAGCCAATGCTTCGTTCTGTGCAATGTTGCTTGCTTAAATGATTTGTTAACCTTCTTTTGGTTTTCTTCATTAGAATGTTAGTTGATTATCTGTTATTGCTGATCATTAATGCATTTTAACACTTTGGACGTGCCTGGTAGTATGCTCCATATAAACCCTTAGCCTCTGTGTCCCTTAAAAGCTTTGAGTCTTGGTTTGTTGATGTTCTCAGTAAAGTGTTGTTTTTCTATCCCTTGTTTGCAGATAATCTTGGAAATGCATGTCTCACAAGTTTCTTTGTTTCTGGAGCTTGTGACCACAGCAAACTTCTGCAATCCTTAAAGGCATACCAAAATGCTGTAAGTTTATGGAGAAAGACTTTCACTAGGAATCCATCTCCTGTTTTATTGTCGTGTTCTTGTAATTTTGATTTTCCTACTGGGTGTTCTATTTCATTGATTTTCTATTTGGGGGCAGTTGTTTATAATGAATATGTTTAATGTTTGATGATGTGCATCAGGAAAAAGATGAGCGGATGAAATCCAACCCAGATCTATATTTCAACTCCGCCACTGTAAGCTTAAATTTTAACCCAACCTGTTACCTACTTGACTGTTTTATGGGCTACAATGTAATGGATGACAAAGCTTTTTGCAAGACTTTCACAGAACCATTCTGTAGTGGAATTGAGAAAAAATTATTGTTATAACTCATTGTCTAACCAGATCTTTCATTTATCTTTGGATCTGCATGAACTGAAAACTGATGCTATCTTTACTCTGCAATCTGCATTTTAAACTCAAACGGAAATTAATTATTTTGTAGTTTTCTGGAAGGCTGACTTTGAGTCTGAGGATGGGAACTAGTCCAGTTTATAGTACATGCGTATGCTTGCTCTTTACTTTGCATTTTAATCTCAAAATGGAAATTAATTATTTGGCAACTTACTCTGCATTTTATAACAAAAGAAAATGAATTATTTAATAATTTTTTGGAAGGCTTATAAGTGTGGGAACTAGTCTGAGTGTAGTGTTCTCTCTGCTTAAGCATGTACTATAAACTGGACTAGTTCGCACACTTTCGAAAAAGTGTGGGAACTATTGCAATTTATAACTTTATATTACATACTTATGCTGATTGAGAAGTAAAAATAGATAAGTTAATCACTAACTGAGTTTCCTTTTGAAGAAGTAAATAATTACGTTGGTTCATGAATCTTATATCAACTGCATATCTTGAGACAATTGTCATATCTTATATTGACGTTTTGCCTCAAACAAGGTTCTCATGATATGACTCTGCTTTTGGTAAATTATCTAATGTGTCTTTTAGACTTTTTCAGGTACACAAATATCTGGAGAATTATGAGAGAGCCCTTGCTGGATTTGAAGCTGCGGCCTCAAAGGATCCTGGCCTTAATGCTTCAGTGGAGGTTCAAAACATCGTTAATTTTCTTGACAAGTTGGATAATGTTTTGAAGGTAATGCAAATTCTCGTTTAGGATGCAGCACTCCAGGTCTCATATGTGTTGTCCTCTTCCCGTCTGCCTCTTCTCCTTCCACTCTACCCTTGCTTTCTCACTTTCTAGGTGAACAAGGCTTTTGGGTTAACTATCATTTAGCGTGCAATCATCCAACTTAAGAACACTCGATAGTCAATTATGTAATTACTGACATGACGTGATTCTAATCTACTTATGCTGCTTCTCGTGTGTCATAAGACTCACTAGTAGCTTTTTACCTGTATTACGTCTATAGCCAGTTGTTTCTTTTCAGTTTTTCCCCTGGTTCAACTCATTGGATGCAATATTTGTTGAATATATGTTTCTTATAAATAAGAAAACCCCTCCAGTATCCGTTTTCAGATATATAGTTGGTTCTGATTACATTTTGTTTACAGGGACATGTTAGAGCTAAAAAACCGGTATCTTTTGCTTCAGCAATAATTTCTGTAAATCGTAAGCTATCCGATTTTTCCACATATAAGCTTCTTGATTCTTCCATATATTTTGTTCGGGTGAAGAGATCTAGGGTCCTGTAGCTTTATCAAAGGAGCACAAAAGTCAACTTTCAAGTGGCGTGGATAAGTCATATATCTTAAAAAAAAAATAGCACGTAGGTCCTGCGTTGACCATTTACCATATTTTTTGTCTGAAAGTGGAGAACATTTTTGGAATTTAAAAAAAATAATATGAAACTTAAATATTTTTGGCACCAATAAAAATTCCCATTAAATGCCCTTCAACCACCCTTGTTCACCAATAAGACCCACTTTATCTTCCTCATTAAGGATTACCCATCATCTTTCACCATTAACTTCCTTTTTCCATTAAGTTTTTGTCGAAAAATCACTCCCTTTTTTCAATTTCCCGATCACTTCATTTTTAGAGGAAAAAAAGACTGGGGACTTTTCGGATAACTTATAGAAGTTATTACTCAACGACAAAAATATGCAGTATTTAATATTTACTAAATATTACTTTTTTGTATTTCACACAGCTTGCATTCTAAGTACAATAAGGATTGCAGTCTGGTTAGGATTCCTTTTATCAAGGAAACAATCCATTTTATTATAATCAAGCTTGTCTTATTCAGTGTTTAGGCTTGATTTATTCAGTGTTTAGGCTTGATAATGTAGTCCACACGTAAAACTATTGTGTATTAGATCTTAACCTCGATATGCAGAGATGTTTCTTGATGACTTAGGGAAGGATTCTAATGGAGGTGAACTACATGTTAGCATATTGTTATGCTGAAGCTTCCTTGAGGTTGTGGAAGTTTGGACTTCTAAAAGTACTTTCACCTATTCATGGAGGTGGTGTGTTGGAATATTATGGATCAAAACTTTCAAAACTCAAGAACACTCAAGAACAGTTTTCTAGAAACACTCAGAAACTCTCAAATTTTTGTTTCTGATTTCTTTAACTTGATTATTACATTGTTACTAAGAGGTATTTATAGAAACAACTAATAAATCTAAGTCATACAATATAAACCTACCAAAACAATTTAAACCATACACTAATCTCCTTACCTAACCCATTTATTTTCTTCTTCTCACCAACCATGAGCTGTATTCTTATCAATCCAGATCATCACCATAGAAGCTTCCATGAGTTGGACTTCAAATGGGCTAGAATATTTCAAAGAGTTTGTTTTTGATTTCTTTGGGCTTGTAAACAAGTTTATAAACCAACACTCCCCCTTAAACTTGTTTTATGATGCCGAGCAAATTTCTAAATCTAACAAAATCTTCTTGCTTGAGCGGTTTAGTGAAGATGTCGGCAATTTGATCTTGTGATTTTACATACTTGAGTTGTACATCCTTTCTTGTGATGCACTCCCTGATGTAATGATATCGAGTATCTATGTGTTTACTTCGATCATGGAAAACAGGATTTTTGGTTAAGGCAATGGTTGACTTGTTGTCGACACAAATTTTGGTTGGCTCTTCTTGTGTCATACTTAGCTCCTTTAACAAGTTTCTCAGCCAAATTGCATGGTAAACACATGAGGTAGCTGCTACATATTCTGCTTCACAGTTAGATAAGGTGACAATCGATTGCTTTTTCGACATCCATGTAAAAGCAATATCTCCCATGAAAAACACAAATCCGGAAGTACTTTTTCGATCGTCTATATCTCCACCAAAATCGCTATCACTATATCCAACAAGCTTGTAATCATTAGAAGCCGAATAGAACAAGCTAAAATTAGTTGTACCTTTTAGATAACCTAGGATTCTTTTTGCAGCTTTGAAATGGATGATTGTCGGTTTCTCCATGTAGCGGCTAATCAATCCAATGATATACAGGATGTCAGGCCTTGTGCATGTGAGATAACGCAAACTTCCAACTAAACTTTTGAAAAATGTTGGATCCACACTTTCACCATCTTCATGCTTGGATAGTTTGATTCCATATTCCACTGGTGTGTTGATCGGCTTGCAATCGTTCATCTTGAACTTCTTTAATATCTCCCTTGCATAGCTTTTTTGAGAGATGAATATGCTTTCTTCCTTTTGCCTCACTTTAATTCCAAGGTAGTATGCCATTAACCCAATATCTGTCATTTCAAACTCTCGGGTCATCACCTTCTTAAAATCTTCAAATAGCTTTGGATTACTTTCGGTGAGGATGAGATCATTTATGTATAGACAAACGACTAGAATATCACCATCTTCAATCTTGACGTAGAGTGAATGTTCATAGGGACACTTGGTGAAGTTGTTCTCCAGAAAGTACTTGTTGATGCGGTTATTCCATGCTCTTGGTGCTTGCTTTAACCCATAAAGAGCTTTCTTCAACTTCAACACCTTGTCTTTGTGACCTTTTGCTTTATAGCCTGATGGTTGCTTAATGTAGACTTCTTCAAGGACTCTGTTTAGAAAAACAGATTTTACATCCATTTGATGTATCTTCCACTTATTTTTGAGCTGCCAAAGAAATGATTAGTCTTATAGTTTCTAATCGAGCAATTGGAGCAAATACCTCATCATAGTCAATTCCAGCCTTTTGACTATATCTTTTTGCTACTAGCCTCGCCTTGTGCCTTTCAATCTCTCCCTTAGCATTCCTCTTTGTCTTGTACGCCCATTTGACACCTATTGCCTTATGCCCTTTGGGAAGTGAAACAGGTTCTCATGTGTCGTTCTTCTCAATTGCATTGATTTCTTCGTTCATCGCATCTCTCCACTTCTTCTCTTATACAACTTCTTGAAAGCTCACTGGTTCACAATCAGCAAAGAGACAGAATAAGGTAAGATTATCTTGTCGTTCTGTTACCTCATAAAGATCTTGGAGATTTCGTGTACGTGTCATGGCTCTTTCACTTCCACTCGAAGATGATGACGAATCTTCATGAGTGGTTGGCATTGGTGAAGTAGGTGGAGTCGTTGGCTCTTGTTGAATTTCTATAGATTTCTCCCTCATTGTCTGCTCATCTTCTTTAAACTGAGGAAAGAAATTGAAGTTATCTGCATGAGAGTTAAAATCCCATTCTCCTTCTTCGTCGAATACCACATCTCGACTAATCACAATCTTCTTATTGTGTGGGTTGTACAACTTATAGCTCTTTGAATTAGCATCATAACTGATGAAGATAAAACTCTCGTTTTTATCATCAAGCTTCGTTCTTCTCTCATTCGGTACATGAACATGGGCTATACTTCCAAAGACTCTTAGGTGGGAAATACTAGGTTTTCTTCCACTCCATGCCTCTTGCAGTGTCTTCTTTCCCCATACACTTCTTGTTGGAGATCGGTTTGACAAGTAAACTGCATATGCTACTGCTTCTGCCCAAAACGTTTTGGGTAGTTTCTTGCTTTTGAGCATGCTTCGTGCCATATTGAGGATTGTTCGGTTCTTTCTTTCAGCTACACCATACCGTTGGGGGGATCTTGGCATTGTTAAAGATCTATGAATTCCATTTGCTTCACAGAACTCTTGAAACTCCTTGGATATAAATTCTCCACCTCGGTCTGATCTCATGGCTTTGATTTTTCTACCACTTTCTCTCTCCACTGTAGCTTTGAACCTTTTGAATACTTCAAAAACTTCTGATTTCTGTTTCAAGAAATATACCCAAGTTTTTCTTGAAAAATCATCAATAAAAAGAAGAAAATAGTTACTGTTATCAAGAGAGCTAGGCTTGATCGGTCCGCACATATCAGTATGGATTAGCTCGAGTGGCTTCTTGGCTCGAGTCTGACTCCTTTGGAAAACTTTTTCTGAATTGCTTCCCGAGTAGGCACCCTTCACAAAGTTGATCAGGATGGTTAATGCAAGGTAGTCCCTTCACCATCTCCTTCTTAGACAATAGCTCCAATCCTCCAAAATGGAGATGTCTGAATTGAAGATGTCATAGCCACGATGCATCTTTATAGCAGGCTTTCAAACACTTTGCAATGTCATTTTGTATATTGATCAAGAACATTCTATTCTTTGACATTGGCATGTTAGCAATGAGGTTATTTTTATCATCTTTTATAGAAAGATTACAATTCTTCATATGAATATCATAACCTTTCTCTAACAGTTGTCCTAAACTTAAAATGTTACTTTTCATATTTGGGACATAGTAAACATTGGAAATAAATTGATGTTGCCCATCTTTCAAATGAATAAGAATGTTACCTCTTCCTTTTACTGTTACGTTTGAATCATCTCCAAATGAGACATTTCCACTTACTGACTCATCTAGTTCCACGAACATGTCTTTCCTTCCACACATATGGTTGCTTGCACCGCTGTCAAGATACCAGGCATTTGGTTGACTGCTATCACCCTCCTTCCGTGCTAGAAAAAGAGTTTTTTTCTCATCGGTTTTCTCCTCCATGTAGTTGATTTTCTCATCTACTCTATTATTGGGAGCTCTACATTCTGAAACATAATGTCCAAATTTCTAACAATTATAGCATTGAACTTGAGATTTGCCATACCTTGAGTTCATATTACCTCTTCCACGACTTTGTGTTGAGCTTTCTGCTCTCTCAAAGTTGTTGGAATTGTTGTTGTAATTCCAACCTCGTCCACGACCTCTACCTCTACCTCGGTCACGTTGGTTTCTGTCATTGTCTTGGTTTTAATGCTTATCCTTGAATTACATCTTAAAGAGTTGCTCAGTGATCCCTTATTTCTTCTTATGCTTTTCTTCATATGCTTGTAATGACCCATTGAGTTCATCAATGGTCATTTCTTCCAAATCTTGTTTCCTCAATCGTCACGACGATGTGTTCAAATTTGGAATCTAATGAACGAAGTATCTTTTCCATTATTCTAACATCTCCCAACATCTCACCGCTTCTTTTTAATTGATTAGAAACAACTGCGACTCTCGAGAAATAGTCTGAAATAGATTCGGAAGCTTTCATATGTAGAGATTCAAACTCACCTCTTAGTGTTTAGAGACAAACCTTCTTTACTTTCTCTGCTCCTTTGAGAGAAATTTGAAGCTTATTCCACGCTGCTTTGGAAGATGTTGCATCTGAAATTTTTTCAAACTCATCATCATTTAAGGCTTGATAGATAAGAAAAAGAGCTTTCTTGCTCTCTTTTTCAAATCTTTCAAAGATTCTTTTTGCACTTGCGTTAGAGTAGCTTCATCGTCTGGCTCATTTAAGTCTTTCTCTACGACTTCCTACACATCATGTGCACCCAAAAGAGCCTTCATCTTGATACTCCAATTATCATAGTTGCCGTTGTTGGGTGTCGGGACTTGAAACGATGACATACCTCTACTTGACATAATTCTCAATATAGTAAGAATTTGTAAATTCTGATCGCACAGATGGATTCAAAACGTCAAAAAACCTTAGGAGGATCATGGCGGCGCATCCGAACTCCGATCGGGATGATTCTCGCGGCGTCGGATTTGTGTCGTCGAGAGCTTCGATTTGATATACAATAGTATATATTTATATTTCCAACTACAGCTCTGATACCACTTTGTTGGAATATTATGGATGAAAACTCAAGAACACTCAAGAACAGTTTTCTAGAAACACTCAGAAACTCTCAAATGGGCTAGAATATTTCAAAGAGTTTGTTTTTGATTTCTTTGGGCTTGTAAACAAGTTTACAAACCAACATGGTGGTAGTGGTTTTTAATGAGAAAGTTGAAGTTGGAGTGTTAATGGTGAGGAAAGTGGGTAAAGGGTATTTAATAAGAATTTTTATTGGTGCAAAAAAAATTCAATTTTAGTGTTTTTTATATATTTTTTTTAATTTTAAAAATGACCTCCCCTTTTAGCCTAAAAATATGGTCAACTGCACTACTTGAAAGTTACAGGACTTATGTGCTCATTTGGTAAAAGCTATAGGACCGTGGATGCCCTTTACCCATTTTGTTTTTAGTTTTACTGAACCATACATTCTCCTGCTTGCTTTTCTCTTCTTGGAATATGCTAATTTTTTATTTTGTGCGTGCTCGTATGCATCCTTTTTTTTAGTAAACCCCTCGTACAGAAGGGCTACCATAAATATTCTGACAGAAGGTCTGAACAAAGGAGTAGCAGTTCCAGGAAAGGTGCTATTCTTCATCAAGCACGAGAGTGTTTCTCCCCTGTAGGTCCTTTGTTTCCCAACACTTGGTTTATCCACTCCAATATCTCACTTTTTGAGTTGCTGGACTGGTATTATATTTTCCATGTTGCTCAATCATAGAACTACTTAAGTTATAAAATTTGAAGTGAACTGTTAAACAGAGACCACGCATTGTGCTCTTGGCCAACTGAAGTCTTCTTATGCATTTGGTGTTACTATCACAAATAATTTTGTATATTATTATGTTTATTTTCTTTTTTGTTCTTTTGTTTCTTGTTATCAGGTACTATTTGATATGCGATTCAAATAAAGAATGCTTTGCTCTATCAGTATATGGGATACAATATGATGCGGTAAGAGCTGGCAGCTTAAATATTACCATTTTTTTAATATTTGTTTGCAGGAGGGAGGGTCTGGAGCTTGCCTTTGCAAGTTTGCTCTAGAGAAGACATGCACACTCCCCTTATTATTCTTCTTGCATATTTTCTTAGTGTGTGAAATTAATGAAATCTAGTGAAAATATTGAACTTCCTGTGTTTTCAAAAACCATGAAGATTGCAGCGGTGATAAGAACCTATTTTTGCTGTGAGAACTTTCTTAACACTTAAATAACCTAGAGGTGGAGGAACCATTGGTAAGGTGCCTCATGTAGCATCCTGCTTAGGTTTGAGTCCTCACTGCCACAATTTGGGGCCACTAGTTGTATGTGTGTTTGAACTGGAGACCTAGTACGACTTTATGTCCACGGTTAGCTAGGATTAGTGGTCTCAAATGTGCAACTCAGTTCAACTAAACTCATTCAATATAGATACAATGAGCTGATGAAAAAGCTTAGTTTACTTAGTTTATGAGCTCAAATGAGCGACTCACTTAACTCATTAGCAAGCTCATATAAAAAATGCTTTATCCAAAAGATAATTACTATAATTTCATTATAGAAAAGCTCACTTGAAATATAATTTTTTTCTTATTTACAAAAATATAATCAAAGATAGTATTTATACTAACATTTTTTATTTTTAGACAAATTATAAATATATTTTCATTTTTATTTTTTAGAAATGCATACGAGCGAGCTCATGAGCTGTTCAACCTAATTCATCTCAAAGTAAGTTAGCTGAAATAAGTTCACATAAAATTTAATGAACTGAGTGAGTGATAGTTTATTTAAGGTAAGTTGAATCTAAGCGAGTTTGTGCCAACTTAGCTCATTTGACATCTCTAGTTAGGATGACCATAGGGTATGAGTGCTTCATTTTGGCTTAAAGGTTGGGGAGAACTCCTATTGTCAAGAGAAGATTCAACACTATAGTCTTTTACATATATCTTCACATAATCAACTATCAGTAGAATTATCGTGACTAAGTAACTAGGCAGTTTTACTCCAAATTCATGCTAAAGCTCTTAGTTGTCATGAATTTAATCACGTAAATATTGAGAAATACGGCTTTTGAACCTTCATAATAGATGAAATGATCATGGACTTTTCTCTAAACGGCTTGAGATAACTAGTGTTCATGCTTCCATTTCTGGCATTTCAGAAAAGTTAGTGTTGTGGTGAAGACTGAAAACTCTATGGGTGATTGCTGTTTCTCACCTTGATAAGCAAAAGTACTATTTTCTCTCATTATTTCAATTATGTTAGAAACCCTAAACGAGCTTTTTTTTTTTTTTTTTACAGATCAAAGAAGGAGATCAACTAGTGCTGTTGGAACCCTTTTATCGCCAATATGATTTCTCTTGGAAAGGAAAGGTACTGCTTTTGTTTCTTTTCATTTGTTGTGCCAACTTTACAAACAACTTCGATAATTGGCTTGCTTCCTTCAATGATTTATTCAAGGTGTCTTTATATTATTCTGATTGGTTATTTGTTTTACTCATTTAATCAGGATTACCAGTTCAAATCAATTCGCTTGGATTACTTGGAACAAGTGATTGTGAATGGAAAAGTCTTGTCTCGACAGCAAGCAGTACATGCTTCGTTATATGCACAGCATAAGCCATAAATGATTGATTTGAGTTAGGTTTAGATCTTTAAGGGTTTATCAGCAGAACAATTGTTTTTTGAAGTTGTATTTTTGTACATAGAATAGGGGATTATTAAAAAAAGGGCAAGTCCTTGCCCTAGTCTAATACGACCACCGTTGCTAAACGGAACATCATTCCATTGTGTGAGGGTTGATCAAATTTTTGCAAGTGACTTAGATGTCAAAATGTTAGTCAAGTAATTTTTGATGTGTCTATTTTTTTTCTAAGGAAACGAAATCACCTGAGGTCTAGTTTGAGCATATTTTACAAAGAATAATAAGTAGACTTTTTAATGTAAAGTTTGTGTATGAAATTTTCATAAATGAGTGCAAAATTTTTACCCGTCTGGGAATTCCATAGACTTGTAATGCGTTACAAGTATGCTTGAAGTTTTCAAATAGACATGTGTTAGTTGTGAAGTAAAAATTGAAAAAATAAACAGTAAATTGAATGGTGATGAATAATGATTAAAAGTGATTAAAATATATAGTAAAATAAGGTTAATTCAAGCTAAATTATAAATATTAATATAATTCGTTAATTCGAACTAGATAGTAAATATTAGTATAATTTAATTCTATTTTGTGACTTTTTATTTAATTAAGGGTGAAGAGCACGTGAGGTCTTAGGTTTTATAAAAGGAACGTTTTAATAGTATTATTTTTAATTGTAGTCTTTTAGTTCTATAATTTTGAGAAAATATATAATTTAATTATAAATGTCCAAAGTTTATATGCATTTTTTTTTAGATTAAAATACTTAATTTTAAGATTAAGTATATATATTTTTTAAATTATAAAACTAAAGCGTTAAAATTGTAAGTTACTAGACTAAACTAAAATGTTCATTTATACAAAGTTATGGATCCACTCACTTTTCTAGCTTCCCAAATTACAACTTACTCTAGCTAAAAGTCTAAGGTGGAGAAACGCTCCAACAAGTGCATGCTTTCCAAATTACAACTTACTCCAGTTAAAAGTCTAAGGAGGAGAAACGCTCCAACAAGTGCATGGGGTAGTTCATATGTTTCTCCCTTGCCAAATTAGAACTGTATTCTATCATAGTATTTACATATAAGTTCATGTAAAAATAAAGAAGTTCTAGTTTGTTTAAATTTTTTATAATTTAAAGTACGAACTTAAAATAAAACAACTTAAAAATATAACTAATACAATAATTTTTTTAATAAACTAGTAATTATATCCCAAAAAATATTAACTTGAGTAAAAATATTGTACTCTAACGTTAACAATTTAACATACTATGCAATGATCACGTCCAAAAGGACTGAATATGAAGTTCAAAGTATATCTTGATTTAAATAATATTTATGTTATAATATATAGTTAAATACCGTTTGAAACTTTGAATTTAGTAATTAATGAAATTGTTAGTAACATCTTGTAAAAGCTAATAATTTACGTGAATAATAATCTATATAAATTTCAATTTATGAGATAATATGAAATATTTCAGACATTGTTTTTTCTTTGTAATTTTGTGATAGTTACCGATCAGCAGCTGTGCATTTCCTTGCCTTGAAACCGATCCTTTTGTCTGCGGAAACTCCTCCTTAACTGTGCCGTCACCATCTCCGTTACTGCTTTTTGACTATGCTCGCTGTTCATCTTCAAAACCCAGATGCCTTCATGTAAAATACGCTTATTAGGGGACTAGCTGATTCAGAAACTCCACAAAATGATCTTATTACGTTCACTGAAATGTGTAGAAAATCCATGGCTCTTGATAGCCTCACTTTTTGCGCTTGTACTTAAGGCTGTCGCAAATTTCCGATCTTTGAAAACTTGAATTCAGTTACATAGTCAATCTCTGATTCATGGGCTTGATACTCATGTTTTTATAAGCACGTATGCTGAATGTAAACGTCTGGATTTTGCAAAGAGGGTGCTCCATGAAATATTCGAACCTAATGCCGTTGGTTGGAATGGCTATGCTGAACTCACTGCTTGCTTTAGGCGTGGGAACTTGGAGGGGGGAAGATGTGTTCCAGCAAATCCCTATCTGGAATATTACATCGTGGAATATTATGCTTGCTGGTAACATGAAATTAAAAGCAAGTGAGCTTAAGTTGGCAAGGGGGGTGTTCTTGTTAATGCCTATGAAGGATGATGTTTCTTGTAGCACAATGATTGTTGGGTTTTTTCACAATGATTGTTTTGATGATGCTTTTCTATTTTTTAGGAGTTGGTCTGTACAGGAATAAGGCCAAATGAGACTAGCTTGTGCATTTGAGTTCGGTGAAGTTGTACATGGTTCTATAGAGAAGTTAGGGTTCCAAAAGGATTATATAAGTGAATAATGCTCTAATGGATACATACGCTAAATGTGGCAATCATGGCTCGTTTGGCATTTGAAAAAATGCTAGTGAAGAAAAGTATTGTGTCTTGGACTTCATTGATAGCAGCTTTTGCAATGCATGGTTGTGGTGAAGAAGCTATACTACTTTAATTTCCATATGAGGGAGGCTTCTATCACGTTCATTTCAATTTTATATGCTTGTAGTCATGCAGGTTTGATAGAAGAAGGATGTTAAGCATTTGCGGTCCTTGGAAAAATTAGTGGTTTAGTGTCATAACTTTCGACCAAAGTGTTTTAGTTCGTAACTTTGTAAAAAGATGCACTTAAGTCCCAAAACAAATCCAAAAAAAGGACTAAATTGCATCTCTTATACCAGTTGACAGCTATAAGCTTTGCTTGAAGCTATGGAGCTGTCGGCCTTCACCCATATTTCTTTAAGATGATGGATTATGGTATAATATCCACTATTGAACATTATGGTCAAGCTGGCCAACTGCAAAAAGCTTACGAAATTGTTTGTCAAAAGCCATTTTCGTGCAATGCAATCATTTGTCAGACATTTCTTGGGGCTCGCAGCATTCATAGTAATGAGTGCATTGGGTATGATTACTAGTAGACTAGTGTATGAGAATGGAGATGATAAGAATAGTAATGAACTTGCTGATTTGTACAGACTGTCATACAGTCATAGAGTGATGAAGCTGATTTCAAAGGTTTATAGAAGCCGTTTTCACTGCTTCTGAGATGGCTGTAGTTCATGCAGAGATTACTAATAGACTAGATTTTCATAGTACTTGAAATAGAACGAATCCTCTGACACAACTTAACGTTATCTGTTATTCTATGAGTTGGTATGTATTTTAACACAACCATTTAGCAATAACAGCCAAACAGTGAAGAATCAAGAAGGTAATTGTGATAATTATTATTGATCATTGTAATGATATTTACATACAAACTGATCTCTAACTCCTTAACAGTTATATGTACATGTGTATCTCATTGATAGGTTCAATAGTAACTAACTAACTAACTATACAATTAGTAATCAATTCACTACTATCCCCTCTCAAACACTGGTCTGGGAAGAACCAGTAGTTTATGCTTTAGAACCTGAAATCCTGCAGTAGGTAATGGTTTTGTAAGTTCATTTGCCAATTGATCCTCCGTGGGAATGTACCTTACATCCAACTGCTGATTTGTGACCTGTTCTCTTGGAAATCCACTTCAATGTGTTTTACCGTGCATGTATCATAGGGTTTTAAGCGAAATTCCGTGTGCTGTTGTTGTCACACTAAGGGTTGAGTGCTGCAACATAAACCGAGCTCACTAAGTAGAGACTTGATCTAGATCAGTTCAGTGGTTGCCAAAGGTAAGGCCCTGTATTCTGATTCTATATTAGAACATGTGACAACCTTCTGTTTGTTGGAATTCCATAAAATTAAACTGTTTTCAGGGAATACACAGCAAGCTCCTGTGCTTCTTCTGTCGTCTGAACTTCCTGCCCAATCTACATTTGAGAAGCCAACCAAATCTAAAGACTCAGACTTCTGCATCAACATTCCATGAGAACTAGTACCACTCAGATACCTTAATACTCTCTTTCATAACAGAAGTACATCAAAGACTTGCTAGAGAAATGTGACTTAAAACATTTCAAACCTTTGCCTACACCTTTTGTTTCAGGGAAGGTGTTGTCCAAATTTGTCCAAGCTTTAGGTGCTGAGGAGTTCTTAGAACCTCAATTCGTAAGAAAACATGAATGGTTCCCGAGGTTTTTTAAAGAAAAGTTTTCTTTGAACAACTCAATAAATTGCTGAATAAGACTTGCATTATCACCGGTAATAATGATGCCATCCACATACACTAATGTAACGGTGAGGGAACTGGTGGTCTTCCGATAGAAAAGAGACATATTAGATTTAGATTTAACAAAACCTAAAAAAAGTAAGCAACTACTTGACTTTTGAAAGAAAGCTCAAGGAACTTGTTTAAGTCCATAGATGACTTTCTTTACTTGTATACCATAGGCACCTCCGTTTGTACCTCAAAACCCTCTGCCCCATACATTTATACCACTTCCTCTAAATCTCAAGTAGTCTCAAGCTTGTTGCATACGCTAAATGCAACCGTGTCAATCCACAAAAATAATTTAGGATAGTTTAATTTTTAGTTTTTACCGCTTCTCTTGCTAAAAGACTAGTAAGAAATAGGTTGGGGATTGTGATGAGTGCTTAAAAAACATTAAAATATCATGATTTAATGTACTTTAATTGATTAAATTAATTTATATTTGTATGATTTTATCATACTTTTATATAAATTTATATTTTCAAAATCACGAGTATTTTTATTGTTTTTCAGGTATTTTCGTTCAAAAATAACTTGAATACTCGAAGAAAAACACTAGAAGCAATATATCACAAATATGTTGAGAAAAAAATAAGGAAAAATTAAAAAATTAAAAAATGAGACAAAATAGGTCAAAAATTTAAAAAATGACGAGTCTCGCGCGTACCCAAAGTGTAGCCAGCACACACCCGCGCCTGTTCCAAACACCTCGTGCGCATGTCACGTAGTGTCCCGTGCGTGCAAGCATCATCTGCCACAAATTTCACTCCCAACTTGCGTGCCAACCTATCCAAACGCGTCCAAGGTCAATTTTTGAGATATTTTTTCACTTTCTAAGTATTTTCCTCGCCTATAAAAGGGTTTCTCCCCCATTATAAAAATCATCCCTCAAATTTCTCAAAATCTCTTCTTTCTCTCTCTAATTTTTGATTCAATAAACAGAAATGCAAATGCATTTGAAGGTTTTCCAGAAACAGAATTAGCATAATAGTTTTATAAGGAATCTTTTTAGATATAATTTTAAATTGAATTCTTTACAGTTATTTTTATTTTTATATGTTATATTTAATTTATCTGTGATTAAATTTAACATGGCTGACTATTTGTAAATATGATATAATAATAACGTTATTATGCTTACGAAATATTAAATAGGTAAAACATTTCTATAAAATAAATTGATTTTGTTTTTATTCAAGATTTTATATTAAGGATGTTAGAGAGAAATATATTATTTTTCATTGCAAACTTAAATCTAAAAATTAGAGTTTAAGGTTTAATTATCTTCTCTGATTTAGAGTGGTGCTCTTTTATTGTTGGTACAATCGTCTAGTAATTATAATCAAGCTCTATTTCAAAAGTTATTATAAGAAATATTATTCGAAAATGTATTAACAACATATTTTCAGTAATGGTTTTTGATCGCCATACACGAAGTGTGTGCAATGAATACGCAAGTATACGTATAATAACAAGTAATATAATGATAAGAAAAGATCGTTCACATAGAGATTATTTTATTAGAACTAATTTTTAAAACTAAAAAAAATAAAAATCAATTTTTATTGTGTTTTTATATTTTAAGGAAGAAAAATTGAAATACTAAAAGTAAATAGTAGTAATTAATTAAATCATATTTTGCTAACTAAGAAGATATATGAGAAAATATCTAAGAATACTTAATCTCCCAATTTTCTAAACATATGAATAGTTAAAATCTTCCTAATATAATTATCAATTAATTACATAATCAATTGAATATAACCTAATCCTCTCTCAAGTAAACTACACATCATATAATAATTAATTTAATCACACTCTCATGCCAATTAAATTGCACAATACTCATTAAGTTCATCAATTATGGATCACATACACAAGAATCATACATCTCTGCCTAGAAATTATACATGTTATTTAATCAAGACAAACAATTAATACCATACAAATCAGATTAAATAATATAATTAATATTATATCATAATATGGTGAAAATTGGGTTCATAATATTCTTAGATTAATAAATTAACTACACATAATTGTGTCCATAAAACTAATATTTTTTCATAAAGGAAGACATAAAAATTGATAAAGAAAATAGTAGAAGAAGAAATACAACTAATCTATTGAATTGTAATACAAATTTTCTATTGAATCTTCACCAAAATTGTATAACCTCTTGAATATTTTTATATTTTTCCCTCTTTTTAGCTCCAAAAAATGACCAAAATTATGCTAATGACGGCCCCCTAAGGTTTATAGGATGATTAGGGGCTTAAATATAGCTCGGGTGTGATATGGACTACCAGATCAACTTCAAATAAAGAGTTGAGATCAAAACAAGAAAAATTGACAGTGCTAGCCAATCACAGCGTGACACGTGGCATATGGAATTCACTAGAAAAATTAGAGAGCAACGCATGGAAGAGTGGGTTAAACGTCGTGCTGACATGTAGCGGGCAATTCGTCCTTCTCATATGGGGCATTACGTGATTTGATGTCCCTGCTTGCGTGGCATCTGCATGACTTACCGAGTCAGCTCCTCTCTTTACGTGCAGGCCACATGGCAGCTCCTGATTGTCCCTGGCTTAAAAATTCATAAAAAATCTAGAAAAATTCCAAAAAATTCAAAAATTATATTTTCACCCATTTTTACTAAAAATTTTATATTTTAATATTTTTTGCCATACCAATACTATTTATTGAATAAAACAAGTAAATATTAAGTAAAAAAGTGCACTAATGACTCTACTTTCATTGAGTTATCACACCCTCAAACTTAACTCTTTGCTTGTCCTTATGTAAAGCCAAGTGTAACTAAATAAAATAATACGGGTTGTATAGGATTTTACATGGTTGTAATGTAAGACTTAGGTGGGGAGTCGATAAATGAAGACATTTAGGCTCTTTCAACACATTAGTTTTTTTTCCATTTTTTTTTAACTATAATTGAGCTTTTACTTGATATTTCATTGCATCCTCTTTTGTCATTCTTTTCATATTCTTTTATTCCACATCTCTTTTCTCTCGTTTTTTGTTTTTTACTTCACAACCCCTCAAACTTATTTTCAATTCTATTTTCTTTTTCTTTAAAGGGATAATTGTGTTATGAGTTTTGTTTCTCCTTTTTTTATAGGGTGCATTATATTTCACCTTACCCTATAGCATAACACATTATTGCAATTTTTTTCTTTTCATACAAGCTAAAGGTGCAAGGATAAAGGTCATGCTTATTAGTTAGGCATTAAATGTGGCTTAAATATATGAATGAATGGTTCTTTATTAGGCTTAAATGGGAGAGTAAAGATATTAACAATGGTTAGCTTGAAAGGCCTAGCTGCCCTCCGCGCGCGCCGACGCCCGTTTTGCCCCATTTTTGTGCGCAGCCGACCATGACATCATGTTGACGTCATCAATGACCTCAACAATTGCACTCCGCGTTTTTTCCATTTTTTTTATCATTTTTTCACTCACTTTTTCTCTCCATCCTCACCTATAAATACCTCACTTCCCTTCACTTCTAAACACACCTCAAAACCATTCTTCTCTTCTCTTTCTTTCTCTCATTTCTTAGTTTTTAAGCTTTTCTTAGTTTCTTTCTTAGTTTTTAGTTAAATTCTCTTAGTTTTAGAGTTCTTCTCTTTTTGAGAAGAACTAGTAATGTTTTTGTAATTTATTAGCTTTTTGATTCAATAAATGGGAGTGCAAATTCCGCTTGGAGGTTTTCCAGTAACAGGAATAGCATCGAAGTTCTGTAAGGATTTTATTTTCTTTACAGTTATTTTTTATGCTTTATTCTTACATGTTATATTTAATTTGTCTGTGATTAAATTAAACTCTGCTGGCTATTTGTAAACATGATATAATAATAACGTTGTTATTCTTACGAAATATTAAATAGGTGAAAATTTCTAAAATGAATTGATTTTATTTTTATTTAAGATTTTATATTAAGAATGTTAGAGAGAAATATATTATTTTTCATTACAAACTTAAATCTGAAAATTAGATTTTAAGGTTTAGTTATCCGGTCTAATTTAGAGTAGTGCTATTTTATTTGTTGGTACTATCGCCCGGTAGTTAGAGTGAAACTCTATTTCAAAAGTTTTTATAAGAATTATTATGTGAAAATGTATTGACAACATGTTTTCAGTAGTGGTTTTAAAACTTGAAAGTTAGTACTCGGATAATTAAATTCTTATGTTTAATTTGGACACCTTGAATAAAGTTTAAACTGCCTAACCCCACCAAAGGTGGTATTCATATAAAAAAGAGAGAATCAATAAAATATCAATTTATATCTTTAATAACCTAGATAATATGAGCAAGCATAATTAATTTAGTTATTATATTCATAAATACTCCACTATTATAAATGATAAAATTTGCATAAATATTTATTGAATCTGTATCTATGTTTATTTTTTATGTTATTAGATTAGAAACACAAAAACCAAACTATCGTGACAGGATGTTTAGGATTTAATTTCATTTTTAAAAGTTTGAATAATAAATTAAAAACCACATACATTCCTTCCTTAGATCGACCTTGGGAGTATACTTATCATTTTCTTCGAAATGATTCGCGCACTTGCGAGAGTTTTATAAATATTAAAACCAAAGTATTGGCAAGAATCGACGATGTCGGTTTTCACTCATCAAGTTTTTGGCACCGTTACCGGGGAAGGAATAGCGTTTTTAAATTATTTATCAAAATTTTAACAAACATTTTTGTGCTGTAAATAATTGTGATTTTTTTTGTTTTAATAAAATAATAATAATAATCAAATTTCAAATTTCAAATTTCATAAGAAATAATAAAAATAAAATAAAAAAATAAAAAAATAAATTTTTTTTAAAAGTAAAATAATTTAGAAATTTGAAATTTGAAGTAAAATTTTACCGTTCATGAATAGTAAATTTTTTTTTTACCAAAATTAAAATTTTTTAAGATAAAAAATAAATAAATAATATAGCGTTAATAGTAAAATAAAATTACCGTGCATGAATAGTTAAAAAAAAATTTAACTTAGATTTTGATTAACTTATATTACATAAACATATATTTTGTTAACTTAATTAAATTTATACCTAACTTAACTTAATTAACTTAATAGTATAAAAAGTAAAAATCTAAGGGAGTTTTGTCTAGGAGACTAGTTCTTGGAAGCCTTTGTGCCACTAGTCTTTCCTGGGAACGTTGTTCTGGCTAGGAGAATGATTTTTAAGGAGTCGTTGCACCACCGTTCTTTCCTGGGAGCACTCTTGGTTAATACTGCTTATGTAATTTTATTTAAAATATATATATATATATAACAACAAAAACATAAAAAAAATCACGAAATAAAATTTAAACTTTGTTTTATTTAAATAAATAAATAAAATAATAAACATTTTAAAAAAATTGATTTAGGGATTAACTAGTTTTGATTAGTGTTTTGTATTAAATACCATGTAAATTTTCTCTAAATTTTTTATTTTATTGACAGGAGTTTTAAATTTACGTTTACAATAGTTTATGCGTGGTAGAAGATCCTTAGGAAACCCCCTCACACCATATGTAAATAATATTCATAAATTTAAACAAGTGTCAACAAAACTGGATTCCACCCATCAACCTGTTTTTGAGCCAAACATAGAACCAAGTCTTAATCCTTTAATAGAACCGAAAGAAATGGAAGAAAACCAACATGTTAGGGAAACCACTATGAAGGAGTTTGCAAGACCGGTGATTGGCACGGCAACTGCCGCTATCCAGTTGGGTGAGGCTGCTCGGAATTATGACCTAAAAAATATTCATTTTTCTATGCTTCCTTCCTTTTATAGGCTTCCTAATGAAGATTATCTTTCCTTCATGAGAGATTTCTATGCTACGGTCCAAACATTCCCCCTCGGTATTCTAAACGAGGATCAACTTAGAATGAGATGTTTCCCCTACACCTTAAAGGATAAGGCCTGATGAACGAAAACCGGCATCGCCGATCTTCGCAAATACTTTGGTTTTAATATTTATAAAACTCTCGCAAGTGCACGAATCATGGTTATTTTAGTGCTTTTTGAGCACTCATCACAACCCCCAACCAGCTTCTTGCTAGTCTCTTAGCAAGAGAAGCGATAAAAGCTAAAAATTGAACTATCCTAAATCACTTTCGTGGATTGAAACGGTTGCATTTAGCCTATGCAACAAGCCGTTAAACCCCTAGGTTGCCCTAGTGGACGAGTTTGAGTCTCGTGAGGGTTTTCAGTAATGATACCCACAAACATTGAACTAAATGTAAAGATAAAAACAATCAAATCAAAAATTAATTTAAGAATAAAAGAACACAACATATCACAAAAATATCTCATACTTTTTAATCTCCTTTAAGATCATAATTAAAATCTCAAGCATAAGTTATTTTAATCTCTTTAAACAATCATGATTTTATTACAATAATTAGTCGAAAATCATTTTCATATTTCATTTCAAAAATGTATCAATTTAATTTTACCCAATTTCAGTGTCATGAATCAGTATTCGCTTCGACTCTATTCCTCACAAGTCAATACTCTCAAAGCACTGAATCCTATGGGTTCAAACACTCATACTAATTTATATGCGAAAGAGTTGATGTATAGAAATGAACTAATATGTTTGCATATGTATAAAGAATAAAGGCTCAAAGTGTTATTTTAACATTGATCTCATGAAAGGAATCGAATGTATAAATTATAAAGATATCATATATAAAAATTATTTTCATGCATAAATCAAACTCATTAAGAAAGAATTTCAAGATATATGCTTTTTATAAATGAAGAAATTGCAATGACTTTTTTTTTTTTTTTTTTTTAGGGAATTACTTCCTATGTCTTTCTTTTGTATTTAACCTTTACTCACAACTTTGTTGGCAATGTGGGTCATAGTATGTAGATGATACTATTTTTTTTATCTCTCTATACATTTTCTCTTTTTTTTTTATATATATGTATTTTTTTAGAGAGTCAACCCATGTACAGATTGTACATTTTTTTTGGATTTTGGTGAGTGGTTAATTTTGTGGCTTTTCTGTTTGATCTTGGTTTAGGTAACCCCAGATATGTCTTTTTGTTTTTGTGGCAGTCATGCATGAATGAGATATAAGCATATACTATCCATTTCTACTCAAATCGTTTAATCTAAACAAAAATAATAATAAAAAATATATGATACTCTATTAAGATGAGAAAAAATTCATACATTCAATGCTAATACCTATAGAGATCATCTAAACTTTTGAATAAATAAGAAATGTGTTTGGAGTAGAAAAAATATATATTTCACTCTGAATAAAAGAAATTAGGTTCAAATTATATCTCACAAGGGTAGTCTCCACTAAAAAAAATTCATAAACACCGATTTTGGGTTTAATATAATTTCCACATTTTATCAAGAAATACTAGTTATGACAAAAACTAACTAATTATCAAAAATAATTACAAAATATTTCATGATATGTTTTCAAAAAATTAATCTAACAGTACCAAAGACTTAACTATTTACTTAAATTTGATTTAAAGAAATGATAAATTTTTGTGAGATTTTTTTTTATTTTTATTTTTTTATTAAGCATGGTAACTTTTCACCACCCCCAACCTAGAACTTACATTGTCCTCAATGTAACAACTGCAAATTAAAGATAAAGAGAAAAGAGGAGAAAGATTAGCTATTTCTTGAGAATGTGTAAGTAGTAATGAAGAAATGTAGGTGCATCCATCATATTCATCATTAAAGTGTATACAGACAGATCGCTGTGAACTTCTAACATCTCAACAAATATTTTAGTTTTAACAAATTTAAAAATTATTCACATACAAGTAAACTAAAATAAACAATAAAATTAAGTAAATAAAACAAATAACAAAAAAAAAATTACCTAACATGATGGGTTGCCTCCCATCCAGCGCTTAGTTTAACGTCTTAGCAAGACGTATCTTTTTGGTGCTAAGGGTTACTCAGCCAAATGCAATCCATTTCAGCAATGTTGTTTGGTTCTTCTAAATAAGGCTTGACACGATGGCCATTAACTTTGAACGTTTTTTGTGTCTTGGAGTCCAATAGTTCTACCACTCCATGTTCAGATACCTGAACTATTTTGAATGGTCCATCCCATCTTGATCTCAGCTTTCCTGGAAACAATCTCAAACGAGAGTTAAATAAAAGAACTTTCATTCCAGGGTGAAAAGTTTTAGGAACTAGCCTCTTGTCATGATAGCGCTTAGTACGCTCTTTGTATAACTTGGCATTCTCATAAGCTTCATTCCTAATTTCTTCCAACTCATGAAGCTGGAGTACTCCTTTTTCACCTGCTTTATCTAAATCCATGTTTAGCTCTTTAATTGCCCAATAAGCCTTGTGTTCAAGTTCAACTGGAAGGTGGCACGCTTTCCCAAAGATTAACCGGTAAGGGCTCATCCCAATAGGTGTTTTGTAAGCGGTGCGGTATGCCCATAAGGCATCATTTAACTTAAATGCCCAATCCTTCCTTGAAGGACGCACAGTGCGTTCCAGTATTCCCTTAATTTGCCTATTACTTACTTCCACTAAACCGGAAGTTTGAGGATGATATGGAGTAGCTACCTTATGTGTGATGTTGTACTTGTTTAGTACTCCATCAAAGAGTTTGTTACAAAAATGGCTACCTCCATCACTTATTATAGCTCTAGGCGTTCCGAACCTACTGAATATGAAATCTTTCAAGAATTTCACAACAACATTAGCATCATTGGTTTTGGTGGGTATAGCTTCTACCCACTTGGACACATAATCCACAGCAACCAAAATGTATTGAAAACCATTAGATGGGGGAAAAGGACCCATAAAGTCAATCCCCCATACGTCAAAGAGTTCAACAACTAAATTAGATGTCAAAGGCATTTCATCTCTTTTGCTTATGTTTCCTGTTCTTTGACATCTATCACATTGTGCACAAAACATATGAGCATCTTTAAAAAGAGTGGGCCAAAAGAATCCAGACTGTAATATCTTACGGGCTGTCTTTTCACCTCCAAAATGACCCCCACAATGAAGTTCATGACAAAAAGTCAGAATGCTCTTATGTTCTTCTTCAGGTACACATCTCCGGATGACTTGATCTTGACCAATCTTGTATAAATAAGGGTCATCCCAGAAATAGTCCTTAATAGTTTTAAAAAACCTTTTCTTCTCCTGATATGAAGTGTTAGGTCGCAAAACACCAGTGGCAAGATAGTTTACAATATCAGCGTACCATGGGTTCGGACCTATGAAAAATAACTGTTCATCAGGAAAGGTTTCAACTATATCGTCATTACTCTCATCTTTAAGAGAATTAAAGTCAGAAATCAACCTAGACAAATGGTCAGCAACTAAGTTTTCACTGCCTTTCTTATCCTTGATTTCTAGGTCAAATTCTTGTAAGAGTAAGACCCACCTGATTAACCTTGGCTTGGCATTTGGTTTACTTAATAGGTATCTTAAAGCAGCATGATCAGAATGCACAATCACTTTAGATCCTACTAAATAAGACCGAAATTTGTCTAAAGAGAATACTATAGCCAAGAATTCCTTTTCAGTGGTGGTGTAATTCATCTGGGCATCATTGAGTGTTTTGCTAGCATAGTAGATAACATGTAAACGCTTATCCACTCTTTGTCCCAAGACTGCTCCTATTGCATAATTAGAAGCGTCACACATTATTTCAAAGGGTAAAGACCAGTTTGGTGCCATTATAACAGGGGTAGATGTGAGTTTATCTTTCAAGGTATTAAAGGAAGTAAGGCAGTCATTGTTGAAATCAAAATCAGCATCTTTGGATAACAAGTTACATAATGGACGACTTATTTTAGAGAAATCTTTAATAAATCGTCTGTAGAATCCTGCATGTCCCAAGAAGCTTCTTATCCCCTTCACAGATGTAGGGGGAGGTAGTTTGGATATCAATTCAACTTTTGCCTTATCAACTTCAATACCCTTGTTTGAAATTATATGTCCTAAAACTATCCCTTGTTGAACCATAAAATGACTTTTCTCCCAACTAAGGGTTAGATTGCATTCAATGCATCTTTCTAAAACCAAAGTCAATTTATGTAAGCAATCATCAAATGAGTTCCCAAAGACAGAGAAATCGTCCATGAAAATCTCAATGAATTTTTCCACCATGTCCGAGAAAATAGATATCATGCATCTCTGGAACGTGGCAGGGGCATTGCATAACCCAAATGGCATTCTGCGAAAAGCAAATGTCCCAAAAGGACATGTAAATGTGGTCTTTTCCTGATCTTCTGGTGCTATGGGTACTTGATAATATCCAGACAGTCCATCCAAAAAACAGTAAAATTCGTGCCCAGCTAATCTTTCCAACATTTGATCAATGAATGGAAGAGGAAAGTGATCCTTTTTCGTATATAAATTTAGTTTCCTAAAATCTATACACATTCTCCATCCAGTGATTATTCTAGTGGGCACTAATTCACTTTTGTCATTTTTAACAACTGTTATCCCAGATTTCTTTGGTACCACATGCACAGGACTAACCCACTTACTATCTGCAATAGGATAGATAATCCATTCTTCTAATAATTTAAGAATTTCCTTTTTAACTACCTCTTGCATGTTTGGGTTTAGTCTTCTTTGGGCCTCTCGTACAGGTTTAGCACCATCCTCCAAGTTGATCTTATGCATACACATTGTTGGACTAATGCCTCTTATATCCCTTATACTCCAACCTATAGATTTCTTAAACTGTTTAAGCACTTTGATGAGTTCCTTTTCTTTTGGTTTGGTCAAGGTTGAAGAAATTATCACTGGATAAGTTTCTCCCTCTCCCAAAAACACATATTTTAAGTGCTCAGGTAAGACTTTGAGTTCAAGTTCAGGTGGATTGGCCTCTTTACTAGATGAAGAACTGGGTAGATTTAAAAGTGTACTAGATTTTGTCATCACTTCATTATTGTCTAGTTGTTCAAGGTACCCCTTAATTTCTTCATCTAAATCTTCTTCAACCTTTTCAAGTGTAAGAACGGTTTCAAGCTTGTCTTCTATTCTGGTTCGGAAAAAAGTGTTTTGGACAAGATTATCCAAAGGATCAACATCGAATATTTCATCGATGGCAGAAATAGAAGGGAAAGGTGAAGAATCAAAAACTTTAAAATGAACAGTCTCTCCTAAGACTGTCATTGTCAAATTTCCATCTTGGACATCAATAATAGTTTTAGTAGTTGCCATAAATGGTCTACCAAGCAATATTGTGTGCTCTCTGTCCAATGCTGGATTTTCTTGCATATCCAGAACCACAAAGTCAACAGGTATTATCAGTTTGTCTACCTGTACCAAAACATCCTCAACTATTCCCTCTGGATATTTAAGAGATCTATCTGCAAGTTGAAGGGACATAGTTGTGGGTTTTAAATCCCCTAGGTTGAGTTGTAAGAATATAGAGTAGGGCATCAAATTTATACTAGCACCTAAATCAAGCATTGCTTTAGCAACCTTCCTATCCCCCATAGTTATGTTTATAATAAAACTTCCAGGGTCTTTCAACTTAGGGGGTAGTTTGTGCTGAAGTACAGCGCTAGAAATTTCTGATACTACTACTCGTTCATTCAGTTCATACCTCCTTTTCTTAGTGTTCAACTCTTTGAAAAATTTGGCATATGAGGGCACATTCATGATCACTTCTAATAATGGTAAATTGATATTTACTTTAGAGAGCATATTAAAAAGATCATTGAATTGCTTATCTTGTTTGGATTCTTTCAACCGGTGGGGAAAAGGTACTTGTATCTGGTGTGGTTCTGTTGTCTTTTGAATTTTGGGGGTGTCAGATGACCCCCCAATGAGTTTTTCAGAAGGCTTGTTAAGTTTAACACTTGTTTCTCCTTTTTGCGAGATTAGAGTATCGCCTTCTCTGTTACCTGAACTACAAGGTAGATTGTTAGAGATTTCAGGTAAACTGGTATTGACTACCTTACCACTTCGAAGGGTTCTAACATCCTTTGCTTGTTCTGGTTGACTGGGCAACTTTCCTGGTTCTTTCTTTTGCATTTGTTCAGCCAGTTGCCCAACTTTAGATTCAATTCTTTTAACCGAAGCCTCCATGGTGTTCAACCTTTGATTAGTCATCAATTGGTTGTCACGACTAACTTGAATAAAAGCATTCAAGCTATCTTCTAAGGTTGGTTTAAAAGATTGGCTTGGTGGGTAAGGGTGGTTGTTATCCGACCTTAGTGTTGGATATTGGGTGTTGGCTTTGTGATTATAGGTGTTTGGATGATACCTTTGAAAAGATTGGACTTCCTCTATGGCATCGACACTAGAATCACAAGTATTTGAACAATTATGAGTACCATGCCCAATTGAACAACACACTTCACATACCTCTTGATTTGAAATTTGGTGGGAAGTGAGGAATTTCACTTGTTTAGTCAATTCAGCAAGTTGCAAGGTTATCTCATTATCAGAGCCGACTTCATTGACCTTTGCTTTCCTTCTACCACCTCTTTGTTGGGAATTAGAACCCAACAGCTCATAAAGATTATAGGTTTCCTCTGCGGTCTTTTCTCCTACAGCACCTCCAGCAGCATTATCAACCATGTATTGACTCTGTAGTGTCAATCCATCATAAAAGAATTGGTTTTGTAGCTGTAAGGGAAAGCTATGATTTTGACATTGAATGAAAAGGAGTTTGAATCGTTCCCAAGCTTCATGAAAGGGCTCTTCATTCATTTGAGAAAATGTTGCTATCTTTGTTCTTAGATCAACAGTCTTTTGATGGGAATAGAACCTACCCATAAAAATTTCATAGACTGCCTCCCAAGTTTTAAGAGAACCTGACTGTAGAGTAATGAACCATGACCAAGCTTTATCTTTGAGAGTGTAAGGAAAACACCTCATCCTAAGTTGATCTTCATTAATTGCATGTAGTGGAAAGGTTTGGACAATAGCATAGAATTCTCGAATGAAATGCCAAGGGTCTTCATTAGGGATACCGTAAAAGGAGGGCAATAAAGAATAATGAATCTTTTTCAATTCATAATTCCTTGCAGCCTCTTGTAATTGGATACCGGAAGTTACATTGCCAATGATTGGCATTGTATATTCTTTCATCTTTTTCCGCCTATCTTCAGCATCTCCCATGGTTGTTTGTAGTTGAAAATGATCCTCCTCCTATTGTGTATCAACATTTTGCTTTTAGTAGATATCTCTAAGAAATATTTATAACTTGATAAAACGTAAAAGCAAAAAGTGCAAGGAACCTAAATTTTTTTTTTAAATTTAAGCGAATGGACAGAATTTTTGAAACAAACGAATTTTATTTCATCTGAATTTTTATTACACGCAAACTAAAACAAAGGAAAATACAATAATGGGTGACCTCCCATACAGGACTAAAATTTATCGTCTTCTAGTAAGACGTTGCTTGGAGATTGCAGAATGAAAAACACAATGTCTCCTCTTCATTGAATTCATTTAAGTTTCAAATTAGTCTTTGCCTTTTTGCAAATGTTCAACTAACTGTTCAACTTGAACTTCCACCTTTTTGATAGAAGCTTCCACAGAGTCCAACCGTTGATTGGTTTTAGATTGGTTATCCCTACAGACTTGAATAAAAGAATTCAAGTTGTCCTCCAAGGTTGGTTTATTGGGAATGCTTCTTGGAATAGGTGGGTGGAACTGCTGGCCTGCCTGGTTTGAGCTTTGAGTAAAAGGAGGGTTGTTTTGCCTCCAAGAGAAATTTGGATGACTTCTCCACCCAGGATTATAGGTATTTGAATTGGGATCAAACCTTGGTCTCTGTTGATATGCTCCCAACACATTGACCTGTTCAGGTCCAGTTGTTTCTCCTTGATATGGACAGGCTTCAGTACCATGTCCCATGTTGCTATACAAACCATATTGTTCATTATTTGTGTTGGTTTGTGTAGCGAGAAGGGCAACTTGCTTAGTCAGTTGAACAAGTTGTTGTTGAACTTCATTACTGGAGTCGATTTCATGAACTCCAGCTTTTCTCACTCGGGAGCTTTTCTGTTGGGAATTAGCACCCAACATCTCAAAGAGGTTATACGTCTCTGAGGCAGTTTTTTCTCCTATTGCTCCTCCTGCAGCGTTGTCGACAATGAACTGACATTGTTGTGTAAGTCCATCGTAAAAGAATTGGTTCTGCAACTGCAGGGGAAAGCTATGATGGGGACACTGAGTGAGAAACATCTTGAACCTATCCCAAGCTTCATGGAATGGTTCTCCATCCATCTGAGAGAAAGTAGCAATCTTTCCTCTCAACTCTGATGTTTTTTGATGGGAATAGAATTTTCCCATGAATTTATTGTAAATGTTGCCCCATGTCATCAGAGAACCTGGGGGAAGTGACATCAACCAAGCTTTGGCCTTATCCTTTAGAGTGTAGGGAAAACATCTCATCCTAAGTTGATCCTCGTTTAGAATACCGAGGGGGAATGTTTGGACCGTAGCATAGAAATCTCTCATAAAGGAAAGAGAATCTTCATTAGGTAATCCATAAAAAGAAGGAAGCATAGAAAAATGAATATTTTTAAGGTCATAATTCCGAGCAGCCTCTCCCAATTGGATAGCGGCAGTTGCCGTGCCAATTACCGGTCTTGCAAACTCCTTCATCGTGGTTTCCCTCATAGGTTGGTTTTCCTCCATTTCTTTTGGTTCTAGTAAAGGATTAAGACTTGGTTCTATGTTTGGCTCAAAAACAGGTTGATGGGTAGAATCCAGTTTTGTTGACACTTGTTTAAATTTATGAAAATTATTTACATATGGTGTTAGGGGGTTTCCTAAGGATCTCCTACCACGCATAGACTATTGTAAACGTAAATTTAAAACTCCTGTCAACAAAATAAAAAAATTTAGAGAAAATTTACATGTTATTCAATTCAAAGGACTAAACAAAACTAGTTAAACCCTAAAATTTTTTTATTTTTTTTTATTTTTTTTTATTTTTTTTTATTTTTAATTTTTTTAATTTTTAATTTTTTTTTATTTTGTAACATAATTAGTATTAACCAAGAGTGCTCCCAGGAAAGAATGGTGGTGCAAACGGCTCCTTAAATACCATTCTCCTAGCCAGAGCAACGTTCCCAAGAAAGACTAGTGGCACAAAGGCTTCAAGAACTAGTCTCCTAGACAGAACTCCCTTAGATTTTTACTTTTCATGCTATTTAGTTAATTAGATATGAATTCAAGTAATTTTTTTTTTTTTTACTATTATTCATGAACGGTAATTTTATTTTACTATTCACGCTATATTATGTCTTATTAACTTAAAATTTTTGAAATTTAAGTTTTTGAAATTTTTGTTTTGTTTTGTTTTGTTTTTTTTTTTATTAACGGTAATTTTATTTTACTATTCACGCGATATTATTTCTTATTAACTTAAAATTTTTTTGAATTTTGAATTTTAAATTTTTTTTTTTATTTATTTATTATATTTTTTTTACTATTCATGAACGGTAAAATTTTTTACTTCAAATTTCAAATTTCTAAATTATTTTACAATAAAAAAAATTATTTCGAAGAAAATGATAAGTATACTCCCAAGGTCGATCTAAGGAAGAAATGTATGTGGTTTTTAATTTATTATTCAAACTTTTAAAAACGAAATTAAATCCTAAACATCCTGTCACGATAGTTTGGTTTTTGTGTACCTAATCTAATGACATAAAATAAACATATATACAGATTAATTAAATATAATCTAATAACATAAAAATAAACATAGATACAAATTCAATAAATAATTATCTAAAAATAAACATATATACAGATTCAATAAATATTCATGCAAATTTTTATCATTTATATTAGCGGAGTATTTATGGATGTAATAACTAAATTAATTATGCTTGCTCATATTAACTAGGTTATTAAAGATATAAATTGATATTTTATTGATTCTCTCTTTTTTATATAAATACCACCTTTGGTGGGGTTAGATATTCTTTGTTAACTAAACAAATCAATTAACACCTATGGGTGAGGTTGATAACTAATATGCTTAATTAAATTAATTCCTTTTTCTAAGAGATTGAAAATGAACCATTTAAATGCCACCTTTGGTGGGGTTAGACAATTTAAACATTATTCAAGGTGTCCAAATTAAACATAAGAATTTAATTATCCGAGTACTAACTTTCAAGTTTTAAAACCACTATTGAAAACATGTTGTCAATATATTTTCACATAATAATTCTTATAAAAACTTTCGAAATAGAGTTTCACTCTAACTACCGGGCGATTGTACCAACAAATAAAAGAGCACTACTCTAAATTAGACCGGATAACTAAACCTTAAAATCTAATTTTCAGGTTTAAGTTTGTAATGAAAAATAATATATTTCTCTCTAACATTCTTAATATAAAATCTTGAATAAAAACAAAATCAATTCATTTTAGAGATTTTTACCTATTTAATATTTCGCAAGCATAACAACGTCATTATTACATCATATTTACTAAACAGCCAGCATAGTTAAATTTAACCACAGACAAGTTGAATATAACATGTAAGAATAAAGCATAAAAATAACTGTAAAGAAAATAAAATCCTTACAGAACTTTGACGCTATTCCCGTAGCTAGAAAACCTTCGAGCAGAATTTGCACTTCCATATATTGAATCAAAAATCTAAATTATTACAAAAACATTACAAGTTCCTCTCAAAAAGAGAAGAACTCTAAACCTAAGAGAATTGAACTAAAAACTAAGAGAAAAACTAAGAAAAGCTTAGAAACTAAGAAAGAAACTAAGAGAAACTAAAAACTATAAAATGAGAGAAAGAAAGAAGAGAGAAGTGAGTTTTGAAGGTGTGATTTGAAGTGAAGGGAAGGGGGGTATTTATAGGTGAGGATGGAGAGAAAAAATGAGTAAAAAAATGTTAAAAAAAATATTAAAAAATGTAAAAACGCGTATTGGAATTGATGATGTCATCAATGACGTCAGCATGACGTCACAGGGGCTGCTGCACGTGAAAAATGGGGCGAAAACGCGTTGGGCGCGCGGAGGGGGGCTGCTGGGCGCGCTGGGGCTGTCGCTGCGCGCAGCTCGGCGCGCGTGAACATTGCCTGCGCGGAATGGGGCGCTGGGGCGCGCGCGGCTGGGCGCTGAGGCGCTGGGCTGCGCGCACGGCGGGGCTGCGGCGCGCGATTTCCGTCTTTTTGACATTTTTGACCTTTTCGACCCATTTCGTCCGATTTTTCCATGTTTGTTGACCTTTTCTCACTTATTTATTGATATATTTGTGATGTATTGCTTCAAATATTCCTCTTTGAGTATTTACATTGCGTTTTTTAAGCCAAAATACCTAAAAAACAATAAAAATACCCGTGATTCCGAAAAAGACAAATTTATATAAATATATGATAAAACATATAAATATATGTATTTTTAATCAATTAAGGTACATAAAATCATGGTTATTTTAGTGCTTTTTGAGAACTCATCAAGGCCAAAGCTTGGTTAATGTCACTTCCCCCAGGTTCTCTGATGACATGGGAGAACATTTATAATAAATTCATGGGAAAATTCGATTCCCACCAAAAAACATCAGAGTTGAGAGGAAAGATTGCTACTTTCTCTCAGATGGAAGGAGAACCATTCCATGAAGCTTGGGATAGGTTCAAAATGTTTCTCACTCAATGTCCCCATCATAGCTTTCCCTTGCAGTTGCAGAACCAATTCTTTTACGATGGACTTACACAACAATGTCAGTTCATTGTCGACAACGCTGCAGGAGGAGCAATAGGAGAAAAGACTGCCTCAAAGACGTATAACCTCTTTGAGATGTTGGGTGCTAATTCCCAATAGAAAAGCTCCCGAGTGAGAAAAGCTGGAGTTCATGAAATCGACTCCAGTAATGAAGTTCAACAACAACTTGTTCAACTAACTAAGCAAGTTGCCCTTCTCGCTACACAAACCAACACCAATAATGAACAATATGGTTTGTATAGCAACATGGGACATGGTACTGAAGCCTGTCCATATCAAGGAGAAACAACAACTTGACCTGAACAGGTTAATGTGTTGGGAGCATATCAACAGAGACCAAGGTTTGACCCCAATTCAAATACCTATAATCCTGGGTGGAGAAGTCATCCAAATTTCTCTTGGAGGCAAAACAACCCTCCTTTCACTCAAAGCTCAAACCAGGCAGGCCAGCAATTCCACCCATCTATTCCAAGAAGCATTCCCAATAAACCAACCCTGGAGGACAACTTGAATTCTTTTATTCAAGTTTGTAGGGATAACCAATCTAAAACCAATCAACGGTTGGACTCTGTGGAAGCTTCTATAAAAAAGGTGGAAGTTCAAGTTGAACAGTTAGTTGAACATTTGCAAAAAAGCAAAGACTAATTTGATAGTCAAATGAATTCAATGAAGAGGAGACATTGAGTTTTTCATTCAGCAATCTCCAAGCAACGTCTTACTAGAAGACGATAAATTTTAGTCCTGCATGGGAGGTCACCCATTATTGTATTTTCCTTTGTTTTAGTTTGCGTGTAATAAAATTCAAATGAAATAAATTCGTTTGTTTCAAAAATTATGTCCATTCGTTAAAATTAAAAAAAAAATTTCTTGCACCTTTTTGCTTTTACGTTTTATCAAGTTATAAATATTTCTTAGAGATATCTACTATTGTTTTTAAGAGCAAAATGTTGATACACAATAGGAGGAGGATCATTTTCAACTACAAACAACCATGGGAGATGCTGAAGATAGGCGGAAAAAGATGAAAGACTATACAATGCCAATCATTGGCAATGTAACTTCCGGCATCCAATTACAAGAGGCTGCAAGGAATTATGAATTGAAAAAGATTCATTATTCTTTGTTACCTTCCTTTTATGGTATCCCTAATGAAGACCATTTGCATTTCATTCGAGAATTCTATGCTATTGTCCAAACCTTTCCACTACATGCAATTAATGAAGATCAACTTAGGATGAGATGTTTTCCTTACACTCTCAAAGATAAAGCTTGGTCATGGTTCATTACTCTACAGTCAGGTTCTCTTAAAACTTGGGAGGCAGTCTATGAAATTTTTATGGGTAGGTTCTATTCCCATCAAAAGACTGTTGATCTAAGAACAAAGATAGCAACATTTTCTCAAATGTATGAAGAGCCCTTTCATGAAGCTTGGGAACGATTCAAACTCCTTTTCATTCAATGTCAAAATCATAGCTTTCCATTACAGCTACAAAACCAATTCTTTTATGATGGATTGACACTACAGAGTCAATACATGGTTGATAATGCTGCTGGAGGTGCTGTATGAGAAAAGACCGCAGAGGAAACCTATAATCTTTATGAGCTATTGGATTCTAATTCCCAACAAAGAGGTGGTAGAAGGAAAGCAAGGGTCAATGAAGTTGTCTCTGATAATGAGATAACCTTGCAACTTGCTGAATTGACTAAACAAGTGCAATTTCTCACTACCCACCAAATTTCAAATCAAGAGGTATGTGAAGTGTGTTGTTCAATTGGGCATGGTACTCATAATTGTTCAAATACTTGTGATTCTAGTGTCGATGCCATAGAGGAGGTCCAATCTTTTCAAAGGTATCATCCAAACACGTATAATCACCCAGCCTACACCCAATATCCAACACTAAGGTCGGTTAACAACCACCCTTACCCACCAAGCCAATCTTTTAAGCCAGCCTTAGAAGATAGCTTGAATGCTTTTATTCAAGTTAGTCGTGACAACAAATTGATGACTAATCAAAGGTTGAACACCATAGAGGCTTCGGTTAAAAGGATTGAATCTAAAGTTGGGCAACTAGCTGAACAAATGCAAAAGAAAGAACCAGGAAAGTTGCTCAGTCAACCAGAATAAGCAAAGGATGTAAGAACCCTTCGAAGTGGTAAGGTAGTCAATACCAGTTTACCTGAAATCTCTAACAATCTACCTTGTAGTTCAGGTAACAAAGAAGGCGATATTCTAATCTCGCAAAAATGAGAAACAAGTGTTAAACTTAACAAGCCTTCTGAAAAACTCATTGGGGGGGTCATCTGACACCCCCAAAATTCAAAAGACAACAGAACCACACCAGATGCAAGTACCTTTTCCCCACCGGTTAAAAGAATCCAAACAAGATAAGCAATTCTGTGATCTTTTCAATATGCTCTCTAAAGTAAATATCAATTTACCATTATTAGAAGTGATCATGAATGTGCCCTCATATGCCAAGTTTTTCAAAGAGTTGAACACTAAGAAAAGGAGGTATGAACTGAATAAACGAGTAGTAGTATCAGAAATTTCTAGCGCTGTACTTCAGCACAAACTACCCCCTAAGTTGAAAGACCCTGGAAGTTTTATTATAAACATAACTATGGGGGATAGGAAGGTTGCTAAAGCAATGCTTGATTTAGGTGCTAGTATAAATTTGATGCCCTACTCTATATTCTTACTGCTCAATCTAGGGGATTTAAAACCCACAACTATGTCCCTTCAACTTGTAGATAGATCTCTTAAATATCCAGAGGGAATAGTTGAGGATGTGTTGGTGCAGGTAGACAAACTGATAATACCTGTTAACTTTGTGGTTCTGGATATGCTAGAAAATCCAGCATTGGACAGAGAGCACACAATATTGCTTGGTAGACCATTTATGGCAACTACTAAAACTATTATTGATGTCCAAGATGGAAATTGGACAATGACAGTCTTAGGAGAGACTGTTCATTTTAAAGTTTTTGATTCTTCACCTTTTCCTTCTATTTCTACAATCGATGAAATATTCGATGTTGACCCTTTGGATAATCTTGTCAAAAGCACATTTTTCCAAACTAGAATAGAAGACAAGCTTGAAACTGTTCTTACACTTGAAAAGGTCGAAGAAGATTTAGATGAGGAAATTAAGGGGTACCTTAAACAACTAGACAATGATGAAGTAATGACAAAATCTAGTACACTTTTAAATCTACCCAGTTCTTCATCTAGTAAAATGGCCAATCCACCTGAACTTGAACTCAAAGACATACCTGAGCACTTAAAATATGTGTTTCTGGGAGAAGGAGAAACTTATCCAGTGATAATTTCTTCAACCTTGACCAAACCACAAGAAAAGGAACTCATCAAAGTGCTTAAACAGTTTAAGAAATCTATAGGTTGAAGTATAGGGGATATAAGAGGCATTAGTCCTACAATGTGTATGCACAAGATCAACTTGGAGGATGGTGCTAAACCTGTACGAGAGGCCCAAAGAAGACTAAACCCAAATATGCAAGAGGTAGTTAAAAAAGAGATTCTTAAATTATTAGAAGAAGGGATTATCTATCCTATTGTGGATAGTAAGTGGGTTAGTCCAGTGCATGTGGTACCTAAGAAATCTGGGATAACAGTTGTTAAAAATGACAAAAGTGAATTAGTGCCCACTAGAATAATCACTGGATGGAGAATGTGTATAGATTTTAGGAAACTAAATTTATATACTAAAAAGGATCACTTTCCTCTTCCATTCATTGATCAAATGTTGGAAAGATTAGCTGGGCACGAATTTTACTATTTTTTTAGATGGATTATCTGGATATTATCAAGTACCCATAGCACCAGAAGATCAGGAAAAGACCACATTTACATGTCCTTTTGGGACATTTTCTTTTCGCAGAATGCCATTTGGGTTATGCAATGCCCCTGCCACTTTCCATAGATGCATGATATCTATTTTCTCAGACATGGTGGAAAAATTCATTGAGATTTTCATGGATGATTTCTCTGTCTTTGGGAACTCATTTGATGATTGCTTACATAAATTAACATTGGTTTTAGAAAGATGCATTGAATGCAATCTCACCCTTAGTTGGGAGAAAAGTCATTTTATGGTTCAACAAGGGATAGTTTTAGGACATATAATTTCAAACAAGGGTATTGAAGTTGATAAGGCAAAAGTTGAATTGATATCCAAACTACCTCCCCCTACATCTGTGAAGGGGATAAGAAGCTTCTTGGGACATGCAGGATTTTACAGACGATTTATTAAAGATTTCTCTAAAATAAGTCGTCCCTTATGTAACTTGCTATCCAAAGATGCTGATTTTGATTTCAACAATGACTGCCTTACTTCCTTTAATACCTTGAAAGAGAAACTAACATCTACCCCTGTTATTATGGCACCAAACTGGTCTTTACCTTTTGAAATAATGTGTGATGCTTCTGATTATGCTATAGGAGCAGTCTTGGGACAAAGAGTGGATAAGCATTTTCATGTCATCTACTATGCTAGCAAAACACTCAATGAAGCCCAAATGAATTATACCACCACTGAAAAGGAATTCTTGGCTATAGTGTTTTCTTTAGACAAATTTCGGTCTTATTTAGTAGGATCTAAAGTGATTGTGCATTCTGATCATGCTACTTTAAGATACCTATTAAGTAAACCAAATGCCAAGCCAAGATTAATCAGGTGGGTCTTACTCTTACAAGAATTTGACCTAGAAATCAAGGATAAGAAAGGCATTGAAAACTTAGTAGCTGACCATTTGTCTAGGTTGATTTCTGACTTCAATTCTCTTAAAGATGAGAGTAATGAAGATATAGTTGAAACCTTTCCTAATGAACAGTTATTTTTCATAGGTCCGAACCCATGGTATGCTGATATTGTAAACTATCTTGCAACTGGTGTTTTGCGACCTAACAGTTCATATCAGGACAAGAAAAGGTTTTTTAAAACTATTAAGGACTATTTCTGGGATGACCCTTATTTATACAAGATTGGTCAAGATCAAGTCATCCGGAGATGTGTACCTGAAGAAGAACATAAGAGCATTCTAACTTTTTGTCATGAACTTCATTGTAGGGGTCATTTTGGTGGTGAAAAGACAGCCCGTAAGGTATTACAGTCTGGATTCTTTTGGCCCACTCTTTATAAAGATGCTCATATGTTTTGTGCACAATGTGATAGATGTCAAAGAACAGGAAACATAAGCAAAAGAGATGAAATGCCTTTGACATCTAATTTAGTTGTTGAACTCTTTGATGTATGGGGGATTGACTTTATGGGTCCTTTTCCCCCATCTAATGGTTTTCAATACATTTTGGTTGCTGTGGATTATGTATCCAAGTGGGTAGAACTTATCCCCACCAAAACCAATGATGCTAATATTGTTGTGAAATTCTTGATAGATTTAATATTCAGCAGGTTCGGAACGCCTAGAGCTATAATAAGTGATGGAGGTAGCCATTTTTGTAACAAACTCTTTGATGGAGTACTAAACAAGTACAACATCACACATAAAGTAGCTACTCCATATCATCCTCAAACTTCTGGTTTAGTGGAAGTAAGTAATAGGAAAATTAAGGGAATATTGGAACGCACTGTGCGTCCTTCAAGGAAGGATTGGGCATTTAAGTTAAATGATGCCTTATGGGCATACCACACCGCTTACAAAACACCTATTGGGATGAGCCCTTACCGGTTAATCTTTGGGAAAGCGTGCCACCTTTCAGTTGAACTTGAACACAAGGCTTACTGGGAAATTAAAGAGTTAAACATGGATTTAGATAAAGCAGGTGAAAAACGATTACTCCAGCTTCATGAGTTGGAAGAAATTAGGAATGAAGCCTATGAGAATGCCAAATTATACAAAGAGCATACTAAGCGCTATTGATGAGTGCTCAAAAAGCACTAAAATAACAATGATTTTATGCACATTAATTGATTAAAAATATATATATATTTATATGTTTTATCATATATTTATATAAATTTGTCTTTTTCGGAATCACGGGTATTTTTATTGTTTTTCAGGTATTTTGGCTTAAAAACGCAACTTAAAAACTCAAAGAAGAATACTGGAAGCAATACATCACAAATATATTAATAAATAAATGAGGAAAGGTCAACAAATATGGAAAAATTGGACAAAATGGGTCAAAAAGGACAAAAATGTCAGAAAGGAGAAAATCGTGCCGCCCAGCCGCCGCCCCTCAGCGCCCAGCTCCGCCCCAAGCTGCGCGCGTTACTGTTCATCCACGGCACTGTTCATCCGCAGTACTGTTCTTAGATTTTTAGTTTTTCTTATGTTTTCTTAGTTTTTAGCTTTTCTTAGTTAATTTCTCTTAGATTTAGAGTTCTTCCCCTTTTTGGGAAGAACTAGTTATGTTTTTGTAATATTTTAGCTCTTTGATCCAATAAATGGGAGTGCAAATTCCGCTTGCAGTTTTTCCAGCAACGGGAATAGCGTCGAAGTTCTGTAAGGATTTTATTTTCTTTACAGTTATTTTTTATGCTTTATTCTTACATGTTATATTTAATTTGTCTGTGATTAAATTTAACTATGCTGGCTGTTTATAATCATGATGTAATAATAACGTTGTTATGCTTGCGAAATATTAAATAGGTAAAAATCTCTAAAATGAATTGATTTTATTTTTATTCATGATTTTATATTAAGAATGTTAGAGAGAAATATATTATTTTTCATTACAAACTTAAACCTGAAAATTAGATTTTAAGGTTTAGTTATCCGGTCTGATTTAGAGTAGTGCTCTTTTATTTGATGGTACAATCGCCCGGCAGTTAGAGTGAAGCTCTATTTCAAAAGTTTTTATAAGAATTATTATCTGAAAATGTATTGACGACATGTTTTCGGTAGTGGTTTTAAAACTTGAAAGTTAGTACTCGGATAACTAAATTCTTAGGTTTAATTTGGACACCTTGAATAAAGTTTAAACTGTCTAACCCCACCAAAGGTGACATTTAAATGGTTCATTTTCAATCTCTTAGAAAAAGGAATTAATTTAATTAGGCAAATTAGTTATCAACCCCACCCATAGGTGTTAATTGATTTGTTTAGTTAACAAAGAATATCTAACCCCACCAAAGGTGGTATTCATACAAAAAAGGGAGAATCAATAAATATCAATTCATATCTTTAATAACCTAGATAATATGAGCAAGCATCATTAACTTAGTTATTATATCCATAAATACTCCGTCATTATAAATGATAAAATTTGCATGAATGTTTATTGAATCTATGTTTATTTTTATGTAAGTAGATTAAAAACACAAAAACCCCCAAAATATCGTGACAGGATGTTTAGGATTTAATTTCGTTTTTAGAAGTTTGAATAATAAATTAAAAACCACATACATTCCTTCCTTAGATCGACCTTGGGAGTATACTTATCATTTTCTTCGAAATGATTCGTGCACTTGCGAGAGTTTTATAAATATTAAAACCAAAGTATTGGCAAGAATCGGCGATGCCGGTTTTCGCTCATCAAGTTTTTGGCGCCGTTGCCGGGGATTTGGTCATCAAGTTTTTGGCGCCGTTGCCGGGGATGGACCATTCAAATTCTTTTATTTAACTCTCGTTTGAGATTGTTTCCAGGAAAGTTGAGATCAAGATGGGATGGACCATTCAAAATAGCTCAGGTATTTGAACATGGAGTAGTAGAACTATTGGACTCCAAGACACAAAAAACGTTCAAAGTCAATGGCCATCGCGTCAAGCCTTATTTAGAACAACCAAACAACATTGCTAAAATGGATTGCATTTGGCTGAGTAACCCTTAGCACCAAAAAGTTACGTCTTGCTAAGACATTAAACTAAGCGCTGGATGGGAGGTAACCCATCATTTTAGGTAAAAAAAAATTTGTTTGTTATTTGTTTTATTTACTTAATTTTATTGTTTATTTTAGTTTAATTATATGTGAATAATTTTTAAATTGTTAAAACTAAAAATATTTGTTGAGATATTAGAAGTTCACAGCGATCTGTCTGTATACACTTTAATGATGAATATGATGGATGCACCTGCATTTCTTCATTACTACTTACACATTCTCAAGAAATAGGTAATCTTTCTCCTCTTTTCTCTTTATCTTTAATTTGCAGTTGTTACATTGAGGACAATGTAAGTTCTAGGTTGGGGGTGGTGAAAAGTTACCATGCTTAATATATATATATATATATATATATATATATATATATATATATATATATATATATATATATATATATATATATATATATTTTCTCACAAAAATTTATCATTTCTTTAAATCAAATTTAAGTAAATAGTTAAGTCTTTGGTACTGTTAGATTAATTTTTGAAAACATATCATGAAATATTTTGTAATTATTTTTGATAATTAGTTAGTTTTTGTCATAACTAGTATTTCTTGATAAAATGTGGAAATTATATTAAACCCATGTTTTCAGTAGTGGTTTTAAAACTTGAAAGTTAGTACTCGGATAATTAAATTCTTATGTTTAATTTGGACACCTTGAATAAAGTTTAAACTGTCTAACCCTACCAAAGGTGGCATTTAAATGGTTCATTTTCAATCTCTTAGAAAAAGAAATTAATTTAATTAACCCAATTAGTTATCAACCCCACCCATAGGTGTTAATTGATTTGTTTAGTTAACAAAGAATATCTAACCCCACCAAAGGTGGTATTCATATAAAAAAGAGAGAATCAATAAAATATCAGTTTATATCTTTAATAACCTAGATAATATGAGCAAGCATAATTAATTTAGTTATTATATCCATAAATACTCCACTATTATAAATGATAAAATTTGCATAAATATATATTGAATCTGTATCTATGTTTATTTTTATGTTATTAGATTATATTTATTGAATCTGTATCTATGTTTATTTTTTATGTTATTAGATTAGAAACACAAAAACCAAACTATCGTGAGAGGATGTTTAGGATTTAATTTCGTTTTTAAAAGTTTGAATAATAAATTAAAAATCACATACATTCCTTCCTTAGATCGACCTTGGGAGTATACTTATCATTTTCTTCGAAATGATTCGTACACTTGCGAGAGTTTTATAAATATTAAAACCAAAGTATTGGCAAGAATCGACGATGTCGGTTTTCGCTCATCACATATCACATGATTAATGTAAATATCTTAACAAATATGTTACATTCTTTATCCTAGTCATGACAACCAATTTTTATCATTGATTTCATATGTTTAATATCAAGAATGTATGCATTTAGTTTCCACATATTTATCAATTTCTAACCAAATCATGATTAAAAAATATCCTAAAAATTTAAAATGCATAGTAACTACTAATGTAGAGAATGAAGTTCCCTCCCTCAAACTTAAATTACACATTGTCCCCAATGTGCACATATAAATATAAAAAGGTAAAAGAAAAGAAAACTCCCTTAATCATGGCACACCACATCTATCACTGAAATTATCAATCTAAGTTGGGCGTTGTGGCTCGCGCTACTCGGTGGTTACGCGTGTTGGCTGGCGCGGCTGAGTAGTTACGTGCCCGATTTCACCATTTTTGACCTTTTTGATCAATTTTATCCAATTTTGCCATATTTGTTCACTTTTCCTCATTTGTTTTATCAATATATTTGTGATGTATTACCTCGAGTATTTTTCTTCGAGTCTTTAAGTTACTTTTTTAAGCGAAAATACTTGAAAAATAATAAAAATATTCACGATTCTGAAAAGACAGATTTATATAAATAAATGATAAAATCATATAAATATATATCTTTTTAATCAATTAATGTGCATAAAAAATCATGGTAATTTTAGTACTTTTTGAGCACTCATCACTATTCATATTTATTCATCTACAAAACAAAAACAATGAAAATATAAGTAAAATAACATTGAGTTGCCTCCCAACTAGCATCACGTTTAACGTCCTTGACTTGACGGTCATATCAAGTCCTAAGGCACATCTCTTTATGTCCGTTTACTTTTGAGTTTACCTGGAAATAGCTTGAGTCTTGATTTGTTCAATAATACTTTATGTTTTGGCTTACAAACACGGTGCTCAATTCTTTTCTCATGCCTTATTTTTGTTTTTTTATGGCATTCTTATAAGCAATCCACCATAACTCATCCAATTTATGTATTTCTAACAGCTTTTTCATCTCTCCATTGGACTCTTTTACTTTTATACTTGAATGAGGATAAGAGGGTAAAAGTGTGGGGTCTAAACGTGGTGGCTCTTCAATTGATGGTTTGAGTTTAGATCCTATCTCAACATCTTTCATAATCACTTTTGATACATACATGAGAGGTGCATCCTCCAAAAAGTTAACACAATCTACAATATCAACCTTTGATTCCATACTTTCAAAGTTAAAACAGGTTGAGTTGTTTTCTGGTGAATGATAAGTCCTTGTTTATAGCATCATGTATAACAGTCTTAAGTGTGTACGACTCAATAGATTCTTTTAAGTTGTCCCCATATTCAATAACATTTATCCTTAAGAATTCATTAGCACTGTCAATGTCAGGGAGTTCAGATGCTTAAAAAACTTTAAACATTATTTGTTCATCTTGCACTCTTATTGTAAGTTCACCTTTTTGTGCATCAATAAGTGCTCTTTTGGTTACTAAGAATGGACAGACAAGTATGATAGGAACATCACGGTCCTCCTCAATGTCTAGCATAATGAATTCTATTAGAAAGATGAATTTGTCTACTTTTACTAGCATATCTTGTACCACACCCTAAGGTCTCTTAATTGATCTATCTTCTATTTGTAATGTTACTAAAGTGGGTTTGGCTTTACCAAACCCCAATCTCTTGAAAACTTATAATGGCATAAGGTTAATGCTAGAACCCAAGTCACATTATGCTTTCTCAAAGTGGATGTTCCCAATTGTACAAGGAATGTCAACATTACCTGGATCTTTCAATTTTTGGGGTAGTTTTCTAGTAAGGATGGAACTACAACCTTCAGTTAAGGTTATAAAAACATAAAGAAAAATACTAATGGACTCGAGTAAAAATTAGGTTAAATTTGAAAACCTAGTCGCTCGATTGATCTAGACGTAGCTCGATCTATAGAGTATGGTCGCTCGATCGATATAGTCAAGCTTGATTAATCAATTATGAATAGTTTGATCGATCTAGTGAAAAAATTAATTAATTCAGAAATAAGTGGATTGATCAAGTCATTAATATAAATAGTAATAATACTAATTGGTTTGAGTAAAAATTAGGTGAAATTTGAAAATCTGGCCGCTTAATCCAGACTTATCTTGATCAATCGAGTATGGTTGTTCGATCGATCTAGTCAAGCTCGATCGATTGACTATAGTTAATCGATCTAGTGAAAAAATTAATTAATTTAGAAATAAGTGGATTAATTTAGTCATTAATCTCGATTGATCTAGTGCTCGATCGATCGAGTCAATGCTTCAATCGATCTAGTCACATTAGAAATTAATTCAACTAGTTTTAATTAAGCTCGATCGATCTAGTCACTATTCGATCAATAGAGTGACCTATTTGAACAATGTTCATATGTATCTAATATGAGATCTAGCGTGCACAAGAACAAATATATACCTAAGATGTGATCATTGAGGCTCGATAGTTTCTTTGGTTTGAAAATATTCGTGAAAAACACACTTAGAAACTAATATTACCTGAAAAAAATTTGTTTACGAATATCACCAACACTCAGAAACCTTTCAACACCTAACTGACCCCATTCTTGACATTGAAATTCCCATCATCCATCACTTTGCATAGCCTATATTTTATAATCAAATCACCTTTCTCTAAATATTTGAATAGATTCATAGCAGTGTTGGTTTGAATCTTAGCAAATAAAAAGTAAATCTACATATACTTTGAGAAATCATCAATGAGAAGCAAAAAGCATTTAGCACTAGCAACTAAAATTACAAGTGATGTCCACAAATCAATAAACACAATTTCAAAAGGTTTGATTAATCTATGACTACTTGCTATAAACGGGAGTTTGTGACCTCTAATAAGAGGACAAATAATACACTTGGGAAGAGAGCTTTTGACAGTACATTGGATAGAGGCTCTCTGAGAAAACTTATTTAACACTACATTAGAGGGATGTCCCAATCTAGCATACCAGATTATCTCTTTTGAAGAAAGATAAGTAAAAAGAGTTTTTACAGATAGAATAAGACCTGTCAAGAAAGAACCTGTATGCTTATCACTTTCTACACTGAGACTATCCTTTAACTTGTAAAGTCCACTCTCAGATTTGCCTTGGAAGAGAATCTTCCCTATACATGGCTCATTTATACAAAAAGAGTCAGGATAGAACACTACACACATGACATTATCCACATATAGCTTATGAACTGATAAAAGATTAGCCAATGTTTATAGTGCATGCAAGATATTCTTTTAAATCAGGTTATGTTTGGATGAATGCAAAGTGCTAGTTGTCATGACCTTAAATTTAAAACAACGATCGTGCGGCACTTAGCATGGTCCGTTGCATTAAGCCTGCCTTTCAACTTGAACGAACACTCCAAAGAGACTAGAAAGAGACTTAGAGGTTTAGAGGATTCAAGAGCAAAGCAAGAACTAAAGAGAGTTTGTAAAGAATGCCTTGTATTGCTCTAAAGAGAGATTATCTTACAATTTCCCAAGGATGAATACAAATGAAGACCAATGGGTCTATTTATAGTGTGGCTCCAAACTTAAGGCTATGCCACAACTTTCTAGATCATTCTAAGTCTAGAATTTATAAGAGTGTTCTAGTTTTATCTACAATATGCCACAAGGTTCTAGGACTTCTAGCCAACTCTAGAGTCTTCTAAGATTGTCTAGTTCCTTCATGCAAGTTCTAGGATGTTCCATAAGCTTCTAGGGACTTCTACATCCTTCATGAACCATCCAGCACGTTCTAGAATATTCCAACCCTTTCTAGCACCTTCCAGCACATGCTAGTATACTCTGGAACATCCTAGAGTCTTTAATGCTTGAGTTGAGTTCATCCAAATCTAGCTCCTTCTAGACATCTCTAGACCACTGTAGGACTTTCCCACGTAGAAGAGCCTAGATCCTTTAGGCAACCACAATTTATTTGGATTTTAAGGGACACTTTGAGCGGGACATAACACCCTCCCCCACTCAAGTTCGTGACGCCCTCGTCGCACCTTCAAGCTTGAACCTATTTGTGTAATCTTTGAACTACCACAAAGAGTCTTTAGGTTCCCAACTTATCTCTATGTTTGAGGCATTCTTCTATTTCACCAAGTATTTCACCACGGAATTAGGCAATCTTCCAAGATAGAGTCCACTTCTCTATCAAAGGAGGTTACTACTACGGTGGGCACCTTTTTTAATTCTCCTCGAATTGTGTCTTCCTCGTCTCCATGATAAGGCTTCAACATGCTTACATGAAAAACTGGATAGATTTTAAGCTTCGGAGGAAGTTGTAGTTTGTAGGACATCTTATCGACTCGCTCTAGGACTGGTAATGGCTCTTTATACTTCCGTACCAATCCCTTGTGAACCTTTCGCAAGGACTTGAACTGTTAGGGCAATAGTTTGACAAGGACTAAATCTCCTTCCTGAAATTCTACCATCCTCCTCTTCTTGTCAGCCCACTTCTTCATCTTTTTAGACGCCTTATTTAAATAGGTTCGGGCTAACTCAGCCTACTCATGCCATGCCTTGGAAAATTTAAAGGTAGCAAGACTCTTCCCTTCGTAGCTTGTGGCCAAAGCATGAGGAGTCATGGGTTGCTGTCCATGATGATTTCAAATGAACTCTTCCTAGTGGACTCGATCCTTTGCAAATTATAGGAAAATTGGCTACATCCAACAACTTAGCCCAATCATGTTGATTGACACTAACAAATTTTGTGGAGAAGTTCAAGTTTGATCCCAACAACTTGAATAATTTCATCCAAAACTTCCCAGTAAATCGAGGGTCTCGATCACTCACAATGTTGGATGGAATTCCCCAATGCTTCATAACATGCTTTAGGAATAATCATGTTGTCTCATCTGTAGTGCAATCTGTTGAGGCAAGTATGAATGTAGCATACTTGCTAAAGCAATCGATGACTACAATGATGCTGCCAAAGCCCTCTGATTTTGGCAAACAAGTGATAAAATCCATTGAGACATTTTCCCATGGTCTCTCTTGAATAGGCAGCGGCGCTAGCAAGCCTCCAGGTGCATGCTGCTCTGTCTTGTCCTATTGGCATATAAGACAAGTCCTCACATAGGGTTTAACATCATCCCGTAGTTGAGGCCAATAGTAAATGGATTTGAATAAGGCAAGGGTGCATCTCAATCCTGGGTGTCCAGCCTATAGTGAATCGTGACACTCTTTGATAAGCTCCTTCCTTAAGTTGTCCCACTTTGGCACAAAATTCGATTCTGCTTGGCTTAGAGTAGTCCATCACTCAGCCAAAATCGCCTTGTCTTTCCTTCCTTAATAAGGGCAAGGAGGTTTTGAGCCAGGACATCATGCTCAAGCCCTTCTTTGATTCTTTCTAGCAAGGGATTGCTTGGGCGACTCAAGGCTGCTAACTCCGCCTTTCGACGTAGTACATCAACCACCACGTTGGCCTTACCGGGCTTGTACTCCAGCTTGTAGTAGAACTCCACCAAGAAGTCTTGCCATCGAGCTTGCTTGGGACTCAACTTCTTTTGAGTTTGGAAGTAGCTAGTTGCTACATTGTTCTTCATGATAACAAAATGAGAACCCAATAAGTAATGTCACCACACCCTTACGCATTAAATGATAGCTGTCATTTCCTTTTCTTGCACTGTGTAGCGGCGTTCAGTGTCATTTAGCTTGCGGCTCTCATAAACTATCAGACACTTTCCTGCATCAATACTCCACCAATGGCAAAGTCTAAAGCATTTGTATATAACTCATACATCTTGAAGGGGTCTGGTAGGCAAAGCACCGATTTTTCACTACTGGCCTTCTTCAAGTCTTCGAATGAGGCTTGGCATTCTCTTGTCCATTCCTAAGACTTGTTCTTTTTGATCAGGTGATTCGGTGGAGCTGCTCTTGCTGAGTAGGACTTGATAAACCTTTTTGTAGTAGTTCACAAGTCCAAGGAAAGACCTTAACTCGGGGTCCTTGGTAGGAGGTTTCCATTCTTGGATGGCTTTCACCTTGGCTCCATCTATCATAAGCTTCCCATCCTTTATCCTATGCCCCAAGAACATCACCTCATCTGGGGCAAAGGAACATTTCTCCTCCTTGACATATAACTCATTTTCCCTCAGGACCTCAAACACTTTCTTCAAGTGCTCTATATGTTCTTCCAAAGTCTGGCTATATATCACAATGTCATCAAGATATAATACCACAAACTGATCGAGGTAGGGATGGAAAATCTTGTTCATGAGGGTGCAGAAGGTGGCAGGTGCATTAGTGAGACCAAATGGCATGACAAGGAACTCTTAGGCACCGTACCTAGTCACACATGTGGTCTTGGGCTTATCCTCTTTGGCTATGCGTACCTGGTAATATCCTGATCGCAAGTCCAATTTTGTAAAGTAAATTTCGTTTTCCAATTGATCGAACAAATTAGCAATAAGTGGGATATGATACTTATTCTTTACCGTGATCTTATTTAGAGCCTGATAGTCGATGCACATCCGTAGTGAGCCATCCTTCTTCTTCTGAAAGAGTACCGAGGCACTAAATGGGGCTTTGGAGGGCCTTATGAATCCAGCATCTAGCAATTTATCGAGCTGCTTTCGCAGTTCTGCCAACTCTGAGTTCGCCATTCGATAAGGGTTCATTACTGGTGATCTAGTGTCGGGTTCCAACTCAATTTCATTGTACACCTCCCTCCTTGGAGGTAACCGTTTGGGCAATGCCTCAGGCATCACATCATGGAACTTACCTAAGACAACGCACTTCCATCGGCAAGCTGGGTTTTGGTGATGCCTCCTCATCGTTGTATTCCTTTAAGATGGCCAAGTAACTTTCTCTGTCCCTCTCCAATCCCTTCTTGAATTGAAGTGCTGAGAGAGCTTGGGTAGTAGGTCTGGTGGTCCTCTCCGTCGGTACCATGCAAGCCTTTGATCCATCCATGATGCATATGGAGTTTGAGCAAGGCACAAGGAAAGCTCTAACCTGGTCTAAGAACTCCATGCTGAATACTATCGAGAAGTCATCCATAGGTGCCACTGATAAGTCCACTTGGCCATTCCAAGCCCCAAGACTGACCTTAACTCCACGAGCAACTCCTTGCAGAGCTAGTGCTGCCTAGTTAACTGCTTTGAGTGATCCTCCTCCATTAACAACCTTAAGGCCGAGTCTCTTTCACTTCTTCTAATGAAACAAAATTGTGAGATGCACCTGTGTCAACCAAAGCTTTGGCGACCTTCCCATTGATGATGACATCTACAAAAATCAAGCCCTTAGGGGTCTTTGGGGTACTCTGTAATGCACCAAGTAGGTGCAAAGAACCCATCTTTGCACCTTTTTCCATCTCACCTCCATCCTGGTCATGAGTGGAAGCAACTAAGACACTCAATTCCTTTCTTTTTGGACATTCACGTGCCCAATGTGGTCCGTCGCATATTAAGAACGTCACACGGGGCTTCGAGGCACCACGATCCTCCCTTTCCTTCCCCTTATCTCGTGATTTAACTCGAACGAACACTCCAAAGAGACTAGAAAGAGACTTAGAGATTTAGAGGATTCAAGAGCAAAGCAAGAGCTAAATAAAGTTTGTAAAGAATGTCTTGTATTGCTCTAAAGAGAGATTATCTTACAATTTCCCAAGGATGAATACAAATGAAGACCAATGAGTCTATTTATAGTGTGACTTCAAGCTTGAGGCTATGCCACAGCTTTCTAGATCATTCTAAGTCTAGAATGTACAAGAGTGTTCTAGTTTTATCTACAATATGCCACAAGGTTCTAGGACCTTCTAGCCAACTCTAGAGTCTTCTAGGATTGTCTAGTTCCTTCATGCAAGTTCTAGGATGTTCCATAAGCTTCTAGGGACTTCTACATCCTTCATGAACCGTCCAACACGTTCTAGAATATTCCAACCCTTTCTAGCACCTTCCAGCACATGCTAGTATACTCTGGAACATCCTAGAGTCTTTAAGGCTTGAGTTGAGTCCATCCAAATCTAGCTTTTTCTAGACATCTCTAGACCACTGTAGGACTTTTCCATGTAGAAGAGCCTAGATCCTTTAAGCAACCACAATTTATTTGGATTTTAAGAGATAGTTTGAGCGGGACGTAACATAGTGCCTACTTGTTTGATATGGAGTCAGGTCGATTCCCTATAGTTACACCCTCAGAACCATTGAAAGGAGTGACATTTACAACCATTGCTTGATCATCTATAAGGTGATGTGTGGCTCCACTATCCAGCACCCAATTCTTGTCACCAACATTGCCAAAGGGTTGCAATTCTACTGTCATTGCAGAAGGAGAGCCTGTAGACTAAGGTGTCTTTCCAAGCAACATGTCACGATGTTGATAAAAACTAGATGCAACATGACCAAGTTTCCCACAGATTTGACATTATGGCCTATCACCTGATCTCTTTGTCTTTATTGTTCCCTTTGTAAACTCCACCTTTGTTATTGTTGCTTCTATTTTCATAAGGAACGGCTTTCTTGAGAAACTCTTGCAGATTCCAATGCTTATTAGGGCCTGAATCTCCTTTAAAATGTCCACTGAGTTTCTTTCCTTGAGCAAGAAAAGCATTAAATTGTGCAAGATCTACTTGCAAGACCGAATGTTCATAAAATCTTGTTTTTTCAAGAAGCATTTGTTCTGTAGTCAAAGGAAAACTCTACAAGTCAAGAGTGAAGGCTCTATAAATCTCATGTTCATCGATGTCACAAAGCTTTTGTAGTATGAACTAAGGCCGCTCAAGAAGTATATAATAACCTCTCTTTCTGGAACTTTATCACCAACTGCAGTCAGATGATCTACAATAGTTTTAACTTGAGCAAAAAATTCTTGAATTGATAGATTATCCTTCCTAACTTGATAAAGTTTAGACCTCAGTTTCATGATTCTGGCTCTGAAATTGGAATCGAATGACCTCTCAAGATCAAACCACATCTCACTTACAGTAGAATTTAAGGAATCAATAACTTAACATCTCTTTTGAAGTAGAATTGTAGATCCACTCTTTAGGAGAATGTTTTTCTGGTTCCAAGATTGAAAAACATGATTCAACCTAGATTCATTAGATCTATCATCAACTGTGACAAAAACGTTGAGGTGCTGGTTGATTCTTATCAAGAATTAAGTCTAAATCATAAGCAATGGCTGAACTCAAGAATTGCTCTCGCCACATGAGATAATTAGTGCGATTAAGCTTGAAAGAAACTGATGGTGCTTTCGGCAATGAAGTCACTACAGAAAAAGTAGAATTCATGAAAAATGACTGCACTTGAACTGCTTGAGGAGTTGCTGTTAAACCAGGAAATGCAAAATAATCTTTTTCTGTGATGTTTTGCCATTGATCTTGAGTGAAGGTCCTCAAGTCTTAGGCTCTGATCCCATAGCAATAACAGCCAAACAGTGAGGAATCAAGAATGTAAATAATACTGTGATAACTATTATTGATCAATCTAATGATGTTTATATACAAACTGATCTCTAACACCTTGACAGCTATATGTACATGTGTAGCTCGTGATAGGTCCAATAGTAAGTAACTAACTATACAAATAGTAATCAATTCACTAGTACCATTTACACAACAAATCTTGGTTTAGAAGTTGGTTTGAGTGCATGCAAAGCATTTTGCTCGAGTGAGCCATCGTTGGCTCGAGAAAGTACGAGAGCGATTTCAAAGCACGAACTCTCGGGTTTTAAATATAATTGAATGCAATCTACTGGTCCTGGGAACTTATATCCCAACATTATACAAGTCTGGTTAATAAAGGAGTTTAATGAAAGTTTAAAGACATGAGCAGAGCTTACAATGGAAAGGTTATCTACTTTGAGGATCAACATATCATGATGTCAAGAATAAAAGTAAAATTACAAAAAAATCATATCAAACTTATAATAAAAATAACACTGAACAAAATATAATCAGTAGAATTAAACATTAAACAGATTTTAATGGCCAAAATTAAACACAAACATCCAATTCAACAACATTTAGTTTGAATTTAGTTTGAATTTTTGGGATATGTTTTTCTTTCTAATAAAAATATATGAATTGAATATAAAACATACTATATTTGTGATTACAAGTTTTAAATAGCCATAAATGTTTTCTAAAATAAAAATCAGTTTGACTGCAGTATGTAGATTGCTTTTTTTGTCGTATCTCATGCCTGAATATTCTAAAATATCATCGAGCTATACAAAGATTCTACTTTCACATACAAATGCACAAAAACAACTGGAGAACTAGAAATACACCTAATTAATAAGCTATACGATATCACAGACAAACTCCGCCATAACTATTGCCGTCTGTAGTAGCCACCTTGGTGAGGAGGTGGGTATGGACCTGGAACAGTATAAGGAGGCCGATGTGGGGCACCCGATTGTTGTGCATGGGAATTGTAATATGGACCTCGCCACCCAGGATAAGCAGGTTGGCCATATTCGTGGTTTGCAGGAGGATGCTGTTGAGTCTGAGGTGGATAAGGAGAACCAGAGGGAGACGGCACGTGGTAAGCTGGCGGAAAATGTTGTGGCGAGCTATAGGTGGGAGGAAGAGAATAACCACCAGCTGCCGGCTGCTCAGGAGGCTGGTAATACAGTGCTTGGGGACGAGGATCAGTATGTGGTTGTGAGCTGGGCCTCTGATTTTGTTGGCCCACGGAGGGATAGGTATTGTCGTATGCACTTGTGTTCTTATCCTGGAAACTAAGACCTGAAATTTGCCTCTGCACATCTTCAATCATTTCCCTGCACTGGGTATTTCTCGTCATCACAAAATCACTGCACTGCTGCTTTACATTCGTAATTGCATCCTGTTGAAAGAGAGGAGAGAAAAGAGGGGGGGAAATACGTGGCATTCATTATAAAGAAAGGGTATAAAAAATAAATAAAATAATAATAAATTGAGTATAAATTAATATAACGAAATAGGAAATAAATAAGGGCAAAAAGTTAATCTTAAATAGATTTCGGGATCCAATTACATTGTCTATATAATAATCTAGAGATAGACAAATGAAAGACTTTCTCATGATTTTTTTCACACTTGTTGAAATCGGTCTTGGTTGAGCTTGAAAATTCATCATTCAAATAGAAATAAATAAACCATTGAATTGAAATTGGTTGGATGGTACGGAATGCAGTGCTACCACCCATTTCTTATTGAATTTAACCAATCAACTTAATGCGTTTTTCTGCCTGAGTATTTTTATTTTTTATTTCTATAACTTTTGCAAAAAATTTCAATATGATTTTATTATGAGAATAAATCCTAATCATGTACATATTTAGCTGACTGATCCTCAGTAAAAACTGAAGGTCTCATCCAATAATAAAATAAGATTTATCAAGCCTAAAAAAATCCAGTAGGTTCTATATACAATCAGAATGCTATCAGAATGCTATCAGAATGCTAATGTCCGAAATTTACAATATGTGAAGATGACCAACAAAACTGCAGAAGGTCAACGCATTCTCCAAAAAATGATAGCCATATCAATTTTATTTAAGCATATAATTGAACAAATTAATTACCTGAAGAGTGACGTAAAATTTTAACCCCTCATTGATGTTATCCTTAATTTCTCGAAACTTCGCTATGGCAGCTTGAATCTGCTTATAGCATTTCTCACGAGATGCTGGAACAAATTGTGATGCTTAAAAATCAGATATAATCGATCTGAGATGAAAAATATTGGCCAAAATAAATCTAAATAAAATACACAATTAAATAATCCAAACAAAGATGGTGTGATTCTGGCACAACAAAGCTAGCAGACAACTTAAAAGAGACATTTAAAACGGAAAATCATCAAAAAATATCCTGTAGGAGGTATCATATAACATCGGATTTTAGCTGTCAATATAAAATAAATGACAGTATAGAATAGAAGAAACATTTTCCAATAGTCCAGATCCGCCATGGACGAAGTAGATGCAAGACAAAACTAAAAGTCATCCAGAGGGGGGGAGGAAGCTAAAGAAAGGTTGTAACATAATATGTGAACTATAGATTCCCATATGCAATTGAAGACGGACAGATCTGAAAGTTCCTTGGCATCTCTCCGATAGCAAAGAGTAAATTTGCATCCTCTATACAGGGTTATTCTCCAAGAGAGGAAAAACAGCTACGTGATCTTCAGTCTCAAAGTCATTTAGAAGGCTCTAGTGAGAATCATTTTGGAAGACAATGTCATCCTGGTTCATCCCCATACTCCCCAGGTTTATATTATTTTCAGTAAGTAATTTAAAATGAAGTTATTTGACTAGAGTGTGAGAAAACCCTATAGCTCTATTCCCTCACTCAAACCCCAACATCGCCAATGCAGATAACAGTAACACTAAGGTGTAATAAATTATTAGATACCAACATGAGATGAACCCACCAACCTGTCAAATGTTTCAGAAGCGGACCAAACTATGGCAAATATCAAAATTTTATCCAACATAATTGAGAAATATATGAACCAATATCAATTACAGATTCCTGGAAAATACAAAAGATAATATCATTATCATTCACCAGCAGAACCCTTTCACATCTAAACCGACTGAAACTATATGCCCATTGAAGAGTAATGGGCTATCACATGACCATTTCAACCCATTTATTTTAGCCCAAATCTATTTCAGCCAATTTATGGGTTATCCTATTGAATCTTTTTTTTTTACCCTTCTCTTTTTTTCCCTCTTTTTTGGCCTTTCTTTCTCAATTTTAGCTTAAATAGTGAATTAGTGATTAGATGTAAGGTATATAAGGTGGAAATTAGTGTCATTGATTTTGATCCATTAGAAAGCTCAATCCCTTAGTGAAATTAGGATGAAGGTTCCTTATGACTTGTGAGTTTAGATTTTTGGGGTACATATTAATAGCACCCTCAAGGTTTGCTCAAATATCAAAGAAGCCCAAGTTTAAAAATAACATAAATAACACCATTTTCACACTTTTTACTTAAAAAGTAATTGGAAATGATATATATACAAATTACAATACTCTCTTTTATATTTTAAAAAAATTGAATTAATAAAGTAATTATAATTTAAAAAACAATTATGTGTTAGGTAAATATAAGAAAACTTAGTTAATAAAATAAATATTAAAAAATAATATAAAATATATCCCTTTCGCACCCATTAGCAATTTCTCCCTCTTATTTACATGTCACTCAATCTCTCTTCTATTTAAAATAAATAGTCTTTTTGTAGAAAAAGTGCGCAATTTATTGATTTTGATGTATATTCATTTTTTATTATCGTGTTTTTTTAGCTATATTATGCGAGGAAAAGAGCAATCGTTTATAAATATCAACATTTTTATTCTTCTATTCTCTTGAATTATTTTACATTTTTTATTTTTAAATTGTGCTTTATTTATATTTAAATGTGTTTTTATTTTTACTCATGAAGCCACCCTATTTTTTTATTATTTTATTTTTCTTGGTGATTATTTGTTGGAATTATGAGTTCTTTGATATTAAATCATATTTCAGGGTAGTTCATTAATAAAACGCAAACTAGTTAAGACCTCTTTACTATTTGAGCAAATCTCAGGACTTTATTGATATTTACCCCTTAATAAATAATAATGTGTAAAGTTTACTCTTAAATGAATTTTTTTAAAATTTAAAATGGTGTTAGCATATTGTTAAGACATACTATAACAAATAAAAGGATAAATATTAAAAATGCTGTGTATGAATCGTCTACAATTTATATTCAGGGAAAGAATGTCATTCCAACAACTGTATAACATAATAAAGAACTTGAAATGAGCTTGATATAAAAACAAAAATAAATCAAAACTTCAGCGGCATTCAATTTACATAAATAAATAACTAAACTATAGCAGCAAAAGGGGAAAAATCATATTTAACACGGAGTCTCCAGAAATATAATTCGGCATCTGAAGCCAAAAAACAAATTGATAGGTACTTATGCGGGACACTGGTAATTTGTGGACGAAAGAAATGGGACCAATGGTCTGGACCTGTTTGTATCGTACTCCAGCCCATCCAAACAGTTAATGGTGCTGGGACAGACCAAGCCTGGACATTTACCAGGCTGGGCCAGTCTAGGCTGTAATAGGCCACCCTGTCCCAATTTACATGTACAATCATCATAAACTTGCAAAATTAAAAGGAGAAACAAGTAGGGGGTGCGAAATGGCAACACTTAGGTGACGTTTGAATCACGGAATGGAATGGGAATAGGAATGGGAATGGAAACAGTTTTATTTGGTTTGACCACTGAAATAAAAAAAGAAATCAGTATTCAAGTGTTTGGTTTACAACTGGAATGGAATGAAAAACACTGTATATTATCTTAATACCACTATATTCAGTTATATTTAAATAATATCATTTAATTATTATTTTTTCGTCAGATAAAATACATTATTGAAATCATTATTTTTCTAAATAATTATTAATTAAAAATAAATATATTATTTTCTAAATAGGGTTTAGGGTTTTAAGGTTTAAGATTTGAGATTTGAGATTTAGGATTTAGGATTTTGGGTTATATTTGTGGGTTAAAGTTTAGGGTAAAATTATTATTTTTCTAAATAGAGTTTAGAGTTTTAGGATTTGAGATTTGAGGTTTAGGGTTTAGAGTTATATTTGTGGGTTAAGGTTTAGAGTTAAAATTATTATTTTTCTAAATAGGGTTTAGGATTTTAAAATTTGAGATTTACGGTTATATTTGTGGATTAAGATTTAGGGTTAAAATTATTATTTTTCTAAATAGGGTTTAGGGTTCTAGGATTTGAAATTTAGGACTTAAGGTTTAGGGATATATTTAAGGTTGGGGTAAAACTAGGAAAAAATATTTGGGATGGGAATGAAATCATGATTTTTTAAGGGAGAAAAGGAATTCTAATTTCTTCTCTTTTAAGAATCGATTCCACTTTTCGGCCCAACCAAACATAAAATTGGAAGGAATCAATTATGATTCCATTTCATTCCAGTCAACCATGCATGTTAATCTCTTCAAAATGAAACAGGCAAAAGGAAAAATTCAATCAATATTCAATAGAAAACCAAAGTGAGGAACTTACCTTTGTAATCTTCAAGATTAAAGGTGATAGAAAATTCATCATTCCGGGCCTATATGCAATGGAAAACAATGGTTTAGAGATACAATAGTACTCCATTGCAGTTCCATGGTTAGGTTAATACAGAAACTATATATTCTCTAAGCGGGAAAAAATGTATGTATTTTGCTAATGATTTTTATACACTAAAAGCTATATTATTTGGACTTATGGATTTTCTTAAAATACCCGTGTCTAAAAGACATAACATGGATTGAGTATGGGTAATCAAACACTCCAAGAATAAAAGTTAACAACTCTTGGTGTCCTACAAGAGATACAACATAGACGAAAAGTACACTTTAGATCCCTATAGTTCCAAGTGAGTTTTTTTTGGTCTATGGCCAAGGACAAAAGTTATTTTCACAAAAATAAGAAACCACATATTGTAAAGTAATTTTAAAAGTTAGGATTCATTAATAAAGAGGGGATTCAAACTTTATATAATTACAATAAAACAATCTAGCAATCAATTTAACATTAAATCAAACATATAATTAACAAGTAAATAAATTGTTAAGAATATAAAAAGAGTAAGGGATAGAGATAGTTAGCTAAGCGATATGTTATAGCAGTTAGAGAAGCCTCCAACGCTTTTCCTACTCCACATCTTAGCTATTCAAATTTTTTGAATACAATTACTTGAAGCTCCCACACTCCAAGACTTGATAAAACCCATCTAACGATCCCACACACAAGGGCTTCTTCACAGTAGATGTCTCACTCTATATCTAATCTTGATAATGCCTCACACCAAGAATTAACTCTCAACTTGAGGATCCCTCCCACCAGGTGTTTTACAATGATTGAATTGGAAATGTTCACTCATAAACAACTCAAAAGAATAGATATGCAAATGAAGATTCAAGCTTTTGCACTCCCTGCAAGTTTAGACTCAAAAGAAAAAAGAATTGTTTTAAGTGTAGAACAATTTAGATTACCGTTGGAGATGAATACAAATGTTCAAAAGATGCTATAAATTTTTTGGGAAGGTCTTGTATAATTTGCAAATAAAAATATTATCGTTGTTGTATTTGGGACTTTCTTGGCACTATCAGAGGAATAAATGGATGTCCTATTGTGATAGCTGTTATGTGACTTTCTTTGTTTGTTTTTTTTTAGAAAATATACACTACTGGACATCCTATAGTTATATCAATCGGACGACCACTGTATCTAGCAATTTTAATGCTCTTGAGTTCCAAGACTCAAGAAAACATATGTCTGCTTGGCAGAACTATATGACGTCCGATTGGCCATTTTTAAGCCTTTTAACTAGTCAATAGGACATCCATTTGATGCAACCACTACACGTCTGTTTGACATTGGAAACATGGAAAATGACATTTTTGATCTAATTGTCAAACAAATGATCACACAAACGCTTCATGCCTTCAAAAACTATTTTCAATTATAAAATTACTTTCTTCTCAAGTATCAAATGATCACACAAACGCTTTATGCCTTCAAAAACTATTTTCAATTATAAAATTACTTTCTTCTCAAGTATCAAATCATTTTTAGAAGATTGAAAGCAATTGATGTATCAAATCAAATCAATTTCAGGATTAAATTTTGTAAATCATGCCATAAAGATCAGGGAAATGACAATGACAAAGAAGTGTCAAGTTAAAGTTACACATCAAATGAATAAGCATAGGCACTGATGGAAAAAATGGGTAATTGCTTAATATGGATATTAGCCTATAGTGGGAAAAAAATTAGCAGGAATAGAACTCAAACTATAGTTGAGGGAAATATGCAGACCTGAATTTGCATTAACAGTTGCTCTTGTGCCTCAATGTTTTGAGCAATTTCTTCACATATATGATCATATTTTGATATCTCCTTCCTGAAAAGATCCTCATAGGAGCCAGTTGATGTCATCAACTTTGGTAAAATATCATCCTGAATCCAAAAATAAAGCATAAGCCTATGAAAGCATATATCCTTAGGTGAAGCAAAGCAGCATCACAAATTAAGGTACAAATAGAAAGCATAAAAAAGGAACAATTATTTAGCATGACAATTTCTATCCATCCTGTAAGAAGAAAGCAAGTAATCATACATAAGGTAACAGAATCACTACAGCATGAATTGTAAATTTGTAATTCTCTGTTTTTTAATTCAGAAGCAACAACATTCATGAAGAATCAAGGACAATGGTCAATTAACCAATTGACAAATAGGAGAAAGCTTCCCATAAATAAAACAAACCCCTGCAAAAAAGACAGCCATGTATTAATTCAAATCAAAAGCTCAGATAATCCAAAGTTGTGCCAAAACATCTAAGAAGTGAATTCTCATGAGTGCAACAGGATTAGAGATATTTTACATGGACTCGGGAAAATGTTTCAGGTGTAGGTACAGAGGTCGGATTCGTCAACTTTTAAAATTTTAGGATATTGGGATATAAATCCAAATTTAAACCCGGACACTTGGACACACCTTATAAATAGCATAAAATACTAAATTTTCATTTATTCATAAATAAAATGTATATAATTAAAAGTTTAGAGAAATTATAATTTATATATTTTTTATGATTTACTATAGCTTTTTTAATTATTTATTAATAGTTTTATTTACTTATTAGCTATTTAGTTATTAAAGACCTTATTTTCAAATTTGGCCCAATATAATACAAATGCCCAATTATTCTCAATCAATAGAGAATTTAAAACTAAAAAGCCCCAGCAGTCCCAGCCCATGTTAAAGCCCAATGACACTAAAATTTGGAGTTGCTTTTTAATAGTTTAAAATTCCTTTAGATCCATTTCCCCTCTTCCCAATGTTGTTTCTTCTTCACTTTACGTTTTCTCTTCACCTTCCATCAAAGCGACTGTTTGCTTCCGCAATGGATCAAAGTTTTTCTCATCATTTCCTTTTCTCTTCTCCTTCACATATAAATGAAAATTTTACCGGCAGAGCTACGACGAGTCCGCTTGTATTTCATTGTGTCCAATACATATATCACACCCGTGTCCATGTCATGTCGACACGGATGTGGAGAGCAAAAGTGCCAAGTCCATGTAACAGAGGATTAGAATATAATAACTGAGAACTTTTAGATGGTGAATTTGAAATGCCACTGTAGAATTCATCTCTAGAAACGCTTTACCATATGTCTCTATAAAGGAATACATCACAATATCGCATAAGAATGTTTGTAACAGCACAATTCTAAATAAAGGTCAAGTTCAGTTAAATAAATTACATGAAGGGCAGAGAAGAGGAGAGATCCAGAAAAATATCAACATCAAATGGTGTCCATTCAACAGATCTCAAGAAAGACATTTAGTTGAACCCCAAGGAGTTACCACTTTTGACAATGACGACAAGTCAATATTGGTCTTAACAAAACAATATGTCAATTAGGAATTTTGAGACATCACTCGCTCCCATAAAAGGCAGCACATAGAATAATGTCATAGAGAAAATAAAATGAAAGAGAGCAAAGTACTAGAGAGGAATTCAGTATTTTTAAAATTTGGGAAAATTAGCAAATTAACAAGAATTTCATCAGATAACTGAGCATACCTTCCGTTTCATCTCTTTGAGCATGTCTTCAAGACCAGCCCGTTCGGTACCAAGTGTCTCCAATTGCCTCTACATCATTGCAGAATACAAATATTTTTTAGATTAAATGATACTTGGTGTATACTACATTAAGACTATATTAACTCCCCATAATAGGAGCTTGTAAATGAGGCTTACACCTTGATTTGGTCTGTATAATTTATTTTTAGAAGACAGCAACATCATTTAGTAATGTTTTCAACCATGAGAAGTGAATTCTCATGAGTGCCAAAACATTTTATGTTCATTTTCAGAAAAAGAAGAGAGGAAAAAATGATTTTGGAAATCCATATACCACGTCCATCCTAACAAAAAATGTGAGTCATGGTCCACATGCATATGGGAGCAGACATCCATCAGTTTCCTAATATCTTCAAACGTTTGTATGGGTTTTTGCAAGTTTCCTTTGTCATCCAAGCAATAAACTTCTTCAGAAGACAAAGGAGGGAAAACTAATGGAGTAATCATATTTATGAGATTTACACTTCCCTTAAACCTACACCCCCACCAAATTCTAGAGGACAACAAATAGCTCCTATATATTCCAAAACTCTAACTTACCAAGCTTTGCTTCAGGACTCCAACAATAGCATCTTCATTAGCATCTAATGACATTATTGGCCTTGCCAGAGATGGTAGGGCAGACTCAATCTGGGATGAGCGGAAACACAAATGTTAAGAAAAATACATAAAATGAACTTAATGAGATAACCAAAGTAAATTCATCACAGGAAATGAATAAACACTCTGCTTTGTTTTGGTGTTTTCAAGAACACATTTTTTTTAAATAAAACAGGAAAACTCAAATTTGATAGTCTTCATATATAAAAACCAAAAAGAAAAAAAATTATTAAAAAAGGTGCAAATTGTTATTGTCAAGATCTTATGAAGCAAACTGCAGATAGAAAGCAGATGTATGCCAAAACTTATTACTAGATAGTTTCTATTTCAAGTTATACATAGTTGTGAAAGTGGCATACACAAAGAAAAATCGGACATCATAGAGGCAGTTTCAAAAGTAGAATGGATAGACATAAGACATTAGAAATCAATAAAAATGTAGTCAGAAGCAAACATTTGATAAGTTCTTTCAAACCTTTAACTCTGGAGAAATTTTACCAAATCCATTTAAAATATTCAAGATATCAAGTACAAAGCAATTCATAAGTAGCACACATTGTGTCATACAGGTAGATCATGAAAAGCAATACCGGCCGGTATTCAAGGATTGACATAAGAGCTGAATGTTCCCTCAAAGAACGCTCAATTCGAGCATCACTTTCTACAGCTTGCTTCAAATTAGTTGTAAATCTATTCAGCCTGTCCTGCATGTTCTTTGTAAGGCTGCTGGACTGAGGCCGAGTCCATCGTGTTCCAAATTGACTCCTAAATTGTGCATCTTCTCTTGCCTCTTTCTGAATGAGTTCGTCAACCTGGACCAGTATTTCCTGGTTCACCCTTCTCAGATCCCTAAGCTGTTGTAACTCAACTTCCAAACCAGCTAGACCTCCACAAATCTGCACAGCCTCCACATCTTCTTTTAGATCTGATGGAAGAGTAAAACTCCCTTCCAATGCAAGGATAGATTCTGGTAGATCCATCTCCTTGAGCCTTACACGGGTTAGCTCACTGGCCTGTTGCAATTTTTCAGCCTGTGTCCTGATAACATCGTCAACCATTTCAGTATACCTAGAAAGAGCCTTAGCACTGCTGTCTGGAACAAGACTGGCAAACATCTTTTCCTTGCTTGCATCCAACAATTCATTCATTGGCATTGGCTTTACCAAAGAGACTGCTTCAAGGGGTGGCAAGGAACTAAGCAAAGGAACCCTCATGAGGTAAACTCTGTCATTCTCCTTCACAGCCCTCTCCAGGTTACTGTTAAAATTGACCTCTAACTTGTTAATTGCATCTACAAGCTGCTGTGCAGACCCTTTAGAGGATTTCTTAACCTCAGATAAAGCACCGATCCCACTCTTCAACCGTGCAATTTCTTCTGCAATCTCCTCTTTCTCATGCAGCACCAGACCATACCTGTAGCAAGCTTCGGCATAAAAGATAGCTGCTTTCAGCTGCACATGAGATATCCAGGCCTTGTCAAAATGCTGGTTCAGAGGTGCAGCATTTAGTGCCGCTAATGCCTCCTCATAAAACAACCCCACCTATAATCACATCCACATTAAACTTGCTAAAAATGCATGCAGTGCTTGTTAAAACTGTGCTGAAAATACACACACATCTCACAGAAACCTAAACTGCAATAGTTGAAAAGGAACTAACTGAAAAATACCCATATCCTTAGTGAAATACTGTCAGTCTGGGATAAAACTAATATCACAGTCAGCAAAAATCATTATGAAGATATCATATAAGTAGCACGTTATCATCACCATTTCAATAAAATTGTATTCTCCAAAGAAAAAAAAGGAAGTAATCAAGCTAGTCTCAATACCCAAAAACACAAAAATAACCTCAACGGAAGAAATTTTCAATTTTGATATTTGAATACCCCCATTAGATAGGCCGAAAGTCAAAAGAAACTGAAGTCTCCAAAACATACCAAGCAAATCCATAAAATTTAGCATTACAATCACATAGTCATAGAGCCATATGAATCAATCTCAATAAACAAACAACAGAACCTAAAAATTAAAAACTCCACCTATTCCGATAACTCCATATTGTAAGCTAAAATTAATTTAAAAAAGCTCCTTCCACTTTCACTCAATCAGTAACACACTTTTAAACACTCACCTGCCTAGAGATTTTAGCACAAACAGCAGGAGTATTCCCTTTAGCAATGGCGTTCTCAAACACACACTCCTGAGCTTGAGCCAGCATCAACCTCTCCAGCATCCCCGCACACTCCGCCGACAAATCAACTGTCGTGGAGTTCCCAATCGACGCCTTCGTGGCTGCGTTATCTCTCAAAAACGCAAACGCACCAGCCGCAGTCATAAACGCCCTCGAAGCCTGACCTCTACCTTCTACATTCCCACGATCATAAGACAATCCAATTAGGCTATAAACAGCACCCAAATTGAACAAAACGGCAGCTTTTTCCAAATGAATGTTCTGCTGAGAAGCCTTTTGCTTGTTCTTGAAAGCGTCGTGCCAAACGAAAGTGATCGAATTGATGTGGTCCTTGTCAGGTGAGATTGGGAATCGAGTCTCGACAAGGCAAAGGGCTTTAAAGTAATTTTGGAGTAGGTCACGGCGAGTCGTAGAAGACGGGTCGGATTGCCGTTCAATGTCGGAACGAAGTTGCTTTAGGGTTTGGAGATCGTCTTCAAGATTTTGAGCTTCCCGTTCTGAGTAGCTGAAAGCGATGTAGTTGCGAAGCGGACGGTAAAGATCGATTTGGGTGGTCTTCTTTTCGAAGATGGCTAGCATGATGTTTATGGAGGCCGCCGATGATGGACCGGCCATTGGAGATCAATTTTGAGCTTGAACTGGTTTCTAATTGCAAATTGGAATTGGAATTGACGACGAAAAAAAAAGAAAAAGGAAATGTAGGAAAGCAGAAGATAAAAGGAACCTGGGGGGGGGGGGTTCTTAGAGCATGTAGTTTTTTTATATATAATTAGAAAATGTAGTTTTTTTTTATTTGTTAGAAAATGTAGTTTTTTTTTATTTGTTAGAAAATGTAGTAGTGTTGACTGTTGGGTACGAGGACGAAAAATCATAAAGAAGATAAAATGAATAAATTAGGACTCAAATAATTGAAAATGAGAATGATACAGGAGTACTATTAAAGAAATACTACTAAATAACATAAGTTAACGTTTTTTTCCGCTAAACACGACGTCATTAACTTAAATAATAAATTTAGATAAATTATAAAATTTAATGATAGTTTTGTTTTAGACAACAAATGTTGATTTCTACTACTTAAATACTTAAATACCGGGGGGGGGGGGGGGGTTCTTAGAGCATGTAGTTTTTTTATATATAATTAGAAAATGTAGTTTTTTTTTATTTGTTAGAAAATGTAGTTTTTTTTTATTTGTTAGAAAATGTAGTAGTGTTGACTGTTGGGTACGAGGACGAAAAATCATAAAGAAGATAAAATGAATAAATTAGGACTCAAATAATTGAAAATGAGAATGATACAGGAGTACTATTAAAGAAATACTACTAAATAACATAAGTTAACGTTTTTTTCCGCTAAACACGACGTCATTAACTTAAATAATAAATTTAGATAAATTATAAAATTTAATGATAGTTTTGTTTTAGACAACAAATGTTGATTTCTACTACTTAAATACTTAAATACCCGTAGTTAAGATATTTATTAAAAAATTGATGATGTATTTATCATATTTGAAAAATTAAATTATATATTTAATAAATCATAAAAATTCATTAATAATTTTATTAGTTTATCTATTTCATGTAATTAGAATATATAACTGTTTTTATAACATAATTTATGACATGTTCGGTTTATATAATTAAAATTATTGATTTATTAGAAATTATCCATTCATATAATAGAAAACTTTGAATATAAACGGTAATTTTTATCATTATCATTTGTTTGGTAGTGAATGAGTTAAAAAAATTCTAATTTTTCCAAAATCGAGTATTGAGAAAATAATTATAATTTTATTAATAATTAAGATGTTTTTTTATTAAAAAAACATATTAAAATGATAATCTTAGTGGAAGAACATAGAAGTTGCAAACGAACAAATGAAGAGTAAGATATTCAATTCGTTTGTCCATGGACACCATTCGAATATGTATAAAAATAAAGGTAATTTTTATAGAAAAATATATTAACCAAATAATATTAAAATTTAATTAACAAAATTTAACTATATAATTTTCTATTTATAATAATTTAATATTTTCTTAATTTAAGATTGCTGGTTAATTTATATTTTTAAATATATTAATATTTATATATTTAAATAATATTTTGTAAATATTATTTGTTATAAAAATAATCACTTAAAATAAAATGAGTGATTTACTTGTATATATTTCCTATAAAAATATACATTTTTTTTATGTATTCACTTTACGTTTAATTGTAATTTTATAACTAATATATTTAATAATATATTTTCATTTTGTATCATATTAATAAAGACAAATTTATTAAAAGAGCTTTCAAACCTATATTTGTTGGATAGGTTTCAATTCAAAATGTCTTTAGAGTTTATAATTTGAAAAAAAAATTATATGTTTCAAGAGATATAAATTTTTATGAATAAATTATTCCTTATAAAATTAAAAATGGTAGTATCGAAAACATAGAATAAGATGTCTTATATTTTCCTATAAGTGAAAATGACATTAAATCAATCATTTTAAACACAAATCAATCTCCTTTTATACCTACAATTAATCAAAATATTTCAGATCATTCTTCTGCTTCTAATAATGATTATGATTTGCCTAATTTCACAGAAGAATATCCAGATAGAACCCAAATAACCAATGAAGTTCAAAAACACAATACCAGAATTAGAAGTAAACCAACATGAATGGCATATTATGTTCTTAATTTAATTATAAGTCTTCATATAGAATCTCTTGTAAGTCAGAGGATCTCAGAACATATACTCCACAAAACTTCCCTTTTACAAAATCTCTTATATTTTTTTTATGTTTACATGCCCTTTTTGGAAAATATGTCCAGTGTTCAAAAACCAAGTTCTTACAAACAAGCTAGTACTAGTGCAGAATGGATAGAAGCCATGAATCTAAGAGTTGAATGCTCTTGAAAAGAATAATACATAGGAGTTAACATACTTGCCAGAAGGTAAGAAAACAATAGGATCAAAATGGATTTATAAAATGAAACTAAAACCCGATGGAAGTGTGGATAGGCACAAGGCAAGATTGGTTGCAAAGAAGTTTAATCAAATTAAAAAAATCGATTATTTTGAAAGTTTTCTCCTGTAGCCAAAATTATTACAATTCGAATTCTACTTGCCGTTGCAACTTCTAAAAGGTGGCCGATTCATCAATTAGATATAAATAATGTTTTCTTACATGGCTTCTTGAATGAAGATGTCTAAATGTTACCATCTGAAAGATACAACAAGGCTAAAATTAATCAAGTTTGTAAATTGAAAAAATCACTATATGGACTCAAACAAGCCTCAAGACAATGAAATGTCGAATTCTGTGAGAAAATAATTTGTTTTGGATTCATACAATCAGCTTATGAAAACTGTTTGTTTATGAAAGAAACTGAATCTTCTTTTACAGTTTTGCTCATTTATGTAGATAATGTTCTTCTAACAAGAACTTCAGAGAAGGAGATTGAATTGGTTAAGAAACATTTGGATCATCAATTTATTATTAAAGATCTTGGTTATGCAAAATATTTCTCTTGGATTAGAAATTGCAAGAGGGCTCTCTGGAACTATTATTAACCAATGAAAATATCAGCTAAATATTCTTTCTAATTCAGGTCTTCTTGGAGCTAAACCAACAAAGATGCCTTTTTCCAAAGGTCAGAAATTGGTTGTTGAAGAGGGTTTTCCTCTTCTTGAGCCATAGAAATACAGGCGTTTAATTGAAAGGTTGTTATATTTGAACATCAATCGACCATATATAAGCTATTATGTACAACAATTGAGTCAGTTTGTCAATACCCCTTGCAAGCCTCATTGGGATGTAACCATGCATTTACTGAGATACCTAAAAGGATGCCAATCCAAAGGGTTATTTTATCCTAGTCACAATGGTCTTCATTTGTAAGCTTATATTGATGCCGATTGGGCATCTTGTCTTGACACTAAAAAGTCTTTAACAGGTTTTTGCATCTTCTTAGGTCCAGCTCTCATCTCCTATAAAACTAAGAAGTAGACTATTGTTTTCTCGATCTTTTGTTGAAGCGATATTCTTAGGTCCATCTCTCATCTCCTAAAAAATTAAGAAGTAGACTATTGCTTTCTCGATCTTCTACTGAAATAGAATATCATAGCTTAGTTGCAATAGTATGTAAGGTACAATGGATTTCATATATTTTGAAAGATTTCAAGAATGATTTCAATACTTCTATCTCACTCTAGTGCAACAACAAAACTGTCTTCACATCACGAAAAATCCAATATTCCATGAAAGAAGGAAACACCTGGATATTGACTGTCACTTGGTTAGAAATCATTTCAAAGAAGGTTTCATTAAACCGCAACATGTGTCCTCAAAAGAACAAGTAGCAAACATGTTTACCAAATCCTTATCAGCTCATCAATTTAGCACGTTAATGTTCAAGTTGGGTTTGTATGATATCCATCAAACTCCAACTTGAGTAGGGGATAAAGAATTATTATATGGGGATTAAGCAAATTATTATGTTGCATAGTGGTAGATGTTTGCATTACGTCTAGCTTAACGGAGGACACAAGGCATCTCGAGATATCCACGTGGGGTCTAGGGAGTTCCGATGTTGATGCTCAAACTAGTTCCTGACTAGTAGGGTAATCATACCCTGACACGTGTTTGTTTCGTTCTCCCCATCTCTTGAACCAAAAACCTAGCCCTTAAGTAGACCTTGGGAAGTAAGTTGGTACCATCTGAGCAGTTCAGATGGTAACAACTTGCTTCCTAAGGTCTACTTAAGGGCTAAGTTGTGGGTTCAAGAGTTGGGGAGAGTGAAACAAACACGTATCAGGAAAAGGTTGCCCTGTCTAGTCAGGAACTAACTTGAGCATCAACGTCCTACCTTTGAACCACATGTGGATATCCCGAGATGCCTTGTTTCCTCCGTTGAACTAGGCGCGGTACAAACAGTAGACATAATCATTTACGTGGCATAATAATATTTTTCTTTATTGTTTTAAATATTCCTTCGGTTAATTTCCTTGTATTATTGAAAAATATTAAGTAGATACATAAAAAAAATTTTCTTATATATTTTTGTTCAGGTTGAACATTAAATGAAGGTATAAGGAAAAAAAATGAGAATCATGTTAAAATGGGATGTTTAAGGTAATTTTCTATGAAAGTAAAACGGCAGAGTAAGACTAGGAAGTGACTCAATAAAAAAAATACTTGTGTCATTAAATCGACCATGTTTTTTATAAGTTAAGCCCATTATTTATTTATATATTGAAAATATTTTTAGAGTATTGTAGTATAAATGTTATTATTATAATAATATCTCACTAATTATATTTTTTATATATAATGAAATTAAGATATAATTAATGTCAAAAATAAAATAGATATTTTATGTATTTTTATTATGATAATAATAAAAATTATTATAATAATATTATTAACTAATGTTTAAAAAAAAACACCGAATATAGTATTAAAAATAAATCGGGAGTTTTACAAAGCTACAAATTCAACTCAAAAATCTGATAGTACTTACAGAAATAAATTGAATTGAAAAAGGCAACACTAAATGTAGGTACAATGTTACTTAATATAGCAACACATTTTTTGTGGGGGAAATAAGTGTCCCATTTAGGATTTATGTTCTTAGAAGGAATAGCATATATAATAAAAATTAATATTAATTATTATTTAGTGATTTTTTATATATTTAATATTATATGTATTTTATTTTAGTAAAAATATATTTTAATTTTAATTTTTTTTATATTTTGAATATTATAAATTTTAAATTTTAAATTTAATTGAAATATAATTATATTTTATACATTAATTTATTTATAATTTTAAAAATATTTTACTTGAAAATTTATTTATAGAAAATGAACATAAAATACGTATCCCTCTTTGTGACGACATTGCCCTTGTGTACAGTTAGTTGTTCTCTCTTTCTAGCTACATGCGTATCTCTCTTTTCTATCCAATCTACTTCGATAGGCCAGCAAGCTAACATCATCGTCGATGAGTCCATGGTGTTCTTTTTTAAAATACGTTCATAACATTTCCTATCCACTTAACCATCGTTCCCATTGATATTTACGAATACGATGTCAACGATGGTCAACCAAAATGAACATGTACTCACCTGGAGAGTTGTTGGTGGTTTTTGAGTTACCATTATAAAAATAAATGAATTCAAAGTAGTAACAATAATAGCCCCGTTGATTGTTGATTTTGTTTTTTTTGTTGAGTTAGTCGTGTTACAAACATGTTTAAAAATGTCACTTGGTAATATTTAATCTTTTTTTTTTTAACTAAAAACTCATTGTAATAAGAAAACTAACATCTCATCGGCCCCTTTTTTTTTTCTCACCTAACTTTCTAGCCGCCTCTTCGTTTACAAAATTCTATTTAAACGAGATCCTAAACCTTAACCCAAAAATATAATTCTAAATTCCAAATTCTAAAACCTTAAATCCTATTTAGAAAAATAATAATTTTAACCCTAAACTTTAAGTCATAAATATAACCTTAAATCCTAATCCAAAATCTCAAATCCCAAAACTCAAAACCTTATTTAGAAAAATAATAATTTTAATCCTAAACTTTAACCCACAAATATAACCCTAAACCCTATATCCCTAAATCCCAACCTCAAAACCCTAAATCTTATTTAGAAAAATAATAATTTTAATAATATATTTTATTTTTAAGTAATAATTATTTAAAAATAATAATGATTTCGATAATGTATTTTATTTGACGAAATAATAATAATTAAATTATATTATTTAAATTTATTGAATATGGGGTATTGAAGTAATATACATTATTTTTCATTACATTCCAACTATAAACCAAACACTATAATTCTGATTCCTTCTTTTATTCCAGTGGTCAAACCAAACAAAAATGTTTCCTTTTCATTCTCATTCCCATTTCGATTCTATTTAGTGAACCAAACGCCACCTAAATGTAGTAGTTGAAGGATGTAGAAAAATAAATAGAGTGGTTGAAAGATGTAGAAAAATAAATGGAGTGGTAGAAGGATGTGAAAAAATAAATGGAATGGTTGAAGGATGTAGAAAAATAAATGGAATGGTTGAAGAATGTGAAAAAATAAATGGAATGTTGAAGGATGTAGAAAAATAAATGGAATGGTTGAAGGATGTAAAAAAGAGAAGTGTGTAGAATGTGATAATATTTGTGTAGTTAAAATTATTTCTTAGTTTTATATTTGTATGGTGTAGATTGCATGATAAGAACTATAAATAGTCTATTTTGCATTTGGTTCAATCATCTCATCAAAAACAAATAAGTCTTTGTATTCTTAGTTTGAGTGTGAGTTGAGAGCTTTCTCTTTAAGTGTTTGTATTTCTTTTTAATTTGTGAGTTGTCTTTGAAATGTGTTATAATGTCTTTTATTATTGGTATAATACAAGTAGTTTATTTACTTGTTTGGATCCAATATTAGTAAATTTAAAGTTGTGTATTCTAAATTTTACTCAACAATTGGTATCAGAGCGAGACTGTCAATTATCGTTCTTAGTGGAGTTATCTTGAGTTGTGAGGAGATTGATACTTTGCAAGTTTTTTAGTTAAGCTTGTTTAGTATATTCAAAGTCTTATCGACACGATGGTTGACCTTCAAGTAGTCAGAGGAATCAAGAAGCTTAACAACAAAAATTACAACACATGGGCAACATATATAGAGTCTTGCCTACAAGGTCAAGACCTGTAGGAGGTTTTTGGTGGTGATGAAGTTACACAACCAACAAGAAAAAAGATGCAAATGACATCTTACAAAAGTGGAAAATTAAAATAGGCAAAATGATGTTTGCTCTAAAGCATAGTTAACAAAATACATTTTTCCGATAAACATACATAAATATAATATATTTTTATATAAAAATACATTAAAAATTAATTTAAAATATAGTTAAGATAAAAATAAATACATATATATATATATATATATTAACTATGATTCGATTAATTTGAAAAAATATATCCTTAAAAATATGGTAATATATATAAATTATTAAAATATTATTTGATTTTTTTCATAATAATATAAATTATTAATAATAAATTTAATATAAATAAATAATAATTAAAGATATATTAGTTGCTAATATTAAACTTAATTCAATTTTAACTTGATTTATCCAACTAAATAAGATTCATATAGTCCATTTCAAATAAAAAAATTGAACTACATTAATTAATATCATTTTATATTAAAAAAATCATCTTTTAACATCTTTCTATTTTATCATGTGCTTTATAGTTAATATTTAATCTATATATTTAAATTCATTTTTATTGATTTTTTTTATTTGTATGAATCAAAAAGCGAAAATCTTAATATTTTAATAAACTATAAAAAAATATAAATTAAATATAATTGTAAAATAAAAATAAAAATAATATACATATTTAATAATAAAAAAATATTATTTCACTTATTATTATATTATAAAAGTATTATTCATATATAATACTTAAAAGTACACTATTTTTTTAAAGTTTAATTTTTTTTCCAAAAATATAAGTATTTTTTCATTAATCCATACATATAAATATAACACGAGTATAATACATAAAATTACTAACCTCCTTTAGATTAAGACTTAGAATATGTATTAAATTAGGAATTTATTATATTTTGGGTTAACTACGCTTTATGTTCATTATATATAAGATAATTTATAAAAATATCTAAAATATTTACTTTATTACAATTATACCCATAATGTATAAATAACGATAAAAATATACCCAACAACATATAAACAATGATACAATTATGTCTAAAATTGAATATATTTTTATCGTTAGTCATAGTTGTGAGCACAATTAGAATAAAGTAAATTTTTAGGATATTTTTATAAATTATCTTATACTTTGTTGACATAAAACATAATTAATCTACTTTAAAAATTTATGAGTATTCAATTAGGATTTTAAATGATTCCATGGTGCATTGGATTAAGAATTTAAAAGAGTTCATAAAATTATGTAAAAATCTTGGATTATTCAATGTGAATTTTAAATGCATCTAGATTTTATAGATGCATTTAAAATATCAAAACAAAAAAATCAAAAATTGATAAATTAAGGATTTTGATGAATTTTATACTCAATCCTATATAAATAGCCATAATTTGGTTCTATTTCTACTTTCTTAAAAAAAGAAAAAGAAAGAAAAAAAGAAGAAAAAGATAAGCTCTTAAATCTAAGCCGGGGAGAAATATGTTTTAAGGACTTTTTCACTTATTAATAAAAAAATCTTAATAATATATTTAATATAAGAAGCTAGCTATTAGATTACCCATTTTTATGTAATTTAAATGATTTAGTCTCATAATTATTGTACTAAATATTAGAGATTCTATAAAAAAAAATTAAAATGTTATATTAGTCTTCTTGTTAGGTACAAATTAATACTTTAATCTTATAATTTTTGAGTTAAGTACATATAAATTCATTATTTATGAAAGTAATGTACTATCTTTTAATAATTTTAATAGACTAAACATTATAATTATAATAAATTATATAATTAAAAGTACTTATTTTTATAATAAAAGAAATTATAATGTCTAACTCATAAAAATAGGATTAAAGACATATATAACTATTATGTTGAATGATGTGGCCTATTATATATTGGGTAATAAGTACATGTTTTTCTATAAACCTAAATCTCAAACTTTAAATCTAAAAATCTAAACTTTAAAATTTAAATCCTAAACTCTAATATATAAATCCTAAATCTTAAAATCCATATCTTAAAACCTAAATTCTAAACCTTAAACTTAGAATAATAGGTAAGAAAAAATATTTAGTAAATGATATTATATTTGATTATGAAAATAATATTTTTTCTCATTACAAAAATGCCCTTGGAAAGAAATGTAAAGCTGTTTACCGAAGTGCCATATATTGCATTAATTAGGAAATAAATGTAAAGCTTTTTACCGATAAGCCATAAAAATATATGAATTTAATAACTAATAAATATGTATTTATTTTAATTAGCAAGGGACGAATAAGTGACAAAAAAGTCTATCAAAGTCATAGCTATTTAACTATGTTAAAATAATTACTAATAGTAAATAACAGTGATTGTGATCGTGATTTAAAAATATAAATATATACTTATTTATGCATATTGTAATTTTTTAAAATTCTTTTGCTTTACAATTCTCCATGGACGTTGTACAATATTCCATGAACAAAATCGTTTGACGTTTGAGAATGTAGGACAATAGGATATCCTATTAAGCATATATTTTGCTAATTCATTTAAAACTGTTATAATAAGTACAAAAAATAGGTAAATAGATCTAAAATAATATCATGGAATAATAAAGTAGAAATAAAAAAAAGGTTTAAATTGAAGAATTTATTTAGTTGAGTCGAGTAGAATATAGTGTTTAATTTATTGTTATTTATACGTAAAATCAAATTTTTGAGATTTTTTTAATTGAAATTATAAGAAATAACCAGAACTAAAAAAAAAATACATCAAACTCAAATTCCGTATAGAGTTATGTTAAAGTTCAATGGACAATATTCCATGGACTCCATAAGATACAATGATTTTTTTTTTTTTTGAGTTTTTAAAAAATACAAGAAACTCTAAATTCAAGACACCCATTAGAAAATGTGAATGACAATCAGCATTTGAATTAAAAGAAAAAGAAAAAGTAGGAGTCTTGTATTTTTAATTGTGTGTGTATTATTTTAAAACAATATAAAAATAATATAATTTATCTTTAATTAATATTTTTTTTCAAAATTAAGGAACTAAATAACATTACTATAATATAAGAGACTAAATTATACAAATGATTTATGTTACTTCTATGAAATTATTTTAATAATTTTTATTCAAATATTATTATTTTAAAGTAATATTTTAATATATAAATATAAAAATAATGTAATTTTTTCTTAATTGATTTATTTAAAAAAAAATTAAAAAATTAAATAACATAATTTATAATCTAAATAATCAAATAACCTAAATAATCTATTTGGGATTTTAAAGAAGACGAGTACATCAGTTTCTCGCAACTAACTTTCTAAAGGCAAAACCATTGCAACTAATCTATTTAGCTTATATCCCAGCAGAAAATAATAGTAGTAAATAAACAAATCAATAACAATTTCCTCTTAACTTATATTCCTACATGCTTGTTGTAAGTTACAAACCTTATAAAAGAATTTTCACTTATAAATATATAATAATATTAGCACGAATATTATTGGATGTTAGTCCTTATAGATATTAGTTCTTAATTCAAATTAATATTAGTCCTTAATTTAAGTAGAAAATCAAGAAATCTTTAATTTAAAGAGTAAATCAAAGAATCTTTAATTCAAGTAGTCCTTCAAAGAGTCCTTGGTTCAAGGAGTAATTCAAGGAGTAATTCAAGGAGTCCTTAGTTCAAGGAGTCCTAAGTTCAAGGAGTCCTTAATTCAAGTAGTCCTTAATTCAAAGAGTTCTTAATTCAATGAGTCCTTAATTCAAGGAGTCCTTAATTTAAGAAATTAATATTCTATATAATTGTAATGAAAACATGAAAAAAATAATACAAACTTAAGAGCTCTTTTGTGGAGAGTTATTTCTTGTTTTATTCAACATGGTATCAGAGCATGAAAATTAATTTGCTTATACTTTATTGCTATCTGAGCGTCTTCAATCTTAAAAATGACTAAAGATAAACCGCTAGGATCAGGAGTTGAAAGTTCACTGGTGCTTTTCTTCATGAATGTGCATAAAGTGGATGCTAACCTATATTAAAGATTAAGCTCAGTCTTGTTGAATGAGTTTAATTACTTGTTGAATGAGTTTAATTACTTGTTTTGGTCCAGAGTAGTGTCTCTCGCTTTAGGTGGAAGGTCCAAATTGGGATTTATAAATGGAAGCATCAAAGTACTTGATGTTTCCTCACCAACCTATAAATCCTGGCTTAGCAAGGATCAGTTGGTTATGTCATGGCTCCTAAATTTCATGGAACATAAATTAGCTAAAATATTCAGTTACTCTGAATCCATATACCAGCTATGAGAGACGGTCAAGGAAATGTATAGTAGTCAAAACAATGTTTTACGACTTTTTCAATTAAAGAAGGATATCTCCGATCTGCAACAAGATGCTAAGCATTTTGTACAACTCTTAGAGAGCATGAAAAACATGTGGAATGAGTTGAAAATATATCGTCCTTATACAACCAATGTAGCTTTGCTATTAAAGAAAGGAGAAGAAGATAAGATATTTCACTTCTATCTAGTCTTGATTCAATATATGAAGATCTACGATGCCACATATTTATGAACACTGAACTTCCTTCCTTCACCAGTGTATGTGCAATAATTCAACATGAAGAAGTAAGGAGGAAAGTTATAAACATGGGTACAATGGTTAGTGTACCTGAGGCAAGATCCTATCTAACCAACGAGATGAAGTACAAAGGGAAGCACCCAAACTTGAAGTGTCAACACTGCAACTATATGGGCCATGTTAAGGACACATGCTATTTTTTACATCCAGAATTAAAGCCTAATTTTATAAAGGACAAGGGTTTACAAAATGTGAACTGTACTACACACCATGCAAATCATGTTTCTAGCTCTACCTCTAATGGGTCTAATCCATTCAAGAACTTCGCGGCGAATCCACCTGAACTCATGAATATGTTATATCTTCAAGGCAAGATAGGATGAGCTAGAATTGATCGTGTGGACAACATACAAGAAGGAAACTCGATGGTATTGCTAAGTAAGTTTGTGGGTTTCTTGGCAGATACGAACCTCATACCACAAGAGGATATGCAAGGTATCATAAAAGCCTTTAAAATTGCTCTTAAAATAAATATGTTGCATGATTTTTGGGTTGTAGATTCAGGTGCCACAAATCATATGACGAACCATGTGTCAAAGTCTCATAAATTTGAAAAATTAGCAAATCCTTCTCAAGTTACAATTGCAAATGGTGAGAATGTAAAAGTTTTAGAAAAGGAAAAAATAAAACTAATGTTAGATGAAATTGAGTCAGTGGTTTTATATGTACCTTCTTTTCCCTTCCAACTTCTGTCTGTAGGAAAAATCACAAATAATTTGAATTGCTTAGCCATTTTTTCTCCTCACAATGTCATTTTTAGGATTGTGCCACCAAAAATACGATTGGTGAAGAGTTTTACTTAGATGGTCTCTATTACATATCCAAGAGCAATCCCAGAGGGTTTCAAGCCAAGTTTAACCCCATCCAAGATAATTAATTATGGCATCAATGTTTAGCTCACCCTTCTCCACACATTTTGTCAACTTTATTTCTAAACTTAGAAAAGGATGCAATTTCATGTGAAACTTGCCACTTTTCTAAGGCCACTAGATTTCCTTTTAATTCTTCCTTGTTCAGGGCTAGCAAGTGTTTTGAACTAGTTTATTTAGATGTATATGGATCAACTAGTGAATCTTTTGATGGTTATAAGTATTTTGTGATTTTTTTATGATTTCTCTCGAGTCACATGGTTGTATCTTCTAAAGTTTAAGAATAAAGTTATGAAAGTATTTAAGGACTTTCATAACCTTGTTAAAAATCACTTCTCCTCTAAAATTCAAACCTTAAGGTCTAACAATGGCACCAAATACATGTCACATATCATGAAACATTATTTGAGCATTCATAGCATTATGCATCAAAAAAGTCGTGTTTGGCACACCTCAATAAAATGATTTAGCCAAATGCAAAAACCGAGACTTTCTTGAAAAAACTAGAGCATTAATGCTACAAATGAATGTACCAAAGAAATTCTGGTCCCAATGGATTATGGTATCTGTTTACATCATCAATAGATTACCCAGCCGAGTCTTGGATTTCAAGTCTCCCCTAAAGGTCATGAAAGTAAGAAAAATTAACCTTTCACACCTTAGAGTCTTTGGATACATCTGTTTTGTACACATTCAATCTCATTACTGAGATAAATTGGATCCTAGAGCTATTAAATGTATTTTTCTTGGTTATTCATCTACACAAAAGGGATATAAGTGTTATGATCCCTAACTTAAGAGATTGATTGTGTCCAAATATGTTTGATTTTATGAAACTAACCTTTTTTTAGCAAGTCACGTGAAATTACAAGTCAAGAGGATGGCATCTTAGATGTGTTTCCACTACCAAGAATCGAACTTGAGGCTCTACAACAACAAAATCCCAGCCATGTCAACATTGATACATCTCTCACTGAAAGTAGCAATGAAGGATCTTGCCCTGATGGTACACTACAGGAAGATGGTGACAATCAAAATGATCCTTACAATATGGTACAAGATATGTGAGACAACTCATCCTGCTCCATGATGTAATCCAATGTGTGTTAGGAATCCTCCCATAAGACTTCAAGACTTTGTCACCTACAAACCCACATAACCTATCTGCAATTATGTGTCATACAAGATAGTGACACTATCCCATGCCATATTCCTCAACACTATATCGAATTATAGTGAGCCTCAAAACTTTCATGAGGTCAACAGCCAAAAAAGCTGTGTTGCAAATGAATTTATAAGCTCAAATTCAAGTTAGATGGATCAATTGAGAGGCATAAATCAAGATTGGTGGCTCAGGGATTCACTCAAACATTCGAGGTGGATTACAAAGAAACATTTGCACCTATTACCAAATGAACACAGTAAGGGTGCTACTATCCGTGGTTGTAAACAAGGGGTGGTCCATGTACCAAATGGATGTGAATAATGCATTATTTCATGGTGATCTCAAAAAAGAAGTCTATATGAAATTACCACCCGGGCATCCTCAAAGCAATGAACTGAATTTAGTGTGCAAATTGCACAAATCCATTTATGGTCTGAAATAGTCCCTACGAGCTTGGTATGCCAAGCTAAGCTTAGTTCTCACTAGTATTGGTTTCAAAAGCAGCAATGTCGATTCCTCACTATTTGTTCGCATAAGAGCTATGGGAAAATTGGTTATGTTGATTTATGTAGATGATCTAATAATTACAGGTGACAATGTTGATGAGATTTTCAACCTCAAATAGTCCCTTAGACAAAGGTTTGCAATTAAAGACCTTAGGATATTGAAATACTTTCTTGGTATAGAAATGAAAACCTTGCACAAAGGACTCTTTCTTAACCAAAGGAAGTATGTCCTAGATTTACTCAAGAAAGCTAACATGAACGATGCTAAACCATGCATTACCTCTCTTGATAGCAAGCTTAAACCTAGCTTGAAGGGCATGCCACTAACAGATATAAGTTATTACTAGAGATTGGTTGGTAAGTTGATCTACTTAACAATCATCAGACTTGACATCACATATTCTATAAGTATTGTAAGCCAATTCATGCACTCCTTAACACTTGAGCATTTGACCCTTATTAAAAGGATCTTATGCTACTTAAAAAGATCAATAGGTCATGGTATCATCATGAAGAAGAATGACAACACATAAATCATGGGGTATTGCGATGCTGATTGGGCAGGAAATGCAATCGATTGTAAGTCCACCACTGGATATTGTACATTTATCGGTGGAAACTTGGTCACATGGAAGAGTAAGAAGCAAACTGTCATCTCCAGATCAAGTTCCAAAGTTGAGTATCATGCAATGGCTTTAAATGCGTGTGATTTGATATGAGTTAAAGGTCTTATATGTGATTTAGGTGTTCCTATAACTCTTCCTATGTTCTTATTTTATGACAATCACGCAACCATGCATATAGCATCAAACCCAGTGTTTCACGAGAGGACAAAACACATTAAAGTTGATTGTCATTATGTTCGTGAATAAGTTCAATCGCAGGTGATTCAGACACATTATACAAGAAGGTTCGACTAACTGGCCGACATATTTACCAAGCCTTTGGCGTCTCATTAGTTTCAACGAATTCTATCCAAGCTTGGATCCTTATACCTTATAGATCCAACTTAAGAGGGAGTATTGGATGTTAGTCCTTAATTCAAGGAATGTTAGTCTTTAATTCAAAGAGTAAAGCAAGGACCTTAATTCAAGGAATAAATCAATGAATCCTTCATTCAAGGAATCTTTAAGTCAAGGAGTAATTCAAGGAATCCTTAATTCAAGGAGTAATTCAGGGAATCCTTAATTTAAGGAGTAATTCAGGAAATCCTTAATTTAAGGAGTAATTCAAGGATTCAATCTCCTTATATATAGTTATACAATTGTAATGAAAACATGAAAGAAATAATACAAACTTGAGATCTCTTTTATGGCGAGTTATTCCTTCTTTTTTTCAACAAGTATAAATTGTTATTACTACAAAATAATTTTATTAATGATAATTTTATCTATGGATAACAATACATTTTTTCCATGTTGTGTGTTCCTGGGCTGTGAGTGAGGGGGAGTGTTGCATGAATTCAAGAAGAGTTATGTACTTTTCTTGGTTTGGTTGCCTATTGTTATGTACCTATATAGGGGTAACACAATAGTATGTTGGGTACTTTAGATGTTTTGTGTGCTATGGTACTGAAACCTTTGTGTTTTATTGTGATAGAATGGATGAGTTTATACATAAATATGGATGCACTTGGTGTAGGTGTGTCTTTTGGATTTTAGTGTGTGTTGTTATGTTGTTATAGGAACAAAAAACTTTAGGACATCTTCACAATTGATGAAGCTGGTTGAGGGTTGTGATGAGTGCTCAAAAAGCACTAAAATAACCATGATTTTATGTACATTAATTGATTAAAAATACATATATTTATATGTTTTATCATATATTTATATAAATTTGTCTTTTTCGGAATCACAGGTATTTTTATTGTTTTTCAGGTATTTTAGCTTAAAAACGCAATTTAAAGACTCAAAGAGGAATACTTGAAGCAATACATCACAAATATATTAATAAATAAGTGGGAAAAGGTCAACAAACATGGAAAAATTGGACAAAATGGGTCGAAAAGGTCAAAAATGTCAAAAAGACGGAAATCGCGCCCCGCAGCCCAGCCGCGCGCCCCAGCGCCCCAGCGCGCGGGCACTGTTCACGCGCGCCAAGCTGCGCGCAACGACAGCCCCCCGTGCGCGCGCGCAGCGCCCAGTAGCCCCCCTCCGCGCGCCCAACGCCTTTTCTCCCCATTTTTCACGTGCAGCCGCCCTCGTGACGTCATGCTGACGTCATTAATGACCTCAACATTTCCATTACGCGTTTTTACATTTTTTAATATTTTTTTAACATTTGTTTACTCATTTTTTCTCTCCATCCTCACCTATAAATACCCCCCTTAGTTTTTAAGTTTTTCTTAGTTTCTAAGCTTTTCTTAGTTTTTCTCTTAGTTTTTAGTTCAATTATCTTAGTTTTAGAGTTCTTCTCTTTTTGAGAGGAACTTGTAATGTTTTTGTAATAGTTTAGCTTTTTGATTCAATAAATGGAAGTGCAAATTCCGCTTGGAGGTTTTCTAGCTAGGGGAATAGCGTCGAAGTTCTGTAAGGATTTTATTTTCTTTACAGTTATTTTTATGCTTTATTCTTACATGTTATATTTAATTTGTTTGTGGTTAAATTTAACTATGCTGGCTGTTTAGTAAACATGATATAATAATAACGTTGTTATGCTTGCGAAATATTAAATATGTAAAAATCTCTAAAATGAATTGATTTTGTTTTTATTCAAGATTTTATATTAAGAATGTTAGAGAGAAATATATTATTTTTCATTACAAACTTAAACCTGAAAATTAGATTTTAAGGTTTAGTTATCCGGTCTAATTTAGAGTAGTGCTCTTTTATTTGTTGGTACAATCGCCCGGTAGTTAGAGTGAAGCTCTATTTCAAAAGTTTTTATAAGAATTATTATGTGAAAATTTATTGACAACATGTTTTCAATAGTGGTTTTAAAACTTGAAAGTTAGTACTTGGATAATTAAATTCTTATGTTTAATTTGGACACCTTGAATAAAGTTTAAACTGTCTAACCCCACCAAAGGTGGCATTTAAATGGTTCATTTTCAATCTCTTAGAAAAAGGAATTAATTTAATTAAGCATATTAGTTATCAACCCCACCCATAGGTGTTAATTGATTTGTTTAGTTAACAAAGAATATCTAACCCCACCAAAGGTGGTATTTATATAAAAAAGAGAGAATCAATAAAATATCAATTTATATCTTTAATAACCTAGATAATATGAGCAAGCATAATTAATTTAGTTATTATATCCATAAATACTCCACTAATATAAATGATAAAATTTGCATAAATATTTATTGAATCTGTATATATGTTTATTTTTAGATGTATATGTTTTATTTTTATGTTATTAGATTAGGAACACAAAAACCAAACTATCGTGACAGGATGTTTAGGATTTAATTTCGTTTTTAAAAGTTTGAATAATAAATTAAAAACCACATACATTCCTTCCTTAGATCGACCTTGGGAGTATACTTATCATTTTCTTCGAAATGATTCGTGCACTTGCGAGAGTTTTATAAATATTAAAACCAAAGTATTGGCAAGAATCGGCGATGCCGGTTTTCGCTCATCAACAATCATCTCATGTTTGATGAGTGTCTGTACCTAGTTATCTAGTGTTTTGATGTGGAAACCTAAAGTGGGAGAATATAAGTCCCTTTGTACTTGTATCTGTGTGTAGGCTTCTTGTGTACAAAAGATAGTGTCTCTTTTATTTTACTTAGTGTAGTTTTCTTTCTTTATGTAAGTTTGGTTACTATGGACAATAATTTACACATGCACATAGGTAGGTATACTTTATATGCAAGCATATTTTACACACACTATGGAGTTGGTTTGCTTAGTGTGCATGCTTGATAAAGTGTTGATTTTCAACCTGTGATTGTGGTAGTAAGCATATGTTTTTACTTGTGATTTTTGACTTGGTTCAGGTACGAGTATTTATAGATTTTACTCCACATCTTTGGAAACAAAAACATAACTTTTTGGCACCTCACTGCCACCTTTAGCGAAGTGGTTGGAAAGGTGTTCGATGAGATGGTCGATCATTAGTTATAAATATCCCTTCTCTTTACATTGATTTGAATTACTTATTCACTAATTGTATCTGTAATTGTGATACGTTCATATGAGTTGCTATTTATTGTGGTGAATGAAAACTTTTCTATGTGAGTAGTATTCAAAGGCCGTGTTAGTTTATTGTACACATTATTGTTCTATCATATCTGATCACATCACTTCAAGTGGTGTTGGTTATGGATGACAATTGATTTTATGTGTTGATCAACAATAGGCAGTTAGGATGAATGTCCTAGTTGATAAAGGTAATATTGGTTTTATTTCTTTTAGAGTTATAACTGTTATATTGATTAGTGAGTTGTTTGCTACTGAGTGGTTGCCTTAAGTATGCCGAGTATGTTAGCATATAGATATAGTGTCTATATGGATTTATCTCTTTATATCTTGTGTTATGCAAGCTCAATTGTGGTGCTAGTACAATATGAGTTTAAATTGTGTATGTTAATACATATGATTATTTAAACTTTGATTAAAATACTTTTTAATTCTCTATCTATCTTTTAATTTACATATAATATCTTACTCTGAATGTTTTTTGTTGTTTTGATATTATACTCGTACTACTTTTGTTGCATATATTTCTTTCATTATGCTATTTTGTTCATTACGTGTGGGGATGATTCTGTTAGAAGTATGTATCTCCTTACCTATGTATGTATCAGGTTATGGAGTTTTTCAACTACATTAGAGATCAAGAAGATGAAGATGCTTCATCATCTACATCATCAAAAAAATATTGCCAATAGGAAGGAACAAAGAGGAATAAATATATATAACCCATATCTTTAGTCGGTAGATCATGCCATAGAAATGAAAGGCTTGGATTCAATAGCTAAAAGTAGAAAGTTAGGTGAATTATTAAAGTAAAGATAAAATAGTCTTTTCTCACTATTATAAACATGGAGTTTTTGTCCTATAAAAGGAATCCTCAGTTTCATTAGTTGGACATAAATTCAACAATAGCAACCTCTTTACTCTAAAAATTAATCATCTAATGACTATGTATCTATAAACTATGAGTGGCTAAGAATATTTTTAAGGTTAGTTGACCTTTAGTATTGTAATAATTATTAGTATTATCAATAAAATATAGTACAATCACTTTTTCTAATTTTCTAGTAAGTCTAATTTGGAGACCAAATTATGTACATATGCAAAGGCTTCACCATTACTAGAAGGGTATTAAGGTCTGAGCAAGTTAAGACATATCAAGTGTAGCAAAAGAAGATAAGCAATGGAATGGAATACTATGATGGACCCATTAAATTCAGGTATGATAATTATAATTCTAAGTTAGTTAAGGATTTTGAATAATTAAATATTTGTTTATAACATTTATAAAATTTATAAATAAGAAAATGAATACAAAGAAACTAGCTAGAAGTCTATACGAAGATGAGCATAATGAAATTATAAATTGTAAGTCCTGCTATACTTGTGTCTATGTGTTGGCTTCTCGTGTATAAAACACTGTCTATTATTTTACTTAGTATTTTTTATCTTTCTCTATGTAAGGTTCGTTACCACGAATTAGTAATTCACACATGAGCATAGTTAGATACACTTTGTATACAAGCATGTTTACACACACCACATTGTTGGTTTTTGTAGTGTGCATGCTAGAAAGAGTGTTGGTTTTTGACGAGCAAGTAGGTGAGCAAGCTGATATTTTTACTTGTGTTTTTTGGCTTGTTTTGGGTGTGGGTATTTATGGATAGTACTCAACATTTTTGGAAATGAAAAAAATGAAATTTTTTAGAACCTCACCACCAAGCTTTCCAACCATCGCCACTACCCTTTGCGTGGTATTTGGCGAGGTGGTCGACAAGGTGGCAAAACTGAGCCCTATAAATACTCCACACACTTCTCTCTTCTTTACCCTTTGTTTAAAAACCAAAACTGTATAGATTTATATCTATTGTCGAATTTTTTTGGTGAACATACATTTGAAAGTAGGTCATTTTGGGAGTTTAGTAATCAAATCATATGTTGTGTGTGTATGTGGTTTGACTGTGTGTCTATTGTACATGATTTGATATTATTGTTGGACTGTGTCTCCCTTGAAAGTGTGAGCTATTTCACTTCTAGTTATTGATCTATTATTTCCAATGATACCATTATGTGAGTCGGGTTCAAGTGTTGAACCAAGAAGTTACAGAAGAAGCAAGTAAAGAGCAACAATAGGTAGTTAAGATGGCAGTCCTAACTGATAGAGGTAATAATGATTGTACTATCTCAAATGAAATTGTAACTTCTTTATTACTTAGTGAATTATTTTCTACTGAGTAGTTACCTTAAGGAACCCGATGATTTTATCATATAGATACAGTCTCTATATAGGTTTACCTCATTATATCGAGTGGTATGCATGATATATTATTGTGCTAGTATAATCTAAGTTTAAGGTGTGTATGTTTCAACCTATTGAAAGCTTAAACTTAGATTAGAAAGATTTTACATTCTTGGTTGCTTTCTATTTATCATACTTTATATATTATTAAAGTTATATGCTTTTTATATTATATGTTTTTTGCTTCTACTATTTGAAATCTATAAGTGATTTACTATTCTATTTTTTGCAAGTTAGGGTGGAGTCCTTTAGGAGTTTGTATCTCCTTACCTTAGTTGTGTATCGAGTTGTGGACTTTTTCATTTGGTATCAAAGTTGGTGCATCCTTTTGGTCTTAATCGCTCTAGTTTTGATCTTGTTAACTCGTTATTTCACACACATACTTTCTCTTTGACGCAATCAAGATAAGGAGATAATGTAGGTAGACATCCTCATTTCAAAGAGCTTACTTATACTTGTTTGAATGAAAGTTCTCACTATCACAAGATATCCACGAGGGGCTCCTAGTGTGAGGGATCTTGTCCATCACCTCACCAGGTTACACATGTTTCTTTCGCTCTTACCCAACTTCGAACCTATGACCTACCCCTAGTGTGGGGCCCCATATGGATATCTTGCGATAGTGAGAACTTTCGTTCAAACATCAAAAACGTCCTTATTGCTAAAGATATTTACGTGTGGGCCCCTGGTGTGGGGGATCTTATCCAGCAGCTCACCAGGTTACACCTATTTCTTTGCGCTTCCCTAACCTCGAACCTGTGACTTACCCATTAAGCCACAGATTCATAGAAGCTGGTACCCATCGGGACATGTCTTAATGGGTACCAGCTTTTAAGAATCTATGTACTAAAGGAGTAGGTCACAGGTTCGAAGCTGGGTAAGAGCGAAAGGAACACGTGTAACTTGGTGAGGTGCTAGACAAGATCCCCCATACCAGGGGCCCCACGTGGATATCTTACGATAGTGAGAACTTTCATTCGAACAATACCTATTATAAATCTAATATGAGGGATTTTTTGTGGTTCCAAAGAGACAGAATGTGGTTCCTTGTGGAATATGGATGGATGCACCCTATCAAAGCCATATCTAATAATACTATTATCCTCAAACCTATAATTGAATGGACCAAGGACAAATCCAAGGAATATGAATGGAATAGTAAGGGACTCTATGCAATCATCAGTGCTATTTTTCCAAATGAATTTTGAAGAATCCAGAGTGGAAAAGCACGTGAAATTTTGGAGACCACTCATGAAGGAACTTAAGCTATATAAAGATCTAGAATTCTGAAGTTGAAAAGAGATTTTGAATTCTATATCATGCAAGATGATGAAAATTTTGACAAATTCTAAGCACATTTTTCAAACATTGTCAACTATCCTTACACTTGGGTGAATCCATCAGTGAGGAAAAGTAGATTAAGAAAATCATGGCTAGCCTACACTATTGTTTTCATGCCAAAGTTACCGTGCATGATTCCGTGTACAAGTCTTGTGAACTTACTATTAATGAATTAGTTGGTGACTTGTAAGTCTTTGAATTGCATCATCTGTTGCCAAGATGAGAACAATCTATTTTCGAGAAGGGAAAGCGCTTTGCTCTCAAGTCATCAAAGGATAGTGGTCCAAGTAAAGATGTTTTTGCCATAGTTGTTGATAATGATGATTGTAAGCCTAATGAGAAGGAAATGGCATTCCTTGCTCAAAGATTTACTAGGTTCTTAAGGAAGAATAAACCTCTTTTTAGGGCTACTGAAATAAATACTTCTAGTTCCAAAACCTTAAGATCTATTAAAATGATAAAGATTTAGAAAATTGTTCCCAAAAACCGAGTAAAGGTCACTTGAATAAAATAAGGCGCTTTAATATGGAAAGAAAAGACATATTACTGCTCAATGCTTTTAGAAACTAAAACACCCAAACAAATGTGCAATGAAATGTGAGGTTAGTGTTTTGGATAGTACAAGTATTGATGATGAGGATGATACTAACTTTATGAGATTTGTTGAGTCTAGTAGTATCATTAATCCTCTGACTATTACCTTAGATATTCAAAAGGAGATTACTGAAGATGAAAAAGACAAATTGCTCAATTTTTACAATGCTTTACTTTTAGAGCATATCTTGTTTGAAAGGGATTAGAGAAAGGCTATAGAAAGCCTTGGGCAAAGATAATAAAAGATCAACATATTGAGGAAAATTGTAGTGGAAAAGGAAATCCTTTATTGATGAACAACAAAATGATCTCATAAGCAGGTATGAGGTTATTCAAAAAAGGTATCATGATTTGTTGGAAAAGTTCAATGAAAATTATGAGGAAATTGAAAAGCTTAAGGAATAGTTAATGGTTCCTACTTGTGGTAAAACTACTCAATCTTTGGTCAATCCTATGCATACTCCTGATCTAAAGAATGAAATAGAACAGTTAAAAGAACAGATAATTGTTCTTGAGAGCTTAAAGGAAATTAACTTGCTAACTTACAAAAAAGGATATTGAAATTTGAAAACTTCATAAGAGAGTCGAGATCCTTAATAATTCAACCTCTTATCTTAAATCCTTCTTCAGAGAAAAGGAAGACTTGGTTACGACCCTGAAATAAAAACTTTGCATGCGAGAGAAGGAAATTTCTCATTCCACAATTTCTATCAATATAATGAGAATGAGTTCAAAAATGTTTAATGATATGGTCAACAATGTCATTCTCTGGTGACGAGCATGGAATTGGTTATAGTGAAGGGGTTTCAACTCTTACTGTGGGTCTTACCAAGTTTGTTAAAACTTCAATTTAAGAACCAAAGTTAAAGTCTACTACTACCAACCTAAGAGGTAAATTTGTTACATGGTCCCAGCTAGATTCCTCTAGCTAGGTAAACCCTTCACCTAAGCTTAGAACTTTTTATTGTTCTAGTAGTGGTTAACTACCTTTACCTACTATCACTCGCACTTATCAACACTGTGGTAAACTTGGGCATTTGAGACCATACTATAGGAAATTGACTTTTAATCCTCGTGTGAAAGTTAAGGTGAGTGATTATTATTCTTCTTCTCCGCATAATACTCCTTGGAGTTAGGGATATCATTTTCCCAACTTCATAGTTCATACTTGTTATTACAGTGGCATTGCTAGCCATATTGCTAGGTAGTGTTCTAGATATGTGAGGAATACATCTCAGAGTTCTCTACCTCATTCTTCCTCATCTCTTCCAATGAGATGTAGCTACTATGGCTTATTTGAGCATGTTATTGTAGGTTGTATTATGCACCTCAGACACAAAGCAAAAAGAAATAAATGTACCTCACAAAGTTTGCCTTACCTGGTTTATATGGATGACTCGACTGAATTTTCTAAAAACTTTAAACTAAGTTGATCACGAGTTCCATATACACCCCATGCTCATATTAGTTAGGTATTATCTCCTAGCTTTGTTACCCTTCCCAGATTCTTTGAATGAAGGGATGCAATTTGATCATTATTTTTGGATAATTTATTGGGGTTTATTTGCTTAATTTATTTTCCTTTTTTGTTTGTCTTTTTTATGTATGTGAATATATGTCTTTTGTTTGTGCTCATATGTTTGAAACTTCTTCTTAAATTTCTCTTGCTATTTCCTTGGTATGTACATTATATTAATTGTCATATTTTTTTTTGTTTTACCTTTTTGAATGATACTTTATAAGTTTTCTCACATGCTACTTGCATTAACGGTTTCTTTTTATGCAGTTGCATTAAATAACTACCTACCTTTTTCTCTATGGCCTTTTGTATACACATTATGTCACATGTAGTAAAAATATTAGGATTATGCTTTCTGATGTCTTATCATGCATATGCCATGTCATACATTATATATCTCATCTATTTTACTAGGTTCTTTGTTCTTGCACCTAGCATGTTGTGTGTTGTTTCCCTGTTTGTCTTTTGTTAGCTTCTATCCCTCTTTTACCTTCTTTCCTTCTATTGTGCTATACTTGTTTTCTTTGAAGTTAACTGTGATAATTTTACAAGCATTTATTCATAAGTATTCCACTTTTTTGTGCTTACCCTTTCTTGCCATTTGCGTCTGTATGTCATTTATACTTTATAACTATCTTTAAGACTTTTGACATACTTGCAATATCGTGTTTATCTTGTGTGTTTTGGTGACACTCTTGTTATTTGTGTTGTTGTCCCTATCTAAGCTTGTTTTGTTTTTTTGTATTAGAACCCATGCCTTTCTTACTTGTTGTGTAGTTTAGAAGCATCTCCTGCTTCTTTCTTCTCTTAGGGATGTTGCTTATCCTGTTCACTTTTCAATCAACTCCTTCCTTTCTTCTGACTAGCGATGATGTGAGTTTTGTTGTTTGTCTCTACTGGGGAACTTTTTCCCTCTTCTTAGGTATTGTTCTACCTTAGGGCCTTCTTGTATTCTCTTTTATTAGCTATCTTTTTTGGGTTATTTGTGACTGATAAGTCTTCTCTTTTCTATCATATTACATGTAAAATGAATTTTAAAAGGGTCATGTTGTTATATGTTTTGCATGCATTTGACCTAAATTGAAGTGTGTATGTTTTGACATGCATATTCCTTGAGAACATGTATAACTAAATTTTTCTTATTTGTTTGATCAAAAATACATCTTTGCTTTTCACATGCAATATCTTTGTAAATTTATGTGGTTATTTTGAGAAGCTTGTGTGAATCTCCTCCTTTTATGATTTTTGTTTCTCTAACAAGCTCTAGAATCCACCATTAGTGTCTCTCGAGGTGAAATTCTTCATTTTGGTTGGTTTGAAAAAGGATTTAGGACATCCTTGAATCGTTTCTTTCTTTCTTGCCACCATTGTTCTCATATCCTTAGTCTCCCTTGTTTGAAACTTTATATAATCCCTTCATTTCTCTACACCTAAATACTGGATTAGCCCAAATATTTATTCCTACTTACCGTTTCCACCCTTATGGGTTATCAAATTTTCCCTCTTGGTTTCTAGAAAAGAAAAAAAGGGAATGAAAAGGGAAAAAAGGTTAAAATTGGATGGATAAATTTATGACAAAAAATGGGAAAGATGGAGAAAGGAAAAAGAAAAAGAAGTCTCTCCTAAGACTGTCATTGTCAAATTTCCATCTTGGACATCAATAATAGTCTTAGTAGTTGCCATAAATGGTCTACCAAGCAATATTGTGTGCTCTCTGTCCAATGCTGGATTTTCTTGCATGTCCAGAACCACAAAGTCAACAGGTATTATCAGTTTGTCTACCTGTACCAAAACATCCTCAACTATTCCCTCTGGATATTTAAGAGATCTATCTGCAAGTTGAAGGGACATAGTTGTGGGTTTTAAATCCCCTAGATTGAGTTGTAAGAATATAGAGTAGGGCATCAAATTTATACTAGCACCTAAATCAAGCATTGCTTTAGCAACCTTCTTATCCCCCATAGTTATGTTTATAATAAAACTTCCAGGGTCTTTCAACTTAGGGGGTAGTTTGTGCTGAAGTACAGCGCTAGAAATTTCTGATACTACTACTCGTTCATTCAGTTCATACCTCCTTTTCTTAGTGTTCAACTCTTTGAAAAATTTGGCATATGAGGGCACATTCATGATCACTTCTAATAATGGTAAATTGATATTTACTTTAGAGAGCATATTAAAAAGATCAGTGAATTGCTTATCTTGTTTGGATTCTTTCAACCGGTGGGGAAAAGGTACATGTATCTGGTGTGGTTATGTTGTCTTTTGAATTTTGGGGGTGTCAGATGACCCCCCAATGAGTTTTTCAGAAGGCTTGTTAAGTTTAACACTTGTTTCTCCTTTTTGCGAGATTAGAGTATCGCCTTCTTTGTTACCTGAACTACAAGGTAGATTGTTAGAGATTTCAGGTAAACTAGTATTGACTACCTTACCACTTCGAAGGGTTCTAACATCCTTTGCTTGTTCTGGTTGACTGGGCAACTTTCCTGGTTCTTTCTTTTGCATTTGTTCAGCCAGTTGCCCAACTTTAGATTCAATCCTTTTAACTGAAGCCTCCATGGTGTTCAACCTTTGATTAGTCATCAATTGGTTGTCACGACTAACTTGAATAAAAGCATTCAAGCTATCTTCTAAGGTTGGCTTAAAAGATTGGCTTGGTGGGTAAGGGTGGTTGTTATCTGACCTTAGTGTTGGATATTGGGTGTAGGCTGGGTGATTATAGGTGTTTGGATGATATCTTTGAAAAGATTGAACTTCCTCTATGGCATCGACACTAGAATCACAAGTATTTGAACAATTATGAGTACCATGCCCAATTGAACAACACACTTCACATACCTCTTGATTTGAAATTTGGTGGGAAGTGAGGAATTTCACTTGTTTAGTCAATTCAGCAAGTTGCAAGGTTATCTCATTATCAGAGCCGACTTCATTGACCTTTGCTTTCCTTCTACCACCTCTTTGTTGGGAATTAGAACCCAACAGCTCATAAAGATTATAGGTTTCCTCTGCGGTCTTTTCTCCTACAGCACCTCCAGCAGCATTATCAACCATGTATTGACTCTGTAGTGTCAATCCATCATAAAAGAATTGGTTTTGTAGCTGTAAGGGAAAGCTATGATTTTGACATTGAATGAAAAGGAGTTTGAATCGTTCCCAAGCTTCATGAAAGGGCTCTTCATTCATTTGAGAAAATGTTGCTATCTTTGTTCTTAGATCAACAGTCTTTTGATGGGAATAGAACCTACCCATAAAAATTTCATAGACTGCCTCCCAAGTTTTAAGAGAACCTGACTGTAGAGTAATGAACCATGACCAAGCTTTATCTTTGAGAGTGTAAGGAAAACACCTCATCCTAAGTTGATCTTCATTAATTGCATGTAGTGGAAAGGTTTGGACAATAGCATAGAATTCTCGAATGAAATGCAAAGGGTCTTCATTAGGGATACCGTAAAAGGAAGGCAACAAAGAATAATGAATCTTTTTCAATTCATAATTCCTTGCAGCCTCTTGTAATTGGATACCGGAAGTTACATTGCCAATGATTGGCATTGTATATTCTTTCATCTTTTTCCGCCTATCTTCAGCATCTCCCATGGTTGTTTGTAGTTGAAAATGATCCTCCTCCTATTGTGTATCAACATTTTGCTTTTAGTAGATATCTCTAAGAAATATTTATAACTTGATAAAACGTAAAAGCAAAAAGTGCAAGGAACCTAATATATATATATATATATATATTTTTTTTTTTTTTAATTTAAGCGAATGGACAGAATTTTTGAAACAAACGAATTTTATTTCATCTGAATTTTTATTACACGCAAACTAAAACAAAGGAAAATACAATAATGGGTGACCTCCCATACAGGACTAAAATTTATCGTCTTCTAGTAAGACGTTGCTTGGAGATTGCAGAATGAAAAACTCAATGTCTCCTCTTCATTGAATTAGTCTTTGCCTTTTTGCAAATGTTCAACTAACTGTTCAACTTGAACTTCCACCTTTTTGATAGAAGCTTCCACAGAGTCCAACCGTTGATTGGTTTTAGATTGATTATCCCTACAGACTTGAATAAAAGAATTCAAGTTGTCCTCCAGGGTTGGTTTATTGGGAATGCTTCTTGGAATAGGTGGGTGGAATTGCTGACCTGCCTGGTTTGAGCTTTGAGTGAAAGGAGGGTTGTTTTGCCTCCAAGAGAAATTTGGATGACTTCTCCACCCAGGATTATAGGTATTTGAATTGGGATCAAACCTTGGTCTCTGTTGATATGCTCCCAACACATTGACCTGTTCAGGTCCAGTTGTTTCTCCTTGATATGGACAGGCTTCAGTACCATGTCCCATGTTGCTATACAAACCATATTGTTCATTATTGGTGTTGGTTTGTGTAGCGAGAAGGGCAACTTGCTTAGTCAGTTGAACAAGTTGTTGTTGAACTTCATTACTGGAATCGATTTCATGAACTCCAGCTTTTCTCACTCGGGAGCTTTTCTGTTGGGAATTAGCACCCAACATCTCAAAGAGGTTATACGTCTCTGAGGCAGTTTTTTCTCCTATTGCTCCTCCTGCAGCGTTGTCGACAATGAACTGACATTGTTGTGTAAGTCCATCGTAAAAGAATTGGTTCTGCAACTGCAGGGGAAAGCTATGATGGGGACACTGAGTGAGAAACATCTTGAACCTATCCCAAGCTTCATGGAATGGTTCTCCATCCATCTGAGAGAAAGTAGCAATCTTTCCTCTCAACTCTGATGTTTTTTGATGGGAATAGAATTTTCCCATGAATTTATTGTAAATGTTACCCCATGTCATCAGAGAACCTGGGGGAAGTGACATCAACCAAGCTTTGGCCTTATCCTTTAGAGTGTAGGGAAAACATCTCATCCTAAGTTGATCCTCGTTTAGAATACCGAGGGGGAATGTTTGGACCGTAGCATAGAAATCTCTCATAAAGGAAAGAGAATCTTCATTAGGTAACCCATAAAAGGAAGGAAGCATAGAAAAATGAATATTTTTAAGGTCGTAATTCCGAGCAGCCTCCCCCAACTGGATAGCGGCAGTTGCCGTGCCTATTACCGGTCTTGCAAACTCTTTCATTGTGGTTTCCCTAATATGTTGGTTTTCCTCCATTTCTTTTGGTTCTAGTAAAGGATTAAGACTTGGTTCTATGTTTGGCTCAAAAACAGGTTGATGGGTAGAATCCAGTTTTGTTGACACTTGTTTAAATTTATGAAATTTATTTACATATGGTGTAAGGGGGTTTCCTAAGGATCTCCTACCACGCATAGACTATTGTAAACGTAAATTTAAAACTCCTGTCAACAAAATAAAAAAATTTAGATAAAATTTACATGTTATTTTATACAAAACACTAAACAAAACTAGTTAAACCCTAAAAAAAGAAATTTTTATTATTTTTTTTATTATTTTTTTTTTATTTTTTTTTTGTAACATAATTAGTATTAACCAAGAGTGCTCCCAGGAAAGAATGGTGGTGCAAATGGCACCTTAAATACCATTCTCCTAGCCAGAGCAACGTTCCCAGGAAAGACTAGTGGCACAAAGGCTTCCAAGAACTAGTCTCCTAGACAGAACTCCCTTAGATTTTTACTTTTCATGTTATTTAGTTAATTAAGTATAAATTCAAGTAATGTTTTTTTTTTTTTTTTTTTTTTGGTAATTTTATTTTACTATTCACGCTATATAATGTCTTATTAACATAAAATTTTTTGAAATTTAAGTTTTTGACTTTTTTTTTTTTTTTTTTTTTTATGAACGGTAATTTTATTTTACTATTCACGCTATATTATTTCTTATTAACTTAAAATTTTTTTTGAATTTTGAATTTTTAAATTTTTTTTTTTTTTTATTTTTTATTTTTTATTTTTTATTTTTTATTTTTTATTTTTTTTTTATTCATGAACGGTAATTTTATTTTACTATTCACGCTATATAATGTCTTATTAACTTAAAATTTTTTGAAATTTAAGTTTTTGACTTTTTTTTTTTTTTTTTTTTTTTTTTTTTTTATGAACGGTAATTTTATTTTACTATTCACGCTATATTATTTCTTATTAACTTAAAATTTTTTGAATTTTGAATTTTTAAATTTTTAAATTTTTTTATTTTTTTTTTTTATTTGTTTTTTTATTTTTTTTTTATTTTTTTACTATTCATGAACGGTAAAATTTTTTACTTCAAATTTCAAATTTCTAAATTATTTTACAAAAAAAAAATTATAATTTTTTTTTTATTATTTTTTTTTTATTATTTTATTATTTTATTATTTATTTATTTATTATGAATTTTGAAATTTGATTATTATTAAAATATCACAATTATTTACAGCACAAAAATGTTTTTAAAATTTTGATAAATAATTTAAAAACGCTATTCCTCCCCGGCAACGGCGCCAAAAACTTGATGAACGAAAACCGGCATCGCCGATTCCCGCAAATACTTTGGTTTTAATATTTATAAAACTCTCGCAAGTGCACGAATCATTTCGTAGAAAATGATAAGTATACTCCCAAGGTCGATCTAAGGAAGGAATGTATGTGGTTTTTAACTTATTATTCAATCTTTTAAAAAAACGAAATTAAATCCTAAACATCCTGTCACGATAGTTTGGTTTTTGTGTTCCTAATCTAATAACATAAAATAAAACATATATACAGATTAATTAAATATAATCTAAAATCATAAAAATAAACATAGATACAAATTCAAATAATTATCTAGAAATAAACATATATACGGATTCAATAAATGTTCATGCAAATTTTTATCATTTATATTAGCGGAGTATTTATGGATATAATAACTAAATTAATTATGCTTGCTCATATTAACTAGGTTATTAAAGATATAAATTGACATTTTATTGATTCTCTCTTTTTTATATAAATACCACCTTTGGTGGGGTTAGATATTCTTTGTTAACTAAACAAATCAATTAACACCTATGGGTGGGGTTGATAACTAATATGCTTAATTAAATTAATTCTTTTTTCTAAGAGATTGAAAATGAACCATTTAAATGCCACCTTTGGTTGGGTTAGACAGTTTAAACTTTATTCAAGGTGTCCAAATTAAACCTAAGAATTTAATTATCCGAGTACTAACTTTCAAGTTTTAAAACCACTATTGAAAACATGTTGTCAATACATTTTCACATAATAATTCTTATAAAAACTTTTGAAATAGAGTTTCACTCTAACTACCGGGCGATTGTACCAACAAATAAAAGAGCACTACTCTAAATTAGACCGGATAACTAAACCTTAAAATCTAATTTTCATTTTTAAGTTTGTAATGAAAAATAATATATTTCTCTCTAACATTCTTAATATAAAATCTTGAATAAAAACAAAATCAATTCATTTTAGAAATTTTCACCTATTTAATATTTCGCAAGCATAACAACGTCGTTATTACATCATATTTACTAAACAGCTAGCATAGTTAAATTTAACCACAGACAAGTTGAATATAACATGTAAGAATAAAGCATAAAAATAACTGTAAAGAAAATAAAATCCTTACAGAACTTCGACGCTATTCCCGTAGCTAGAAAACCTCCGAGCGGAATTTGCACTTCCATATATTGAATCAAAAATCTAAATTATTACAAAAACATTACAAGTTCCTCTCAAAAAGAGAAGAACACTAAACCTAAGAGAATTGAACTAAAAACTAAAAGAAAAACTAAGAAAAGCTTAGAAACTTAGAAAGAAACTAAGAGAAACTAAAAACTAAGAAATGAGAGAAAGAAAGAAGAGAGAAGTGAATTTTGAAGGTGTGATTTGAAGTGAATGGAAGGGGGGTATTTATAGGTGAGGATGGAGAGAAAAAATGAGTAAACAAATGTTAAAAAAATATTAAAAAATGTAAAAACGCGTATTGGACTTGCTGATGTCATCAATGACGTCAGCATGACGTCACAGGGGCGGCTGCACGTGAAAAATGGGGCGAAAACGCGTTGGGCGCGCGGATGGGCGGCTGCTGGGCGCTGCGCGCGCGCGCTGGGGCTGTCGCTGCGCGCAGCTCGGCGCGCGTGAACAGTGCCAGCGCGCGCGGGATGGGGCGCTGGGGCGCGCTGGGGCGCGCGCGGCTGGGCGCTGGGGCGCTGGGCTGCGCGCACGGCCGGGCTGCGACGCGCGATTTCCGTCTTTTTGACATTTTTGACCTTTTCGACCCATTTCGTCCGATTTTTCCATGTTTGTTGACCTTTTCTCACTTATTTATTGATATATTTGTGATGTATTGCTTCAAATATTCCTCTTTAAGTCTTTACATTGCGTTTTTAAGCCAAAATACCTGAAAAACAATAAAAATACCCGTGATTCCGAAAAAGACAAATTTATATAAATATATGATAAAACATATAAATATATGTATTTTTAATCAATTACAGTACATAAAATCATGGTTATTTTAGTGCTTTTTGAGCACTCATCACAACCCCCAACCAGCTTCTTGCTAGTCTCTTAGCAAGAGAAGCGATAAAAGCTAAAAATTAAACTATCCTAAATCACTTTCGTGGATTGAAACGGTTGCATTTAGCCTATGCAACAAGCCGTTAAACCCCTAGGTTGCCCTAGTGGACGAGTTTGAGTCTCGTGAGGGTTTTCAGTAATGATACCCACAAACATTGAACTAAATGTAAAGATAAAAACAATCAAATCAAAAATTAAAATTACAACACAATCAAAAATTAATTTAAGAGTAAAAGAACACAACATATCACAAAAATATCTCATACTTTTTAATCTCCTTTAAGATCATAATTAAAATCTCAAGCATAAGTTATTTTAATCTCTTTAAACAATCATGATTTTATTACAATAATTAGTCGAAAATCATTTTCATATTTCATTTCAAAAATGTATCAATTTAATTTTACCCAATTTTAGTGTCATGAATCAGTATTCGCTTCGACTCTATTCCTCACAAGTCAATACTCTCAAAGCACTGAATCCTATGGGTTCAAACACTCATACTAATTTATATGCGAAAGAGTTGATGTATAGAAATGAACTAATATGTTCGCATATGTATAAAGAATAAAGGCTCAAAGTGTTATTTTAACATTGATCTCATGAAAGGAATCGAATGTATAAATTATAAAGATATCAGATACAAAAGTTATTTTCATGCATAAATCAAACTCATTAAGAAAGAATTTCAAGATATATGCTTTAACAAATGAAGAAATTGCAATGACTTTTTAGGGAATTACTTCCTATATCTTTCTTTTGTAATTAGCCTTTACTCACAACTTTGTAGGCAATGTGGGTCATAGTATGTAGATGATACTATTTTTTTATCTCTCTATTTTTATTTTTATTTTTTTTTATATATATATATTTTTTTTTTTAGAGAGTCAACCCATGTACAGATTGTACATTTTTTTGGATTTTGGTGAGTGGTTAATTTTTTTTTTTTTGGCTTTTCTGTTTGATCTTGGTTTAAGTAACCCCAGATATGTCTTTTTGTTTTTGTAACAGTCATGCATAAATGAGATATAAGCATATACTATCAATTTCTACTCAAATCATTTAATCTAAGCAAAAAAATAATAATCAAAAATATATGATACTCTATTAAGATGAGAAAAAAAAATTCATACATTCAATGCTAATACCTATAGAGATCATCTAAACTTTTTGAATAAATAAGAAATGTGTTTGGAGTAGAAAAAATATATATTTCACTCTGAATAAAAGAAATTAGGCTCAAATTATATCTCACAAGGGTAGTCTCCACTAAAAAAAAATTCATAAACACCGATTTTGGGTTTAATATAATTTCCACATTTTATCAAGAAATACTAGTTATGACAAAAACTAACTAATTATCAAAAATAATTACAAAATATTTCATGATATGTTTTCAAAAATTAATCTAACAGTACCAAAGACTTTAACTATTTACTTAAATTTGATTTAAAGATATGATACATTTTTGTGATAATTTTTTTTTTATATATAGCATGGTAACTTTTCACCACCCCCAACCTAGAACTTACATTGTCCTCAATGTAACAACTGCAAATTAAAGATAAAGAGAAAAGAGGAGAAAGATTACCTATTTCTTGAGAATGTGTAAGTAGTAATGAAGAAATGCAGGTGCATCCATCATATTCATCATTAAAGTGTATACAGACAGATCGCTGTGAACTTCTAACATCTCAACAAATATTTTAGTTTTAACAATTTTAAAAATTATTCACATACAAGTAAACTAAAATAAACAATAAAATTAAGTAAATAAAACAAATAACAAAAAAAAAAAAAAAAAAAATTACCTAACATGATGGGTTGCCTCCCATCCAGCGCTTAGTTTAACGTCTTAGCAAGACGTATCTTTTTGGTGCTAAGGGTTACTCAGCCAAATGCAATCCATTTCAGCAATGTTGTTTGGTTCTTCCACATAAGGCTTGACACGATGGCCATTAACTTTGAACGTTTTTTGTGTCTTGGAGTCCAATAGTTCTACTACTCCATGTTCAGATACCTGAACTATTTTGAATGGTCCATCCCATCTTGATCTTAGCTTTCCTGGAAACAATCTCAAACGAGAGTTAAATAAAAGAACTTTCATTCCAGGGTGAAGAGTCTTAGGAACTAGCCTCTTGTCATGATAGCGCTTAGTACGCTCCTTGTATAATTTGGCATTCTCATAGGCTTCATTCCTAATTTCTTCCAACTCATGAAGCTGGAGTACTCGTTTTTCACCTGCTTTATCTAAATCCATGTTTAGCTCTTTAATTGCCCAATAAGCCTTGTGTTCAAGTTCAACTGGAAGGTGGCACGCTTTCCCAAAGATTAACCGGTAAGGGCTCATCCCAATAGGTGTTTTGTAAGCGGTGCGGTATGCCCATAAGGCATCATTTAACTTAAATGCCCAATCCTTCCTTGAAGGACGCACAGTGCGTTCCAGTATTCCCTTGATTTGCCTATTACTTACTTCCACTAATCCGGAAGTTTGAGGATGATATGGAGTAGCTACCTTATGTGTGATGTTGTACTTGTTTAGTACTCCATCAAAGAGTTTGTTACAAAAATGGCTACCTCCATCACTTATTATAGCTCTAGGCGTTCCGAACCTACTGAATATGAAATCTTTCAAGAATTTCACAACAACATTAGCATCATTGGTTTTGGTGGGGATAGCTTCTACCCACTTGGACACATAATCCACAGCAACCAAAATGTATTGAAAACCATTAGATGGGGGAAAAGGACCCATAAAGTCAATCCCCCATACGTCAAAGAGTTCAACAACTAAATTAGATGTCAAAGGCATTTCATCTCTTTTGCTTATGTTTCCTGTTCTTTGACATCTATCACATTGTGCACAAAACATATGAGCATCTTTAAAAAGAGTGGGCCAAAAGAATCCAGACTGTAATATCTTACGGGCTGTCTTTTCTCCTCCAAAATGACCCCCACAATGAAGTTCATGACAAAAAGTCAGAATGCTCTTATGTTCTTCTTCAGGTACACATCTCCGGATGACTTGATCTTGACCAATCTTGTATAAATAAGGGTCATCCCAGAAATAGTCCTTAATAGTTTTAAAAAACCTTTTCTTCTCCTGATATGAAGTGTTAGGTCGCAAAACACCAGTGGCAAGATAGTTTACAATATCAGCGTACCATGGGTTCGGACCTATGAAAAATAACTGTTCATCAGGAAAGGTTTCAACTATATCGTCATTACTCTCATCTTTAAGAGAATTAAAGTCAGAAATCAACCTAGACAAATGGTCAGCTACTAAGTTTTCACTGCCTTTCTTATCCTTGATTTCTAGGTCAAATTCTTGTAAGAGTAAGACCCACCTGATTAACCTTGGCTTGGCATTTGGTTTACTTAATAGGTATCTTAAAGCAGCATGATCAGAATGCACAATCACTTTAGATCCTACTAAATAAGACCGAAATTTGTCTAAAGAGAATACTATAGCCAAGAATTCCTTTTCAGTGGTGGTGTAATTCATCTGGGCATCATTGAGTGTTTTGCTAGCATAGTAGATGACATGTAAACGCTTTTCCACTCTTTGTCCCAGGACTGCTCCTATTGCATAATCAGAAGCGTCACACATTATTTCAAAGGGTAAAGACCAGTTTGGTGCCATTATAACAGGGGTAGATGTGAGTTTATCTTTCAAGGTATTAAAGGAGGTAAGGCAGTCATTGTTGAAATCAAAATCAGCATCTTTGGATAGCAAGTTACATAATGGACGACTTATTTTAGAGAAATCTTTAATAAATCGTCTGTAGAATCCTGCATGTCCCAAGAAGCTTCTTATCCCCTTCACAGATGTAGGGGGAGGTAGTTTGGATATCAATTCAACTTTTGCCTTATCAACTTCAATACCCTTGTTTGAAATTATATGTCCTAAAACTATCCCTTGTTGAACCATAAAATGACTTTTCTCCCAACTAAGGGTTAGATTGCATTCAATGCATCTTTCTAAAACCAAAGTCAATTTATGTAAGCAATCATCAAATGAGTTCCCAAAGACAGAGAAATCGTCCATGAAAATCTCAATGAATTTTTCCACCATGTCCGAGAAAATAGATATCATGCATCTTTGGAACGTGGCAGGGGCATTGCATAACCCAAATGGCATTCTGCGAAAAGCAAATGTCCCAAAAGGACATGTAAATGTGGTCTTTTCCTGATCTTCTGGTGCTATGGGTACTTGATAATATCCAGACAGTCCATCCAAAAAACAGTAAAATTCGTGCCCAGCTAATCTTTCCAACATTTGATCAATGAATGGAAGAGGAAAGTGATCCTTTTTCGTATATAAATTTAGTTTCCTAAAATCTATACACATTCTCCATCCAGTGATTATTCTAGTGGGCACTAATTCACTTTTGTCATTTTTAACAACTGTTATCCCAGATTTCTTTGGTACCACATGCACTGGACTAACCCACTTACTATCTGCAATAGGGTAGATAATCCCTTCTTCTAATAATTTAAGAATTTCCTTTTTAACTACCTCTTGCATGTTTGGGTTTAGTCTTCTTTGGGCCTCTCGTACAGGTTTAGCACCATCCTCCAAGTTGATCTTGTGCATACACATTGTTGGACTAATGCCTCTTATATCACCTATACTCCAACCTATAGATTTCTTAAACTGTTTAAGCACTTTGATGAGTTCCTTTTCTTGTGATTTGGTCAAGGTTGAAGAAATTATCACTGGATAAGTTTCTCCCTCTCCCAAAAACACATATTTTAAGTGCTCAGGTAAGACTTTGAGTTCAAGTTCAGGTGGATTGGCCTCTTTAATAGATGAAGAACTGGGTTGATTTAAAAGTGTACTAGAATTTGTCATCACTTCATTATTGTCTAGTTGTTCAAGGTACCCCTTAATTTCTTCATCTAAATCTTCTTCAACCTTTTCAAGTGTAAGAACGGTTTCAAGCTTGTCTTCTATTCTGGTTCGGAAAAAGGTGTTTTGGACAAGATTATCCAAAGGATCAACATCGAATATTTCATCGATGGCAGAAATAGAAGGGAAAGGTGAAGAATCAAAAACTTTAAAATGAACAGTCTCTCCTAAGACTGTCATTGTCAAATTTCCATCTTGGACATCAATAATAGTCTTAGTAGTTGCCATAAATGGTCTACCAAGCAATATTGTGTGCTCTCTGTCCAATGCTGGATTTTCTTGCATGTCCAGAACCACAAAGTCAACAGGTATTATCAGTTTGTCTACCTGTACCAAAACATCCTCAACTATTCCCTCTGGATATTTAAGAGATCTATCTGCAAGTTGAAGGGACATAGTTGTGGGTTTTAAATCCCCTAGATTGAGTTGTAAGAATATAGAGTAGGGCATCAAATTTATACTAGCACCTAAATCAAGCATTGCTTTAGCAACCTTCTTATCCCCCATAGTTATGTTTATAATAAAACTTCCAGGGTCTTTCAACTTAGGGGGTAGTTTGTGCTGAAGTACAGCGCTAGAAATTTCTGATACTACTACTCGTTCATTCAGTTCATACCTCCTTTTCTTAGTGTTCAACTCTTTGAAAAATTTGGCATATGAGGGCACATTCATGATCACTTCTAATAATGGTAAATTGATATTTACTTTAGAGAGCATATTAAAAAGATCAGTGAATTGCTTATCTTGTTTGGATTCTTTCAACCGGTGGGGAAAAGGTACTTGTATCTGGTGTGGTTCTGTTGTCTTTTGAATTTTGGGGGTGTCAGATGACCCCCCAATGAGTTTTTCAGAAGGCTTGTTAAGTTTAACACTTGTTTCTCCTTTTTGCGAGATTAGAGTATCGCCTTCTTTGTTACCTGAACTACAAGGTAGATTGTTAGAGATTTCAGGTAAACTAGTATTGACTACCTTACCACTTCGAAGGGTTCTAACATCCTTTGCTTGTTCTGGTTGACTGGGCAACTTTCCTGGTTCTTTCTTTTGCATTTGTTCAGCCAGTTGCCCAACTTTAGATTCAATCCTTTTAACTGAAGCCTCCATGGTGTTCAACCTTTGATTAGTCATCAATTGGTTGTCACGACTAACTTGAATAAAAGCATTCAAGCTATCTTCTAAGGTTGGCTTAAAAGATTGGCTTGGTGGGTAAGGGTGGTTGTTATCTGACCTTAGTGTTGGATATTGGGTGTAGGCTGGGTGATTATAGGTGTTTGGATGATATCTTTGAAAAGATTGAACTTCCTCTATGGCATCGACACTAGAATCACAAGTATTTGAACAATTATGAGTACCATGCCCAATTGAACAACACACTTCACATACCTCTTGATTTGAAATTTGGTGGGAAGTGAGGAATTTCACTTGTTTAGTCAATTCAGCAAGTTGCAAGGTTATCTCATTATCAGAGCCGACTTCATTGACCTTTGCTTTCCTTCTACCACCTCTTTGTTGGGAATTAGAACCCAACAGCTCATAAAGATTATAGGTTTCCTCTGCGGTCTTTTCTCCTACAGCACCTCCAGCAGCATTATCAACCATGTATTGACTCTGTAGTGTCAATCCATCATAAAAGAATTGGTTTTGTAGCTGTAAGGGAAAGCTATGATTTTGACATTGAATGAAAAGGAGTTTGAATCGTTCCCAAGCTTCATGAAAGGGCTCTTCATTCATTTGAGAAAATGTTGCTATCTTTGTTCTTAGATCAACAGTCTTTTGATGGGAATAGAACCTACCCATAAAAATTTCATAGACTGCCTCCCAAGTTTTAAGAGAACCTGACTGTAGAGTAATGAACCATGACCAAGCTTTATCTTTGAGAGTGTAAGGAAAACACCTCATCCTAAGTTGATCTTCATTAATTGCATGTAGTGGAAAGGTTTGGACAATAGCATAGAATTCTCGAATGAAATGCAAAGGGTCTTCATTAGGGATACCGTAAAAGGAAGGCAACAAAGAATAATGAATCTTTTTCAATTCATAATTCCTTGCAGCCTCTTGTAATTGGATACCGGAAGTTACATTGCCAATGATTGGCATTGTATATTCTTTCATCTTTTTCCGCCTATCTTCAGCATCTCCCATGGTTGTTTGTAGTTGAAAATGATCCTCCTCCTATTGTGTATCAACATTTTGCTTTTAGTAGATATCTCTAAGAAATATTTATAACTTGATAAAACGTAAAAGCAAAAAGTGCAAGGAACCTAATATATATATATATATATATATTTTTTTTTTTTAATTTAAGCGAATGGACAGAATTTTTGAAACAAACGAATTTTATTTCATCTGAATTTTTATTACACGCAAACTAAAACAAAGGAAAATACAATAATGGGTGACCTCCCATACAGGACTAAAATTTATCGTCTTCTAGTAAGACGTTGCTTGGAGATTGCAGAATGAAAAACTCAATGTCTCCTCTTCATTGAATTAGTCTTTGCCTTTTTGCAAATGTTCAACTAACTGTTCAACTTGAACTTCCACCTTTTTGATAGAAGCTTCCACAGAGTCCAACCGTTGATTGGTTTTAGATTGATTATCCCTACAGACTTGAATAAAAGAATTCAAGTTGTCCTCCAGGGTTGGTTTATTGGGAATGCTTCTTGGAATAGGTGGGTGGAATTGCTGACCTGCCTGGTTTGAGCTTTGAGTGAAAGGAGGGTTGTTTTGCCTCCAAGAGAAATTTGGATGACTTCTCCACCCAGGATTATAGGTATTTGAATTGGGATCAAACCTTGGTCTCTGTTGATATGCTCCCAACACATTGACCTGTTCAGGTCCAGTTGTTTCTCCTTGATATGGACAGGCTTCAGTACCATGTCCCATGTTGCTATACAAACCATATTGTTCATTATTGGTGTTGGTTTGTGTAGCGAGAAGGGCAACTTGCTTAGTCAGTTGAACAAGTTGTTGTTGAACTTCATTACTGGAATCGATTTCATGAACTCCAGCTTTTCTCACTCGGGAGCTTTTCTGTTGGGAATTAGCACCCAACATCTCAAAGAGGTTATACGTCTCTGAGGCAGTTTTTTCTCCTATTGCTCCTCCTGCAGCGTTGTCGACAATGAACTGACATTGTTGTGTAAGTCCATCGTAAAAGAATTGGTTCTGCAACTGCAGGGGAAAGCTATGATGGGGACACTGAGTGAGAAACATCTTGAACCTATCCCAAGCTTCATGGAATGGTTCTCCATCCATCTGAGAGAAAGTAGCAATCTTTCCTCTCAACTCTGATGTTTTTTGATGGGAATAGAATTTTCCCATGAATTTATTGTAAATGTTACCCCATGTCATCAGAGAACCTGGGGGAAGTGACATCAACCAAGCTTTGGCCTTATCCTTTAGAGTGTAGGGAAAACATCTCATCCTAAGTTGATCCTCGTTTAGAATACCGAGGGGGAATGTTTGGACCGTAGCATAGAAATCTCTCATAAAGGAAAGAGAATCTTCATTAGGTAACCCATAAAAGGAAGGAAGCATAGAAAAATGAATATTTTTAAGGTCGTAATTCCGAGCAGCCTCCCCCAACTGGATAGCGGCAGTTGCCGTGCCTATTACCGGTCTTGCAAACTCTTTCATTGTGGTTTCCCTAATATGTTGGTTTTCCTCCATTTCTTTTGGTTCTAGTAAAGGATTAAGACTTGGTTCTATGTTTGGCTCAAAAACAGGTTGATGGGTAGAATCCAGTTTTGTTGACACTTGTTTAAATTTATGAAATTTATTTACATATGGTGTAAGGGGGTTTCCTAAGGATCTCCTACCACGCATAGACTATTGTAAACGTAAATTTAAAACTCCTGTCAACAAAATAAAAAAATTTAGATAAAATTTACATGTTATTTTATACAAAACACTAAACAAAACTAGTTAAACCCTAAAAAAAAGAAATTTTTATTATTTTTTTTATTATTTTTTTTTTATTTTTTTTTTGTAACATAATTAGTATTAACCAAGAGTGCTCCCAGGAAAGAATGGTGGTGCAAATGGCACCTTAAATACCATTCTCCTAGCCAGAGCAACGTTCCCAGGAAAGACTAGTGGCACAAAGGCTTCCAAGAACTAGTCTCCTAGACAGAACTCCCTTAGATTTTTACTTTTCATGTTATTTAGTTAATTAAGTATAAATTCAAGTAATGTTTTTTTTTTTTTTTTTTTTTTGGTAATTTTATTTTACTATTCACGCTATATAATGTCTTATTAACATAAAATTTTTTGAAATTTAAGTTTTTGACTTTTTTTTTTTTTTTTTTTTTATGAACGGTAATTTTATTTTACTATTCACGCTATATTATTTCTTATTAACTTAAAATTTTTTTTGAATTTTGAATTTTTAAATTTTTTTTTTTTTTTTATTTTTTATTTTTTATTTTTTTTTTATTCATGAACGGTAATTTTATTTTACTATTCACGCTATATAATGTCTTATTAACTTAAAATTTTTTGAAATTTAAGTTTTTGACTTTTTTTTTTTTTTTTTTTTTTTTTTTTTTATGAACGGTAATTTTATTTTACTATTCACGCTATATTATTTCTTATTAACTTAAAATTTTTTGAATTTTGAATTTTTAAATTTTTAAATTTTTTTATTTTTTTTTTTATTTTTTTTTTATTTTATTTTTTTATTTTTTTACTATTCATGAACGGTAAAATTTTTTACTTCAAATTTCAAATTTCTAAATTATTTTACAAAAAAAAAATTATAATTTTTTTTTTATTATTTTATTATTTTATTATTTATTTATTTATTATGAATTTTGAAATTTGATTATTATTAAAATATCACAATTATTTACAGCACAAAAATGTTTTTAAAATTTTGATAAATAATTTAAAAACGCTATTCCTCCCCGGCAACGGCGCCAAAAACTTGATGAACAAAAACCGGCATCGCCGATTCCCGCAAATACTTTGGTTTTAATATTTATAAAACTCTCGCAAGTGCACGAATCATTTCGTAGAAAATGATAAGTATACTCCCAAGGTCGATCTAAGGAAGGAATGTATGTGGTTTTTAACTTATTATTCAATCTTTTAAAAAAACGAAATTAAATCCTAAACATCCTGTCACGATAGTTTGGTTTTTGTGTTCCTAATCTAATAACATAAAATAAAACATATATACAGATTAATTAAATATAATCTAAAATCATAAAAATAAACATAGATACAAATTCAAATAATTATCTAGAAATAAACATATATACGGATTCAATAAATGTTCATGCAAATTTTTATCATTTATATTAGCGGAGTATTTATGGATATAATAACTAAATTAATTATGCTTGCTCATATTAACTAGGTTATTAAAGATATAAATTGACATTTTATTGATTCTCTCTTTTTTATATAAATACCACCTTTGGTGGGGTTAGATATTCTTTGTTAACTAAACAAATCAATTAACACCTATGGGTGGGGTTGATAACTAATATGCTTAATTAAATTAATTCTTTTTTCTAAGAGATTGAAAATGAACCATTTAAATGCCACCTTTGGTTGGGTTAGACAGTTTAAACTTTATTCAAGGTGTCCAAATTAAACCTAAGAATTTAATTATCCGAGTACTAACTTTCAAGTTTTAAAACCACTATTGAAAACATGTTGTCAATACATTTTCACATAATAATTCTTATAAAAACTTTTGAAATAGAGTTTCACTCTAACTACCGGGCGATTGTACCAACAAATAAAAGAGCACTACTCTAAATTAGACCGGATAACTAAACCTTAAAATCTAATTTTCATTTTTAAGTTTGTAATGAAAAATAATATATTTCTCTCTAACATTCTTAATATAAAATCTTGAATAAAAACAAAATCAATTCATTTTAGAAATTTTCACCTATTTAATATTTCGCAAGCATAACAACGTCGTTATTACATCATATTTACTAAACAGCTAGCATAGTTAAATTTAACCACAGACAAGTTGAATATAACATGTAAGAATAAAGCATAAAAATAACTGTAAAGAAAATAAAATCCTTACAGAACTTCGACGCTATTCCCGTAGCTAGAAAACCTCCGAGCGGAATTTGCACTTCCATATATTGAATCAAAAATCTAAATTATTACAAAAACATTACAAGTTCCTCTCAAAAAGAGAAGAACACTAAACCTAAGAGAATTGAACTAAAAACTAAAAGAAAAACTAAGAAAAGCTTAGAAACTTAGAAAGAAACTAAGAGAAACTAAAAACTAAGAAATGAGAGAAAGAAAGAAGAGAGAAGTGAATTTTGAAGGTGTGATTTGAAGTGAATGGAAGGGGGGTATTTATAGGTGAGGATGGAGAGAAAAAATGAGTAAAAAAATGTTAAAAAAATATTAAAAAATGTAAAAACGCGTATTGGACTTGCTGATGTCATCAATGACGTCAGCATGACGTCACAGGGGCGGCTGCACGTGAAAAATGGGGCGAAAACGCGTTGGGCGCGCGGATGGGCGGCTGCTGGGCGCTGCGCGCGCGCGCTGGGGCTGTCGCTGCGCGCAGCTCGGCGCGCGTGAACAGTGCCAGCGCGCTGCGTTGCGCGCAGCTGGGCATGCCAGCGCGCGCGGGCGCGCGCGGGATGGGGCGCTGGGGCGCGCTGGGGCGCGCGCGGCTGGGCGCTGGGCTGCGCGCACGGCCGGGCTGCGACGCGCGATTTCCGTCTTTTTGACATTTTTGACCTTTTCGACCCATTTCGTCCGATTTTTCCATGTTTGTTGACCTTTTCTCACTTATTTATTGATATATTTGTGATGTATTGCTTCAAATATTCCTCTTTAAGTCTTTACATTGCGTTTTTAAGCCAAAATACCTGAAAAACAATAAAAATACCCGTGATTCCGAAAAAGACAAATTTATATAAATATATGATAAAACATATAAATATATGTATTTTTAATCAATTACAGTACATAAAATCATGGTTATTTTAGTGCTTTTTGAGCACTCATCACATATTCCTTGAGAACATGTATAACTAAATTTTTCTTATTTGTTTGATCAAAAATACATCTTTGCTTTTCACATGCAATATCTTTGTAAATTTATGTGGTTATTTTGAGAAGCTTGTGTGAATCTCCTCCTTTTATGATTTTTGTTTCTCTAACAAGCTCTAGAATCCACCATTAGTGTCTCTCGAGGTGAAATTCTTCATTTTGGTTGGTTTGAAAAAGGATTTAGGACATCCTTGAATCGTTTCTTTCTTTCTTGCCACCATTGTTCTCATATCCTTAGTCTCCCTTGTTTGAAACTTTATATAATCCCTTCATTTCTCTACACCTAAATACTGGATTAGCCCAAATATTTATTCCTACTTACCGTTTCCACCCTTATGGGTTATCAAATTTTCCCTCTTGGTTTCTAGAAAAGAAAAAAAGGGAATGAAAAGGGAAAAAAGGTTAAAATTGGATGGATAAATTTATGACAAAAAATGGGAAAGATGGAGAAAGGAAAAAGAAAAAGAAGTCTTGAGATTTGTTTGTGTAAACAAAAGGAATGAGAAAAGAAAATAAAAAGTGAAAAGATGATGAGTATGTTGAGGCAGTGTTGCATTACCATCTAAATTCTTTGTACTGTTCTCTTAACTTCATTAGTTAAATTTAGATAAGTAAAGAGAAAAGAACCCATATTTGAGGGTATAAGTTTCCTAGATACAAACTTATTTGTTGGGTCAACAAAGGTGTGTTCATACCTAAATGTCTTCACTCCTCTACCCTTACCTTAGCCTATAGTTACAATTTTTGAAAAATCTATTGATTTCTTCTTAGCTGGCACTTACTTTAGTGGGGGGAGGGGGAAGAAAGACTAATTGTGGACATACAAAGCTTTGAGGGTATAAGCATCCTAGATATAGACTTATCTGTTGGGTCAACAAAGGTGTGTTCAGACCTAAATGTCTTCACTCTCCTACCCTTACCTTAGCATGTCATTACAATCTTTTAAAACCTATTGATTTCTTCTTGGAAATTACTTACTTTAGTGGAGAGAGAGACTAATTTTGGACATACGAAGCTTTGTTCAACTTGAGTCTATATTTGAATTTTCCTGGTTTGCATAAGCATACCATGATGGCATATAGAGTTAACAAATGTTGCATATCACACATAGTGCATGTCATAAAAATTTAGTTATATCCTTACATAAATGCATCATGGATTGATGGACATAAGGATATTTGTGTTGAATGTACTATTTATTCCTTACAGACCCTCTGATTTGTTGAATATGCTTTGTTTGCATCCCTCATTCTGTTTCTTACTATCTACTATGTGTAGATGCTTCTATCTTAGGGGTGTTTGCGAGTAGAATGCATAACATATTTATTGTATCACATGTATACTTTTAGGGGGAGAGTTGTATGTTTATTTTAATTGCTTTTTTTTGTCTTATTTATGAGTTTTTGTTATGATCTACATTTATATGGTGCTTTTGTTTCTTTGATGTCACAATGTATGAACTATGCATAAATAGGACTGATAGGATGATATGTTGCATACATTATATGATATCTTTGAATTCATATGTCTACCTATGTGTTTTCATGCTTCTACTTCCTTCTTGCATGATTCTTTCTTATCTTTAAATACCTAGTAACTATTGCTAGAATGCATGACATATGTTTTATTGATGATTGGGATTTTTTCTATCTGTACTTAATTTATTGCATGTTGTATGCTTCTACTCTGCTAGTTTCTTGGTGCTTCTTTATGTCCTTTTCTCTTGAAGCATGTGGTATTTCTTATTGTTTTTGCTTTAATCTTACTTGCTACGTTGCATTAGTGTTAGGACTATAGCATATTTGTATGTATTCTCTCCCTTATATAGGGATGTTTCTTTGACTTTAAATGTCAAAAAGGGGAGAAAGTATGTGCACAACTATGTGTTTTTGCCATGTTGTATATTGAATGGGTTATAAGCGTAGGATTGCACTACATATTGATGTATACCTTGCATGCATTCAGAGGGAGTGTTGCATGAAGATGGGCAAGTTGTGCATGTTTACTTGTGTTTATGCCTATTGATGTGTACATGTTTAAGGGTAACACAATAATATATGGTTTAACTACATGTTCTTTCTGTAAGATACATTCACTGGGTATGTATTTGTTTCATATGTACATGCATAAAGTGAAGTCTTCAAACTTCAGATGTTTTGTGTGCAGTGGTATTGAGACCCTCGTGTTTTAAAGTGTCATAATCCATGAGTTGGTACAAGTGTGTTTTTTCTTGGGTTTTGGTATGTGTCATTGTGTTATTCATATGAACAAACAACTTTAGGAAATCCTCATGATCTTCTTATGCTTGATAAGTTTATGTATCTAGTTGTCCAATGTTTTGACACAGAAAGGCAAAGGGGGGGAATGTAAGTCCTTTTGTACAAGTGTCTGTTTGTTAACTTCCCATATACAAAACATGGTGTCTATTATTTTACTTAGTACCTTTTATCTTCCTTGGTGTTTATTAGTAATTCACACATGCATATAGTTAGGTATACTTTGTATGCAAGCATGTTCGCACACACCATGGGGTTGGTTTTTGTATTGTGTCACTCATTAACGTTTTTACTAATTTTTTGTGTGTTTCGAGTGCAAGTATTTATGTATAATACTCTGTATTTTTTGAAACAAAAAAATGTAACTTTTTAGCACCTCTCCACCACCCTTACTATCACCCTTGGCAAGGTGGTTAGTAAGGTGGCCAGGGATGTGGCGGACGAGGTGGAAAAACCAAACCCTATAAATACCTCATTCACTCATCTCTTCTTTACCTCTTTATTTAAGAACTGAAACTCTACCAAAATTCACTCTGAGATTTATATCTATTGGAAAAATTATTTTGGTGGGCATACATTTGAGAGTTGGTCATTTTTTGAGTTTAGTAATCAAATAGTAGACTATAAGCATACATGGTTTGATTACGTGTCTCATGTACACGATTTGATATTAGTGTTGGACTGTGTGTCCCTTGAGAGTATGAGTTTATTCACTTCTAATTACTAGTCTATTGTTTCCAATCATATCACATTGGGTGGTATTGGCTGTGATGGACAACTAAGTTCAAGCGTTGAACCCAAAAGTTGCAAAAGTAGTAATTAAAGTGCAATAGTAGGTAGATGGGACGGTGGTATCAACTCATAGAGATAAAAGTGGTTTTACTATCTATTGGATTTGTAACTTGTTTATTGTTTAGTGAATTGTTTGCTACTTAGTGGTTTCTTAAGTAACCATAGAATGTTACTATATAGATATAGTCTCTATATGGATTTACCTTGTTATATCTAGTGTTATGTATGATCTTATATTGTGCTAATATAATCCAAGTTTAAGGTGTGTATGTTTCAACATACTAAAAGCTTAAACTTAGATTAGAAAAATTTTACATTCTTGTATGCTTTCTGTTTGCTATATTTAATATCCACTATTAAAGTTATTTTCTTTCAATATTATATGTTTTGTGCTTCTACTATGTGAATTATATAAATGATTTACTATTCTATTTCTCACTAGTGAGGACAGATTCCTTTAGGAATTTGTATCATCTTTCCCTAGTAGTAAACCGAGTCATGGAGATTTTCATAAATAGAAAATAATGTTTTGATAAGAAACTTAAATGTTTTCCTTTAAATAGTAATATACAGGAAGTAATAACTAACGTTATTAAATAGTTAGTCATAATTTGGTATCATAGCCATAGGAAAGAAAAATACATCATCAGATGAAAAGTTAATGTTGTTAACTATTCAAGAGCATTGTGATATTAACTCAAAATTCGAGGGCATTAGAGCTCTTTTTATAAAAATTAGGGTCGTGAATATATGCTAAAATTTAGGGGCATAAGTGATATTTTCCAACTAAAATATTATTCTGGGAAATAGAACAAAGTGAAAAAAAAAGAAAAATTACTTAAAATAACACCTAAAATTTATAACAATAAAAATAGTACCCTTATCTTGAATTGAGAGGTTTATGAATTAGTGTTAGATGATGATATTTAGGTTAATTATGTTTTATGGCCACAATGTATGGGGCAATTTGTAAAAATACCCAAAACGTTTACTTTGTTATAATTATATCTGAAAACTCTCAAGACACCGAAACTCGTCTGCTAGGGTAAACTAGGGGTTTAAAAGCATGTTGCATACATTATATGCAACCGTGTCAATCTACAAAATAATTTAGGATAGTTTAATTTTGTTTCGAGTTTTTGAATTTAGTTTTTTACCATTCTTGCTAAGACACTAGCAAGAAGCTAGTTTGGGGTTATGATAAGTGCTCAAAATTACTTAATATATCATGATTTTATGCATGTTTAATGATTAAACATATTTGTATTTGCTTAGTTTTTCCCTCATTTTACGTAAATCTATCTCTTCAAAATTAAGGGTATATTTTATTATTTTTAGGTATTTCTTGTATTTAATTTATTTAACTTGAAAAATATAATCGAAGCACTTCATTACAACTATTGGAGCTTAAAAAGATAACATATGTAAAACATTACATATGTTTCAAAAATTGGAAAGAGGATATACAAACAAAGGGTTCCAAGTGATGTAGAGAAGAGTATTCCATGGTATGAAATTACATATGCCACTTTACGAGGCAAAAGGATAGAATCACTCGTCTCAAATATGGTGTGGGTCATGCCTTGAAAATGTTGAATTCCAATGCATGAATATAATGGATCGTGCCAAATTGTGTACAACTAGTGTATACCATGGTATGGAAAAATTGTATGTCGTGCCACTAAGTTGCAAATTCCACATTTATCTTTTCTTCCACCTATAAATAGAACCCTACTTTTGTTGTGAAAAAATAATCCCTTATCCCTTATTCCTTTAATTTTTATCTTTACTTTATTGAGCTTTTTTTATTAGTTTAAAGTTCTTTACCCAATTGCAAGTTGAACAAATTCAGTTTTTGTAATAGTTTCTAGTTTCATTTTAATAAATAGTGCAACAATTCTGTTTTCCTTTAGATCCAAAAATAAAGAAAACCCTACTTCCCTTAAGAAGAAAACAATTACTACAAGATCAATTATGGGTTATGAAAAAATAAGGGGATTAACGAGCTATAGTAATTCCCATAATGATAACTGTATATTATACAGTTATTTTGTCCATTTTATTAATTATAATTGCTGTGTTCTTGATATTTTTTGTTAATTTTAATATATTAAAATAATATTTACTCTTAGTTTTGTAAGGAATATATTTTTAAGGAAAATTAAAGAATTTGAATTAAAAAGAACTTAATTGTAAATAATAAAAGCTAAAAATATAATTTAAATTAAAAGAGGGCTTAATTGCAAATATCAAAAGTTTAAAAGTTAATTTAAATTAAATTGGAGGGCTAAAAAGCAATTAAATAAAACTTTTTTTTTTGCGCAGGAGAGAAGACCACGCGCACCTATTATCCATGCGCATCACACCTCATCAAATCAGAAATCAATGTTGACAATCAGACGAGTGAGATGCACGTGCAACACAGGCAAATGGACACGTTTCCCAAGTGGCACACTGCTCGGTGGGACCCACATGTATATACCAACAATGTTCCCGTGCGATGAGGTCAATGTAAACTTCGTGTGCCCTGCTATTCCACCGAATACAAAGATGTCATATGTCTCAATTATTCTTTCAGCAAATCAGATGACGACACGTGGCATGAGTTGGTTAAAATAAAAACGCAAAATCGGCGCACGTTTTTTCAACTGGTTCTATAGGACCCACATGTCTCGCTTGTAATATTCCCGTGCGACATGGTCCACGTGCATCCTGTCCTCACCACGAATTAAAAGCTACCACGTGTCTCAATTATTCTTCCAGCCAATCAAATGTTGACACGTGTCATGCATGAATTGAAATGAAAACATAAAAATGGTACATACTTGTCTCCCATGCGTATTTAAATATTATTTTCGATATAATATTTTGTCTCCCACGCGTGAATTAATTATTAATTTCGATGTAATATTTGTCTCCCACGTGTCTAAAAAAATATATTTTATGATATATTTTTTTAGAGTGTTGGAGCTATAAATAAAGGATTATTGCGATAAATTAAGGGGGGTTGGATAGGGAACTGTGGAACACGCAGAAGCCATTTTTGGCTTCTGTTGTGTTTCTGCGTTGATGAAACATTTTTAATTTTCTTTGTGTTGTTCTTCAGCTAATATTCCTTAAATGTTTTAGTATTTTTGTTTTGTAATTTTAATTTTTCTTATGAAGTAATTTAATTTTTCTAGGGTTGCGTTGTAGCAAAATTTATGAAGCTTGAATGAATTATTTTTGAAAGATTTATGAAATGTTTTTAAGTTGTTTATTCTATTTGCATTTAATACTTTTGACTATTGTAAAATTTATTAATTGATCCGTGACACTTAAATAAACTTGGAAGAGGCATTTTTATGTATATTTCTCGTGTTTAGGATAATATGTATGATAAAAGGAGAGGAATATTCTTTATTGTATGAGCAACTATTTGAGAAGTTTGAACATAATGATTCTTGGTAAATTTAATTCTCATAGGAATATAGTGAATTATTTTAGCGAGATGTGTCTATATGGAGCTTGGAAGAGATATATGGATAAACGTAGTAGACCTCTGTTGACAAATTAAATTCAAGAATATAAATCAAGAAAATATAATATAATTCGAGTGGATAATTTGGTGAAACTACAATCCTAGAATTTTCTTATTTATTGTTATAAAAAATTAGTTAGGTATTCAATCAATTTTCGTTTATTTGGATAAAATTAGAGTGAAACAATTTTATTACTTAACAAACTATAGTAACAAATCTCCATGGGAACAATATTTTGCTTATCAATTTTATTACTTGTGACCGTGTATACTTGCATGTTTTTATGTTCTCTTAAAGAGACAACATATAACCTTTAAGTGATTTTGAAGTCCTATAAGTTGATGGAGCCCAATCATCCATTAACAGACTGGGAGTCGATGCTAAAAAAATTGAACTCAAAATGTTTGTCAAACAATGACTCAAATCTTCACTTGGCTTCATTCTTGGAAATATATGACACCTTCAAGATGAACGAGTTATCAGATGATGTAATTTTCCTTTGCTTGTTTTCTTTCTCACTGAGGGTCAAGGTTAAGGTTTTGTTACAATCACTACCTACTAGGTCAATCACTACATGGGATCAATTGGCTTTGAAATTCTTTACAAAATACTTCTCACCTTCAAAGATAGCTAAGCTTAGAAACAACATCACATCTTTTCAGAAATTTGAAGGGGATTCACTTTATGAAGCTTAGGAATGCAACAAAGGGTTGTTAAGAAGATGCCAAACCCATGATCTTCCTACTTGGTTGCAAAATTCTTTGCAAAATACTTCCCACCTTCAAATATAGCTAAGCTTAGAAACAACATCACATATTTTTAGCAATTTGAAGGGGATTCACTTTATGAAGCTTAGGAATGCTACAAAGGGTTGTTAAGAAGATGCCAAACCCATGGTTTTCCTACTTGGTTACAAGTATAAACATTCTATAATGGATTAATGAGGCAGCCAAGGACAATAATTGAGCTACAGTTGAAGGAGCTCTAATGAGTAAAATTGAATAGGAAGTCTTTGCACTACTCAATGAGATGGCATCCAATAATTTTCAATGGCCTATTGAAAGGCTAAAACCAAGGAGTGTGATTATTGCAATGGACCCTATTCTACAAAGGCATGTGGGAATCTTACTAAAGTAGTACATTATGTCAACAATCAATTTCAAAAAGGAAATCCATACTACAACATATACAATTCAAGATGGAGAAACCACCCAATTTATCATGGAAAATAACAACAATTAAGGTGGTAATCAATTCAATCATCAACCATACACACCACTAGGTTTTCATCAACTACAATGACGACAAGCCTAAGAGAAGAACCGCCTAGTGAGGATAACACAAGTGCTTTAATGGGAATGATGGAAAACTTCATATTTTTAGTAAATACAAAAGTGGATTGCATAAAGTCCACTTATGGGGGTTTCTACCGAAAAGTTGGAAATCAAAATATGGCAACTATTCCAAACCATGAGTCAAAGACCTCAAGCTAAACTTCCAAGCATCATAGAAGTAAACCTAAGGAGAGAGGATGAAAAGAATTCTATAGCAATAGCCTTGAGAAGTGGTGAAACTTGAGAAATGGACAAAGAGAGTAATGAAAGGGAAATAATTTAGCCAAAGAAGCACAATTTCTATAAACCCATGATACATTTCCCTCAAAGACTTTATAAGCAAAAGTTACACACAATGTTTTCAAATTCCTGGATGTCTTTAAGAAGTTACATATAAACATACCATTTATAGATGCACTTGAATAGATAACTTTGTAAGCCAAATTCAAGAAGGACATCATGTATAAGAAAAAAAGGCTTGGAGATAATGAGACAATAATCTTGACTGAAGGTTGTAGTGTCATCCTCGATAGAAAATTACCAGAAAAACTAAAAGATATTGATAGGTTTGACATCTCTTTCACCATTGGAAATATATACTTTGGCAAGGCACTATGTGACTTGGGTACCAACATTAACCTTATGCCACTTTTGATTTTCAAATGATTGGGTGTTGGTGAAGCCAAACCAATTTCTATAACAATGTAAATGGCAAAGAGGTCAATTGAGTAACCTTGCGTTGTGGTAGAATATGTGCTAGTAAAATTGGAAAAATTCATCTTTCTGGTAGATTTTATTGTACTATTATGGAGAAGGACTGTGACATTTCTATCATACTTGGTCATCCATTTTTAGCAATCGAAAGATCACTTATTGATGTACCAAAATGTGAGCTTACAATGAGAGTGTAGGATGAATATGTAACATTCAATATCTTTGAAGCAATTAAATTTCTTGATACCGATAATACTAGTGATACCTTTATGATAGATGTTACTAATGTGCTTCATAACATGTGCCCTAATGATGCTTTAGAATATATGCTTGTTAGTTCTGTGAACATACATGTTGATAAACACCCTAACAATCATTTAGGTACAGCCACTCATGATCATAATTTAAATAAATTTATTAAACCACCAATACTTAAGACTTAACACATGATTCCATGAACAATGTATTAAACTCATTAGAAAATAACTCAACTTACTTTAATTACGAAACTGTAAAATTTGTGATGCAAGTTGACATTGTTAACTGTGTGACCTATTTGGATGCTATGCCTCCCATATGTGTATCTGATGCAGTTATGGAGTGTCTAGAGAAATGTTTTAGGTACAAACTATCCATTGAAGAGCCACCCAAGTTAGAGTTAAACCATTACCAAACTATATATGTTATGCATTTTTGGGTGTGAACGAGACACTTCTAGTCATAATTTTTGCTAATCTAAGTGTGGAGCAAAAAGAGTCACTATTGAAGTTGCTCAATAAATTCAATAGCTATGGGTTGGTCTATTACCAATATCAAAGGCATAAGCCCATCCATATGCATGCACAAAATCTTGTTAGGGGATGGAGCTAAACCCACTAGGGATGCACAACATCGATTAAACCCTATTGTGAAAGAGGTGATGAAGAAAGAAGTTGTTAAGTGGCTAAATATAGGAATTATTTACCCAATATCAAATAGTGAATGGGAAAATCTAGTTCAATGTGTACCAAAAAAAAGGAGGAACCACTATAGTGGAAAATGAGTCAATGAGTTAATACCTATAAGGACTATCATGGGATGAAGAGTATGTAAGGATTTTTGCAAGGTGAAAAAACTACAAGGAAAGACCATTTCCTTCTCCCATTCATAGATCAAATGCTTGACAAATTAGCTAGGCATTTCGTATTTTTCCAACTAGATGGATATTCAGGTTATAATCAGATTTCTCTTTTATTTTTAAGGTTGAATTAGGCCCAATTCATAACTAAATAGACCTATTAGGCTTGTCTCATCTTAGGTTTTTTATTTTAGGGTTTCTTGCTTATAAAGAATAAGAGCTATGTAATTTGGAAGAAGAACAAATTTCACTATTTGGTTTTACAACCATAACCTTTTTGTTTGGGCATTTAGAAGTAACATGTCTAGATCATTGGCAACTAAAACACTTACTATCAGAAGAATTAGTAAGAGTTTTAGTTTTGGATTTACCTTTAGTACCACCAACTGAATTCTTCAACTTTGCTTCATCTTTTTTTGGAAGGAAACTTTTTTGTCTGATCGCCACACAAATTGTGTGTGCAATGAATATGCAAGCATACATATCATAACAAGTAATATAATGATAAAGTAAAGATCGTTCCCACAAAGATTATTTTATTAGAAACTAATTTTTAAAACTAAAAATAATAAAAATCAATTTTTTTTTGTGTTTTTATATTTTAAGGAAGCAAAATTAAAATAACCAAAAGTAAATAGCAATAATTAATTAAATTAGATTTTGTGACTAAAAAGATATATGAGAAAATATATAGGAATACTTAATCCTCCAATTTTCTAAACATGCTAATTGCTAATATCCTCCCAATATAATTATCAATTAATTACATGATCAATTGAATCTAACCTAGCATGTATTCCTCTCTCAAGTAAACTACACACCATATAATAATTAATTTAATCACACTATTATGTCAATTAAATTACATACTACTCATTAAGTTCATCAATTATAGATCATATACATAAGAATCATACATCTTTGCCTAGAAACTATGCATGTTATTTAATCAAGACAAACAATTAAATAATTCTCTCAAATTTATTTAATTGCCTCTATAGATAAATTATTGGCTAAAAAATTAATAGCATATAAATCAGGTTAAATAATATAATTAAATTAAAATTATAATTGAGGTAAAATATTAAATCATCACATGATGAAAATTGGGTTCATAAGATCCCTAAATTAATAAATCAATTACACATAATTGTGTTCATAAAGCTCATATTTTTCATAAAGAAAGACATAAAATTGATAAAGAAAAGAGTAAAAAAAGAAATACAATCAATCTCTTGAATTTTAGTATTAATTTCTTCTTGATTCTCCACCAAAATTTTGTCTTCTCTTGAATTTTATATGTATTTTTTTTTCTCTCTTTAGCTCCAAAAATTGATCAAAATTATGCTAATGGAGGCCAATTAGGGTTTATGGAGTGAATATGGGCAAAAATAAAGCTCAAGTGCGATATGGACCATTTGGTCAACTTCAAATCAAGGGTTACGATCAAAGCAAGCAAAAATGATAATTTAAGCCAATCACAACATGACACGTGGCATCAAAAAATTCATTGGGTGAATCAGGGAGTGACGCGTGGCTGGAGAGATCGGTTTGAGTCAACGCTTGCTAAGTCAGCAACATGTGGTGCGATGTGATTTGAGGGAATGGATACCATGGCACACGGGTGGAACGTACTGAGCAATGGCGTGGTGACACTTGGCATGGTACTTTGATCGATTTCCAAACTTGGATTGAATGCCTGGTTGACACGTGGCAGATGTTTTGTCCTCCTCACACACAACATGACGTGATTCGCTCTCCATGCTTGGGTGGCATCCATATGTCTTGCCCAGTCAGTGATGAGTGCTCAAAAAGCACTAAAATAACCATGATTTTATGTACATTAATTGATTAAAAATATATATATTTATATGTTTTATCATATATTTATATAAATTTGTCTTTTTCGGAATCACGGGTATTTTTATTGTTTTTCAGGAATTTTGGCTTAAAAACGCAATTTAAAGACTCAAAGAGGAATACTTGAAGCAATACATCACAAATATATCAATAAATAAGTGGAAAAAGGTCAACAAACATGGAAAAATTAGACAAAATGGGTCGAAAAGGTCAAAAATGTCAAAAAGACGGAAATCGCGCGCCACAGCCCAACCGCGGGCACTGTTCACGCGCGCGCAGCGCCCAGCAGCCACCCATCCGCGCGCCCAACGCGTTTTCGCCCCATTTTTCACGTGCAGCAGCCCCTGTGACGTCATGCTGACGTCATTGATGACATCAGCAATTCCAATACGCGTTTTTACATTTTTAAATATTTTTTTAACATTTTTTTACTCATTTTTTCTCTCCATCCTCACCTATAAATACCCCCCTTCCCTTCACTTCAAATCACACCTTCAAAACTCACTTCTCTCTTCTTTCTTTCTCTCATTTCTTAGTTTTTAGTTTCTCTTAGTTTCTTTCTTAGTTTCTAAGCTTTTCTTAGTTTTTCTCTTAGTTTTTAGTTCAATTCTCTTAGGTTTAGAGTTCTTCTCTTTTTGAGAGGAACTTGTAATGTTTTTGTAATAATTTAGATTTTTGATTCAATATATGGAAGTGCAAATTCCGCTCGGAGGTTTTCCAGCTACGGGAATAGCGTCGAAGTTCTGTAAGGATTTTATTTTCTTTACAGTTATTTTTATGCTTTATTCTTACATGTTATATTCAACTTGTCTGTGGTTAAAATTAACTATGCTGGCTGTTTAGTAAATATGATGTAATAATGACGTTGTTATGCTTGCGAAATATTAAATAGGTAAAAATCTTTAAAATGAATTGATTTTGTTTTTATTCAAGATTTTATATTAAGAATGCTAGAGAGAAATATATTATTTTTCATTACAAACTTAAACCTGAAAATTAGATTTTAAGGTTTAGTTATCCGGTCTAATTTAGAGTAGTGCTCTTTTATTTGTTGGTACAATCGCCCGGTAGTTAGAGTGAAACTCTATTTCAAAAGTTTTTATAAGAATTATTATGTGAAAATGTATTGACAACATGTTTTCAATAGTGGTTTTAAAACTTGAAAGTTAGTACTCGGATAATTAAATTCTTAAGTTTAATTTGGACACCTTGAATAAAGTTTAAACTGTCTAACCCCACCAAAGGTGGTATTTAAATGGTTCATTTCCAATCTCTTAGAAAAAGGAATTAATTTAATTAAGCATATTAGTTATCAACCCCACCCATAGGTGTTAATTGATTTGTTTAGTTAACAAAGAATATCTAACCCCACCAAAGGTGGTATTTATATAAAAAAGAGAGAATCAATAAAATATCAATTTATATCTTTAATAACCTAGATAATATGAGCAAGCATAATTAATTTAGTTATTATATCCATAAATACTCCACTAATATAAATGATAAAAATTTGCATGAATATTTATTGAATCTGTATATATGTTTATTTTTAGATAATTATTTATTGAATTTGTATCTATGTTTATTTTTATGTTATTAGATTATATTTAATTAATCTGTATATATGTTTATTTTATGTTATTAGATTAGGAACACAAAAACCAAACTATCGTGACAGGATGTTTAGGATTTAATTTCGTTTTTAAAAGTTTGAATAATAAATTAAAAACCATATACATTCCTTCCTTAGATCGACCTTGGGAGTATACTTATCATTTTCTTCGAAATGATTCGTGCACTTGCGAGAGTTTTATAAATATTAAAACCAAAGTATTGGCAAGAATCGACGATGTCGGTTTTTGCTCATCAAGTTTTTGGCGCCGTTGCCGGGGAAGGAATAGCGTTTTTAAATTATTTATCAAAATTTTAAAAACATTTTTGTGCTGTAAATAATTGTGATATTTTAACAATAATCAAATTTCAAAATTCATAAAAATAATTGAAAAAATAAATAAAAATAAATAATAATAAAAAAAAATAATTTTTTTTAAATTGTAAAATAATTTAGAAATTTGAAATTTGAAGTAAAAAATTTTATCGTTCATAAAAAAAAATAAAAAAATAAAAAAATAAAAATTTAAATTTTCAAAAAAATTTAAGTTAATAAGAAATAAGATAGCGTGAATAGTAAAATAAAATTACCGTTCATAAAAAAAAAATTAAAAAAAAAAGATAAAAAAATAAAATAAAAAAAATAAAAAATAAAAAAAATAAAAAAATTTCAAAATTTCAAAAATTTTAAGTTAATAAGAAATAATATAGCATGAATAGTAAAATAAAATTACCGTTCATAAAAAAAACATTATTTGAATTTATACCTAATTAACTAAATAACATAAAAAGTAAAAATCTAAGGGAGTTGTGTCTAAGAGACTAGTTCTTGAAGCCTTTGTGCTACTAGTCTTTCCTAGGAACGTTGCTCTGGTTAGGAGAATGGTATTTAAGGAGCCGTTTGCACCACCATTCTTTCCTGGGAGCACTCTTGGTTAATACTAATTATGTTACAAAAAAATAAAAAAATAAAAAAAAATAAAAAAAATAATAATAAAATAATAATAATAAAAAATAAAAAAATAAAAAATAAAAAAATTTTCTTTTTTCTTTTTTTAGGGTTTAACTAGTTTTGTTTAGTACTTTGTATTAAATAACATGTAAATTTTCTCTAAATTTTTTATTTTATTGACAGGAGTTTTAAATTTACGTTTACAATAGTCTATGCGTGGTAGGAGATCCTTAGGAAACCCCCTTACACCATATGTAAATAATTTTCATAAATTTAAACAAGTGTCAACAAAACTGGATTCTACCCATCAACCTGTTTTTGAGCCAAACATAGAACCAAGTCTTAATCCTTTACTAGAACCAAAAGAAATGGAGGAAAACCAACATATTAGGGAAACCACGATGAAGGAGTTTGCAAGACCGGTGATTGGCACGGCAACTGCCGCTATCCAGTTGGGAGAGGCTGCTCGGAATTATGACCTTAAAAATATTCATTTTTCTATGCTTCCTTCCTTTTATGGGTTACCTAATGAAGATTCTCTTTCCTTTATGAGAGATTTCTATGCTACGGTCCAAACATTCCCCCTCGGTATTCTAAACGAGGATCAACTTAGGATGAGATGTTTTCCCTACACATTAAAGGATAAGGCCAAATCTTGGTTGATGTCACTTCCCCCAGGTTCTCTGATGACATGGGGTAACATTTACAATAAATTCATGGGAAAATTCTATTCCCATAAAAAAACATCAGAGTTGAGAGGAAAGATTGCTACTTTCTCTCAGATGGAAGGAGAACCATTCCATGAAGCTTGGGATAGGTTCAAAATGTTTCTCACTCAATGTCCCCATCATAGCTTTCCCCTACAGTTGCAGAATCAATTCTTTTACGATGGACTTACACAACAATGTCAGTTCATTGTCGACAACGCTGCAGGAGGAGCAATAGGAGAAAAGACTGCCTCAGAGACGTATAACCTCTTTGAGATGTTGGGTGCTAATTCCCAACAGAAAAGCTCCCGAGTGAGAAAAGCTGGAGTTCATGAAATCGACTCCAGTAATGTAGTTCAACAACAACTTGTTCAACTGACTAAGCAAGTTGCCCTTCTCGCTACACAAACCAACACAAATAATGAACAATATGGTTTGTATAGCAACATGGGACATGGTACTGAAGCCTGTCCATATCAAGGAGAAACAACTGGACCTGAACAGGTCAATGTGTTGGGAGCATATCAACAGAGACCAAGGTTTGATCCCAATTCAAATACCTATAATCCTGGGTGGAGAAGTCATCCAAATTTCTCCTGGAGGCAAAACAACCCTCCTTTCACTCAAAGCTCAAACCAGGCAGGCCAGCAATTCCACCCACCTATTCCAAGAAGCATTCCCAATAAACCAACCCTGGAGGACAACTTGAATTCTTTTATTCAAGTTTGTAGGGATAACCAATCTAAAACCAATCAACGGTTGGACTCTGTGGAAGCTTCTATCAAAAAGGTGGAAGTTCAAGTTGAACAGTTAGTTGAACATTTGCAAAAAGGAAAAGACTAATTTGAAACTTAAATGAATTCAATGAAGAGGAGACATTGAGTTTTTCATTCTGCAATCTCCAAGCAACGTCTTACTAGAAGACGATAAATTTTAGTCCTGTATGGGAGGTCACCCATTATTGTATTTTCCTTTGTTTTAGTTTACGTGTAATAAAAATTCAGATGAAATAAAATTCGTTTGTTTCAAACATTCTGTCCATTCGTTTAAATTAAAAAATAAAAATAAAAAATAAAAATAAAAAAATTAGGTTCCTTGCACTTTTTGCTTTTACGTTTTATCAAGTTATAAATATTTCTTAGAGATATCTACTATTGTTTTTAAAAGCAAAATGTTGATACACAATAGGAGGAGGATCATTGTCAACTACAAACAACCATGGGAGATGCTGAAGATAGGCGGAAAAAGATGAAAGAATATACAATGCCAATCATTGGCAATATAACTTCCGGTATCCAATTACAAGAAGCTGCAAGGAATTATGAATTGAAAAAGATTCATTATTCTTTGTTGCCTTCCTTTTACGGTATCCCTAATGAAGACCCTTTGCATTTCATTCGAGAATTCTATGCTATTGTCCAAACCTTTCCACTACATGCAATTAATGAAGATCAACTTAGGATGAGGTGTTTTCCTTACACCCTCAAAGATAAAGCTTGGTCATGGTTCATTACTCTACAGTCAGGTTCTCTTAAAACTTGAGAGGCAGTCTATGAAATTTTTATGGGTAGGTTCTATTCCCATCAAAAGACTGTTGATCTAAGAACAAAGATAGCAACATTTTCTCAAATGTGTGAAGAGCCCTTTCATGAAGCTTGGGAACGATTCAAACTCCTTTTCATTCAAAGTCAAAATCATAGCTTTCCATTACAGCTACAAAACCAATTCTTTTATGATGGATTGACACTACAGAGTCAATACATGGTTGATAATGCTGCTGGAGGTGCTGTAGGAGAAAAGACCGCAGAGGAAACCTATAATCTCTATGAGCTATTGGGTTCTAATTCCCAAAAAAGAGGTGGTAGAAGGAAAGCAAAGGTCAATGAAGTCGGCTCTGATAATGAGATAACCTTGCAACTTGCTGAATTGACTAAACAAGTGAAATTCCTCACTTCCCACAAAATTTCAAATCAAGAAGTATGTGAAGTGTGTTGTTCAATTGGGCATGGTACTCATAATTGTTCAAATACTTGTGATACTAGTGTCGATGCCATAGAGGAAGTCCAATCTTTTCAAAGGTATCATCCAAACACCTATAATCACCCAGCCTACACCCAATATCCAACACTAAGGTCGGATAACAACCACCCTTACCCACCAAGCCAATCTTTTAAGCCAACCTTAGAAGATAGCTTGAATGCTTTTATTCAAGTTAGTCGTGACAACCAATTGATGACTAATCAAAGGTTGAACACCATGGAGGCTTCGGTTAAAAGAATTGAATCTAAAGTTGGGCAACTGGCAGAACAAATGCAAAAGAAAGAACCAGGAAAGTTGCCCAGTCAACCAGAACAAGCAAAGGATGTTAGAACCCTTCGAAGTGGTAAGGTAGTCAATACCAGTTTACCTGAAATCTCTAACAATCTACCTTGTAGTTCAGGTAACAAAGAAGGCGATATTCTAATCTCGCAAAAAGGAGAAACAAGTGTTAAACTTAACAAGCCTTCTGAAAAACTCATTGGGGGGTCATCTGACACCCCCAAAATTCAAAAGACAACAGAACCACACCAGATGCAAGTACCTTTTCCCCACCGGTTAAAAGAATCCAAACAAGATAAGCAATTCAATGATCTTTTTAATATGCTCTCTAAAGTAAATATCAATTTACCATTATTAGAAGTGATCATGAATGTGCCCTCATATGCCAAGTTTTTCAAAGAGTTGAACACTAAGAAAAGGAGGTATGAACTGAATGAACGAGTAGTAGTATCAGAAATTTCTAGTGCTGTACTTCAGCACAAACTACCCCCTAAGTTGAAAGACCCTGGAAGTTTTATTATAAACATAACTATGGGGGATAGGAAGGTTGCTAAAGCAATGCTTGATTTAGGTGCTAGTATAAATTTGATGCCCTACTCTATATTCTTACAACTCAATCTAGGGGATTTAAAACCCACAACTATGTCCCTTCAACTTGCAGATAGATCTCTTAAATATCCAGAGGGAATAGTTGAGGATGTTTTGGTACAGGTAGACAAACTGATAATACCTGTTGACTTTGTGGTTCTAGATATGCAAGAAAATCCAGCATTGGACAGAGAGCACACAATATTGCTTGGTAGGCCATTTATGGCAACTACTAAAACTATTATTGATGTCCAAGATGGAAATTTGACAATGACAGTCTTAGGGGAGACCGTTCATTTTAAAGTTTTTGATTCTTCACCTTTTCCTTCTATTTCTGCCATCGATGAAATATTCGAAGTTGATCCTTTGGATAATCTTGTCCAAAGCACCTTTTTACAAACCAGAATAGAAGACAAGCTTGAAACCGTTCTTACACTTGAAAAGGTTGAAGAAGATTTAGATGAGGAAATTAATGGGTACCTTAAACAACTAGACAATGATGAAGTGATGACAAAATCTAGTACACTTTTAAATCTACCCAGTTCTTCATCTAGTAAAGAGGCCAATCCACCTGAACTTGAACTCAAAGTCTTACCTGAGCACTTAAAATATGTGTTTTTGGGAGAGGGAGAAACTTATCCAGTGATAATTTCTTCAACCTTGACCAGACCACAAGAAAAGGAACTCATCAAAGTGCTTAAACAGTTTAAGAAATCTATAGGTTGGAGTATAGGGGATATAAGAGGCATTAGTCCAACAATGTGTATGCACAAGATCAACTTGGAGGACGGTGCTAAACCTGTACGAGGGGCCCAAAGAAGACTAAACCTAAACATGCAAGAGGTAGTTAAGAAGGAAATTCTTAAATTATTAGAAGAAGGGATTATCTATCCTATTGCGGATAGTAAGTGGGTTAGTCCAGTGCATGTGGTACTAAATAAATCTGGGATAACAGTTGTTAAGAATGACAAAAGTGAATTAGTGCCCACTAGAATAATCACTGGATGGAGAATGTGTATAGATTTTAGGAAACTAAATTTATATACGAAAAAGGATCACTTTCCTCTTCCATTCATTGATCAAATGTTGGAAAGATTAGCTGGGCACGAATTTTACTGTTTTTTGGATGGACTGTCTGGATATTATCAAGTACCCATAGCACCAGAAGATCAGGAAAAGACCACATTTACATGTCCTTTTGGGACATTTGCTTTTCGCAGAATGCCATTTGGGTTATGCAATGCCCCTGCCACGTTCCAGAGATGCATGATATCCATTTTCTCGGACATGGTGGAAAAATTCATTGAGATTTTCATGGACGATTTCTCTGTCTTTGGGAACTCATTTGATGATTGCTTACATAAATTGACTTTGGTTTTAGAAAGATGCATTGAATGCAATCTAACCCTTAGTTGGGAGAAAAGTCATTTTATGGTTCAACAAGGGATAGTTTTAGGACATATAATTTCAAACAAGGGTATTGAAGTTGATAAGGCAAAAGTTGAATTGATATCCAAACTACCTCCCCCTACATCTATGAAGGGGATAAGAAGCTTCTTGGGACATGCAGGATTTTACAGACGATTTATTAAAGATTTCTCTAAAATAAGTCGTCCCTTATGTAACTTGCTATCCAAAGATGCTGATTTTGACTTCAACAATGACTGCCTTATTTCCTTTAATACCTTGAAAGATAAACTAACATCTACCCCTGTTATAATGGCACCAAACTGGTCTTTACCCTTTGAAATAATGTGTGACGCTTCTGATTATGCAATAGGAGCAGTCCTGGGACAAAGAGTGGATAAGCGTTTACATGTCATCTACTATGCTAGCAAAACACTCAATGATGCCCATATGAATTACACCACCACTGAAAAGGAATTCTTGGCTATAGTATTCTCTTTAGACAAATTTCGGTCTTATTTAGTAGGATCTAAAGTGATTGTGCATTCTGATCATGCTGCTTTAAGATACCTATTAAGTAAACCAAATGCCAAGCCAAGATTAATCAGGTGGGTCTTACTCTTACAAGAATTTGACCTAGAAATCAAGGATAAGAAAGGCAGTGAAAACTTAGTAGCTGACCATTTGTCTAGGTTGATTTCTGACTTCAATTCTCTTAAAGATGAGAGTAATGACGATATAGTTGAAACCTTTCCTGATGAACAGTTATTTTTCATAGGTCCGAACCCATGGTATGCTGATATTGTAAACTATCTTGCCACTGGTGTTTTGCGACCTAACACTTCATATCAGGACAAGAAAAGGTTTTTTAAAACTATTAAGGACTATTTCTGGGATGACCCTTATTTATACAAGATTGGTCAAGATCAAGTCATCCGGAGATGTGTACCTGAAGAAGAACATAAGAGCATTCTGACTTTTTGTCATGAACTTCATTGTGGGGGTCATTTTGGAGGTGAAAAGACAGCCCGTAAGATATTACAGTCTGGATTCTTTTGGCCCACTCTTTTTAAAGATGCTCATATGTTTTGTGCACAATGTGATAGATGTCAAAGAACAGGAAACATAAGCAAAAGAGATGAAATGCCTTTGACATCTAATTTAGTTGTTGAACTCTTTGATGTATGGGGGATTGACTTTATGGGTCCTTTTCCCCCATCTAATGGTTTTCAATACATTTTGGTTGCTGTGGATTATGTGTCCAAGTGGGTAGAAGCTATCCCCACCAAAACCAATGATGCTAATGTTGTTGTGAAATTCTTGAAAGATTTCATATTCAGTAGGTTCGGAACGCCTAGAGCTATAATAAGTGATGGAGGTAGCCATTTTTGTAACAAACTCTTTGATGGAGTACTAAACAAGTACAACATCACATATAAGGTAGCTACTCCATATCATCCTCAAACTTCCGGTTTAGTGGAAGTAAGTAATAGGAAAATTAAGGGAATACTGGAACGCACTGTGCGTCCTTCAAGGAAGGATTGGGCATTTAAGTTAAATGATGCCTTATGGGCATATCGCACCGCTTACAAAACACCTATTGGGATGAGCCCTTACCGGTTAATCTTTGGGAAAGCGTGCCACCTTCCAGTTGAACTTGAACACAAGGCTTACTGGGTAATTAAAGAGCTAAACATGGATTTGGATAAAGCAGGTGAAAAACGATTACTCCAGCTTCATGAGTTGGAAGAAATTAGGAATGAAGCTTATGAGAATGCCAAATTATACAAAGAGCGTACTAAGCGCTATCATGACAAGAGGCTAGTTCCTAAGACTTTTCACCCTGGAATGAAAGTTCTTTTATTTAACTCTCGTTTAAGATTGTTTCCAGGAAAGCTGAGATCAAGATGGGATGGACCATTCACAATAGTTCAGGTATTTGAACATGGAGTGGTAGAACTATTGGACTCCAAGACACAAAAAACGTTCAAAGTTAATGACCATCGTGTCAAGCCTTATTTAGAAGAACCAAACAACAATGCTGAAATAGATTGCATTTGGCTGAGTAATCCTTAGCACCAAAAAGATACGTCTTGCTAAGACGTTAAACTAAGCGCTGGATGGGAGGCAACCCATCATGTTTGGTAATTTTTTGTTATTTGTTTTATTTACTTAATTTTATTGTTTATTTTAGTTTACTTGTATGTGAATAATTTTTAAAATTGTTAAAACTAAAATATTTGTTGAGATTTTAGAAGTTCACAGCGATCTGTCTGTATACACTTTAATGATGAATATGATGGATGCACCTGCATTTCTTCATTACTACTTACACATTCTCAAGAAATAGGTAATCTTTCTCCTCTTTTTCTCTTTATCTTTAATTTGCAGTTGTTACATTGAGGACAATGTAAGTTCTAGGTTGGGGGTGGTGAAAAGTTACCATGCTTAATAAAAATATATATATATATATATATATATATATAAATTATCATAAAAATGTATCATTTCTTTAAATCAAATTTAAGTAAATAGTTAAGTCTTTGGTACTGTTAGATTAATTTTTGAAAACATATCATGAAATATTTTGTAATTATTTTTGATAATTAGTTAGTTTTTGTCATAACTAGTATTTCTTGATAAAATGTGGAAATTATATTAAACCCAAAATCAGTGTTTATGAATTTTTTTTAGTGGAGACTACCCTTGTGAGATATAATTTGAGCCTAATTTCTTTTATTCAGAGTGAAATATATATTTTTTCTACTCCAAACACATTTCTTATTTATTCAAAAGTTTAGATGATCTCTATAGGTATTAGCATTGAATGTATGAATTTTTTCTCATCTTAATAGAGTATCATATATTTTTGATTATTATTTTTGGTTAGATTAAACGATTTGAGTAGAAATTGATAGTATATGCTTATATCTCATTCATGCATGACTGCTACAAAAAAAAAAGACATATCTGGGGTATCAAACAGAAAAGCCACAAAATTAACCACTCACCAAAATCCAAAAAATGTACAATCTGTACATGGGTTGACTCTCTAAAAAATACATATAAAAAAAAAAAATAAAAAAAAATGTATAGAGAGATAAAAAAATAGTATCATCTACATACTATGACCCACATTGCCAACAAAGTTGTGAGTAAAGGTTAAATACAAAAGAAAGATATAGGAAGTAATTCCCTAAAAAGTCATTGCAATTTCTTCATTTATAAAAAGCATATATCTTGAAATTCTTTCTTAATGAGTTTGATTTATGCATGAAAATAATTTTTATATATGATATCTTTATAATTTATACATTCGATTCCTTTCATGAGATCAATGTTAAAATAACACTTTGAGCCTTTATTCTTTATACATATGCGAACATATTAGTTCATTTCTATACATCAACTCTTTCGCATATAAATTAGTATGAGTGTTTGAACCCATAGGATTCAGTGCTTTGAGAGTATTGACTTGTGAGGAATAGAGTCGAAGCGAATTCTGATTCATGACACTGAAATTGGGTAAAATTAAATTGATACATTTTTGAAATGAAATATGAAAATGATTTTCGACTAATTATTATAATAAAATCATGATTGTTTAAAGAGATTAAAATAACTTATGCTTGAGATTTTAATTATGATCTTAAAGGAGATTAAAAAGTATGAGATATTTTTGTGATATGTTGTTTTCTTTTATTCTTAAATTAATTTTTAATTGTGTTGTAATTTTAATTTTTGTTTTGATTGTTTTTATTCTTACATTTAGTTCAATGTTTGTGGGTATCATTATTGAAAACCCTCACGAGACTCAAACTCGTCCACTAGGGCAACCTAGGGGTTTAACGGCTTGTTGCATAGGCTAAATGCAACCGTTTCAATCCACGAAAGTGATTTAGGATAGTTTAATTTTTAGCTTTTATCGCTTCTCTTGCTAAGGGACTAGCAAGAAGCTGGTTGGGGGTTGTGATGAGTGCTCAAAAAGCACTAAAATAACCATGATTTTATGTACATTAATTGATTAAAAATATATATATTTATATGTTTTATCATATATTTATATAAATTTGTCTTTTTCGGAATCACGGGTATTTTTATTGTTTTCCAGGAATTTTGGCTTAAAAACGCAATTTAAAGACTCAAAGAGGAATACTTGAAGCAATACATCACAAATATATCAATAAATAAGTGGAAAAAGGTCAACAAACATGGAAAAATTGTACAAAATGGGTCGAAAAGGTCAAAAATGTCAAAAAGACGGAAATCGCGCGCCGCAGCCCAGCCGCGCGCCGCAGCACAGCCGCGCGTGCAGCCCAGCCGCGCGCGCAGCCCAGCGCCCAGCCGCGCGCGCCCCAGCGCGCGGGCACTGTTCACGCGCGCCGAGCTGCGCGCAGCGACAGCCCCAGCGCGCGCGCGCAGCGCCCAGCAGCCGCCCATCCGCGCGCCCAACGCGTTTTCGCCCCATTTTTCACGTGCAGAGCCCCTGTGACATCATGTTGACATCATTGATGACATCAGCAATTCCAATACGCGTTTTTACATTTTTTAATATTTTTTTAACATTTTTTTACTCATTTTTTCTCTCCATCCTCACCTATAAATACCCCCCTTCCCTTCACTTCAAATCACACCTTCAAAACTCACTTCTCTCTTCTTTCTTTCTCTCATTTCTTAGTTTTTAGTTTCTCTTAGTTTCTTTCTTAGTTTCTAAGCTTTTCTTAGTTTTTCTCTTAGTTTTTAGTTCAATTCTCTTAGGTTTAGAGTTCTTCTCTTTTTGAGAGGAACTTGTAATGTTTTTGTAATAATTTAGATTTTTGATTCAATATATGGAAGTGCAAATTCCGCTCGGAGGTTTTCCAGCTACGGGAATAGCGTCGAAGTTCTGTAAGGATTTTATTTTCTTTACAGTTATTTTTATGCTTTATTCTTACATGTTATATTCAACTTGTCTGTGGTTAAAATTAACTATGCTGGCTGTTTAGTAAATATGATGTAATAATGACGTTGTTATGCTTGCGAAATATTAAATAGGTAAAAATCTTTAAAATGAATTGATTTTGTTTTTATTCAAGATTTTATATTAAGAATGTTAGAGAGAAATATATTATTTTTCATTACAAACTTAAACCTGAAAATTAGATTTTAAGGTTTAGTTATCCGGTCTAATTTAGAGTAGTGCTCTTTTATTTGTTGGTACAATCGCCCGGTAGTTAGAGTGAAACTCTATTTCAAAAGTTTTTATAAGAATTATTATGTGAAAATGTATTGACAACATGTTTTCAATAGTGGTTTTAAAACTTGAAAGTTAGTACTCGGATAATTAAATTCTTAAGTTTAATTTGGACACCTTGAATAAAGTTTAAACTGTCTAACCCCACCAAAGGTGGCATTTAAATGGTTCATTTCCAATCTCTTAGAAAAAGGAATTAATTTAATTAAGCATATTAGTTATCAACCTCACCCATAGGTGTTAATTGATTTGTTTAGTTAACAAAGAATATCTAACCCCACCAAAGGTGGTATTTATATAAAAAAGAGAGAATCAATAAAATATCAATTTATATCTTTAATAACCTAGATAATATGAGCAAGCATAATTAATTTAGTTATTATATCCATAAATACTCCACTAATATAAATGATAAAAATTTGCATGAATATTTATTGAATCTGTATATATGTTTATTTTTAGATAATTATTTATTGAATTTGTATCTATGTTTATTTTTATGTTATTAGATTATATTTAATTAATCTGTATATATGTTTATTTTATGTTATTAGATTAGGAACACAAAAACCAAACTATCGTGACAGGATGTTTAGGATTTAATTTCGTTTTTAAAAGTTTGAATAATAAATTAAAAACCACATACATTCCTTCCTTAGATCGACCTTGGGAGTATACTTATCATTTTCTTCGAAATGATTCGTGCACTTGCGAGAGTTTTATAAATATTAAAACCAAAGTATTGGCAAGAATCGACGATGTCGGTTTTCGCTCATCAGTCAGCTCATCTTCTTGCGTGGCATGCCATGTGGCATGCCATGTGGCAACTTCTGATTAGTCCTGCGTTAAAAATCCCAAAAAATTCCAAAAATTATATTTTCACCCTTTTTCACTAAAAAAATTATATTTTAATTTTTTTGGCCATAAAAATACTATTTATTAAATAAAACAAGTAAATATTAAGTAAAAAATTACGCTAATGACTCTATTTTCAGAGATTCATCATTGTCCTTCCAATTTGATCTCTGTAGAGAACTGGATGAAAAACCATATCTGAACTTCTTGGACTTGAAATTCTTCTCCACTTTAATGGCCTTGTGTAGTAGTTCCTATATCTCTACATAATGTTACAACTCAACCACGTTATCAATCTCCATGTTCAATCCAATAGTAAATTTATCCATTCTTTCTTCTTTATCTTCCATTTTGGAATCATCTTCTTCTTCTTCTTCGTCAAACACATGTCTTCTATGTGAATCAAAACCAGAAGAGGATTCTAATTCATTCGACCTTCTATTCAGCAACTTAAACTAATCATTAACAAATTTGATGAAGAATTTCATTACAACCTCTTGTGGTTCTCCTTCTTCCTTACTCATGTTTTCAACCTATAAAGTAAAATGAAATAAAAGGTGTTGTTCCTCACACACTCCCTCATGTTTTTGCTCTCAAATTAGATTATTATCACTTGTGTTTCACACTATTTTGGCCATTTCTAGATGGTAATTTCTCTTGCCTTTCACCACTCAAAGCCCCAACCTGTCCTCTTTTATGTTCTTAACACAATCAAATAATTCAACTAATCTTAAGAACTAACCAGTTTGTTGGTAACAATCTCAAAAATCAGAATTTTGAAATAATAAATGAGGCAAATAGTGACAGAAAGAAAGTCCAAGGATGACTCAAAGAACTAAGAAAAATAAAAAAACTCTGAAAGGAAGCAAAGGATATGTGAGAGAAATCACTAGAATTGTAGCTAATTGACAAATAAGGCTTGACTCAAAACTTCCTTTTTATGCTTGAAATATTAAGGAGAATGCAAAAAATAAAGGAAAACTAGAATGAAATATATATATATGGAAGCTAGAACAAAATAAAGAAAAACGAATTTAAATAAGAATAAGAATCTCAAGTAAGAAACAAGAGTTGGAAACTTACTTCAAAGAGAATATGAAACTTGAACAATCTGTCAATTTATTCTCCTTGTTTTTTAAATTTTGATTGCTATTAGTAATAGAAAATACAAAAAAATAAATTAACAAACTGAATGAAAAAAAGCCGTAACCAAAGGGAAAATGGAAAGAATATATGTTGTGTAAACGATGGAATTTAAGGTCAAAAATGCAGAGAATAGTTGAAAATAAAGGGAATGGGTCGAAAATCTATGTAAAGAAAGAAAGAAGGAAACTAAAGGGAAAATGGAAAGAATATATGAATAAGAAAAGGGGTAAATAATCAATTTAGGAAAGTTAAAATAGTAAAGAAATAATCTCTAGTTGGAAATATTTCCAAGATCTTTCTTTTCTTCTCTTGCTTGGCGAAACTATTATTCCTTTTTCTTTTTAAATTAGACTTGGATAGAATGTTAATAATTCTCTTTTTGTCTTCTAATAACTACAACAAAGTTTTTTTTTCTTTGCTCGGCTCATAGGAATCAAGTTGGGCTTCAATTTGGCATGCTATAATAGTTTTTTTTTGTTACCCGAGTCAAAATTTATAGTTGTTTTAAGTTGTAACTCCAATTTATCAATTTTATTGGAATACAAATAGTAGTAATCTCTCTATTTTTTTTTAATTTCTTTTGAAGAACAAAGATGAACACAGAAAATAAAGAAAAGTAAAATTTTTAAAAGATAGGAAGAATTCAAAGAGGACTAAGAAACGCAAACCAAAGACAGAAAAACGAAAAATAAATTTAAATAAAATGCAGAAATATGAAGGTTGAATTTTTGTTTTTCGTAATAAGAACTCAAACAAATATAGATGTTTTAAGATAACCTATTTTTAGTCAACAAAGCTTTGACGCCAAATGATGCAGACCATCTAGGCGAACAACTCTAGGAACCCATCAACTCAAAGGAATAGAAACATATTGAAGATGATCGAATTAGAACCTTAAGAGAACAAAGTCTTTAACACCCTAACCATAAGACGCCATAAAGGTTGATCACTCACTTTGATAAGTCAAATTCGAGTATTCAATTGAGAACACAAGAAGGCAAAGAAAAAAGCTTGATGAGAATTATGGAGCCAAACAAATCCCAAGGTCTAGGAGGGCACAACTTGAAAAGGCTTATAATGGGCTTGTTAATGAGGTCATGCATAACCAAAGGACCTAAATTGGGAGTGCAAGGATTGGGAAAAATATAGGATGGAAATTATGGAGAAATTGGCAAAAGAAAACAAGGCACATTATTGTGCCATTTGGACTAATTTGGGAAGAATATTTTTTAACCCTTGGATGACAACAAAGGTTAAGATGTCATATTTTATTGGGATTCCTTTGTTCTCAACTACTCCAATTTTGCTTCATATTTTGTTGTGCCATTTGGACTGATTTTGGGTAGTTTTCTTTTCATCCCTTGGATGAAATAAAGGGTTAAAATATAATATTTTTATAGGATTCCTTTTGTAGTTAGCTGCCCTCTTTTTCTCCATGTTTTCTACTACCTTTTGAGCTTTTTGGCTATTTTTATTTTCAACCCTTGGATGAGATCAAGGGCTATGATGTAGTAGAGTTTATGGTTTGTTTGTATACTATAAATACTTAAGAGCAGCTCAGCTATTGGAATTTTACATTTTTGAATGAAATTTGATTTTTTTAGATCATTTGAGAGCTCATTCATGCTCTTTGTTCCCCTTTAAGCAACCTATCAAGGGATTGACAACCTTTGTGGTGTCGTTTAGCATCCAAGAATTTGTGGTGAGTAATATCCATACTTGTTAGGGTGTCATTTATGTTAGACTTATCAAGAAAATAACACCTTGTTGTGGCATCTTTACCCTTAGATAAATGGTGAGTAATATTGATTGATTTGTGGAGAAACCCTTTGCTATATAATCTGAAAGTTTGCTTGGTCCTAACCCCTTAGTTCATATCATTTGGTATGAGAGCTTTAGGTGGTAATTTTTACATTCCTATCCTTTATATTCGTTCTTGTTCTTGTGTTCTTGTTTTGTTTCTGATACATAGAAAAAAATATCCTTGTGCTATGTTCTTGCTGAAATTTAATTGCCAAACCCTAAAAATATTGTTCTTCTTTGTTTCCTCATTTATTTTTGCATTTTCCTTGCAAATTCTATTGTGTCCAAAAACTTTCAGCAATAACCTTGCATATCCTGCTGTTTCTGAAATTATTATGAATTTTCTTTCATTTTTCCTTGCATATTCTGCAATATCTGATATTTTTAGCAGGTTTTTGTTGTTTTTTGGTATTTCTGTGGTAGTTCTTGTAGAAATTTCATTTCTCTTTTGTGTCATAATTTATGTGCTATTTTACATATCTTAAAAATTCCTCAAACTCATATTGAATGTGTTGTATTGATTTACTCTTGAGTTGTTAGCATATTTGTCCCAAAAAAAATAGAAAAAGCGTGGCCTAAATTTATTAAAAAAAAACAAAGAACAAAAAGAGAGGCCAAATTGCATATGCTAATTTCTAGTGGGTATTTGAACTCATAGTTCCTAGAATTTTACCCGTTGATTATAAATCTCCCATTGTATGCTTAGTTATTTTGGGGAAATTGTTGTTTTTCCAATAATGTGGATCTATTGATTTTCCTTTTGCTTACTACACTAATCTAGGATCCTAAACACTTTGAGTTAGTTTCCTTTGTGCTTTAACAAGTGGGATATTATGAACTACCTTTTTGGGTGTTTGATAATTCTACAAATTGTTTGGAATTCTTGAATTTGGTTGATTTGATTAGGAACTAAGTGGGTTTGAGTGATCAATATGAGCGCTAAACACATGAGATATTAAGTGAATTTACATTAGTTCTATTATATTAAACTAACCTCTTATTGTATAGAATTGCAAAAAAAAATCTCCAATAGTGGTAGTCCCGAAGAAAGACTGGATATGATGTTCATGATGAGGGATTTGCAACAATCCTTTGAGAGGATGAACAACTTGATGGTCTATATGAATGAAAGAATGGAAAGGAAAGAAAATGTCTTAGCAGCTTTACAACGAGAAACACCTCAATAGAATGTTATGGTGTTAATAGGCAAGCAGTTGTATAAGGTAGTCTTTGAGTTTTCAAGTCAAGGAGGAAGATATTGAGCAACAAAGATATAATATCTTTCACACAAGCTGTCATGTGAGCAATGTTGTCTCTTTTAGGAGAACATAAAACGTGCAAGTATACACGGTCACAAGTAATAAAATTTGATAAGTAAAGTTATCGTTCCCATGGAGATTTGTCACTATAATTTGTTAAGTACTAAAATTGTTTCACTCTGATTTTATCCAAAACAATCGTTAATTGGAAGATGATTTAACTAACTAAATTTTTTTTATAACAAAATAAAAGAATTCTAGGATTGCAGGTTTTCACCAAATTAATCCACTCGAATCATATTATTTTCTCTTGATTTATATTTTTTTTAGTAAATTTAATTTTTCAACAAAGAACTTCTAAATTTATCCATACATCTCTTCCGAGCTCCGTATAGATACACCTCGTTAAATTAATTCACTATATTCCTATGAGAATTAAATTCACCAAGATTCATTACGTTCTAAATTCTCAAATGACCAAACATACAATAAAGGTATATTCCTATCCTTCATATATACATGTTATTCTATCCATAAGCAATATACACAAAAATGCATCTTCCAAGTTTATTTGAGTGCCACAGATCAATTGATAAATTTTCCAATAATCAAAAGCATTAAGCACAAATAGAATAAACAAATTAAAAATCTAATAAATCATTCAAAAATAATTAAACTCAAGCTTCATAAATTTAGTTCAAACGCAACCCTAGAAAATTTAAATTACTTTATAAATAAAAATTAAAATTACAGCATTTAAGGAATATCAGTTACAAAACACTACTAAAAATTAAAACATTTATGCTTCTAAATATTTGGCACACGCAAAACACAACAGAAGCCATTTTTGGCTTCTGCGTGTTCCACAGTCTAACCCCAAAACGAACCTCAAACAAAAAACTAAAAAAAACTATCATAATAATCCCCTATTTATAACTTCACATTTCTAAAAAAAATACATTTTAAAATATATTTTCTACATACGGGGGACAAAAACGTATGGCAAAAATAATAAATTAATTCGCATGGGGGAAAAGAATATTGAGACACACAAACACGCAAAACAAGGAATGTACGCCGTTGTTGATTTTCATTTCAATTCAAGCTACCATGTGTCGCTATCTGATTCATTGCAAGATATAGTGGGACATATGGAAGCCTTTAATTGGTGGACGGAACAGGCTCACGAGGGACGCGGCGTAGGGGATAATGGCACCGAGACATGTGTGGGATAGCTATTGGAAATGCGTGTGTGATTCTGCGTTTTTACGTTCACCGAAACATGCTACGTGTTATAACATGATTGGCTTTAAGGAATGGTAGAACACATGGTAGACTCTAAATGGTTGGAGGGAGAGATTTCACATGGTTGCACCGCACGGGATCAACGCCCACGAGACATGTGGGTCCCACCCTACACGTCGGCCTGTACGGCTGATGGGCCTCACATGGCATGCCGAGCCGCATGAACCAGAAAACCGCGTCCACTCTCTTTTGTTGCGTTTGTAATCCACGTGCCTTATCGTATCCGTTGATTTCTTGATCGAATGGTTGGTGTCGTGCATTGGTGATGGAGCATGTGGCCTCCTTTTCCTGCACAAAAAATAAATTTCCTTAATTACATTTTAGCCCTCCAATTTAATTCAAATTAGCTTTTAAACTTTCTTTAATTGCAATTAAGCCCTTTTCAAATTTAAATTAACTTTTAAATTTTTGTTAATTACAATTAAGCCTGATTTTAATTCAAATTATATTTTAGACTTTTATTAATTGCAATTAAGCACTCTTTTATTTCAAATTATATTTTCAGACATAAATTTGCAATTAAGTACTTTTTCGATTCAAATTCTTTAATTTTCTTAAAAATATATTCCTTAACAAATAAACAATAAAAACTAATTTATTCCACTAAAATTAACTAAAAATGCCAAGAACATAGCAATTATAATTAATAAAATAGATGAAAATAACTATATAAAATACAGTTATCAAGCAACAAGGTGTTTAGTGTTATCATATATGGGGGAAGTTGTACCAATGTGGCTAGTACTACCTTAGTTGAGAAATGAGGGTTGCCTTCATTCAAACACTCTAAGCCTTACAAGTTGCAATGGCTAAATGATAGTGGGGAAGTGAAGGTTGATAAGCAAGTATTTATAAGCTTCTCCATTGTAAAATACAAAGATAAGGTGATGTGTTATGTGGTACCCATGCAAGCCGGGCATATCCTACTAGGTAGGCCTTGGCAATATGATCAGAGGGTTACACATAACGGATATAGAAACAAGTATTCATTTGTGAAGGATGGTAGGAACATCACACTTGTCCCCCTTTCACCCAAGAAAGTCTTTGAAGATCAAATGAAGATGGTTAGAGGAAAAGAAAAGAGTGAAAATGAAAAGGAGAGTGAGACTAAAGAAAAGAATGAGAGAAAAGAGAGGAGTGAAAATGAACAAGAGAGTGAGACTAAAGCAAAGAATAAGAGAAAAGAGAAGAGTGAAAATGAAAAGAGAGTGACTAAAGAAATGAATGAAGTAAAGAAAAGAGTGAAAGAAAAAAAGAGTGCGAACAAAATAAAATTAGTGGCAAAGAGAGTGATAAAAAGCAATTGAGAGAAAATTAGAAAGAAAAAGAAAGAGAGATTGAGAAATTTGAGACAAAAGAAGAGAGAAAAAAATGTTTATGCAAAATCAAGTGAAATTAAAAAATCAATATTCCTTAATTAGCCAATGATTGTACTTCTGTACAATAATGCATTTTTGAATACTAAACAACTTGATAATGCTTTGCCTAGTTCAATTGCTTGTATCTTGCAGGAATTTAAGGATGTCTTTCCCTAGGAATTTCCTAATGGATTACCTCTTATCCGAGGGCTTGAACTACAAACACAGGTTAGTGAGTTGATCGAAAAGGGGTACGTGAGAGAAAAAATGAGTCCATGCATTGTTCTAGTAATTTCGGTCCCTAAGAAGGATGAGACATGGAGGATGTGCCTAGACTGCTGAGCGATCAACAATATCACGGTAAATTATCGTCATCTGATTCCTTACTTAGTTAATATGTTAGATAAGTTGCATGGTTCTTGTGTCTTTTCTAAATTTGATCTGAAAAGTGGATATCACGAAATTAGAATGAAAGAAGGTGATGAATGGAAAACTGCATTTAAGACAAAATATGGTTTATATCAGTGGTTAGTCATGCCATTTGGTTTAACTAATACTCCAAGTACTTTTCATGAGATTAATGAACCATGTTTTGCATGCTTTTATTGGAAAATTTGTAGTTGTCTATTTTTACCATATTCTACTTTATAGCAAAAATGTGGAAGATCATTTGATACATTTAAAATCTGTTCTTGAAGTGCTTAGGAAAGAAAAACTATTTCCTGACCTAAAAAAGTGCACATTTTGCACCGATAAGCTTGTGTTTATGGGTTTCATTGTGAGTACACATGGAGTTTAAGTTGATGAAGAAAATATTCAAGCTATCCAAGAGTGGCCCAACCCAAGTTTAAGTATTGTTCGAAGTTTTCATGGACTTGTTTGCTTTTATCGGCGATTTGTGAATTTTTTTAGCATAGTAGCACCAATAACTAAAGTCATCAAAAAGAATGTTAGATTCAAATAGGGGGAAGAGCAAGAAATGTCATTCAATTTCTTAAGGAAAAATTGACTCATCCTACTTTATTTTCTTTACCGAACTTTGGAAAAACTTTCGAAAAAGAGAAAGCAAGGTTCAACATTGAGAGGAGGATTGAACAATATATCAAACAAGCCAAAAAAGGACGTCATAGGATGATCTTTGAGCCTGTATATTGGGTATGGGTGCACCTGAGAAAATAGCATTTATATAACAAATAAAATCAAAGTATCTACCATGGGGAGATGGTCCATTTCAAGCCATCGAAGGGATCAATGAAAATGCCTACAAGCTAGACTTTCATGGTGAGTATAATGTTAGAACCTCCTTTAATGTTTCTGATCTTTCTCCTTTTGATTATTTAGATGAAGATTTGAGGACAAATTGTCTTGAGGAGTGGGGGAATGATAAGAATATTGGAGCCAAACGAATCCCAAGTGGACCAATCACAAGATCTAGGAGGGCATAACTTGAAAAGGCTTTAAATGGGCTCATTAATGAGGTCATGCATAACCAAAGGACCCAAATTGGGAGTGCAAGGATTGGGACAAGCCTAGGATGGTAATTATGGTGAAATTGCCAAAAGAAAAGTTGGCACATTATTGTGCCATTTGGACTAATTTGGGTAGTTTTGTTTTCAACCCTTGGATGGAAACAAAGGTTAAAATGTAATATTTTATTGGGATTCCTTTGTTCTTAACTGGTCCAATTTTGCTCCAAGTTTTTCTCCATATTTTGCTCTATTTTTACTATGCCATTTGGACTGATTTTGGGTAGTTTTCTTTTCAGCCCTTGGATTAAATCAAGGGTTAAGATGTAATATTTTCATAGGATTCCTTTTGCTGTTAACGGCCCCATTTTTCTCCATGTTTTGATCCTTACTTTCTACTACCTTTTGTGCTTTTTGGTTGTTTTATCTTCAACCTTTGGATGAGATCAAGGGTTGTGATGTAGTAGAGTTTAGAGTTTAGTTGTATCCTATAAATACTTAAGAGCATCTCAATTTCTCAAATTTTACATTTTTGAATGAAATTTGATTTTTTAGATCATTTGAGAGCTCATTAATGCTTTTTATTCCTCTTTAAGAAACCTATCAAAGGATTGGAAAGCTTTGTGGTGTTTTTTTAGCATCTAAGCATTTGTAGTGAGTAAAATCCATACTTGTTAGGGTGTTATTTAAGCTAGAATTATCAAGGGAGCAGCACATGCTTGTGGTGTCTTTATCTTCAATGTAACGTTGAGTCATATCCATTATTTTATGGAGAAACCATTTGCTATATGATCTGAAAATTAGCTAGGTCCTAACCCATTGGTTCATATCAAAGCTTTCTAAAACAAACTTCATAAGTGATCATAAGGTTCTGCCAAAAATTACATTGCTATCACTTTTCATAAGCAACAAACCCTAAAAGAAAAACCCTAAATGAAATGGGCCTATGTAGTTAAGGATTGGGCCTAATCAATGCTTAAAAAAAGGCTAAAGAAACTTATGATAAATAAAACATAAAAGGCCCACAATTTACAAAAATGAAAAAAATTCCTAAATTAATCCTTGTATCCAACATTATCTTCCAAATCTATCCCTTCCAAAAAAGATAATAGACTAACTGTAAGGACTATGAGTGTTGGCTATTTTTGTGGACAAAATATTTATCTGTAAATTTGTTTTTAGTCCTGCTACCAAGTCTATCAAGAAAATCCAAACAAATTCTCGAGTTCTAGATAATTGTACTTTAGGTATATCTTTGATAACTACGACATATAGGATTACATTTATGGATTTAATAGCACATGCTTATAAATCTGAAATTATTTTAGTGCTAAATTATGGAATAAGATATGCTAAAAGATATTATTAGATAAGATATACTCTAAAATAAGATATGCTTAAAGATATTAGATAAGATATACTCTAAATTATAGTTGAAATCTTTAGCATAAAAGATAGCATAAAATATATTTTTAAAAGATATTAGATAAAATATACTCTAAATTATAGTTTAAATCTTTAGCATAAAAGATAGCATAAAATCTATTTTAAAAGAACTCTTCTTTAAATAAGAGTCTTCTTAATTAGTGAGTATTACTAATCCTATTTGAAATAAAAAAGTTATTTATCAATCATATAGGAGCTATCTTAATTAATGAGTATTACTAATCGTATTTGTATTAGAAAAGATATTTATCAATTACATAGGATGAAGGGTTTTAATTTTTCCTATAAATAAAACCCATTGCTCATTGTTTCAATCAACCACACAAGAGTATTATTCTAATCTTCTTAATTTCTCTATCTTTTTTTACAAATATAAGATCATAATTCTTTAGGCTTCTTTATTTAGTCAATATATCAAATATTGGTGGTTATGTTTGATTGATTAATAAGCCTAATTATTTTATGATATTTTGATAATATGTTCTTATGGCTTCTTCTTTATTTTTGTTCTTAAATTGTTAGATCAAATAATTGTTTTTGTCATATCATAGTTATTTGATTTGATTATTAATCTTTAAAGAAGCTATTTTTATTAAACTTGTGCTTGATCTTTTTGCTCTAGGATTTACTAGTTGATTTGATTTAAGTGACATACATTTTGAATCATCTAGTTAGGATTATTCATTATTAATTCCATTCTAGAACACACATGGGCACTTGTGTTTTTTGTGCTAACTATTTTGCAGTTAATTCGGTAACGTATCTGATTGGCGGGAAGCTTATTGGAACGTTGGTCTGGAAACCGCTCACGATAATATTGGAAACTATGAAAATAGAGTAAGGGCTCATAAGTAAAGTACATTGGGGCAGTATCCTAGGGAGGGTAGCATAAGATCGAGTTTGTACTTGAACATTTGATGTTCATAGTGGAAAGGTAGGTGGTCCGGTGGACCGATGGTTTTTTTAGGTCATGGTTATGGCCTAGGTTGTTTCCACCTAAAAATATCGTGCGTTATTATTTTATTTCCACACTTATTTTTACACACAATTTCATGTTTGGCCGCTTTGTTTAGGTTATTAAATTATAAATTGGTAAAAATTGAAAATAACCTATTCACCCCTAGAGGTTAATTAGGTCCATATCTTATAAACTTTCACTAATCTTAGTGAAGCTTTCGAATCCTCAAATTTAGTTTTCGATTCTTCTAGCATAGCCGCTTGTATTGTACTTCCATGATCAAGCCTTCCAAAGCTTCTGTCATCCTCTTTGTCTTTGCCTTAGTCATTGGACCGCCAATTTCTTGTAAAGGATCTTGAGAATATTTAGGAACATCAACTTGGTCGACACCTCAATCTCTATTAATAACTTTACCTTATTCTCCTGGGAGTAATTATGATAAATAAATATGTGCTTAACCTTTCTTTCCCACTCTAAGTATAGCTCAGGATTATTCTTTTCTTGAAAGGTTGGAATTTTCATCTCTATACTTCCTATATTGCTCTCATTTTTAGGGTCAACCTTCTAATTCATTCGACCTCACATTCAAAAACATAAATTGGTCAAAAAACGCCTTGATAAAGAATTTTTGATGAGAATCATCTAGCCCTACAAATTTCAAGTGGACCAATCACAAGGTCTAGGAGGGCACAACTAGAAGAAGCTATAAATGGGCTTATTCAAGAGGTCATGCATAACCAAGGGGACCCAAATAGGGAGTGCATGGATTGGGAAAAGTATAGAATGGAAATTATGGAAAAATTGGCAAAAGAATGCTAGGCACATTGTTGTGCCATTTAGACTAATTTTGGGAAACTTTCTTTTCTGCCCTCGGATGAAAACAAAGATTAAGATGTAATATTTTATTGGGATTCCTTTATTCTCAGCTGCTCTAATTTCACTCCACATTTTGCTCCATGTTTTGCTACATATTTTTCTCCATTTTTGTTGTGCCGTTTGGACTGATTTTGGGAAGCTTTCGTTTCAACCCTTGGATGAAATCAAGGGTTAAGGTGTAATATTTTCATAAGATTCCTTTGTAGTTAGCTACCCCATTTTTCTCCATGTTTTGGTCCATGTTTTCTGCTACACTTTGTGCTTTTTGGCTGTTTTTATTTTCAACCCTTGGATAAGATCAAGAGCTATGATGTAGTAGATCTTAGAGTTTATTTGTGTCCTATAAATACCTAAGACCACCTCAGATGCTAGGAATTGACATTTTTTGAATGAAATTTGATTTTTCAAATCATTGATAGCTCATTCATGCTCTTTGTTCCTCTTTAAGCAACTTATCAAGGGATTGGTAACCGTTGTATCATTGTTTAGCATCCAAGCATTTGTGGTGAGTAATATCCATACTTGTTATGGTGTCATTTAAGCTAGACTATTCAAGGAGCCAACACCTCCTTCTGGCATCTTTCTCTTCAATTTAATGGTGCGTAATATCCATTATTTTGTGGAGAAACCATTTGCTATATGATCTGAAAATTAGCTAGGTTCTAACCCCTTGGTTCATATCATTTGGTATCAGAGATTTAGGTGCTAATTTTCAATAGTAACCTTGCATATACTGTTGTTTCTGAAAAATATTCTAAATTTTCCTTCCATATTCTAAATTTTCCTTACAAATTCTACTATTTCTAAAACTATTTTGCATTTTTCCTTGCATATTCTGTAGTATATGATATTTTCTACCGTTTCTTGGTAGTTTTATGTTATTTCTTTGATAGTTCCTATAGAAATTTCATTTTCCCTTTGTGTCATAATTTTTGGGATATTTTATTTATAGTAAAAACATTCCTCAATCTCGTATTGAAGGTGCCGTATTGATTTACTCTTGAGTTATTAGCATGTTAGATAAAAAAAAGAAAAAAAGAGTGGCCAGAATTTATTAAAAAATATAATGACAAAGAAAAAAGGTCAAATTACATATGCTAATTTCTAGTTAGTGTTTGAATTCATAGTTCAAAGAACTTTACCCTATTATTATAAATTCCTAATTGTGTGTCTGTGAGGAAATTGTTGTTCTTCCAATATTGTTAATCGTTTAATTATCCCTTGTGCTTAATTATTCTAGTCTAGGATCCTAAACACTTTGAGTTAGTATCCTTTGTGCTTTAACAATGGGGATATTGTGAACTACCTTTTTGGGTGTTTGATAATTCTACAAATTGTTTGGAATTCCTAGATTTGGTTGCTTTGATTAGGAGCAAATAAGGTTTGAACAATCAGTTTGAGTGCTAAACACGTGAGGTATTGAGTGAATTTACATTAGTAAGAGGAGAAACCATGAAAGGCCCATAGATAATTGGGAGGACATGAAGGCCATCATGAGGAAGAGGTTTATGCCTAGCTACTACTATAGAGAGTTACACCAAGCCCTATGATGAGTGCTCAAAAAGCACTAAAATAACCATGATTTTATACACATTAATTGATTAAAAATATATATATTTATATGTTTTATCATATATTTATATAAATTTGTCTTTTTCGGAATCACGGGTATTTTTATTGTTTTTTAGGTATTTTGGCTTAAAAACGCAACTTAAAGACTCAAAGAGGAATACTGGAAGCAATACATCACAAATATATTAATAAATAAATGGGGAAAGGTCAACAAATATGGAAAAATTGGACAAAATGGGTCAAAAATGTCAAAAAGGAGAAAATTGCGAAGCCGCGTCGCGAAGCTGCCCAGCCGCGCGCGTGCGCCTGCTTCCCAATCCGCGCGTGCAGCCACCCCCATGACGTCATGCTGACGTCATCAATGACCTCAGCAATTCCATTACGTGTTTTTACATTTTTTATACTCATTTTTTCTCTCCATCCTCACCTATAAATACCCCCCCTTCCCTTCACTTCTAAACACACCTTCAAAACACACTTCTCTCCTCTTTCTTTCTCTCTTTTCTTAGATTTTTAGTTTTTTTTTAGTTTTCTTTAGTTTTTCTTAGTTTTTAGCTTTTCTTAGTTAATTTCTCTTAGTTTTAGAGTTCTTCCCTTTTTGGGAAGAACTAGTTATGTTTTTGTAATTTATTAGCTTTTTGATTCAATAAATGGAAGTGCAAACTCCGCTTGGAGGTTTTCCAGTAACGGGAATAGCGTCGAAGTTCTGTAAGGATTTTATTTTCTTTACAGTTATTTTTATGCTTTATTCTTACATGTTATATTTAATTTGTCTGTGATTAAATTTAACTGTGCTGGCTATTTAGTAAAAATGATGTAATAATAACGTTGTTATGCTTGCGAAATATTAAATAGGTGAAAATCTCTAAAATGAATTGATTTTGTTTTTATTCAAGATTTTATATTAAGAATGTTAGAGAGAAATATATTATTTTTCATTACAAACTTAAACCTGAAAATTAGATTTTAAGGTTTAGTTATCCGGTCTAATTTAGAGTAGTGCTCTTTTATTTGATGTTACAATCGCCCGGTAGTTAGAGTGAAGCTCTATTTCAAAAGTTTTTATAAGAATTATTATCTGAAAATGTATTGACGACATGTTTTCAGTAGTGGTTTTAAAACTTGAAAGTTAGTACTCGAATAACTAAATTCTTAGGTTTAATTTGGACACCTTGAATAAAGTTTAAACTGTCTAACCCCACCAAAGGTGGCATTTAAATGGTTCATTTTCAATCTCTTAGAAAAAGAAATTAATTTAATTAAGCATATTAGTTATCAACCCCACCCATAGGTGTTAATTGATTTGTTTAGTTAACAAAGAATATCTAACCCCACCAAAGGTGATATTCATACAAAAAAGGGAGAATCAATAAATATCAATTCATATCTTTAATAACCTAGATAATATGAGCAAGCATAATTAACTTAGTTATTATATCCATAAATACTCCGCCATTATAAATGATAAAATTTGCATAAATGTTTATTGAATCTATGTTTACTTTTGTGTAAGTAGATTAAAAACAGAAAACCCCAAAATATCGTGACAGGATGTTTAGGATTTAATTTCGTTTTTAAAAGTTTGAATAATAAATTAAAAACCACATACATTCCTTCCTTAGATCGACCTTGGGAGTATACTTATCATTTTCTATGAAATGATTCGTGCACTCGCGAGAGTTTTATAAATATTAAAACCAAAGTATTGGCAAGAATCGACGATGTTGGTTTTCGCTCATCAAGTTTTTGGCGCCGTTGCCGGGGATTGCATCAAGTTTTTGGCACCATTTCCGGGGATGGCATCAAGTTTTTGGCGCCGTTGCTGGGAATGACATCAAGTTTTTGGCGCCGTTGCTGGGGAATGAATAGCGGTTTTTTAAATTATTTATCAAAATTTTAAAAACATTTGTGTACTGTAAATAATTGTGATTTTTTTGTTTTAATAAAAAAATAATAATCAAATTTCAAATTTCATAAGAAATAAAAAAAAATATAAAAAAATATTTTTTTTAGTAAAATGATTTAGAAATTTGAAATTTGAAGTAAAATTTTTTACCGTTCATGAATAGTAAAAAAAATATTTAAAAAAAAAATTTAAAAATTTAAAAATAAATAAATAATATAGCGTTAATAGTAAAATAAAATTACCGTTCATGAATAAAAAAAATTAAAAACTTAAATTTTTTTAATATAGTGTAAATAGTAAAATAAAATTATCGTTGATGAATAGTAAAAAATAAAATAAAATTTTAAAAATAAAAAATAAATAAAAAAACTTACTTTTTAATTTTCATTTAATTTTAATTTTTATTTAAAATCTTAATTTTATTTTTGTTAAATAAAAATAATATATATATATATATGAAAAAAACTTTTTTAATTTTATATGCTTTTACCTTTCTCTATTTTTTTTATTTTTTTTACCTTTTTCAATTTTTATTTAATTTAATTTTATCTTATTTTTTATTTTATCAAGGGATTGGTAACCGTTGTATCATTGTTTAGCATCCAAGCATTTGTGGTGAGTAATATCCATACTTGTTATGGTGTCATTTAAGCTAGACTATTCAAGGAGCCAGTGCAAGGATTAGGTCAAGTCTAGGAGGGAAATTAGAGCAAAATTGGCAAAAGAAAACTAGGTACATTGTTGTGCCATTTGGACTAATTTTGGGTAGTTTTCTTTTCAGCCCTTGGTTGACAACAAAGGTTAAGATGTAATATTTTATTGAGATTCCTTTGTTCTCAACTGCTCCAATTTCACTCCACATTTTGCTCCACATTTTACTCCATTTTTGCTGTGCCATTTGGAGTGATTTTGGGCAGCTTTCATTTCAGCCCTTGGAAGAAATCAAGAGTTAAGATGTAATATTTTCATAGGATTGCTTAGTAGTTAGCTGCCCTATTTTTCTCCATGTTTTGGTCCATATTTTTAGCTACCCTTTGTGCTTTTTGGTAGTTTTTATTTTTAACCCTTGGATGAGATCAATGGCTATGATGTAGTAGAACTTAGGGTTTATTTGTATCCTATAAATACTTAAAAGCAGCTCAGAATTGACATTCTTTAAAAGAAATTTGATTTTTCATATCTTTGAGAGCTCATTCATGCTCTTTGTTCCTCTTTAAGCAACTTATTAAGGGATTGGTAACTTTTGTGGCGTTGTTTAACATCAAAGCATTTATGGGGACTAATATCCATACTTGTTAGGGTGTCATTTAAGTTAGACTTATCAAGGAGCCAGTACTTCATTATGGTGCTTTTCTCTTCAATTTAACGGTGAGTCCATTGTTTTTGTGGAGAAACCCTTTGCTAAATGATCTGAAAATTAGCTAGTTGCTAACCCTTTGATATCAATTTCATCTCAATCTCTTGTGGTTCATTTCCTTCCTTACTCAAGTGTTCAACCTTTAGAGTAAAATGAAATGCAAGGTGTTGTTCCTTATACACTCCCTCATGTGTTTGGTCTCAAATCTGATTGTTTAACTCAAGTTTCACTCTATTTTGGCCTTTTCTCGATTGTGATTTCTCTTTCCTTTTACCATCCAAAGCCCTAGTTAGCCCTCTTTTATATTCTTAACAAAATCAAAGAATTGAAATAATATGAAGAAGAAACCAGTTTGTTGGTGACAATCTCAAAAATTTCAATTTAAAAAACTTAATTGAGGCAAATGGTGATAGAATGTAAGGCCAAAGATGACTATAAAGAACCAAGAAAAATAAGAAAACTTTAAAAAGAAGCAAAAGACTAGTGAAAGAAATCACTATAATTGAAGCTAATTGATGAAGAAGGCAAAAGACTCAAAACAATTATGCTTTAGAAAGTAGAACTAAGTAAAGAGAAACTAGAATGAAATATTTAGAAAGTAGAACTAAGTAAAGGAAAGCTAATTTCAGCAAGAATAAGAATCTCAAGCAAGAAAACAAGAATTGGAAACTTGAACAATCTGTCTCTTTGTTCTTTTTTTTTACTTAAATTTTTGACTGCTATTGTTAATAGAAAATACACATAACTAAAGTCACAAACGGAATGAACAAAAACAAGAGACAAAGCAAAAAAAGATGCAGTAAACTTAGACCCTCGATAAGTGGTGTAAACAATGAAATTGAAGATAAAAAATGTGGGAAACGATCGAAAATGCAGGGAACAGTTCAAAAATCTATGTATGGAAAGAAAGAAGAAACGAACCTAAAGGAAAAATTGAAAGAATATATGAATAAGGAAAGGGGTAAATAATCAATTAGGAATGTTAAAATGGGAAGAAGTAATCTCTAGTTGTAAATATTTCTAAGATCTTTCTTTTCTTCTCTTGTTCGGCCAAACTATTATTGTTTTTTTCTTTTTAAATCAGAATTGGATAGCATGTTTGATGATTATCTCTTTATCCTTTTCTTTTTCTTTGTTCAACTGATATCAATTGAATGAGGCTTCGAATTGATATGCTATAATTGTCGTTTCATTACCCACGTTAAAAGTTATGGCTGTTTAAAGTTGGAACTCCAATTTATCGATTTTTCTAGAACTACAAACAAAAAATAAAGCATAAGAAAAAAAATTAAAAATGTATGAAGAATTCAAAGAGAACTATGAAACAAAATCCAAAGACAACAGCAACAAGAAAGAAATTGAATGAAAACATAGAACTTTGAAGAACAATTCCTTTTTTTGTAATCAAGAGCTCAAATAATGATAGATGTAGATAGATAACCTATTTCTAGAAACCAATGGTCCAATACCAAATGATGCAGATCCTCTAGGAGAACAACCTTAGGAACCCAAGAACTGAAAGGAATAAGAACAATTAATTTACTAGGAACGTGTTGAAGATGATTGGATTAGAGCACTAACAAAATAAAGTCCTTAAAACCCTAATGTTGAGACACCAACGTGTTGAAGATGATTGGATTAGAGCACTAACAAAATAAAGTCCTTAAAACCCTAATGTTGAGACACCACAAAGGTTGATCACTCCCTTTGATAAGTCAAATTCAAGCATTCAATCAATAACACAAGAAGAGAAAGTAGAAAGCTTTCTAAAATAAACTTGATAAAGAACAATCAATTACATCGCTATCGCTTTTTATAAACAACTAACCCTAAACGAAATTGGCCTATTTAGTTGTGAATTAGGCCTAATCAATCCTTCAAAATAAAAGACTAAAAAGAATTATGATAAATAAATAATAAAAGGCACATAATTAACTAAAACAAAACATTCTTCCTAAATTAATCCTTGCATCCTACTTGATCTTCCAAATTTATCTCTTGCATAAAAAGCTAATCGACCATCCTTGGTGAAGCTTTGGAATCTTCAAATTTAGTTTTAGAATTTTCTAGCACAGTCTCTTTGTATTGCACTTCCATGATCAAGCCTTGCAAAGCTTTTTCATTCTCTTTGTCTTTGCCCTAGTCATTGGACCGCCAATTCCTTGCAATGGATCTTGAGAATATTTGGGAACATCAACTTGGTCAACACCTCCATCTCTATTAAATAATTATAGCACATGATAACAATAAAATAACGATAAATATGGATGAATTATTAATTAAAAATTTGTATAATTTATCACTTACCCATGGTAGTTATATCATATTGTTTTTTATTGGAAAGGATGGTTATAGCCATTCCTACAAGACCACAACAAAACCTTAAAAAATTGTTGTGAATGGACTTGGAATAATATACTACTATTGTTGAGGTATTGGTATTTGAACTTCATGTTTATTTTAATCTATTTATACACTTGTCACTTGATTACTAAACTACTCATCACAAATTCTTAACCCTTGACATACGTTACCTTTTTTCTTCTTCTTGGCTTGAGTGAATATTTATATGTTTTATGTTTATACTTACGATTAATCAATGATCCCTTAAAGCTATCTTCTCTTTTGTTACACAACTTTTGACATCTCTTTAAATGGTCCAAGTACTTTCCTGCTTGGATTTCCTTGTTTTCTATATATGATTCCGAGCCACTAGGAAAACATCCCTAGGAACCCAAGAACTCAAAGGAATATATAATCGATTTGCTAGGAACGGGTTGTAGAAAATGGGATTAGAACCCTAAGGAAACAAAGTCCTTAAAACCCTAACCTTGAGACACCATAAAGGAAGATCACTCCCTTTGATAAGTGGAATTCAATTAATCAATCAAAAAAACAAGAAGGCAAAGAAAAAAGATTTCTAAAATAAATTCGATAAATTAAAAAACCCTAGACAAAATGGACCTATTTACAAGTGGAATGGGCCTAATGAATCCTTAAAAAAAAATACTTATTATAAATAAAACATAAAAGGTCCAAAATTCATTAAAATAAAAAATTGCTAAATATAAAAGGCCCATAATTAACTAAAACAACAAAATTGCTTCCTAAAATTTTCCTTGCATCCAATTTGATATTTCAAATGTATCTTTTGTGTCTTAATCTTGAGAATATTTGTAAGATCTTGGGAATATTTCTTAGCACTTTGAAACATCAACTCGATCAGTACTTTGATCTCCAATAAAACCCTACCTTGAAACTTAGCCCGAATACTTGAATATTTATCCCCAAAACAATCTCTAGAATGTATAGAGAACCTAAATAGTTTTAGAGGGTGAAAATTTTTATAAAGAGGAAAAGAAGAGGAAAAATGGGTGAGAATTGGCCCTTTTATAGGAAAAAGTTTATGATGCTTATTGGTTAACCTTCATAAGGGTGGTGGAAACGGGTTGGCGAGGGGTGGCAGTGAGTTGTGTAGTAAGGTATATCAATTTTTTCTTTTAGATTCAATTTTTCTTGCAAAACTTTTCAGATACATTTCTTTATTTTAAAGCATTATTTAAAATTCCTTTTTGGATAATTAATTATTTAAAATGAATTTTATGGGATTTTACACCGCTCTCCATGATACGAACCCCACCAAAAATTGTGATGAAACCTGATAACAATGATGGATCGAAACCCCAAAATCGTGAAGACAAGGTTTGTTAAGTCTTAACCCATGACCTAACAACATGAAAATCAAGACTATAGAGGATTGAAATGCTACACCAAGAAAACCTAAGGATTCTCTCAAGAATTTAAGGTGATAAGTTTGGTTGTTTGAACGCCACACGATTAACTTTATAAGTTCAAGAGTTCTTTTAAGAACCAAGAGGAACACACCACCTCACAAGAAGATAACTATCTTAATAATTCCAATCTAATCTTTAAAATTCGTATTACTCCTCTTTATACTTGGAACAACCCTCCAAGAATAGGCAAAGTCATAATTACCGTAAAAAAATTAGATTTAACAAGTTCTTTACCTTTTTTGGACTCTTAGTCTTCTAAATACAGCTAAAAATAGCTATTTATTGACTTATTAAGGATAGCTAGTAAATGGCTATTTCGGACTTCTAAAGATAGTCAATAAATAGCTAAATGACTAGATTCAATGTATTTTAACATGCCCACCCAAGACCAAGTTATTCTCATATTTAATATTCTCAAAATTCATCAAATTCATACCCTTTAATGGTCAAACAATTCTTGCTATGAATTGTTCCTCCACCTTTATGGCTTGGTGTACCATATTCATCAACTTAACATAGTGTTGCATCTCAACTATATCTATAATATCATGATTTTAAGCGTGTAAAAATATAGCAATAGTGGCTGCCCGGTCCTCTTCTACATTAGCTTGGATCATAGCTACCTCCATCTCCTTGTAATACTCATGCACACTTTTGAAACCTTGAGTTAACTTCTGCAACTTTTGATACAATCCCCTATAATAGTGATTGGGTACAAAATGCTTCATCATAAGCATTTTCATCTCCTCCCACGTGTCCACGGGTGGCTCTCTATTCCTTCTATTAATTTGTAACTGATCCCACCAAACAATAGCATAATTGGTAAATTCAATTGTAGCCAACTTAACCTTCTTTAACTCCTAATAATTGTGATAATCAAACACCATCTCCATTTTAGCTTCCCACTCCAAATAAACTTCAGGGTCATTTCTACCTTGAAAAGATGGCATTTTAATCTTTATGTTTCATAAATCATTATCCTCATAGGACTACCCATCCTAGCTTCCCTATTCCCATACCCACACTCAAACCTGCCCTGGTACAAATATGGCTCATTAAGCTCTTCCATCTCTGCCTCTTCCTCAACATTCCACCATAGAACATGCCCACCTTTCTTCCTATTGAGGATGTCTTAATGTTGTCCCCTAGGAGTTCCTTCTTCTACCCTATCCAACCTCTCGTGAATAGGCTCTAATTCAGCCATCATCATACACCTCACCTCCCCTAACAACACTTGCATTTGGAGGTTTAGAACAATGGGTTGTCGACATTCTTTGATGGTATCTTTTTCTTGATTATTGGGCATGCTTAGAAGCTGCAAAACAAGATTAGAATCCTCACAAGCACTCCCTCACGTATTTCACTCAAAAATTCATACACTTGCACTCGTGTTTTTTTCACTCTAAACGACTTTTACCCTCTTATGGTCTCACATAGTACTCTTGCCACTTTCCACTCCTTTGTGTCTCCTTTACTTCTTAATTGAACTTCAAGAAACTAATTCAAAATAATCCAACGACAATTCAATAATGAGAAACAACCAATACACATAAAAAAGATCAAGAATTTGAATAAGGAGAGAAAAAAGGTTGATAAGAAGACTTGTTTTTTACTACAATTGTGTATTGAGAAATGATATGAATTGATAAATTTTCCTTTTCATGTATTAAGAGATTTCTAACTGAACTTGTATAGTTTTTATATAGCAAGGACTAGGAAATCAAAAAATAGAACGAAAATAAAAGAGAGCAAAACTTATCTTAGAACCAAAGCTCTGATACCAAATGATACGAACCCCACCAACAATTGTGATGAAACCTGAAAACAATGATGGATACAAACCCCAAGATCATGAAGACAAGGTTTGTTGAGTCTTAACCTGTCACCTAACAAGATGAAAATCAACACTACGGAGGGTTGAAACGCCAGACCAAGAAAACCTAAGGATTCTCTTAAGAATTCAAGGTGATAAGTTTGGTTGTTTGAACGCCACAAGATTAACTTAATAAGTTGAAGAGTTCTTTTAAGAACTAAGAGGAACATAGGACCTCATAAGAAGATAATTTTATTAATAATTCCAATATGATCTTTAAAATTCATAGTACTCCTCTTTATACATGGAACAACCCTCCAAGAATAGGCAAAATCATAATTACAACACAAAATTTAGTCTAAACAAGTTCTTTATCTTTTTTGGACTCATAGTCTTCTAAATACAGCTAAAAATAGCCATTTACATTTTCATTTATCAACACTAATACTCTGCAAAATAACAACAAATCCAAGAAACAAGACATATTTCATGAAAGTGTTCCACATATTCTTCCAAATATTTGCTATAAACTAAAATATCATCAAAGTACCACAAATTTTCCCTTGAATGCTTACAAGACATGGTTCATTAACCTTATGAATGTACTAGGTGCAATAGTTAAACCGAGAGGAATTACTAACCACTCATACAATACATATTTAGTACTAAATGCAGTTTTTCATTCATCTCCCACTTTCATGCAAATCTAATAATAGCCATTCTTTAAAAAAAATTTAGCAAACAAATGAGAACCTTGTAATTCATCAAGTATATCATCTAATCTTGGGATATGATGTCTACACTTTATCGTTATCTTGTTAATAGCTTGACAATCCACACACATGTGCCATGTTCCATCTTTTTTTGGGACTAAGATAATTGCAACCGAATATGGGTCGAGATTCTCCCTTACAAATCCATTTTGTAGCTCGGGATTAGCTTTGTAAGCAGGTTGATTTGGTATTGTGGATCCTGCCGTGAAGTCTAATTGATGTTTAATTCCTCTCAAAGAAAGTAATCCATGTGAAATCTCTCTAGGAAATAGCTCCTCAATGTTCTACAACAAGGACACAACAACATAAGGCAGAGATGAGTTAACATCGTTAGTAGAAAGATAAACATCCTTGTACATAAGTACAAGTACTTGTTACTTTTCCATCATTATATTCTTAATTTCATGTTTTTTAGCAATTACACTCATTCTTTTATTTTCCTATCTAGTTTTATCACTTTTCTCTCCATTCCCTCTTCACCTCACTTACTCTCTTTTTATTATCATGTTGCTCACACTTTTGTTTCTCCCTCAACTTACACTCTCTTGCAATCTTAATCTCGTCATCATAAGCTTGCAAAGGTTTTGATGCAGACCCTCTAGGCAAAAAACCTTAGGAACCCATGAACTCAAAGGAATAAGAACGATTGAATTCCTAAGAACGTATATGATCATATTAGAACCCTAAAGAAACAAAGTCCTTAAAACCCCAATCTAGATACACCACAAAGGATGATCACTCCCTTTGATAATTCGAATTCAAGCATTCAATTAAGAACACAAGAATGAAAAGCAGAAGCTTTATGAAATATACTTTTCATTAATGACATATTTGTTCTTCTTTACAAATTACATAACTCTTCTTTTATATAAGCAAGAAACCCTAAAAGAAAAAACCCTAGATGAAATGAGCCTAACGAACCTTAAAAATAAAAGACCAAAAGACATGCATAACCAAAGGCCCTAAATTGGGAGTGCAAGGATTGGGACAAGCCTATGATGGAAATTAGGGAAAAATTGGAAAAAGAAAACTAGGCACATTACTGTGCCATTTCGACTAATTTGGGCAGCTTTCTTTTTAGCCCTTGGATGACAACAAAGGTTAAGTTGTAATATTTTATTGGGATTCCTTTGTTCTTAGCTTCTCCAATTTTGCTCCATATTTTTCTCAAGGGTTAAGATGTAATATTTTCATAGGATTCCTTTTGTAGTCAGTTGCCCCATTTTTTTGCATGTTTTAGTCCATGTTATCTACTACCTTTTGTGCTTTTTGGCTGTTTTTATTTTTAACCCTTGAATGGGATCAAGGGCAAAGATGAGTTAAGATCGTTAGTAGACAGATAAAAATCCTTGTACACAAGTACAAGTACTTGTTGCCTTGCCATCATTGCACTCTTAATCTCATGTTTTTTTTGTAAATGCACTCATTCTTTTATTTTGTAATCCTTTTTGCTCACTTTTATCTTCTCTTTTCTCACTCTTCTCTCCTTTGTGCTCATTTTCTTCTCTTTTTTGCTCACTTTTCCCTCCATTATGCTCACTTTTCTCTCCATTTTCTCACTTTTCTCTCCATTTTTGCTCTCTACCTCGCTTACTGTTTTTTTATTTCCCTCTTCCTCACACTTTTGTTTTTCCCTTATCTTGCACTCTTATGCTATCCTAATTTGGTTTTCATAAGCTTGCAAAGATTTGACAAGGGCTAATACAACTTTTCGATTGTTTATTTCAAAAGAATAACGATTTTCTGTAACCATAATGTGACACCCTCCTATCAAATTTCCATGGTCGGTTGAGCAATATGTGAGCATACATTGGTGCAACATTACAAAGAACCTCATTTTCATATTTTCCAATTGAAAAAAGAACCCAAACTTGTTTGTTAACCCCCCCACTTCTCCACAATAATTTAGCCATGGTAGCTTGTATGGTTTGAGATGCTTCTGCCACTTCAAATTTAACTTTTCTACCAACAAGGTACTTGCAACATTAGTGTATCTCAATCAATAATTAATGTGCACACCTTATCCTTCATATGGCATCTTGTGTGGAAAATTGGATCATAGTTCTTTTCATCTCCTTCATCTTTAGGCGGTATATTCAGAACTCTCCTTGTGACAAGTGAATCTCTTTGCATAGGTTCTTTAACTTTAACATTAGAAAAATCCTTCATATGTGGTTTCTCTGCGTCACATGATCTGGTACTTTTGATTTCTACATTTTTCTATAGAACCTTGATATTTTTGTCCCATTTACTCTCTCTTCCACATTGGAATAAGTTTCTTCTTTGTCAAACCTATGTATTCTTTTATGTAATTTGAATCAAAAAAGGATTCTAAATCATCCAACCTTGCTTTCATCCTCTTAAATTGGTTATGAACAGATTTGATGAAGAATTACAAGTCAACCTCTTATGGTTCTCCCCTTCCATACTCATGTTATTAACCTATAAAATAAAATGAGATAATCCATGAACTCTGTCATGTGTTTGCTCTCAAATAAGATTGTTATCACTCTCCTTTTTAACACAATTTTTGCTTTCTTTGTTTTCTCTCTCTCGTGTTTTTTCTCAAATAAGATTGGTATCACTCTTCTTTTTTTAACACTATTTTTGCTCTTTTTTAACTCTATTTTTGCTCTCTCTTTTTTTACCACTCAAAGTTCACGCCAACCTCCTTTGTGTTCTTAAAAAAATCAAAGAATCCAACTAATCTTAAGGTGTAACCATTTTATTGGTGACAATCTCAAAATTTATAATTCTAAAAACTTAATGGCAAAGTATGACAAAAGGAAAGTCCAAAGAGGACTCTAAAGAAAGAATGTTGACTAAAGAGGACTTGAAAAATAGACTCTTGACCAAAGAGAACTCTAAAGAAAGACTCTTGACAAAAGAGGACTCTAAAAAAAGACTCTGGACCAAAGAAGACTCTAAAAAAAGACTTTGGACCAAAGAAGACTCTAACGAAACACTCTAGACCAAAGAGGACTCTAAGAAATACTATAGATAAATATGATTACCTTTTTTTGTAAATTAGTCTTTGGCAGCAAGAAAATAATAATGGGAAAACTAATTTAAACAAGAACAAGAAAAATCACCAAGAAAAAAAGAATTAGATTCTTGAACAACTTTGTTCTCCTTTTCCTCTTCATCTTTTTTTTTTGTTTTTGTTTTGACTATTGCTTCTATTGTTGGTGCGACAAATCTTTAACCCCTCGGTTAATGGTGTAACTGATGGAATTTGGACCCAAAAATTGCAAGAACTAATTTTGGTTTCATCTTGGGCTTTTATGTTGCTTCATTCTCTTTGATTCTCTCTTCTCTATAATCTTGTTTTTCTGGGCCAATAGCTTCAACAATAGGAGTTGGTGGAGAAATGGGCTTTTGTATTTCTTTCAACTCTTTTCCACTTCTAAGTGCAATTGCCTTATACTGCTCTTTTCTTCCCCTATTAGGATTCGTTTTAGTATCACTTGGCAAAGCTCCTTGAGTGCGATTGTTGATAGAAGTAGTCAGTTGACCCAATTGAACTTCAAGATTTCTGATTGATGCTACTTGATTATGAAGAATAGTCTCATTCTTGGCCATGTATTGATAAAACATATCTTCCAATGATGGTTTCTTTTCTTGTGGTGGAGCTTGATTATGAAAACCTTGAGGATATGTAGGCTTCATAGAAGTTGATGGGCTTTGATTATTATTCTAGGAAAAATTAGGGTGATTCTTCCATCCTGAATTGTAAGTGTTTACATAAGGGTTGTTTTGATTCCTATTGTAGTTGGAAACAAAACTAACAAATTCAGAGTTGTGAGGACATCTCTCACTGGCATGGATTCCATTGCAAATTTCACATGCAACAAAAGGACTCTGAATAGAATGGACACCTAGAGTATCGTCCTTCATCACCAAAGTGGTTATATGAGCAGTTAAAGTGGACATAGCATCAATCTTGTGAATTCCAGCCGCTCTTTTAAGCATCATCCTCTCTAATGGCCACTCGTAGCTATTGGAAGCCATTTCCTCTAATAAGTTATAGGCTTCATCAATAGATTTTCCCATAAGAGCACAACCTACTGCATCATCAATCATGTTTCTAGTCGGACCCATCAAACTATTATAAAATGTTTGAATTTGAAGCCACTTTGGTAAACCATGGTGAGGGCATCTTCGAAGTAACTCCTTATACCTCTCCTAAGCATCATATAATGATTCTGAGTTGACACTACTACAAAAAAGGGTATTAAAGTCAGTTTTTAACCGACTTTAAATGAAATGACTTAAAATTTAAAGCCGGTTCAACGCGTGAGCCAACTTTACATTTAAAGTCAGTTCACGCGATGAACCAACTTTACGTTTAAAGTCAGTTCACGTGGTGAACTGACTTTAAATTTTTAATTTTTTTTTTACAAAATTTACTCATTTTCTATTATACTCAAATTAAAACCTATATTCTATCACTAAATAATAGCAGGAAAAAAAATCTGTTTAACAAATAGTTTAAATAATATAAAAAAATAAAAAATAAAATATTAATTAATAGCAAAAAAATTACCATGGTGTTGTTCTATGTTATTCAAGATCACCATATTCTTCTCCTCATATTATAATACAAACCTACATATATAATAAAAAATATTATACACATAAATAATAACAAACAAAATATGAATAATAATTGCGTAAGATTAATAGAAATACTTACAAGAGTAAATGAAGTGACAAAATGAAGGAAATGAAGAAACAATGGTGTTTTGTAATTGAGAAATGAGTATAAAAAATTCGAGTATTTTGCTCAAAAAAATAGGAGATCTAAAAGATTAGTTAGAGAGGAAGAAAACCCACTAACCGGCGTTGGAATTGGTGGTCGTAGGTGGCCGAAAAATGAGAAAGGGTGGAGGATAAGTGGATGAGGTTTTGGGTTTTCGAGAGTTATGCAACGCTTAGAATAGTTTTTGTCAGGGGAAGAAAGAAGAGAAAAGAATTTATCCACGTGTGTAGCGTCGGTTCCAGGTGTCAATGGACGCTATGCTACGTGAATAGTGTCGGTTAACACCTAGAACCGATGCTACGTTCTACGTGGATAGTGTTGGTTCTACATCAAAGCGACTTTAAATTCATTATAAGTCAGTTTTTTCCAAAAACCGACTTTACATAATGACTTAAATACTCCTTTTTGTAGTAGTGCAAACTGCACAAAGGTGGTGATTTCATTCCTCATCCTTGCAGTCTTTACTAGTGGAAAAAATTTGGATAAGAATATTTGAGCCAAATCATCCCAAGTAGTGATAGAACCATATGGTAATGAACTCAACCAACTATTTGCTTTATCCCTAAGTGAAAAAGGAAAAAGTCTCAACTAGAGAGCATAATTAGTGACTCCATTATGCCTAAATGTGTCACAAATCTCTTAAATATTGGTTATATGAGAGTTTGGGTCATTGTGGGTTAAGCCTCTAAAATGAACTGACATTTGAATCATATGAATGATCGCAGGTTTAATCTCAAAATTGTTGGCTTGAATTGTTGGTCTTCTATTGCTAGAATGAATCCCACCAACCATAGGCATTGCATAGTCTCTTAAAGATCTTGGTTCTTCCACTTCAGGAATTTCCTCATCCATAATTCGATGTTTTGAAGTTTCTTGCTAATCCTTTTTTAATTTTAAAATAGTTCTCTCAATTTCTATATCCAACGGAACAATGCCAAGATTTCTTATGCGTTGCATACAAAGTCCCAAATTATCCGAAAATCCGAAAAATAAATCTAATAAAGTAAAAATAAAAATAAACACATAAATAAAAAGTTTGAACTAAAATTAGATTGATTGGTATTAATATCATCAAAAATAGTGAAACAAATCCCCGGCAATGGCGCCAAAAACTTGTTGTCTCTTTAAGAGAACATGAACGTGCAAGTATACACAGTCACAAGTAGTAAGTGATTAAGTAAGATATCATTCCCATAGAGACTTATTACTAATATTTGTTACATACTAAAATTTTTTCAATCTGATTTTATCCAAACAATCGAAAGTTTGATGGAATTTAACTAACTAATTTTTTATAATAGTTTATAAGAAAATTCTAGGATTGCAGTTTCACCAAATTAATTCACTTGAATCATGTTATTTTCTCTTGATTTATGTTCTCGCATTTAATTTTTCAACCAAGAACTCCTAATTTATCCATATGTCTCTTCCCATAACAAATAGACACATCTAGCTAAAATAATTCACTATATTCCTATGAGAATTAAATTCACCAAGACTCATTAAGTTCAAAGTTCTCAAATAGCTACACGTACAATAAAGGTATATTCATATCCCTTATATATATATATATATGTTATTCTATCCATAAGCAACACAAAAAAATGTCTTTTCCAAGTTTATTTAAGTGTCACAGATCAATTAATTAATCTTCCAATAATCAAAAGCATTAAGCAGAGATAAATTAAAAAACTTAAAAACATCCCATAAATCATTCAAAAATAATTATTTCAAGCTTCATAATTTAAGCTACACTGCAACCCTAGAACAAATAAATTAGTTCATAGCAAAAATAGATATTACAATACAAAAATATTTAGACATTTCAGAGAAATAAAATTAAAAGAAAAATATTAGAAGAAACTCTTTCACGATTCCTCAATGAAAAATAAAAATCCTTCCCTTTTCTTCTTCTTTGCTGTCTTCCTTTCTCTGTATTTTTCCCTATCAAAATAACAACACAAGTCAAAAAAATAGCTTCTGTGTGTTCTCTCTATCTTTTCAAACACATAGAGAAAAAACTAAAAACTAAAAACTCTCCCCTTTCTTCCCCGCATCTCCAAAATATACATCCCCCAAAATTGTTAAAAACACGCATGTAGTGGGAGACAAAGCGTGAAAAATGCAGCTGGTGAGAGAAATATTCTGACTCACTAGAAGAACAACAAGACATATGGCAACTTCGTATAGGGTGGGATGAGAGGGCACACGTGGATTAAGTGGACCGTGTCGCACGGGAAATATGCGCGTTGGTCTATACGAAACAGTTGGCCTCCATGTTCATGGAGAGTGGGATGCACACACGATCTGGACCGTTCGTTGTTTGATCTGACGGTGGGTGAAGGAGACGCGTCTCAGGAAAATCATTTGCTTAGATAGGTGGGCCCCACTCTACATGCGGAACAGTGTGCCATAGTTAGAAACATGTCCAATCGCCCATGTAGCACTTGCATCTCACTCATCTAATCCTCACCGTTGAATTTCTGATCTAATTATGCATGAGGCACGCCTAACAATGACGCGTCTGGTAGTCCTTCTCTGCATAGAAAAAAAAAGTTTTGGTAATTGCATTTAAGCCCTCTAATTTAATTCAAATTAAATTTCCAACTTTTGTTATTTGCAATTAAGTCCTATTTTAATTCAAATTAAATTTTAAACTTTTGTTATTTGCAATTAAATCTTTTTTTAATTTAAATTCTTTAATTTTCTTTAAAAATATATTTCTAAAAAAAACTAATTGTAAATAATAATTTACGAACTTAAAATTAAGTAAAAACATTAAGAACGTAGCAATTATAATTAATAAATTGGACAAAATAACTCTAAAACATAGAGTTATCAAAATCCTAAAGAAAAAACCATAGATGGAATGGGCATAATGTGCCTATTTAGTTATGGATTGGGTCTAATCCAACCTTAAAAATAAAATACTAAAAGACTTAAAATAAAAAGCTCACAATTCATTAAAACAAAAATTGCTAAACATAAAATACTCATTATTAATTAAAACAAAAATATTGCTTCCTAAATTAATCTTTGCATCTAATTTAATATTCCAAATCTATCCCATGTGTAGGATCTTGAGAATCTTTAGAATATTTGTAAACATAAACTTGGTTGGCACCTAAATATACATTAGGTTTGAAAGAGCTAATACAACTTTTGGTTGTTCATTACAAAGGAATATCGATTTTTGCAACCATTATACGACACCCTTCTATCAAAATACTATAGATGGCCAAGCAATATATGACCATCATACATCAATGGTACATAAAAAAGAATATCATCCTTATAGTTGCTAATCAAAAAAGTAACTCCAAACTGTGTGTTGACCTTCACTTCTCCACATTCCTTCATCCATTGTAGCTTGTACTGTTTAGGATGCTTCTAGCATTTCAAATTCAACTTTTCTACCAACAAAGTATTTTTAAACAGTAATGCAGCTCCCACAATAAATAATCAACATACATTCCTTATCCTTCATGTTGCATCTTGTGTGAAAATATGCTCATGTTGCTTCTCATCTCCTTCATCCTTAGGTTGTATACTCAGGGCTCCCCTCATGACATGTAAATCTCTATGCATAGGTTCTTCCACTTCAACATCAGAACAATCATCCAATGGTGGCATCTCTTAATCACTTGAACTAGCACTTTTGATTTCTCCATTTTCCTGTACAACCATAACCTTTTTTGTTTGGGTATTCGGAAGCACTAATGTACTAGCAACATTAGTACAACTCCCCCTATCAATAATCAATGTACATACTTTATCCTTCACGTGGCATCTTGTGTGGAAAATATGATCATGTTGCTCTTCATCTCCTTCATTTTTAGGCTATATATTTAGGGCTTTCCATGTGACAAGAAAATCTCCATGTATATGTTCTTCCTCTTTAACATCAGAAAAATCCTTCAATGTTGGTATATTTTTGTCATATGAACTATCACTTTTGATTTCTCCATTTTCCCGTACAACCATTACCGTTTTGTTTGGAATTCAGAAGAAATATGTCTGAATCCTTGGCATCTAACACTCTTAATATCATAAGACTTATTAATAGTTTTACTTACAAGTTTACCTATTGATGAGCGAAAACCGACATCGTCGATTCTTGCCAATACTTTGGTTTTAATATTTATAAAACTCTCGCAAGTGCATGAATCATTTCGAAGAAAATGATAAGTATACTCCCAAGGTCGATCTAAGGAAGGAATGTATGTGGTTTTTAATTTATTATTCAAACTTTAAAAAACGAAATTAAATCCTAAACATCCTGTCACGGTATTTTGGGTTTTGTATTTCTAATCTAATAACATAAAAATAAACATAGATACATATTCAATAAATATAATCTAATAACATAAAAATAAACATAGATACAGATTCAATAAATATAATCTAATAACATAAAATAAACATAGATACAGATTCAATAAATATTTATGCAAATTTTATCATTTATAATAGTGGAGTATTTATGGATATAATAACTAAATTAATTATGCTTGCTCATATTATCTAGGTTATTAAAGATATAAATTGATATTTTATTGATTCTCTCTTTTTTATATGAATACCACCTTTGGTGGGGTTAGATATTCTTTGTTAACTAAACAAATCAATTAACACCTCTGGGTGGGGTTGATAACTAATTTGGTTAATTAAATTAATTCCTTTTTCTAAGAGATTGAAAATGAACCATTTAAATGCCACCTTTGGTGGGGTTAGACAGTTTAAACTTTATTCAAGGTGTCCAAATTAAACATAAGAATTTAATTATCCGAGTACTAACTTTCAAGTTTTAAAACCATTACTCAAAACATGTAGTCAATACATTTTCACATAATAATTCTTATAAAAACTTTTGAAATAGAGTTTCACTCTAACTACCGGGCGATTGTACCAACAAATAAAAGAGCACTACTCTAAATTAGGTCGGATAACTAAACCTTAAAATCTAATTTTCAGATTTAAGTTTGTAATGAAAAATAATATATTTCTCTCTAACATTCTTAATATAAAATCTTAAATAAAAATAAAATCAATTCATTTTAGAAATTTTCACCTATTTAATATTTCGCAAGCATAACAACGTTATTATTATATCATGTTTACAAATAGCCAGCAGAGTTTAATTTAATCACAGACAAATTAAATATAACATGTAAGAATAAAGCATAAAAAATAACTGTAAAGAAAATAAAATCCTTACAGAACTTCGATGCTATTCCCGTTGCTGGAAAACATCCAAGCGGAATTTGCACTCCTATTTATTGAATAAAAAAACTAATAAATTACAAAAACATTACAAGTTCCTCTCAAAAAGAGAAGAACTCTAAAACTAAGAGAATTTAACTAAAAACTAAGAAACAAACTAAGAAAAGCTTAAAAACTAAGAAAGAAACTAAGAAAAGCTTAAAAACTAAGAAATGAAAGAAAGAAAGAAGAGAGAAGTCTGTTTTGAAGTGAAGGGAAGGGGGTATTTATAGGTGAGGATGGAGAGAAAAATGAGTAAAAAAATGTAAAAACGCGTAATGGAATTGCTGAGGTCATTGATGACGTCAGCATGACGTCATGAGGCGGCTGCACATGAAAAATGGGGCGAAACGGGCGTCGGCGCGCGCGGAATTGCTGTCGCTGTGTGCAGGGGCACGCGCGTGAATAGTAGCCACATGCTGGGGCGCGCGCGGCTGGGCAGCTTCGCGACGCGACGGCGCGATTTTCTCCTTTTTGACATTTTTGACCTTTTTGACCCATTTTGTCCAATTTTTCCGTATTTGTTGACCTTTCCCCATTTATTTATTAATATATTTGTGATGTATTGCTTCCAGTATTCCTCTTTGAGTCTTTAAGTTGCGTTTTTAAGCCAAAAGACCTGAAAAACAGTAAAAATACCCGTGATTCTGGGAAAGGCAAATTTATATAAATATATGATAAAACATATAAATATATATATTTTTAATCAATTAATGTGCATAAAATCATGGTTATTTTAGTGCTTTTTGAGCACTCATCACAACCCCCAACCAGCTTCTTGCTATTCCCTTAGCAAGAGAAGCGATAAAAACTAAAAATTAAACTATCCTAAATCACTTTCGTGGATTGAAACGGTTGCATTTAGCCTATGCAACAAGCCTTTAAACCCCTAGGTTGCCCTAGTGGACGAGTTTTAGCCTCGTGAGGGTTTTCAGTAATGATACCCACAAACATTGAACTACATGTAAAAATTAAAAGAAACAAGAAGCAACGTACATGTGAAAGAAATCACTAGAATTAAAGCTAATTGATTAAGAAAACAAAAGACTCAAAACAACCTTGTTATGCTTGAAACAATCACGAGAACAAAAAAATAAAGGGAAATTATTATGAAATATATGGAAACTAGAACAAAATAAAGGAAAACTAATTTAAACATGAATAAGAAATTGAAGCAAGAAAACAAGAATTGGAAACTTACGTCAACAAGAATAGGAAAATTGAACAATTTTCCAATTTGTTCTCCTTTTTTAAAATTTTTTTAATGGTTCTATTAATAAAAAATTCAAAAAAACAAATTCACAAATTGAATGAACAAAAACAACAAACAAAACAAAAAAGATGCGGCAAATTTTAAACCCTCGGTAAGTACTGTAAACAATGAAATTTGTGGTAAAAAATGTTGGAAACGAGGCCTAGCCTTGCTGAACTATTAGGAATTGAGTCAAGTTTTGATTTGATATGCTATAATAGTGATTTCATTACCTAAGTCAAAAGTTATTGTTGTTTAAAATTGCCACAAAAGTTTATCACTCCCTTTGATAATTCGAATTCAAGCATTCAATCAAAAACACAAGAAGGCAAAGCAAGCACTTTATGAAATAACTTGATAAAAATGGTCAAAAATTTCCTAAAAAATTACATGGCTACCACTTTTTATAAGCAACAAACCCTAAAAGAAAATATTTACAAGAAACAGGCCTATTTGGTTGTGGATTAGGCCTAATCAATCACTTCATTAACTAAAATGAAAATTTCTTTATGAATTAATCGTTTTTTTCCAACTTGATCTTATGAATATATCCATTGCATAAAAAGATAATAAACTACCCTTTGGTGAATCCTCAAATTTAATTTTAGATTATTCTACCATAGCCTCTTTGTATTGCACTTCCATGATCAAACCTTGCAAAGCTTCTTTCATCATCTTTTTCCTTTGCCCTAGTCATTGGATCACCAATTTCGTACAAAGGATCTTGAGAATATGTGGCAACATAAACTTTGTTAGCACATCCATCTCCATTATGTTGTTTGGGTAGTTATATGGAATTAAATTAGGTTTTAATGTCAGATTAACTCAAGACCATTAGATGGAGTGAACAGAGAGAGATCCATATGCCACATGTCACAAAATAGAATTAGCATATGAATAATGCATGCATTAAAGGTGAAGCAAGAATCTAGAGGAATGACACGTCATTTGCTTGTCTAGACGAATAACAAGTGTGGGGAATCGTGTGTCTTAGGAGGAATTGAAACATTGTCTGTAGGTTTTTTTCCAAGTACAACCACCTCTCGTCTCTGTATAGTAATTTGTAAATAAAATTAACAAAAAATCTACCAAAATTCTAGAAAATTTACAAATGTTCTAAAAACTCATATTTTCTCATAAAATATAGTTAAATAATGATACCTCTATAGGTAAACAAGCCTAGGAACCCACAAACTCAATGGAATAGGAACAATCAATTTGCTAGGAACATGTTGAAGATGATCAGATTACAACCCTTAGGAAACAAAGCCCTTAAAACCCTAAGGAAACATAAGATTTTTTAGTCTGTTATTTTTAAGGATTGATTAGGCCCAGTCCACCACTTATTACGCATGTTTCATCTAGTGTTTTTTCTTTAGCATTTGAATTTGTGCATAGGGTTTTCTTTATGTTTGAATTTGTGCCTCTGGTTTTATTTAGGCTTGAATTTGCATCTAGGGTTTTCGTGAGGGCTTGTTGTTATAAAAACTTCAAAATGTTCCTAGATAATCGATTCTTTCTATTCATTTGAGTTCGTGGATTCCTAGGGTTTTTTGGCTAGAGGGTCCGTATCATTAGGTATCAAAGCTTTATTGGCTGGAAATAGGTTATATATCAATATCTATCTTTGTTGAGTTCTTGAATTCAAAAAAATAAATAAACAATTTATCCCTTTTCGGCGTTTTCAAGAATCTATCTTGATTATAAATTTTATTATTTTCTTTCCTCATCTTTGTACAAAAAAAATATGTTTTTTGGGATTTTGATTGGTGATATTCTTTTATGGTTGAATTATCTACCTAGGGTTTTGTGGCCAAAACAAAACTTCATTTGGTTTCCTTATTTTCTTTCAATTTCATTTTTGTTGTTTTTGTCTTTGATTTTGTTTGGTCGTTCTCTTTGAATTCTTCCAATCTTTTTCTTGTTCTTTAATTTTATATTTAATCCATCTTTCTTATTAAAAAAAAAGAGAAAGTTGCAATTCACTATTTTAAAAAATTGATAAATTGGTATTGCAACTTTAACAACCATAACTTTTGACTCGAGTATCGAAATGACTCTTAAAATATATCAAATCAAAGCTGGACTCATTTCTTACAAGTATATTAGGGCTATGCCTTTGTTTCCCTGCTATATTTGACCCAAAATTCCATAGTTTACATACACTTTCCAAAGGGATAAATTTTTTGTCATATCTTGTGCGTTGTTTTTGGTTTGGTTTTTGTTTATTTGATTTGTGAATTCATTTACCAAAGAAGTAATCAAATAAAAAAAATAAAAAAAATGAAAAAAAGAGGAAAAGGAGAACAAAGTAGGAGATTGTTCAAGATTCACATTTTTGTTTTCTTGTTAAGTTTTCTTGTTCTTGTTGAAATTAGTTTTCCTTTATTTTTTTTCTAGAGTTTGTCTATTTCATTTTAGAGAATCATCAAACTTGCTGTCCAAGTCTGATTTAAAAAAAGAATACTATTTTAGTCGAGATTCTTTCTTGGTTCTTTAGAGTCCTTTTTAAACTTTCTTTTTATCATCCTTTGCATCAAGCTTTTAAAATTGTTATTTTTACAATTGTCATCAATAAACTGATTGCTTCTTGAGATTAATTGAATTCTTTGATTTTATAAGTACATAAAAAGGGACTGATTTGAGCTTTGAGTGGTAAAAGGAAAAATAGTGTGAAAAAATGAGCGATAATAATATGATTTGAGAGCAAACAAGTGAGGGAGTGTGTGAGTTATCTCATTTTATTTTATAGGTTGGAAAAATGAGTAAATTAGGAGGATAACCGCAAGAGGTCGACTTGAAGTTCTTCATCAAGACTTTTAATGACCAATTTAAGAGGTTCAAAGCAAGGTTGGATGATTTAGAATCCTCTTTTAGTTCTAAATTACATAGAAGCCATGAGTTCAACAAAAAAAGAAGCTGATTCCAATGTAGAGGAGAAATAAAGTTGTAAATGGGACAAAAAGGTTATGGTTTTATAGACAAATGGAGAAATCAAAAGTGCCAATTCATGTGATGAAGAGATACCACCATTGGAGGATTGTTCTGATATTGAAGTGGAAGAACCTATGCATGGAGATTTACTTGTCACAAGGAGAGCCTTGAATATTCAACTTAAGGAGGAAGGAGATGAGGAGCACTGTGAGCATATTTTCCACACAAGATGCCACATGAAGGATACAGTTTGTATGTTGATTGTTGATAGTGGGACTACACTAATGTTGCCAGTACCTTGTTGGTAGAAAAGTTGAATTTGAAGTGATAGAAGCATCCCAAACCATACAAGATACAATGGTTGAATGATTGTGGAGAAGTGGAGAAGTGGAGGTTAACAAACAAGTTTAGGTTCTTTTTTCAATTAGAAAATAAGAAGATGAGGTTCTTTGTGATGTGGCACTAATGTATGCTACTCATATTTTGCTTTGCTAACCGTGGCAATTTTATTGGAAGGTGATGCATGATGGGTGCAAAAATCATTATTCTTTTGTAATGAATAACTGAAAAGTTGTATTAGCCCCTCTCAAACCTTTGTAATCCTATAAGGTCTAGATTAGGATAGCAAGAGAGTACAAGATGAAGGAAAATCAAAATAGAGCAAGTGAGGTTGAGAGGATAAATGGAGAGAAAAGTGAGTAGAAAGGAGATAAAAGTGAGCAAACGAGAGCAAAAAGGAAAGAAAAATAAAAAAATGAGGTTAATAGCTTAAAACCTAAGACTAAGAGTGTAATGATGACAAGGCAACAAGTACTTGTAACAATGTACATGGATGTATATCCTTCTACTAACAATCTTAACTCATCTTTGCCTAGTGTTGTTGTATCTTTATTGTAGGATTTTGAGGATCGACTTCCTAAATAGATTCCATATGGACTACCTCCTTTGAGAGGAATTGAGCATCAAATCGACATCACACATGGATCTATGATACTAAATTGATCTGTTTACCTAGCTAAGATTCAAGGACAAATCTTTTCGAAGATTAGGGGAACAATGGAGATCGAGATGCTGATCAAGTTGATGTTCCCAAATATTTTCAAGTGTTTTCGCAAGGAATTGGTGGTCCAATGACTAGGGATAGATCGGAATATCATGTTGGGTGCAAGGATTACTTTAGGAAGCAATTATTGTTTTAATTAATTATGAGGCTTTTATGTTTTAGGCTTCTTTCACCCCTTACCATTTTGGTGTGATATGGAGAGAAAGAAATATGGTTGATTTTTTACCATTTTGGATGTGATTTGGAGAGAAATAAATTTGGTTGATTATTTACCATTTTGGGCATGTAGCTTAAGGGAGGAAGAACCTGGGTATTTCTTTTAGTTTATGTTTGCCTATAAATAGTTCTTTTCAATTCAATAAAGAGTAGAATATTTCATATCAAAAAGTGAGTAAAATTTCTATTTCATTCTTTGAAGAAATTTTTGAAATTATGAGATTTGTCTATGGTGTTAATAATTCAACTTATCAATCAAGTCTCCATTCCTTGATTGTGGTATCTTCCTCGTACCAAGGTTCACATCTCTTTATAGGTGTTGGGTTACTGTTTCCATCTAAACCTATAGTAGAATGGTTTTAGGAACTAAATTTTATTACAATTTCATCACAAGTTGGCGTGGTTTGTGTCACATTTCCTTTTTCTATTTTTTGTAGTTGCCCTTTCTTATATGGGTGTTAAAGGAATGTAATAGCCTATAAAAAGGCCTTTTCAATTCAATAAAAATTAGAATATTTCAAATCAAATATTGTGAGAGTAAAATTTCTCTTTGGCTCTTTAAAGAACATTTTGAACTTTGTAGATTTGTCTGTGGTGTTCATACCTCGATTATTCAATCAAGTCTGAATTCCTTGATTGTGACGTCTTCCTCATACTGAGGTTCGTGTCTCTTTATAGGTGTTGGGTTGCGGTTTCCATCCAAATATATAATAAAATGGTCCTAGGAACTAAATTTTGTTATAGGTTTATATATTACCATTTATTGTGTGATTCTTAATTAATTTTCCCAATTGGAATTATCTATGGTATCTTTGGGGATGCTCCTTTATATGCATCATTAGAGCTAAATAAGAACAACAAATAATATAAAGGATACAAAATTATAAACAAGAAAGTAAAAAAAGTAAAAGGGATAGATTAACCTAACTTAAAACTATACACAAATATCAAATTATATGAACCTCACTTAAAGAAGTGAGATCCAAAGATTAATGTTGATGGATTCACTAGGTACATTCTAAATTAGATTGTAAAAAAATAATAAAGTATGACTGAAGCTAGCTCTCTATATCAAGATAGACATTTTATTATAAAAGAAGGATATGGTGGATGTCACACTCAAGAACATTGGGTGATGTGAGTTATAAGTCAAATTTTGAACACCACAAGATTGCTCTTGATAAGTTCGGTAAAATTTCTCATAGGAACTAAAGAAAAAAACTCTCATTAAAATTATATTCAAAGCTGGTTTAGTTCAATCAAGACCTTACATAGCTATTTATAGACTCTAAAACATAATATAAACCACAGCTAATAAAAAGTAAATTAAAAACCCTAAATGTTATTGATGAGTGCTCAAAAAGCACTAAAATAACCATGATTTTATGTACCTTAATTGATTAAAAATACATATATTTATATGTTTTATCATATATTTATATAAATTTGTCTTTTTCGGAATCACGGGTATTTTTATTGTTTTTCAGGTATTTTGGCTTAAAAACGCAATGTAAAGACTCAAAGAGGAATATTTGAAGCAATACATCACAAATATATCAATAAATAAGTGAGAAAAGGTCAACAAACATGGAAAAATCGGACGAAATGGGTCGAAAAGGTCAAAAATGTCAAAAATACGGAAATCGCGCGCCGCAGCCCAGCCGTGCGCGCAGCCCAGCGCCCAACCGCGCGCGCCCCAGCGCCCCACTCCGCGCGCGCCCGCGCGCGCTGGCATGCCCAGCTGCGCGCAGCGCAGCGCGCTGGCACTGTTCACGCGCGCCGAGCTGCGCGCAGCGACAGCCCCAGCGCGCGCAGCGCCCCAGCAGCCCCCCTCCGCGCGCCCAACGCGTTTTCGCCCCATTTTTCACGTGCAGCCGCTCCTGTGACGTCATGCTGACGTCATTGATGACATCAGCAATTCCAATACGCGTTTTTACATTTTTTAATATTTTTTAACATTTGTTTACTCATTTTTTCTCTCCATCCTCACCTATAAATACCCCCCTTCCCTTCACTTCAAATCACACCTTCAAAACTCACTTCTCTCTTCTTTCTTTCTCTCATTTCTTAGTTTTTAGTTTCTCTTAGTTTCTTTCTAAGTTTCTAAGCTTTTCTTAGTTTTTCTCTTAGTTTTTAGTTCAATTCTCTTAGGTTTAGTGTTCTTCTCTTTTTGAGAGGAACTTGTAATGTTTTTGTAATAATTTAGATTTTTGATTCAATATATGGAAGTGCAAATTCCGCTCGGAGGTTTTCTAGCAACGGGAATAGCGTCGAAGTTCTGTAAGGATTTTATTTTCTTTACAGTTATTTTTATGCTTTATTCTTACATGTTATATTCAACTTGTCTGTGGTTAAATTTAACTATGCTAGCTGTTTAGTAAATATGATGTAATAATGACGTTGTTATGCTTGCGAAATATTAAATAGGTAAAAATCTCTAAAATGAATTGATTTTGTTTTTATTCAAGATTTTATATTAAGAATGTTAGAGAGAAATATATTATTTTTCATTACAAACTTAAACCTGAAAATTAGATTTTAAGGTTTAGTTATCCGGTCTAATTTAGAGTAGTGCTCTTTTATTTGTTGGTACAATCGCCCGGTAGTTAGAGTGAAACTCTATTTCGAAAGTTTTTATAAGAATTATTATGTGAAAATGTATTGACAACATGTTTTCAATAGTGGTTTTAAAACTTGAAAGTTAGTACTCGGATAATTAAATTCTTATGTTTAATTTGGACACCTTGAATAATGTTTAAATTGTCTAACCCCACCAAAGGTGGCATTTAAATGGTTCATTTTCAATCTCTTAGAAAAAGGAATTAATTTAATTAAGCATATTAGTTATCAACCCCACCCATAGGTGTTAATTGATTTGTTTAGTTAACAAAGAATATCTAACCCCACCAAAGGTGGTATTTATATAAAAAAGAGAGAATCAATAAAATATCAATTTATATCTTTAATAACCTAGTTAATATGAGCAAGCATAATTAATTTAGTTATTACATCCATAAATACTCCGCTAATATAAATGATAAAAATTTGCATGAATATTTATTGAATCTGTATATATGTTTATTTTTAGATAATTATTTATCTATGTTTATTTTTATGTTATTAGATTATATTTAATTAATCTGTATATATGTTTATTTTATGTCATTAGATTAGGAACACAAAAACCAAACTATCGTGACAGGATGTTTAGGATTTAATTTCGTTTTTAGAAGTTTGAATAATAAATTAAAAACCACATACATTCCTTCCTTAGATCGACCTTGGGAGTATACTTATCATTTTCTTCGAAATGATTCGTGCACTTGCGAGAGTTTTATAAATATTAAAACCAAAGTATTTGCGAAGATCGGCGATGCCGGTTTTCGTTCATCAAGTTTTTGGCGCCGTTGCCGGGGAAGGAATAGCGTTTTTAAATTATTTATAAAAATTTTAAAAACATTTTTTGTGCTGTAAATAATTGTGATATTTTAACAATAATCAAATTTCAAAATTCATAATAAAAAAATAAAAAAATAAAAAAATAAAAAAAATAATATTTTTTTAATTGTAAAATAATTTAGAAATTTGAAATTTGAAGTAAAAAATTTTTACCGTTCATGAATAGTAAATAAAATAAAAAAAAATAAAAAAATAAAAAATAAAAAATAAAAAAAAATTTAAAATTCAAAATTCAAATTTTTTTTAAGTTAATAAGAAATTATATAGCGTGAATAGTAAAATAAAATTACCGTTCATAAAAAAAAAAAAAATTTCAAAAACTTAAATTTCAAAAATTTTAAGTTAATAAGACATAATATAGCGTGAATAGTAAAATAAAATTACCGTTCATGAATAGTAAAAAAAAATAAAAAAAAAAACATTACTTGAATTTATACCTAATTAACTAAATAACATGAAAAGTAAAAATCTAAGGGAGTTCTGTCTAGGAGACTAGTTCTTGAAAGCCTTTGTGCCACTAGTCTTTCCTGGGAACGTTGCTCTAGCTAGGAGAATGGTATTTAAGGTGCCGTTTGCACCACCATTCTTTCCGGGGAGCACTCTTGGTTAATACTAATTATGTTACAAAAAATATATAAAAATAAAAAAAAATAAAAACAAAAAGAAAAAAAATAAAATGGGTAAAAAATTTTCTTTTTTTTAGGGTTTAACTAGTTTTGTTTAGTGCTTTGTATTAAATAACATGTAAATTTTCTCTAAATTTTTTATTTTGTTGACAGGAGTTTTAAATTTACGTTTACAATAGTCTATGCGTGGTAGGAGATCCTTAGGAAACCCTCTTACACCATATGTAAATAAATTTCATAAATTTAAACAAGTGTCAACAAAACTGGATTCTACCCATCAACCTGTTTTTGAGCCAAACATAGAACCAAGTCTTAATCCTTTACTAGAACCAAAAGAAATGGAGGAAAACCAACATATTAGGGAAACCACGATGAAGGAGTTTGCAAGACCGGTAATAGGCACGGCAACTGCCGCTATCCAGTTGGGAGAGGCTGCTCGGAATTATGACCTTAAAAATATTCATTTTTCTATGCTTCCTTCCTTTTATGGGTTACCTAATGAAGATTCTCTTTCCTTTATGAGAGATTTCTATGCTACGGTCCAAACATTCCCCCTCGGTATTCTAAACGAGGATCAACTTAGGATGAGATGTTTTCCCTACACTCTAAAGGATAAGGCCAAAGCTTGGTTGATGTCACTTCCCCCAGGTTCTCTGATGACATGGGGTAACATTTACAATAAATTCATGGGAAAATTCTATTCCCATCAAAAAACATCAGAGTTGAGAGGAAAGATTGCTACTTTCTCTCAGATGGAAGGAGAACCATTCCATGAAGCTTGGGATAGGTTCAAAATGTTTCTCACTCAATGTCCCCATCATAGCTTTCCCCTGCAGTTGCAGAACCAATTCTTTTACGATGGACTTACACAACAATGTCAGTTCATTGTCGACAACGCTGCAGGAGGAGCAATAGGAGAAAAGACTGCCTCAGAGACGTATAACCTCTTTGAGATGTTGGGTGCTAATTCCCAACAGAAAAGCTCCCGAGTGAGAAAAGCTGGAGTTCATGAAATCGACTCCAGTAATGAAGTTCAACAACAACTTGTTCAACTGACTAAGCAAGTTGCCCTTCTCGCTACACAAACCAACACCAATAATGATCAATATGGTTTGTATAGCAACATGGGACATGGTACTGAAGCCTGTCCATATCAAGGAGAAACAACTGGACCTGAACAGGTCAATGTGTTGGGAGCATATCAACAGAGACCCAGGTTTGATCCCAATTCAAATACCTATAATCCTGGGTGGAGAAGTCATCCAAATTTCTCTTGGAGGCAAAAAAACCCTCCTTTCACTCAAAGCTCAAACCAGGCAGGCCAGCAATTCCACCCACCTATTCCAAGAAGCATTCCCAATAAACCAACTCTGGAGGACAACTTGAATTCTTTTATTCAAGTTTGTAGGGATAACCAATCTAAAACCAATCAACGGTTGGACTCTGTGGAAGCTTCTATCAAAAAGGTGGAAGTTCAAGTTGAACAGTTAGTTGAACATTTGCAAAAAGGCAAAGACTAATTTGATACTTAAATGAATTCAATGAAGAGGAGACATTGAGTTTTTCATTCTGCAATCTCCAAGCAACGTCTTACTAGAAGACGATAAATTTTAGTCCTGTATGGGAGGTCACCCATTATTGTATTTTCCTTTGTTTTAGTTTGCGTGTAATAAAAATTCAGATGAAATAAAATTCGTTTGTTTCAAAAATTCTGTCCATTCGCTTAAATTTAAAAAAAAAATTAGGTTCTTTGCACTTTTTACTTTTACGTTTTATCAAGTTATAAATATTTCTTAGAGATATCTACTAAAAGCAAAATGTTGATACACAATAGGAGGAGGATCATTTTCAACTACAAACTACCATGGGAGATGCTGAAGATAGGCGGAAAAAGATGAAAGAATATACAATGCCAATCATTGGCAATGTAACTTCCGGTATCCAATTACAAGAGGCTGCAAGGAATTATGAATTGAAAAAGATTCATTATTCTTTGTTGCCTTCCTTTTACGGTATCCCTAATGAAGACCATTTGCATTTCATTCGAGAATTCTATGCTATTGTCCAAACCTTTCCACTACATACAATTAATGAAGATCAACTTAGGATGAGGTGTTTTCCTTACACTCTCAAAGATAAAGCTTGGTCATGGTTCATTACTCTACAGTCAGGTTCTCTTAAAACTTGGGAGGCAGTCTATGAAATTTTTATGGGTAGGTTCTATTCCCATCAAAAGACTCTTGATCTAAGAACAAAGATAGCAACATTTTCTCAAATGAATGAAGAGCCCTTTCATGAAGCTTGGGAACGATTCAAACTCCTTTTCATTCAATGTCAAAATCATAGCTTTCCCTTACATCTACAAAACCAATTCTTTTATGATGGATTGACACTACAGAGTCAATACATGGTTGATAATGCTGCTGGAGGTGCTGTAGGAGAAAAGACCGCAGAGGAAACCTATAATCTTTATGAGTTGTTGGGTTCTAATTCCCAACAAAGAGGTGGTAGAAGGAAAGCAAAGGTCAATGAAGTCGGCTCTGATAATGAGATAACCTTGCAACTTGCTGAATTGACTAAACAAGTGAAATTCCTCACTTCCCACCAAATTTCAAATCAAGAGGTATGTGAAGTGTGTTGTTCAATTGGGCATGGTACTCATAATTGTTCAAATACTTGTGATTCTAGTGTCGATGCCATAGAGGAAGTCCAATCTTATCAAAGGTATCATCCAAACACCTATAATCACCCAGCCTACACCCAATATCCAACACTAAGGTCGGATAACAACCACCCTTACCCACCAAGCCAATCTTTTAAACCAACCTTAGAAGATAGCTTGAATGCTTTTATTCAAGTTAGTCGTGACAACCAATTGATGACTAATCAAAGGTTGAACACCATGGAGGCTTCGGTTAAAAGAATTGAATCTAAAGTTGGGCAACTGGCTGAACAAATGCAAAAGAAAGAACCAGGAAAGTTGCCCAGTCAACCAGAACAAGCAAAGGATGTTAGAACCCTTCGAAGTGGTAAGGTAGTCAATACCAGTTTACCTGAAATCTCTAACAATCTACCTTGTACTTCAGGTAACAAAGAAGGCGATACTCTAATCTCGCAAAAAGGAGAAACAAGTGTTAAACTTAAGAAGCCTTCTGAAAAACTCATTGGGGGGTCATCTGACACCCCCAAAATTCAAAAGACAACAGAACCACACCAGATACAAGTACCTTTTCCCCACCGGTTAAAAGAGTCAAAACAAGATAAGCAATTCAATGATCTTTTTAATATGCTCTCTAAAGTGAATATCAATTTACCATTGTTAGAAGTGATCATGAATGTGCCCTCATATGCCAAGTTTTTCAAAGAGTTGAACACTAAGAAAAGGAGGTATGAACTGAATGAACAAGTAGTAGTATCAGAAATTTCTAGCGCTGTAGTTCAGCACAAACTACCCCCTAAGTTGAAAGACCCTGGAAGTTTTATTATAAACATAACTATGGGGGATAGGAAGGTTGCTAAAGCAATGCTTGATTTAGGTGCTAGTATAAATTTGATGCCCTACTCTATATTCTTACAACTCAATCTAGGGGATTTAAAACCCACAACTATGTCCCTTCAACTTGCAGATAGATCTCTTAAATATCCAGAGGGAATAGTTGAGGATGTTTTGGTACAGGTAGACAAACTGATAATACCTGTTGACTTTGTGGTTCTAGATATGCAAGAAAATCCAGCATTGGACAGAGAGCACACAATATTGCTTGGTAGGCCATTTATGGCAACTACTAAAACTATTATTGATGTCTAAGATGGAAATTTGACAATGACAGTCTTAGGGGAGACCGTTCATTTTAAAGTTTTTGATTCTTCACCTTTTCCTTCTATTTCTGCCATCGATGAAATATTCGAAGTTGATCCTTTGGATAATCTTGTCCAAAGCACCTTTTTACAAACCAGAATAGAAGACAAGCTTGAAACCGTTCTTACACTTGAAAAGGTTGAAGAAGATTTAGATGAGGAAATTAATGGGTACCTTAAACAACTAGACAATGATGAAGTGATGACAAAATCTAGTACACTTTTAAATCTACCCAGTTCTTCATCTAGTAAAGAGGCCAATCCACCTGAACTTGAACTCAAAGTCTTACCTGAGCACTTAAAATATGTGTTTTTGGGAGAGGGAGAAACTTATCCAGTGATAATTTCTTCAACCTTGACCAGACCACAAGAAAAGGAACTCATCAAAGTGCTTAAACAGTTTAAGAAATCTATAGGTTGGAGTATAGGGGATATAAGAGGCATTAGTCCAACAATGTGTATGCACAAGATCAACTTGGAGGACGGTGCTAAACCTGTACGAGGGGCCCAAAGAAGACTAAACCCAAACATGCAAGAGGTAGTTAAGAAGGAAATTCTTAAATTATTAGAAGAAGGGATTATCTATCCTATTGCGGATAGTAAGTGGGTTAGTCCAGTGCATGTGGTACCAAAGAAATCTGGGATAACAGTTGTTAAGAATGACAAAAGTGAATTAGTGCCCACTAGAATAATCACTGGATGGAGAATGTGTATAGATTTTAGGAAACTAAATTTATATACGAAAAAGGATCACTTTCCTCTTCCATTCATTGATCAAATGTTGGAAAGATTAGCTGGGCACGAATTTTACTGTTTTTTGGATGGACTGTCTGGATATTATCAAGTACCCATAGCACCAGAAGATCAGGAAAAGACCACATTTACATGTCCTTTTGGGACATTTGCTTTTCGCAGAATGCCATTTGGGTTATGCAATGCCCCTGCCACGTTCCAGAGATGCATGATATCCATTTTCTCGGACATGGTGGAAAAATTCATTGAGATTTTCATGGACGATTTCTCTGTCTTTGGGAACTCATTTGATGATTGCTTACATAAATTGACTTTGGTTTTAGAAAGATGCATTGAATGCAATCTAACCCTTAGTTGGGAGAAAAGTCATTTTATGGTTCAACAAGGGATAGTTTTAGGACATATAATTTCAAACAAGGGTATTGAAGTTGATAAGGCAAAAGTTGAATTGATATCCAAACTACCTCCCCCTACATCTGTGAAGGGGATAAGAAGCTTCTTGGGACATGCAGGATTCTACAGACGATTTATTAAAGATTTCTCTAAAATAAGTCGTCCATTATGTAACTTGCTATCCAAAGATGCTGATTTTGATTTCAACAATGACTGCCTTACTTCCTTTAATACCTTGAAAGATAAACTCACATCTACCCCTGTTATAATGGCACCAAACTGGTCTTTACCCTTTGAAATAATGTGTGACGCTTCTGATTATGCAATAGGAGCAGTCCTGGGACAAAGAGTGGATAAGCGTTTACATGTCATCTACTATGCTAGCAAAACACTCAATGATGCCCAGATGAATTACACCACCACTGAAAAGGAATTCTTGGCTATAGTATTCTCTTTAGACAAATTTCGGTCTTATTTAGTAGGATCTAAAGTGATTGTGCATTCTGATCATGCTGCTTTAAGATACCTATTAAGTAAACCAAATGCCAAGCCAAGATTAATCAGGTGGGTCTTACTCTTACAAGAATTTGACCTAGAAATCAAGGATAAGAAAGGCAGTGAAAACTTAGTAGCTGACCATTTGTCTAGGTTGATTTCTGACTTTAATTCTCTTAAAGATGAGAGTAATGATGGTATAGTTGAAACCTTTCCTGATGAACAGTTATTTTTCATAGGTCCGAACCCATGGTACGCTGATATTGTAAACTATCTTGCCACTGGTGTTTTGCGACCTAACACTTCATATCAGGACAAGAAAAGGTTTTTTAAAACTATTAAGGACTATTTCTGGGATGACCCTTATTTATACAAGATTGGTCAAGATCAAGTCATCCGGAGATGTGTACCTGAAGAAGAACATAAGAGCATTCTGACTTTTTGTCATGAACTTCATTGTGGGGGTCATTTTGGAGGTGAAAAGACAGCCCGTAAGATATTACAGTCTGGATTCTTTTGGCCCACTCTTTTTAAAGATGCTCATATGTTTTGTGCACAATGTGATAGATGTCAAAGAACAGGAAACATAAGCAAAAGAGATGAAATGCCTTTGACATCTAATTTAGTTGTTGAACTCTTTGACGTATGAGGGATTGACTTTATGGGTCCTTTTCCCCCATCTAATGGTTTTCAATACATTTTGGTTGCTATGGATTATGTGTCCAAGTGGGTAGAAGCTATACCCACCAAAACCAATGATGCTAATGTTGTTGTGAAATTCTTGAAAGATTTCATATTCAGTAGGTTCGGAACGCCTAGAGCTATAATAAGTGATGGAGGTAGCCATTTTTGTAACAAACTCTTTGATGGAGTACTAAACAAGTACAACATCACACATAAGGTAGCTACTCCATATCATCCTCAAACTTCCGGTTTAGTGGAAGTAAGTAATAGGCAAATTAAGGGAATACTGGAACGCACTGTGCGTCCCTCAAGGAAGGATTGGGCATTTAAGTTAAATGATGCCTTATGGGCATATCGCACCGCTTACAAAACACCTATTGGGATGAGCCCTTACCGGTTAATCTTTGGGAAAGCGTGCCACCTTCCAGTTGAACTTGAACACAAGGCTTACTGGGTAATTAAAGAGCTAAACATGGATTTGGATAAAGCAGGTGAAAAACGATTACTCCAGCTTCATGAGTTGGAAGAAATTAGGAATGAAGCCTATGAGAATGCCAAATTATACAAGGAGCATACTAAGCGCTATCATGACAAGAGGCTAGTTCCTAAAACTTTTCACCCTGGAATGAAAGTTCTTTTATTTAACTCTCGTTTGAGATTGTTTCCAGGAAAGCTAAGATCAAGATGGGATGGACCATTCAAAATAGTTCAGGTATCTGAACATGGAGTGGAAGAACTATTGGACTCCAAGACACAAAAAACGTTCAAAGTTAATGGCCATCGTGTCAAGCCTTATGTGGAAGAACCAAACAACATTGCTGAAATGGATTGCATTTGGCTGAGTAACCCTTAGCACCAAAAAGATACGTCTTGCTAAGACGTTAAACTAAGCGCTGGATGGGAGGCAACCCATCATGTTAGGTAATTTTTTGTTATTTGTTTTATTTACTTAATTTTATTGTTTATTTTAGTTTACTTATATGTGAATAATTTAAATAAATAAAAAATTGTTAAAACTAAAAATATTTGTTGAGATATTAGAAGTTCACAGCGATCTGTCTGTACACACTTTAATGATGAATATGATGGATGCACCTGCATTCCTTCATTACTACTTACACATTCTCAAGAAATAGGTAATCTTTCTACTCTTTTCTCTTCATCTTTAATTTGCAGTTGTTACATTGAGGACAATGTAAGTTCTAGGTTGGGGGTGGTGAAAAGTTACCATGCTTAATAAAACAATAAAAATAAAAAAATAAAAAATTCTCACAAAAATTTATCATTTCTTTAAATCAAATTTAAGTAAATAGTTAAGTCTTTGGTACTGTTAGATTAATTTTTGAAAACATATCATGAAATATTGTGTAATTATTTTTGATAATTAGTTAATTTTTGTCATAACTAGTATTTCTTGATAAAATGTGGAAATTATATTAAACCCAAAATCGGTATTTATGAATTTTTTTTTTAGTGGAGACTACCCTTGTGAGATATAATTTGAGCCTAATTTCTTTTATTCAGATTGAAATATATATTTTTTCTACTCCAAACACATTTCTTATTTATTCAAAAAGTTTAGATGATCTCTATAGGTATTAGCATCGAATGTATGAATTTTTTTCATCTTAATAGAGTATCATATATTTATTATTATTATTTTTTGTTTAGATTAAACGATTTGAGTAGAAATTGATAGTATATGCTTATATCTCATTCATGCATGACTGCTACAAAAACAAAAAGACATATCTGGGGTTACCTAAACCAAGATCAAACAGAAAAGACACAAAATTAACCACTCACCAAAATCCAAAAAAAAAAAAAAAATGTACAATCTGTACATGGGTTGACTCTCTAAAAAAATACATATATTGAAAAATATCTACAAAAAAAAAAAATAGAGAGATAAAAAAATAGTATCATCTACATACTATGACCCACATTGTCTACAAAGAGGGTAAAATCCTTCACAAAATCTATCTTTTTCTTACCATCAAGACAATCATGCTTATTAGTAAGCAAAGATAAAATATCAATAGGTATTAAAGGATTAAAGCCATAAACAACTTCAAAAGGAGAAAATGAAGAAATAGAATGAACAATCCTATTATATGCAAACTCAATATGTGGAAAACACTTCTCTTACTGCCTTATATTCTTTCGAATGATAGCAAGTAGCAAAGTAGTGAATGTCATATGAACTACTTTAGTCTAGTTTATTCCATAAAGTGCGCCAAAAAATGACTTAGGAACATAACATCTCTATCACTAACAATTGTCTTAGGCAACCCATGCAAATGAACAACTTTAAAGAAAAAATCAGCAATATGTGTTGCGTCATTGGTTTTAGAACATGTAATAAAATGAGTCATTTTACTAAACCTATCAACAACAACAAAAATGCTATCCTTACCACTTTGAGACCATGGTAATCCTAAAACAAAATCCATAGATATATAAATCTAAGGTTTATTAGGTACATGTAAAGGGGTATACAAACCATGTAGTTTAACTTTGGATTTTTCTTGCCTACATCTAATACACTTATCACAAATAGATTGCAAATCATGCTTCATATGAGGCCAATAAAAATGCTCACATAAAATGATGGAGATTGAGGTGCTAACCAAGTTGATGTTTACCAATATTCTAAAGATTCTCAACATCATACAAATATTCTCAAGATACTACACAAGGGATAGATTTGGAATATTAAACTAGATGCAAAGATGGAGAATGAGGTGCTAACCAAGTGGATGTTTAATAATATTCTAAAGATTCTCAAAATCATACAAATATTCTGAAGATACTACACAAGGGATAGATTTGGAATATTAAACTGGATGCAAAGTCATGCATTTCATACTTAGCAAAATCACCAGACGCACACTTAACACATGCATTTCATACTTAGCAAAACTCAGAATCATTAGCATACAATTGCTTAAGCAATTCAAAACCATGTAAATTAGTTTGCAATGAAGTAAGTAATACGTACCTCCTAGACAATGCATCAACCACAATGTTTTCCTTCCCATGCTTGTTTTTGATTACATAAGGAAACATTTTTGTAAACTCCAACCACTTAACATGTCTTTTATTAAGCTTACCTTGGGTATTTAAAATCTTTAGACTCTCATGATCGGAATAAATGATGAATTCCTTTGGCCATAAGTAATGTTGCCAAGATTGAAGAGTTCTCACTAATGCATAAAGCTTCTAGTCGTAAGTAGGATAATTCAACACTACCCCACTTAGCATTTTGCTAAAATATGCAATTGGTTTAGAATCCTGTATTAAAATAGATCCTATGCCAAACCCTGATGCATCAATTCTATCTCAAAAGCTTTATCAAAGTTAGGGAAACACAATAAAGGTGCATTTGTTAGTTTATTTTTTAAAGTGTTAAATGCTCAATCATCCACATCATCCCACTTAAAAATAACTTTATTTTTAACAAGTTCATTCAAAGGTGCAGCAATAGAACTAAAATATTTTGACAAACCTTCGATAAAAAATCTCTAAACTATGGAAAATTCTTACCTTATTCGCATTCTTTGGTGTAGGGCAATCCCTTATTGTCCTTACCTTTTCTTCATCAACACTACCCTATGAGCTAACAATAAATCTAAGAAATATAGTAGATTCCATGCAAAATGTGCACTTTTTAAGATTAGCATACAATGTGTTCTCTCTCAACACACTAAAAAATACATACAAGTATTACACATGTTCCTCTAAATTTCTACTATAGAATAAAATATCATCAAAACAAACTACCACAAATGAGAGTCGTGCAGCTCATCAAGCATATCATCTAACCTATGGATATGATGTCTATACTTTACCATTATCTTGTTAATAGCATGGCAATCCATATAAATGCACCATGTTCCATATTTCTTTGGGACTAAGATGACAGAAATCAAACATGGGTTGAGACTTTCCCTTACATATCCCTTTTCCAGCTACTCAGCTACTTGCCTTTGTATCTCCTTCATTTCCTCAATATTAGCTCTATAAGAAAGTCAGTTTAGTATTGCAGATCTGGGTGTGAAGTCTATTTGATGCTCATTTCCTCTCAAAGGAGGTAATCCATTGGGATTTTCTTCAGGAAATAGATCATCAAAGTCTTGCAATAAAGACAAAATAACACTAGACAAAGATGAGTTAAGATCGTTAGTAGAAAGATAAATATCATTGTACATAAGTGCAAGTACTTATTGCCTTTCCATCATTACACTCTTAATCTCATATTTTTCATCAAATGCACTCATTCTAGTATTTTCCTCTCCTTGCTCACTTTTCTCTCTTTTTTGCTCACTTTTCTCTCTTTTGTGCTCACTTTTCTCTCTTTTGTACCCACGTTTCTCTAATCTGGTCCTCATAAGCTTCCAAAGGTTTAGGAGGGGCTAATACAACTTTTTGGTTCTTTATTTCAAAAGAGAACCAATTTTTATACCCATAACGCATCACTCTCCTATAAAAATACCATGATTTCCCAACAAAATATGAGTAGTATACGTTGGTGCCACATCACAAAGAACCTCATCCTCATACTTGCCAATTGAACAAGGAACCCAAACTTGTTTGTTGACATTCACTTCTCCACAATCATTCAGCCATTATAGCTTGTACGGTTTGAGATGCTTTTGCCACTTCAAATTCAACTTTTCTACTAACAAAATACTAGCTATATTAGTGCAGCTCCCATTATCAATAATTACTTTGCATACCTTATCCTTCACATGGCATCTTGTGTGAAAAATATGATCACCTTGATCCTCATCTCTTTCACTCTTATGCTGTATATTAAGGGTACTCCTTGTGACAAGTAATTCCCCATGCATATGTTCTTCCAATTCTACATCAGAACAATCCCTCCATGGTGGCCTTTCAGCGTCACTTGAACTAGCACTCTCGATTTCCCCATTATCACATACAACCATAACCCTTTTGTTTAGGCATTCAGAAGCAATATGTATAAGTCCTTGGCACCTAAAACACTTAATAACATGTGACTTAGTAGGAGTTTTTGTTTGAGGTTTACCTTTAGGAACAACAACTGAATTGTTTGACTTCGCTTCACCTTTTGTTCTAAAGCAGCATTTTTATCCTTCCAAGTTGATTTCCATGGATAACTAAAGGATGAAATAAATTAGAACCTTTTGGACTTGATTTTCTTCTCCACATTAATGGCATTGTGTAGTAGTTCTTCTATTTCTATGTAATGTTGCAATTCAACCACATAGTAATTTCCATGTTTAACCCGGCAATGAATATAGCCATTGTCACTTCTTTCTCTTCCTTTATGTTTTCTCTAATCATGGCGATTTTCATCTCCTTATAATAATATTCTACACTCATAGAACCCTGTATCAACCCTTATAGCTTTCTATATAGATCCCTATAGTAATGGCTAGGTGTGAACCTCTTATCGCGTCACCAATTTCATCTCTTCCTACGACCAAATAGGTTTCTCACCATTTATTCGCCTATTGACCACTAATTCATCCCACAATATACTAGCATAATATATAAATTCTACGGTTGCTATCTTTCCTTTCTTCTCCGCACAATAATTATGACAATCAAACACATGGTCAACCTTTCTTTTTGACTTCAAGTGTAACTCAAGGTCATTCTTTCCTTCAAAGGGTAGAATTGTCATCTTTATACTGCCTATATTGCTATTTTTTTTGTATTTAGACTTTTTGTCCCATTTATAACTAGTTCTCTCTGCAACATTGGAATCAACTTCTTCTTCCTCAAACTCATGTCTTTTATATCCTCTTCTATGTTATTCAGAATCGGAAGAGGATTCTAAATCATTCAACCTTGCATTCATCCTCTTAATTTGGTCATGAATAAATTTCATGAAGAATTTCAAGTCAACCTCTTATGGTTCCCTTTCTTCCTTACTCTTGTTTTCAACTTGTAAAATAAAATGAGATAATCCACGCACACTCTCACGTGATTTCTCTCAAATAAGATTGTTAATACTCTTTTTTCACACTATTTTTATCCTGTTTTTTACACCATTTTCACTTTTTTTACGACTCAAAGCTCACGCTAACCTCTTTTGTGTTCTTAACAAAATCAAAGAATCCAACTAATCTCAAGAAGTAACCATTTTACGAGTAATAATCTCAAAATTCATAATTTTGAAAGAACTTAATGGCAAAGTATTACAAAATATTCTTGACCAAAGAAAGACTCTTGACCAAAGAGTACTCTAAAGAAAGATTCTTGACCAAGAAGGACACTAAAGAAAGACTCTTGACCAACGAGAACTCTAAAGAAGACTCTTGATCAATGATGACTCTAAATAAAGATTCTTGACCAAAGAGAACTCTAACGAAAGAGTCTTGATCAACTATGATTCTCCTTTTTTTTTAAATCAATCTTGAGCAGCAAGAAAACAATAAAAGAAGGCCAATGAAGGTGTGAAAAATCTTTAACCCCACGGTTAGTGGTGTAAATGAAGGAATTTGGACTCAAAAATTGTTAAAACAATGGTGAAGCCCAGTATTTATTGTACGAATCGAAATGAACTTTGATTTGATATATTATAATAGCTATTTTGTTACACGAGTTAAAAGTTATGGCCACTTAAAGTTTCAACTCTACTTTATCAATTTTTTTGTTTGAAATTGATCAACAACCCTCTTCTTTTCTTATTTTTTTGAAGGAAAAAAGATAGGTTGAACACAAAAATAAAGAATCAAGAAAAAGATATGAAGAATTCAAAGCAAACTACAAAACAAAATCCAAATATGAAAACATCAACAACAAAATTGAAAGAAAACACAAGACTCAAAATGACAAAATTTCTCTTCTTTTTTTGTGACTTGTGACTTAAGAACACAGAAAATAATCAAAGGAATTTTTTTTTGAAATCTAAAATTCAAAACAAAGTTATTTGAAGATAGGTAACCTATTTTCAACAACCAAGACTCTGATATCAAATGATGCGGACCCTTTAGGAAAACAACCTAGGAACATATGAACTCAAAGTAATAAAGTCATTAAAACCTAAACCTTGAGATGCCATAAAGGATGATCACTCACTTTGATAAGTTGGATTCAAGTATTCAATCATGAACACAAGAAGGAAAAGCATGAAGCTTTCTGAAACTTTCTTTTTATTAATAAATATTCGTTCTTCCCTAAAAATTACATAGCTCTTTTTATTTATAAGCAAGGAACTCTAAATGAAAAAAACCCAAGATGAAATGGATCTAATGGGCCTATTTAGTTTTGGATTGTGCGTAATACGACCTTAAAAAATAAAAGACTAAAAAACATCAAATAAAAAGTGCACAATTCACAATAACAAAGTTGCTAAATATAAAAGTTCATAATTAACCAAAACAAAAATATTACTTCCTAAACAAAAATAGATTTGGAAGATCTATCCCTGGCATAAAAAGGTAATAGACCATCCTCGGTGAAGCTTTAAAATCCGCGAATTTAGTTTTTGATTCTTCTAGCATAACCTCTTTTTATTACACTTCCATGATCAAGCCTTGCAAAGCTTCCTTCATCCTCTTAGTCTTTGCCCTAGTCATTGGAATGCCAATTCCTTGCAAAGGATCTTGAGAATATTTGGAACATCAACTTCATCAGTACCTTGATCTCCATTAAAGAGGGATAATGATTTAGGAAACATAAAGATTAAAATCCCATATTTTCAAGGTAAAAATGTCCCTAAAGTTTATTTGGAATGGGAAACTAAAATGGAGATGGTGTTCAATTGTCACAATTATTCATAGTTAAATAAGGTTAAGTTGGTTGTAATTGAATTTATCGATTGTGCTATTGTTTGATGGGATCAATTACATATTAATAGGAGGAATAGATAGCCACCCGTGCACACTTGGGAGGAGATGAAAATGCTTATGAGGAAGCATTTTGTACCCAATCACTATTATATGGGATTGCATCAAAAGTTGTAGAGAGGAGATGTAGGTAGCTATGATCCGAGCTAATGTAGAAGAGAACTGAGAAGCCACTATGGCCGATTTTTACATTGTTTAAATCATGAGATTGTAGATATAGTTAAGATGCAACACTATGTTGAGTTGATGGATATGGTACACTAAGCTATAAAGGTGGAAGAACAATTCAAACAAAAGGGATTGGCTAGGAAGGGACAACCTATGGTTACCACCAGTCCGTGGAAGATAGTTCCAAAAAGGGATAAGGAGCTACAAAATAAACCAAAACTTAAACTATTTAAGAATGAAAACTCAAAGACCGACACTACTTTAGGTAACACTGAGACTACGATTTCTAAAACACATGATCTTAAGTGTTTTAAATGTCAGGGGCGATGACACATAGCTAGAAAATGTGTGAACAAAATGAAGATGGTGATAAATGCTCAAGGAGAGCTTGAGTCGGAGAATGAGGAAGAGGTAGATTATGATGACGTACCATCTTTGGAGGATGCCGATGATGAGAAAAATGCTATGGTTGGAGATTTATTGGTAGCAAGGAGAGTTCTCAATGTATAGGTTAAAAAGGAAGAAAGTAACCAAAGGGAGAACTTGTTTCATAACCGGTGCTTTGTAAATAATAAATTTTGTAGTGTCATTATCGATGCCAAAAGTTGTACAAATGTAGCCAGCATTGATTTGGTGGATAAATTGGCATTAACTACCTTGAAACATCCTCAACCTTACTGGCTTTAGTGGTTGAATGAAAGTGGAGAATTCAAAGTGGCAAAAAAGTGTTGGTGGCATTATCCATTAGCAAATATAAGGATAAGGTGCTTTGTGAAGTGGTTCCTATGAACGCAGGCCATTTATTATTGGGGAGACCATGGCAATATGATCTAAGGGTTATGCATGATGGATTCACAAATAAGTATTCTTTCACTCTTAAAGGGAAACCTATTACTCTTGTGGAATTAACTCCAAAATAGGTCAAAGAGGACCAAATAAAGTTACAAAGATCAAATGAAAAACAAAGAAAGTGAAAAAAAAGGAGAGAAAAACATGGAACTAACTGAACAAAAAAGAGACATGGTTTTGACCATAGTGAGAACAAGGGAGGAAAAATTCAATTATATTGCAAAAAAAGTGAGATCAAGATAGCATTATTTTCACATTAGCCCCTTATGTTGTACTCATGTACAAGGGAACTCTTTTATGTACTAATGATATCATCGATACATTACCAATCCATATTGTTTCTCTTTGGTAGGAGTTTAGAGATGGCCTTCTAGATGAGGTATCTTATGGTTTACTTCCAATCCGAGGGATTGAACATCAAATTGATTTCATACCTAGTGCATCAATTCCAAACTGACCTACTTATAGGAGTAATCCTAAGGAGACCCACAAACTTCAAAGGCAAGTAAGTTAATTATTGGAGAAGGGGTATGTGTGTGAAAGCATTAGTATTTGTGCAGTTCCAGTGCTATTAGTTCCTAAGAAGGATAGAACAAAGAAGATGTGTGTTGATTGCCGAGCCATCAACAACATAACAGTAAAGTATCATCATCCCATTCCTAGATTATATGATATGCTAGATGAATTGCATGGTTTTTGTGTCTTTAAAAAATTGATCTTAAGAGTGGATATCATCAGATTAGGTTGAATGAAGGTAACCAACGGAAAAATGATTTTAAGACTAAATATGATTTGTAATAGTGGTTAGTCATGCCCTTCGATTTAACTAAATGCTGTATGATCATTTATGTGTTTGATGAATCATGTTTTACAAGAATATATTTATAGATTTGTAGTAGTATTTTTTGATGATATCCATAATTTATATCAAAAACTTGGAAGAACATGTAATGTGTTTGAAATCTGTTTTGGAAATTCAAAGGAAAGAAATTTTTTTTGCTAACTACAAGAAGTGCACCTTTTGCACAGATAAGCTTGTATTTCTTGATTTTGTTGTTAGTAAGAGAGGAATTGAGGTGGATGAGGAAATGCTGAAGGCAATCCAAGAGGGGCCATCGCCTACAACAATCATCCAAGTGAGAAGTTTCCACGACTTAGCAAGTTTCTATAGACGAATTGTGCTTGATTTTAGTAGATTAGCCACCCCTCTTACTAAAGTTATTAAGAAAAATAAACCATTTAAGTGGGGAGCTGTTTTGAGGCAAGAAGATTGTCTAATTGCTTATTATAGTGAAATTTGAGTGGGGAAAACCTAAATTACCCCACTTATGATAAGGAGTTGTATGCCTTGGTAAGGGCTTTGGAAAATTAGCAACATTATCTATGGCCATAGGAATTTATGATTCACACAGATCATGAATAGTTGAAAGGACAACAAAGGTTGAACAAACGCCACGCCATATGGGTGGAATTCATTGAAAATCTTCCTTATGTAATCAAATACAAGCAAGGTAAGGAAAATGTGATTGCTGGTGCATTGTCCCAAAGGTATGCTTTACTCTCCATTTTATATACAAAACTACTTGGCTTTGAATATATTAAAGAATTATATGCATAAGATAACTGATTTTGGTGATGTATTCAATGCATGTGAAAAAGTGTCATTTGGTAGATTTTATAGGCATGATGGATTTATTTTTGGGAAAATATGTTGTGTGTGCCTATGTGTTCTTTGTGTGAATTTCTTATGAGAGAAGCTCATGGTGTGGTTTGATGGGTCATTTTGATGTAGCTAAGACTTTAGCAATTCTACATGATCATTGTTTTTGGCCTTATATGAAACATGATTTGGAAACAATTTTTGAGAAATGTATCACATGTAAGCATGCTAAGTCTAGTTGCAACCCCATGGTTTATACACCCTTTTCTAATACATAGTGAACCTTGGATTGATTTTTCTATGGAATTGGTTTTAGGTTTACCTAAGACAAAGAGGGGGAGAGTTTCCATTTTTGTGGTGGTAGATAGATTTTCGAAGATGGCACACTTCATTGCTTGTCATAAAACTGATGATGCATCACATATAGCTGATTTGTTCTTCAAAGAGATTATTAGATGACATGGTATGCCTAGGACCATTGTTTTTTATAGGAATGCAAATTTTTTTAGTTACTTTTGGAAGACTTTGTGGGGAAAGTTGGGAACCAAGCTATTCTTTTCTACTACTTGTCATCCATAAACGTATGGCCAAACTGAAGTAGTAAATTAAGCTTTGTCTTCTTTGTTACGTACTATCATTAAAAAAAACCTTGAAAACATGGGAAGATTGTTAGCCACATGTGGAATTTGCATGCAATTGAAGTGTACATTCTACATCTAAGTTTTCAACATTTGAAATTGTTTATGACTTTAACCCATTATCACCTTTAGATTTAACTTATATACCTTTGAGTGAACGTGTGAACTTAGATGGTAAGAAGAAAGTAGAATTTGTAAAATTGATTCAGGAAAAGGCATGGCTTAACAATTAAAAGAGGAACAAACAATATGTCCAACATAGAAGTCCAAAATTGGTTGTCTTAAGAAGTCCAAAATAGACATTTATTAGCTATCTTTAATAAGTCCATAAATAGCTATTTTTTAGCTATATTTAGAAGAATAAGAGTCCAGAAAAGGTAAAGAACTTGTTTAGTCTAATTTTTGTGATGTAATTATGACTTTGCCTATTCTTAGAGGTTTATTACAAATATAAAGGGGAGTACTACTAATTTTAAAGATCAGATTGTAATTATTAAGAAAATTATCTTCTTGTGAGTTCTTGTGTTCCTCGTAGTTCTTAAACAACCAAACACTATGGATGCCTCAGAACCCCATTTTTGGGTCTATGTGATAAAAACAACTAAAAAGTTCTACAGTACCACTGATAATGAAAATTGCACAATGAATGCCCCAAACACCTTTTTTGGATATATGTCAAAAAAGTTGTAAATAGTACTCATGTATTGTATATATTGAAAATTGCACATCAAATTCACCAAAACACCATTTTTGGGTATATGTCGGAAAAATTTGTATTAGTGCTTGATGCGGACCTTTTAGGTGAACAACATAGAAACCCACAAACTCAAAGGAATAGAAACAATTGATTTGCTAAGAACGTGTTGAAGATGATCATATTCGAACCCTATGGAAACATAGTCCTTAAAACCCATTTTGAGAAACCACAAAGGATGATCACTCCTTTTGATAAGTTGGATTCAAGTATTCAATCAAAAACACAAGAAGGAAAAGCAGGAAGCTTTTTTCTAAAATTTTCTTTTCATTAATTAATATTCTTTCTTCCTCCAAATTACATAGCTCTTCTTATTAATATGCAAGAAACCCTAAAAGAAAAAAACCATAGATGAAATAGGCCTAATGGGATTATTTAGTTATGGATTGGGCTAAATCCAACATTAAAAAAAATAAAAGACTAAAAGACTTAAAATAAAAAGTTCAAAATTAATTAAAAAAAAATTGCTAAATATAAAAGGCCCACAATTAAATAAAAGTCTAAAACTTAAGATAAAAAGCACACAATTAATTAAAATAAAAACTACTAATCATAAAAATCCCATAATTAACTAAAACAAAAAAATTCCTTCCTAATTTATTCCTTGCATCTAATTTAAAATTTCAAATCTATCTCTTGCATAGGATCTTGAGAATATTTAGAATATTTGTAAACAAAAACTTGGTTAGCACCTCAATCTCCATTATTCCCCTCCTCTTTGAAAAGATTCGTCTTCGAATCTTAGCTTTTTAAGCATGTTGATTTGGTATAACGGATCTAGGTATGAAGTCTATTTGATGCTTCATATCTTGCAAAGTATGTAATCCATGGAGAATCTTTTGAAGAAGTTGATCCTTAAAATCCTGCAATAAAGATACAACGACACTAGGCAAAGATGAGTTAAGATAGTTATAAGAAAGATAAATATCCTAGTAAATAAGTACAAGTACTTGTTGCCTTGCCATCATTGCACTCTTATTCTCATGTTCTTCATCAATTACACTTTTTTATTTTTATTTTCCTCTCTTGTGTGCTCAATTTTCTCTCCTTTCTACTCACTTTTATCTCTCTTTTGTTCAATTTTCTCTCTTTTTTGTATACAGTTCTATTCTTTTCGCTCACTTTTACCTCCATTATACTAACTTTTCTCTCTCTTTTCACTCACTTTTACTTCCATTATACTTACTTCTCTCTCTATTTTCTCACTTTTCTCACATGTTTTCTCTCCACCTCACTTACTCTCTTTTTATTTTCCTCTTGCTTACACTTTTTTTCCCACATCTTTCACTCTCCTTCTATCCAAATTTGGTCTTCATAAGCTTCCAATGGTTGAGCGGAGCTAATAAAAATTTTCAGTTGTTCATTTCAAAAGAATAAAAATTTATGTACCCATCATGTGACACCTTCCTATCAAACTGCCATGGTCAGTCGAGCAATATATGAGAAGCATACATTATGGTGCCACATCACAAAGAACCTCATCTTCATATTTTCCAATTGAAAAGGGAACCCAAACTTGTTTGTTAACCTCCATATCTTCATAATCATTCAACCGTGGTAGCTTGTGCGGTTTGGGATGCTCGTGCCACTTCAAATTTAAATTTTCTACCAAAAAGGTACTAGCAACATTAGTGTAGCTCACTATGCAAAGGTTCTTCCATTTTAACATTAGAACCATCCTTCATTAGTCGTATCTCTTCGTCACATGAACTGGCACTTTTGATTTTTCTATTTTTCTGTACAACAATGATCTTTTTGTTCCATTTACAACTTGCTATCTCTTCCATTATTGAATAAGCTTATTCTTCCCCAAACTCATGTTTTCTATGTCTTCTTTTATGTAATTTAGAACTGGAAGAGGATTCCAAATCATCCAACCATGCATTTAACTTCTTAAATTGGTCATTAAAAATCTTGAAGAAGACTTTTAAGTCAACCTCTTATGGTTCTCTAACTTCCTTACGTATGGTTTCAAACTATACAAAAAATGAGATAACTCACACACTCTCTCACGTGTTTGCTCTCAAATCAGATTGTTATCACTCTCTTTTTTCACTATTTTGGCCTCTCTCTTTTTTACACTATTTTTGCTCCTTTTTTTGTTTACTACTCAAAGCTCACCTGAAACTCCTTTGTGTTCTTAACAACAACAAAGAATCCAATTAATCACAAGAAGTAACCATTTTATTAGTGACAATCTCAAATTAAGAATTTTAAAAACTTAAAAGCAAAGTATGACATAAGGAAAGTTCAAAGAGAACTCTAAAGAAAGAAAGTCCAAAGAGGATTCTAAAGAAAGGAATTTAACCAAAAAGAACTCTAAAGAAAGACTCTAGACTAAAAAGTACTCTAAAGAAAGAATCTTGACGAAAGAAAACTCTATAGAAAGACTCTTGAACAAAGTGGACTCTAAAGAAACATTCTTGACCATAGAGGACTCTATAGAAAGACTCTTGATGAACTATGATTCCTTTTTTTAAAATCAATCTTGGACTGCAAGAACAAAATAAAGGAAAACCAATTTCAACAAGAACAAGAAAACTCATCAAGAAAATAAGAATTAGATTCTTGAACAATCTACTACTATGTTCTCCTTTTTTTCTTCTTTTTATTTCTCTTTCTTTTTTCTTTCTTTCTTTTTTCTTTCTTTCTTTTTTCTTCTCTTTTTACTACTTCTGCTATGAATAGAAAATTCACAAAAAAACCGTGATAAATCTTTACCCCCTTGGTTAGTTGTGTAAATGGTGGAATCTAGACTCAAAAATTGCTAGAATAGAGGTGACCCCTAGTTATTCTTGTAGGAATCAAAACGAGCTTCAATTTGATATATTAAATGATGCGGACCCTTTAGGCGAACAACCTAGGAACCAAAAAATCAAAGGAATAGAAATGTTTAATTTGCTAAGAACGTGTTGAAGATGATTGATGAGGAAAACAGGCATCGCCGATCCTTCCAATACTTTGGTTTTATATTTATAAAACTCTCGCAAGTGCACGAATCGTTTCCAAGAAAATGATAATTATACTCCCATGGTCCATCTAAGGAAGGAATATATGTGATTTTTAATTTATTATTCAAACTTTTAAAAACAAAATTAAATCCTAAACATCCTGTCACGATATTCTTTGTTAACTAAACAAATCAATTAACACCTATGGGTAGGGTTGATAACTAATTTGGTTAATTAAATTAATTCCTTTTTCTAAGAGATTGAAGATGAACCATTTAAATGCCACCTTTGGTGGGGTTAGATAGTTTAAACTTTATTCAAGGTGTCCAAATTAATCCTAAGAATTTAATTATCCGAGTACTAACTTTCAAGTTTTAAAACCACTACTGAAAACAGGTTGTCAATACATTTTCAGATAATAATTCTTATAAAAAAATTTGAAATAGAGCTTCACTCTAACTATCGGGCGATTGTACCAACAAATTAAAGAGTACTACTCTAAATTAGACCGGATAACTAAACCTTAAAATCTAATTTTCAGATTTAAGTTTGTAATGAAAAATAATATATTTCTCTCTAACATTCTTAATATAAAATCTTGAATAAAAATAAAATCAATTGATTTTAGAGATTTTTACCTATTTAATATTTCGCAATCATAACAACGTTATTATTATATCATGTTTACAAATAGCCAGCAAAGTTAAATTTAATCACAGACAAATTAAATATAACATGTAAGAATAAAGCATAAAAAATAATTGTAAAGAAAATAAAATCTTTAGAGTACTTTGATGCTATTCATGTTACTGAAAAACCTCCAAACGGAATTTGCACTCCCATTTATTGAATCAAACAACAAATAAATTACAAAAACATAATCAGTTCTTCTCCAAAAGAGAAGAACTCTAAAACTAAGAAAAATTAACTAAGAAACACTAAAAACTAAGAAATCGAGAGAAAGAAAGAGAAGAGAAGATGTGTTTTTTTGGTGTGTTATGAAGGGAAGAGAATGATTGTATTTATAGGTGAGGAGAGGAAGGAAAAGTGGGTGAAAAGATGATTAAAAATGTAGAAAACGCAGAGTAGTGAATGATGATGTCATACTACTAACGTCATAGTGATGTGAGGCGAGTTGGCCTGTGCGGATGGGGCAGATAGGCGTAGCGGCGCTTGCAGACTGGGACTATGCTGGGTACAGCTGGGCGCACTGCGCGCGTTGCCCGGCGCAGCTAGGCAGCTTCATGCACAATTTCTTCCTTTTTGACATTTTAACCTTTTTGACCCATTTTGTCCAATTTTTCCATAGTTGTTGTCCTTTCCTCATTTAATTTATGAATATATTTGTGATGTATTGCCTCTGGTATTTTTCTTTGAGTCTTTAAGTTACTTTTTTAAGCGAAAATACCTGAAAAACAATAAAAATACCCGTGATTCCGAAAAGGTAGATTTATAAAAATATATGATAAAATAATATATATATATATATATATATATATATATATATATATATATATATATATATATATAATCAATTAACGTGCATAAAATCATGATAATTTTAGTACTTTTTGAGTACTCATCAATGATCATATTAGAACCCTAAAGAAACAAAGTCCTTAAAACCCAAACCTTGAGACGCCACAGAGGATGATCACTCCTTTAATAAGTTGGATTCAAGTATTCAATCAAGAAGACAAAATGTCCAAGCAAGGAGCATTCTAAAATTTTCTTTTCATTAATTAATATTCAGTCTTCCTCCATTACATAACGCTTCTTTTTTTATAAGGAAGAAGCCCTAAAAGAAAAAATCCTAGATGAGATGGGCTTAACGTGCCTATTTATTTATGGATTGGGCCTAATCCAACCTTAAAATTAAAAGACTAAAATACTTAAAATATAAAGCCCACAATTAACTAAAACAAAAATTCCTAAACATAAAAGACCTATAATTAAATAAAAGACTTAAAATAAAAAACCACAATTCATTAAAATAAAATTTGTTAACCATAAAAAGCCCATAATTAATTAAAACAATAATATTGCTTCCAAAATTAATCCTTGAATCCAATTTATTATTCCAAATCTATCTCTTGTGTATAATCTTGAGAATCTTTAGAATATATGTATATATAAACTTGGTTGGCACCACAATCTCCATTATTCCCTTTCATTTCCAAAAGAGTTTTCCTCGAATCTTAGCTCTATAAGCAAGTCGATTTGGTATAACGAATTCATGTGTGAAGTCTATTTGATGCTCAATTTCTCTTCATAGAGGTAATCCATGGGGAATCACTTCGCAAAGTTGATACTCAAAGTCCTGCAATAAAGATAGAATGACACTTGGAAAAGATGAGTTTTCTTGCCATCATTGCACTCTTATTCTCATGTTTTACAGCAATTACACTCCTTTTTTTATTTTCCTCTCTTGTTTTCTCACTTTTCTCTCCCTTTTCTTCATTTTTCTCTCTCTTTTATTCACTTTTCTCTCTTTTTCCATATTGTTCTCTTCTTTTCACGCACTCTTCTCTCCTTCATGCTCACTTTCTTCTCTTTTTTGCTCACTTTTCCCTCCATTATGCTCACTTTTCTCTCCATTTTGATCACTTTTCTCTCCATTTTTCTACTTGACCTCACTTTCTATCTTTTTATTTTCCTTTTGCTCACACTTTTGTTTTTCCCACATCTTGCACTCTCCTTCTATCCTAATTTGGTCTTCATAAGCTTGCAAAGGTTTCAGAGGGGCTAATACAAATTTTTAGTTGTTCATTTCTAAAGAATAACTATTTTTAACCATCATGTGACACCTTCCTATCAAATTGCCATGGTTGGCAGAGCAATCTGTGAGAAGCATACATTGGTACCACATCACAAAGAACATCATCTTCATATTTTCCAATTGAAAAAAGAACCCAAACTTGTTTGTTAACCTCCACTTCTCCAAAATCATTCAACCATGGTAGCTTGTATAGTTTGGGATGCTCCTGTCACTTCAAATTTAACTTTTCTTCCAACATGGTACTGGCAATATTAGTTCAGCTCGCACTATCAGTAATTAATGCGGATACTTTATCCTTCATATGGAATCTTGTGTGGAAAATATGATCACGATGCTTGTCATCTTCTTCATCATTAGGCGGTATATTCAGGACTCTCTTTGTGACTAGTGAATCTCTATACATAGGTTTTTCCATTTCAACATTAGAACCATCCTTCAGTAGGGGTATCTCTTCGTCACATGAATTGGCACTTTTTATTTTCCCATTTGTCTATACAACCATGATCTTTTTGTCCCTTTTACAACTTGCTCTCTCTTCCAATATGGAAACAACTTCTTCTTCCTCGAACTAATTTTTTCTATGTCTTCTTTTATGTAATTTAGAACCGGAAAAAGATTCTAAAGTATCCCACATTCCATTTAAATTATTAAATTGGTCATTAAAAGTCTTGAAGAGGACTTTTAAGTTAACCTCTTGTGGTACTCTTCCTTCCTTACTCATGTTTTCAAACTATAAAAAAATGAGATAACTCACACTCTCTCACGTGTTTTCTCTCACATAAGATTGTTATCAATCCTGTTTCTCTCTTTTTTTATAACTATTTTGGCCTCTCTATTTTTAAGACTATTTTTGCTCTCTTTTTTTTGTTTACCACTCAAAGCTCAAATCTTGAGAGGCTACAAGAAGGCAAAGCAAGAAGCTTTTTCTGAAAAAAAAATTTCATTAATTAATATTTATTCTTCCTTCAAATTACATAGCTCTTCTTATTAATAAGCAAGAAACACCAAAATAAAAAACCGTAGATGAAATGGGCCTAATTGGCCTATTTAGTTATGGATTAGGCCTAATCCAACCTTAAACAAATAAAAGATAAAAAGACTTAAAATAAAAAGTCCACAATTAACTAAAACAAAAGTTGCTAAACATAAAAGGCCCACAATTAAATAAAAGACTAAGACTTAAAATAAAAATCCCACAATTAACTAAAATAAAAATTACTAAACATAAAAAGCCCATAATTAAGTAAAACAAAAAAATTCCTTCCTAATTTATTCCTTGCATCCAATTTGACATTCTAAATATATCCCTTATTTAGGATCTTGAGAATATTTGTAATCATCAATTTGGTTAGCACCTCAATCTCAATTACTGCTCTTGTACCTCCAGTATTGAAAATTTCACTATGTGTGAACCAAAACAATATGTTTTGGTATATGTACAAAAAGAGTGTAAAAAATGCTTGGTGCTAATTTTCTTAAGAATTGCACTACGGATTTTGAGTATATGTGCAAAAAAGTTCTCAATAATTCACCAGTAGCAAGCTTATTGAAAATTGCACTATAGATGTCCCAAAATAATATTTATGTGATGAGAATCATAGAGACATACAAATTCCAAGTGGACCAATCACAAGGTCTAGTAGGGCATTCCTCGAAGAAGATTTAGTTGGGCTCATTCAAGAGGTGCTGATCAAGTTGATATTCCTAAGTGCTAACCAATATTCTCAAGATCTTATAAATATTCTCAAGATCTCACATGAGAGATACTTTTAGAATATCAAATTGGATGCAAGGAATAATTTAAGCAACAATGTTTTTATGTTTAATTCTTTAATTTTTTGGCATTTTATGTTTAACAATTTTTGTTTTAATTAATTGTGTACTTTTTTATTTTATGTCTTTTAGTCTTTTATTTAATTGTGTGCCTTTTATGTTTAGCAAATTTTAGTTAATTGTGGGCTTTTTATTTTTACTCTTTTAGTATTTTATTTTTTTAAGGTTAGATTATGCCCAATCCATAACTAAATATGCCCATTTGGCCCATTTCATCTAGGGTTTTTTTCTTTTATGGTTTCTTGCTTATATAGAAGAATAGTTATGTAATTTGGAGGCAAGAACGAATATCAATAATGAAAAGTATATTTCATAAAGCTTTTACTTTGCTTTCTTATGTTCTTCATTGAATACTTGAATTCGACTTATCAAAGGGAGTGATCATCCTTTGTGGCATCTAAAGGTTTGAGTTTTAAGTAGTTTGTTTCTTTAGGGTTCTGATGAGTGCTCAAAAAGCACTAAAATTACCATGATTTTATGCACATTAATTGATTAAAAATATATATATTTATATTTTTTTATCATATATTTATATAAATTTGTCTTTTTCGGAATCACGAGTCTTTTTATTTTTTTTTCAGGTATTTTCGCTTAAAAACGTAACTTAAATACTCAAAGAGGAATACTGGAAGCAATACATCACAAATATATTAATAAATAAATGAGGAAATGTCAACAAATATGGAAAAATTGGACAAAATGAGTTAAAAGGGTCAAAAGAGTCAAAAAGGAGGAAAACGCGCTGCCAAACTGCCCAGTCCCGCGCGCCTAACTGCCTACTCCCACGCGCGATGCTCCTACTCCCGCGCGCCCCCCATTTTCGCGTGCAGCCTCTCCGCCTACATCATGCTGACATCATCAATGACGTTAGAAATCACCACTCCGCGTTTTCACCATTGTTTAACATTTTTTCACCCACTTTTTCTCTCCATCCTCACCTATAAATACCCCCCCTTCTCTTCACTTCTAAAAACACCTCAAAAAACACACTTCTCTCCTCTTTCTTTCTTTCCATTTCTTAGTTTTTATTTTTTTAAGTTTTTCTTAGTTTCTTTCTTAGTTTAGGTAACCCCAAATATGTCTCTTTTTTTGTAGCAGTCATGCATGAATGAGATATAAATTTATGTGCTAATTTATGTATCAAAAAATTCCTCAAACTCATATTGAAGGTGTTATACTGATTTACTCTTGAGTTATTAGCATATTAGATAAAAAAAAGATATAGAAAACAGAAAAGAAGTGGCCAAAATAAAATTACAAAAAACAAAGAAAGAAGGCCAAATTGTATGTGTTAATCCAAACATTGCCAACAGTTTGGAACTTCATCATTATGTGGAGATGGAGGAGATGGTCCACATGAAAAATTAAGGTGGAAAGGCAATTAAAGAAACAAATTTTTTGGTCCCAACCATCAAGGTCTAGTCCCATTACTCCAAAACCAAACCCTACTAGTCCTTATAAGTCCCATGAAAAAAAGATGAAGAAGCTAGTTCCAAACCAAGATTTGAGCCTTACAAAGCTAAAAAGATAGGGTCTAGCAAGGACAAAGGTAAAATCAATATCTTAAATTAGTAATTGAAAGTCTTGAAGAGGACTTTTAAATCAACCTCTTGTGGTTATCTTCCTTCCTTACTCATATTTTTAACTTATAGAATAAAATGAGATAACTCACACTCTCTCACTTGTTTGCTCTCAAATAAGATTGTTATCATTCTCTTTTTTCACACTATTTTGGCCTCCTTTTTTATCATTATTTTGGTCTCTTTGTTATTTTCACTATTTCGGCCTCCCCTTTTTTTTTAATCTTTCTTGCCTTTTCCACTCAAAGCACAAGCCAAATTTCTTTTGTGTTCTTAACAAAATTGAAGAATCCTACTAATCTCAAGAAGTAACAAATTTATTGGTAACAATCTCAAATTTAAAAATTATAAAAACTTAATGGCAAAGTATGGCAAAAAGAAAGTCCAAAGAGGACTCTAAAGAAAAAAGTCCAAAGAGGACTCCAAAGAAAGATTCTTGACCAAAGAGGACTCTAAAGAAAGACTCTTCACCAAAGAGCACTCTGATGAAAACTCTTGACCAAAGAGAACTCTAAAGAAAGACTCTTGATCAACTATGATTTAATTTTCTTTTTAAATTAGACTTGGATAGCAAGAACAAAATAAAGGGAAAACTAATTCCAACAAGAACAAGAAAACTCACCAAAAAAATTAAAATTAGATTCTTGAGCAATCTACTACTTTGTTTTCTTTTCTTTTTTTTCCTTTTTTATTTTTTTTTTATTTTTGACTAATGTTGTTGCTACTTTGAATATAAAATTGACAAAAAAAAATTTGCAATCCTAATAACAAGAAGCAAAAACAATGGTCTAAACGATGGAATTTGGGGTCCAAAATGGCAGTAAATTGAGACAAATCTCTCTCTACATATAGGAACTAAAATAAGTTTTAATTTGATATATTATAATAGTTGTTCTAATACCTGAATCAAAGGTTATGGTCATTTAAAGTTGAAACTATGATTTATCAAAAAAAAATTAAACTACAAACAACAACCCTCTTCTATGTTTTTGAAGAACAAAGATAGATTGAACATAGAAATAGAGCAAAGATAGATTGAATACATAAATAAAGAACAAGAAAAATATACGAAGAATTTAAAGAAAATTATGAAACAAAATCCAAAGACAAAAACAACGACAACGAAATTGAAAGAAAACATAAGACTCAAAAGGCCAAAATTTCTTTTCTTTCCTTTTTGTGATTTTTGACTCAAGAATGTAGAAAAGGACTTCAACAAAACAAGATGATTTTTTTTAAATCAAGAATTCAAAATGAAGATAGATAACCTATTTTCAACAACCAAGAGTCTGATACCAAATGATGCGGACCCTCTAGGCGAACAACCCTAGGAACCCACGAACTCAAAGCAATAGGAACGATTGATTTGCTAAGAACGTGTTGAAGATGATTAGATTAGAATTCTAAGGAAACAAAGTCCTTAAAACCCCAATCTTGAGACGCCACAAAGGATGATCGCTCCCTTTGATAATTTGAATTCAAGCATTAAATTAAGATCACAAGAATGCAAAGCAAAAAGCCTTCTAAAATATACTCTTCATTAATGATATTCGTTCTTCTCCAAATTACATAGCTACTCTTTTATAAGCAATAAACCGTAGATAACATGAGCTTTGTTTAGTGGTGGATTGGGCCTAATCCAACCTTAAAAATAAAAGACTAAAAGACTTAATAAAAAGTCCCCAATTAACTAAAATAAAATTGCTAAACATAAAAGGCCCATAATTAATTAAAACTTTGATGATCAATTTCCTGAAGAGATTTCCCATGGATTACATCCTTTGCCAAGCATGCAGCATCAAATAGACTTCATACTTGAATTTGCAATACCAAATCGACCTACTTAAAAAGCTAAGATTCGAGGATGAATATTTTTGAAGAGGAGGGGAATAATGGAGATTGAGATGCTAACCAAGTTGATGTTTACAAATAATCTAAAGATTCTCAAGATCTTACAAATATTCTCAAGATCCTACACAAGATATGGATTTGGAATATTTAAGTGGATGCAAGGATTAATTTAGGAAACAATTTTTTTTTGTTTTAGTTAATTATAGGCCTTTTATGATGCAAACCAAGGTGATGGACATATCAATCATACAAGTGGGAATGGAGTTTAATTTGCACAAGACCCTTTGTCACTTCATAATGGCTTAATTACAAGACTTAGAGCCAAACGTTTCAAGGAATCATTAAATGGGTCATTCCATAAGAAGTGGGGAAATTCCAAAATCATAAATATGCGCTCAAATAATAATCAAGGCCTAGTCCATCTCATCAAAAAAATTGAAGAGGCTTATTAGCTTGAAAATTCATTGCCATCATAGTTTCACCACTAGAGGGTGTGAATTTGAAGAGTTTCAAGAATATTATGTCATCAAAGTAATTGTAGAGACGTATTAGCATCCAAATTCGTAACCAACATAGTTTGACCATTAAAGGGAGTGAATTTGAAGAGTTTCAAGAATATTATGTCATCAAAGCAATTCAAGAAGCTTATTAGCATGAAAATTTGTAGCTATTATAGTTTAACCATTACAGGGTCTGAATTTGAAGAATTTGAAGAATATGAAATAAGAGAATAACTTTGTCTTGGCTGGGCATGTTAAAATATATTGAATATAGTCATTTATCTATTTATGGGCTATCTTTAAAAGTCCAAAACACGTAAAGAACTTGTTTAGTCTAATTTTTATGCTATAATTGTGACTTTTCCTATTATTGGAGGGTTTTTACAAGTATAAAGAGGAATACTACAAATTTTAAAGAACATATTACTATTATTAAGAAAATTATCTTTTTTTGAGGTCATATGTTCCTCTTAGTTCTTAAAAGAACTCTTGAACTTATCAAGTTAATCTTTTGGCATTCAAACAACCAAACTTATCACCTTGAATTCTTGAGAGAATCCTTAGGTTTTCTTGAGAGAACTAGTTAGTTTTTGTAATTTATTAGCTTTTTGATTCAATAAATGAGAGTGCAAATTCCGCTTGGAGGTTTTCCAGCAACGAGAATAGCATCGAAGTTCTGTAAGGATTTTATTTTCTTTACAGTTATTTTTTATGCTTTATTCTTACATGTTATATTTAATTTGTCTGTGATTAAATTTAACTCTGTTGGCTGTTTATAAACATGATATAATAATAACGTTGTTATGCTTGCGAAATATTAAATAGGTGAAAATTTCTAAAATGAATTGATTTTATTTTTATTCAAGATTTTATATTAAGAATGTTAGAGAGAAATATATTATTTTTCATTACAAACTTAAATCTGAAAATTAGATTTTAAGGTTTAGTTATCCAGTCTAATTTAGAGTAGTGCTATTTTATTTGTTGGTACAATCTCCTGGTAGTTAGAGTGAAACTCTATTTCAAAAGTTTTTATAAGAATTATTATGTGAAAATGTATTGACAACATGTTTTCAGTAGTGGTTTTAAAACTTTAAAGTTAGTACTCGGATAATTAAATTCTTATGTTTAATTTGGACACCTTGAATAAACTTTAAACTGTCTAACCCCACCAAAGGTGGCATTTAAATGGTTCATTTTCAATCTCTTAGAAAAAGGAATTAATTTAATTAACCAAATTAGTTATCAACCCCACCCATAGGTGTTAATTGATTTATTGAATCTGTATCTATGTTTATTTTTTATGTTATTAGATTATATTTATTGAATCTGTATCTATGTTTATTTTTATGTTATTAGATTAGAAACACAAAAACCAAACTATCGTGACAGGATGTTTAGGATTTAATTTCGTTTTTAAAAGTTTGAATAATAAATTAAAAACCACATACATTCCTTCCTTAGATCGACCTTGGGAGTATACTTATCATTTTCTTCGAAATGATTCATGCACTTGCGAGAGTTTTATAAATATAAAACCAAAGTATTGGCAAGAATCGGTGATGCTAGTTTTCGCTCATCAAGTTTTTGGCGCAGTTGCCGGGGAAGGAATAGCGTTTTTAAATTATTTATCAAAATTTTAAAAACATTTTTGTACTGTAAATAATTGTGATTTTTTTTGTTTTAATAAAAATAATAATAATCAAATTTCAAATTTCATAAGAAATTAAAAAAATATATAAAATAAAATAAATAAATAAAATAAATTTTAAATTAATAATAATAATAATAACTATAGCGTGAATAGTAATATAATTTAAAAATTTGAAATTTGAAGTAAATATTTTTATTACCGTGCATGAATAGTAAAAAATAAATAAAATAAAAATTTAAGATAAAAAATAAATAAATAAATAATATAGCGTAAATAGTAAAATAAAATTACCGTTTATGAATAGTAAAAAAAACTTAATTAACTTAGATTTTGATTAACTTATATTACATACATAAACACATATTATGTTAACTTAATTAAATTTATACCTAACTTAACTTAATTAACTTAATAGCATAAAAAGTAAAAATCTAATGGAGTTCTGTCTAGGAGACTAGTTCTTGGAAGCCTTTGTGCCACTAGTCTTTCCTGGGAACGTTGTTCTGGCTAGGAGAATGGTTTTTAAGGAGCCGTTGCACCACCATTCTTTCTTGGGAGCACTCTTGGTTAATACTGATTATGTTATTTTATCTTAAAAATATATATATATATATATATAACAACAAAAACATAAAAAAATAAAATCACGAAATAAAAATTTAAACTTTGTTTTATTTAAATAAATAAATAAAATAATAAATATTTTGAAAAAAAAATTGATTTAGGGTTTAACTAGTTTTGTATTAAATACCATGTAAATTTTCTCTATATTTTTTATTTTGTTGACAGGAGTTTTAAATTTACGTTTACAATAGTCTATGCGTGGTAGGAGATCCTTAGGAAACCCCCTTACACCATATGTAAATAATATTCATAAATTTAAACAAGTGTCAACAAAACTGGATTCCACCCATCAACCGGTTTTTGAGCCAAACATAGAACCAAGTCTTAATCCTTTACTAGAACCGAAAGAAATGGATGAAAACCAACATGTTAGGGAAACCACTATGAAGGAGTTTGCAAGACCGGTGATTGGCACGACAACTGCCGCTATCCAGTTGGGTGAGGCTGCTCAGAATTATGACCTAAAAATATTCATTTTTCTATGCTTCCTTCCTTTTATGGGCTACCTAATGAAGATTCTCTTTCCTTCATGAGAGATTTCTATGCTACGTACGGTCCAAACATTCCCCCTCGGTATTCTAAATGAGGATCAACTTAGAATGAGATGTTTCCCCTACACCTTAAAGGATAAGGCCAAAGCTTGGTTAATGTCACTTCCCCCAGGTTCACTGATGACATGGGAGAACATTTACAATAAATTCATGGGAAAATTCTATTCCCACCAAAAAACATCAGAGTTGAGAGGAAAGATTGCAACTTTCTCTCAGATGGAAGGAGAACCATTCCATGAAGCTTGGGATAGGTTCAAAATGTTTCTCACTCATTGTCCCCATCACAGCTTTCCCCTGCAGTTGCAGAACCAATTCTTTTACGATAGACGTACACAACAATGTCAGTTAATTGTCGACAACGCTGCAGGAGGAGCAATGGGAGAAAAGACTACCTCAAAGACGTACAACCTCTTTGAAATGTTGGGTGCTAATTCCCAACAGAAAAGCTCACGAGTAAGAAAAGCTGGAGTTCATGAAATTGATTCCAGTAATGAAGTTCAACAAAAACTTGTTCAACTGACCAAGCAAGTTGCCCTTCTCACTACACAAAACAACACCAATAATGAACAATATGGTTTGTATAGAAACATGAGACATGGTACTGAAGCCTGTCCATATCAAGGAGAAACAACAACTGGACCTGAACAGGTTAATGTGTTGGGAGCATATCAACAGGTTAATGTGTTGTACATAAAACTCTTAATTTTTCATAAGATGAAAAATTGTGTAATTTGGAGTGTTATACAAAAAGATATATCAAAAATACTAATAGAGGTTTAAACATCGTATATTTTGGAATAAAACTTATTTTCTAGTTTAAAATAGTACAATTTAGATATTCTTCATGAAATACAAAATTATAGATACATGTTTTACCTTGTCATATCAACTTTATTCATTTTATTTTGATTTTCAAATGAAACCAAGCAAGATTTATTTTTATAAATTATCTTAATAGAATTATTTTTGAAACTCACTAATATAATATAATAAAATATGTACAATATAATTTCTAAAATTAAAATTATATTATAGAAAACAAATATAGGATTTAAAGATGGAGATAGAAACAATTACTCATTTAAGCTCTCTCTAAACTTGCTCTAATTTCACCAAAGTGTACAAATCATTCCAATCAATTCTAAGGAAAAATCAAATGAGAATAAAGTTCTTGCAATTTTATTGTGTTTTAAAGCAATGAATACCTAATCTATTCCTAGTGCTAGAGTATGAGGATATGCAAACTATGATAATGGTAAGTTGTTTTCTAGTTGAACAGATTTGATATACCAAAATATTTCAACAAACTAACTATAAATAAAACTCTTATATTTTCATAAGATGAAAAAATGTGTAATTTGGAGTGTTATACAAACAGATATATCAAAACTACTAACCAAGGTTCAAATATCGTATATTTTGGAATAAAACTTATTTTCTAGTTTAAAATAGTACAATTTAGATATTCTTCATGAAATTCAAAATGATAGATACATATTTTACCTTGTCATATCAACTTTATTCATTTTATTTGGATTTTCAAATGAAACCAAGCAAGATTTATTTTTATAAATTATCTTAATAGAATTTTTTTTGAAACTCAGTAATATAATATAATAAAATATGTACAATATAATTTCTAAAATTAAAATTATAATATAGAAAACAAATATAGGATTTAAAGATGGAGATAGAAACAATTACTCATTTAAGCTCTCTCTAGACTTGCTCTAATTTCTCCAAAGTGTACAAATCATTCCAATAAATTCTAGGGAAAAATAAAATGAGAATAAAGTAAGAGATTCTTGTAATTTTATTGTGTTTTAAAGCATTAAATACCTAATCTATTCCTAGTTCTAGAGAATGGAAATTTTCCAAACTATGATAATGGGAAGTGGTTTTCCCCTTGTACATAATTGATATACCAAAAATTTTCAACAAAATAATTGTAAATAAAACTCTTATATTTTCATAAGATGAAAAATTGTGTAATTTGGAGTGTTATGCAAAAAGATATATGAAAACTACTAAGAGAGGTTTAAATATCGTATATTTTGGAATAAAACTTATTTTCTAATTTAAAATAGTACCATTTAGATATTCTTCATGACATACAAAATTATAGATACAAATTTTATCTTTTCATATCAACTTGAATCATTTTATTTGGAATTTGAAATGAAACCAAGCAAGATTTATTTTTAAAAATTATCCTAATAGAATTATATTTGAAACTCACTAATATAATATGATTAATATAATAAAAATTGTAGAATATAATTTCTAAAATTAAAATTATAATATAGAAAACAAATATAGTATTTAAAGATGGAGATATAAAAAATTACTCATTTAAACTCTATCTAACCTTGCTCTAATTTCACCAAAGTGTACAAATTATTCCAATAAATTTTAGGGAAAAATAAAATGAGAATAAATTAAAGGATTTTTGCAATTTTATTGTGTTTTAATGCATTGAATACCTAATCTATTCCTATTACTAGAGTATGAGGATTTGCAAACTATGATAATGGTAAGTTATTTTCTACTTGAACAGAATTGATATACCAAAAGTTTTCAACATTATAACAATTAATAAAACTCTTATATTTTCATAAGATGAAAAATTGTGTAATTTGGAGTTTTATACAAAAAGATATATCAAAACTAGTAACCAAGGTTCAAATATCGTATATTTTGAAATATTACTTATTTTCTAGTTTAAAATAATACAATTTAGATATTCTTCATGAAATACAAAAATTACAGATACATATTTTATCTTTTCATATCAACTTTATTCATTTTATTTGGATTTTCAAATGAAACCAAGCAAGATTTATTTTTATAAATTATCTTAATAGAATTGTTTTTGAAACTCACTAATATTATATAATAAAAAATGTAGAATATAATTTCTAAAACTAAAATTATAATATAGAAAACAAATATAGGATTTATGGATGGAGATATAAAAAGTTACTCATTTAAGCTCTCTCTAGCCTTGCTCTAATTTCACCAAAGTATACAAATCATTCCAATCAATTCTGGGGTAAAATAAAATGAGAATAAAGTAAGATATTCTTGCAATTTTATTGTGTTTTAATGCATTGAATACCTAATCTATTAAGAGTTCTAGAGTATGAAGATTTTCCAAACTATGATAATGTTAAACTATTTGCTACTTGAAGAGAATTGATATACCAAGTATTTTCAACAATATAATTGTAAATAAAACTCTTAATTTTTCATAAGATGAAAAATTGTGTAATTTGGAGTTTTATACAAAAAGATATATCAAAAATACTAATAGTGGTTTAAACATCGTATATTTTGGAATAAAACATATTTTCTAGTTTAAAATAGTACAATTTAGATATTCTTCATGAAATACAAAATTATAGATACATGTTTTACCTTGTCATATCAACTTTATTCATTTTATTTTGTTTTTCAAATGAAACCAAGCAAGATTTATTTTTATAAATTATCTTAATAGAATTGTTTTTGAAACTCACTAATATAATATAATAAAATATGTACAATATAATTTCTAAAATTAAAATTATATTATAGATAACAAATATAGGATTTAAAGATGGAGATAGAAACAATTACTCATTTAAGTTCTCTCTAGACTTGCTCTAATTTCACTAAAGTGTACAAATCATTCCAATAAATTCTAGGGAAAAATAAAATGAGAATAAAGTAAGAGATTCTTGTAATTTTATTGTGTTTTAAAGCATTGAATACCTAATCTCTTCCTAGTTCCAGAGTATGGAAATTTTCCAAATTATGATAATGGGAAGTTGTTTTCCCCTTGTACATAATTGATATACCAAAAATTTTCAACAAAATAATTGTAAATAAAACTCTTATATTTTCATAAGATGAAAAATTGTATAATTTGGAGTGTTATGCAAAAAGATATATCAAAACTACTAACAGAGGTTTAAATATCATATATTTCGGAATAAAACTTATTTTCTAGTTTAAAATAGTACAATTTAGATATTCTTCATGACATACAAAATTATAGATACAAATTTTATCTTTTCATATCAACTTGTATCATTTTATTTGGAATTTGAAATGAAACCAAGCAAGATTTATTTTTATAAATTATCCTAATAGAATTATTTTTGAAACTCACTAATATAATATGATTAATATAATAAAAATTGTAGAATATAATTTCTAAAAGTAAAATTATAATATAGAAAACAAATATAGTATTTAAAGATGGAGATATAAAAAATTACTCATTTAAGCTCTATCTAACCTTGCTCTAATTTCAACAAAGTGTACAAATTATTCCAATAAATTTTAGGGAAAAATAAAAAGAGAATAAATTAAAGGATTTTTGCAATTTTATTGTGTTTTAATGCATTGAATAGCTAATCTATTCCTAGTGCTAGAGTATGAGGATTTGCAAACTATGATAATGGTAAGTTGTTTTCTACTTGAACAGAATTGATATACCAAAAGTTTTCAACAATATAACTGTTAATAAAACTCTTATATTTTCATAAGATGAAAAATTGTGTAATTTGGAGTTTTATACAAAAAGATATATCAAAACTAGTAACCAAGGTTCAAATATCGTATATTTTGAAATAAAACTTATTTTCTAGTTTAAAATAGTACAATTTAGATATTCTTCATGAAATACAAAATTATAGATCCCTATTTTATCTTTTCATATCAACTTTATTAATTTTATTTGGAATTGCAAATGAAACCAAGCAAGATTTATTTTTATAAATTATCTTAATAGAATTGTTTTTGAAACTCACTAATATAATATAATAAAAAATGTAGCATATAATTTCTAAAACTAAAATTATAATATAGAAAACAAATATAGGATTTATAGATGGAGATATAAAAAGTTACTCTTTTAAGCTCTCTCTAGCCCTTTTCCTATCAACTTTATTCATTTTATTTGGAATTTTAAATGAAACCAAGCAAGATTTATTTTTATAAATTATCTTAATAGAATTGTTTTTGAAACTCACTAATATAATATAATAAAAAATGTAGAATATAATTTCTAAAACTAAAATTATAATATAGAAAACAAATATAAGATTTATAGATGGAGATATAAAAAGATACTCATTTAAGCTCTCTCTAGCCTTGCTCTAATTTAACCAAAGTGTACAAATCATTCCAATCAATTCTAGGGAAAAATAAAATGAGAATAAAGTTCTTGCAATTTTATTGTGTTTTAAAGCAATGAATACCTAATCTATTCCTAGTGCTAGAGTATGAGGATATGCAAACTATGATAATGGTAAGTTGTTTTCTACTTGAACAGAATTGATATACCAAAATTTTTAAACAATATAACTGTTAATAAAACTCTTATATTTTCATAAGATGAAAAATTGTGTTATTTGGAGTGTTATACAAAAATAAATATATCAAAACTACTAACAAAGGTTCAAATATCGTATATTTTGAAATAAAACTTATTTTCTAGTTTAAAATAGTACAATTTAGATATTCTTCACGAAATACAAAATTATAAATCCCTATTTTATCTTTTCATATCAACTTTATTAATTTTATTTGGAATTGCAAATGAAACCAAGCAAGATTTATTTTTATAAATTATCTTAATAGAATTGTTTTTGAAACACACTAATATAATATAATAAAAAATTTACAATATAATATCTAAAAATAAAATTATAATATAGAAAACAAATATAGGAGTTAAAGATGGAGAAAGAAAACATTACTCACTTAAGATCTCTCTAGCCTTGCTCTAATTTCACCAAAGTGTACAAATCATTCCAATCAATTCTAGGGAAAAATAAAATGAGAATAAAGTAAATGATTCTTGCAATTTTATTGTGTTTTAAAGCGTTGAATACCTAATCTATTCCTAGTGCAAGAGTGTGAGGATTTGCAAAGTATGATAATGGTAAGTTGTTTTCTACTTGAACAAAATTGATATACCAAAAATTTTCAACAATATAACTTTAAATAAAACTCTTACATTTTCATAAGGTGAAAAATTATGTAATTTGGAGTGTTATACAAAAAGATATATCAAAACTACTAACCAAGGTTCAAATATCGTATATTTTGAAACAAAACTTATTTTCTAGTTTAAAATAGTATAATTTAGATATTCATCATTACATACAAAATTATATATAAAAAGTTTAACTTTTCATATCAACTTTATTCATTTTATTTGGAATTTCAAATGAAACCAAGGAAGATTTATTTTTATAAATTATTTTAATAGGATTGCTTTTGAAACTCACTAATATAATATGATTAATATAATAAAAAATGTATAATATAATTTCTAAATATAAATTATTATAATATAGAAAACACTTATAGGATTTAAATATGGAGATATAAAAAATTACTCATTTAAGCTCAATCTAGCCTTGCTCTAATTTCACCAAAGTGTACAAATCATTCCAATCAATTCTAGGGAAAAATAAAATGAGAATAAAGTAAAGGATTCTTGCAATTTAATTGTGTTTTAAAGCATTAAATACCTAATCTATTCCAAGTGCTAGAGCATGAATATTTGCAAGCTATGATAATGGTAAGTTGTTTTCTAGTTGAACAGAATTGATATACCAAAAACTTTCAACAAACTAACTATAAATAAAACTCTTATATTTTCATAAGATGAAAAATTGTGTAATTTGGAGTGTTATACAAACAGATATATCAAAACTACTAACCAAGGTTCAAATATCGTATATTTTGTAATAAAACTTATTTTCTCGTTAAAAATAATACAATTTAGATATTCTTCATGAAATACAAAATTACAGATACATATTTTATCTTTTCATATCATTTTGAATCATTTTAATTGGATTTTCAAATCAAACCAAGCAAGATTTATTTTTATAAATTATCCTAATAGAATTCTTTTTGAAACTCACTAATATAATATAATAAAATATGTACAGTATAATTTCTAAAATTAAAATTATAATATAGAAAACAAGTATAGGATGTAAAGATGGAGATAGAAACAATTACTCATTTAAGCTCCCTCTAGACTTGCTCTAATTTAACCAAAGTGTAAAAATAATTCCAGTAAATTTTAGGGAAAAATAAAATGAGAATAAAGTAAAGGATTTTTGCAATTTTATTGTGTTTTAAAGCATTGACTACCTAATCTATTCCAAGTGCTAGAGCATGAATATTTGCAAGCTATGATAATGGTAAGTTGTTTTCTAGTTGAACAGAATTGATATACCAAAATTTTTCAACAAACTAACTATAAATAAAACTCTTATATTTTCATAAGATGAAAAATTGTGTAATTTGGAGTGTTATAGAAAAAGATATATCAAAACTACTAACAGAGGTTCGAATATCATATATTTTGTAATAAAACGTATTTTCTGGTTTAAAATAGTATAATTTAGATATTCTTCATGAAATACAAAATTACAGATACATATTTTATCTTTTCATATCATCTTGAATCATTTTAATTGGATTTTCAAATCAAACCAAGCAAGATTTATTTTTATAAATTATCCCAATAGAATTCTTTTTGAAACTCACTAATATAATATAATTAATATAATAGAAAACGTAGAATATAATTTATTAAAATAAAATTATAATATAGAAAAAAAATATAGGATTTAAAGATGGAGATATAAAAAATTACTCATTTAAGCTCTCTTTAGCCTTGCTCTAATTTCACCAAAGTGTACATATCAATCCATTAAATTTTAGGTAAAAATAAAGTAAGAATAAAGTAAAGGATTTTTGCAATTTTATTGTGTTTTAAAGCATTGACTACCTAATCTATTCCTTGTGCTAGAGCATGAATATTTGCAAACTATGATAATGGTAAGTTGTTTTCTAGTTGAACAAAATTGATATACCAAAAAATTTCAACAAACTAATTATAAATGAAACTCTTATATTTTCATAAGATGAAAAATTGAGTAATTTGGAGTGTTATACAAACAGATATATCAAAACTACTAACCAAGGTTCAATTATCGTATATTTGGAATAAAACTTATTTTCTACTTAATTTAAAATAGTACAATTTAGATATCCTTCATGAAATACAAAATTATAGATACATGTTTTATCTTGTCATATAAACTTTATTCATTTTAATTGGATTTTCAAATGAAACAAAGCAAGATTTGTTTTTATAAATTATCTTAAAAGAATTGTTTTTGAAACTCACTAATATAATATAATAAAATATGTACAGTATAATTTCTAAAATTAAAATTATAATATAGAAAACAAATATAGGATTTAAAGATGGAGATAGAAACAATTACTCATTTAAGCTCTCTCTAGACTTGCTCTAATTTCACCAAAGTCTACAAATCATTCCAATAAATTTTAGAGAAAAATAAAATGAGAATAAAGTAAAGGATTTTTGCAATTTTATTGTGTTTTAAAGCATTGAATACCTAATCTATTCCAAGTGCTAGAGCATGAATATTTGCAAGCTATGATAATGGTAAGTAGTTTTCTAGTTGAACAGAATTGATATACCAAAAATTTTCAACAAACTAACTATAAATAAAACTCTTATATTTTCATAAGATGAAAAATTGTGTAATTTGGAGTGTTATACAAACAGATATATCAAAACTACTAACCAAGGTTCAAATATCGTATATTTTGGAATAAAACATATTTTCTAGTTTAAAATAGTACAATTTAGATATTCTTCATGAAATACAAAATTATAGATACATGTTTTACCTTGTCATATCAACTTTATTCATTTTATTTGGATTTCCAAATGAAACCAAGCAAGATTTATTTTTATAAATTATCTTAATAGAATTGTTTTTGAAACTCACTAATATAATATAATAAAATATGTACAGTATAATTTCTAAAATTAAAATTATAATATAGAAAACAAATATAGGATTTAAAGTTGGAGATAGAAACAATTACTCATTTGAGCTCCCTCTAGACTTGCTCTAATTTAACCAAAGTGTACAAATCATTCAAATAAATTTTATGGAAAAATAAAATGAAAATAAAGTAAAGGATTTTTGCAATTTTATTGTGTTTTAAAGCATTGACTACCTAATCTATTCCAAGTGCTAGAGCATGAATATTTGCAAGCTATGATAATGGTTAGTTGTTTTCTAGTTGAACAGAATTGATATACCAAAATTTTTCAACAAACTGACTATAAATAAAACTCTTATATTTTCATAAGATAAAAAATTGTGTAATTTGGAGTGTTATACAAACAGATATATCAAAACTACTAACCAAGGTTCAAATATCGTATATTTTGGAATAAAACCTATTTTCTAGTTTAAAATAGTAGAATTTAGATATTCTTCATGAAATACAAAATTATAGATACATGTTTTACCTTGTCATATCAACTTTATTTATTTTATTTGGATTTTCAAATGAAACCAAGGAAGATTTATTTTTATAAATTATCTTAATAGAATTGTTTTTGAAACTCACTAATATAATATAATAAAATATGTATAGTATAATTTCTAAAATTAAAATTATAATATAGAAAAAAAATATAGGATTTAAAGATGGAGATATAAAAAATTACTCATTTAAGCTCTCTTTAGGCTTGCTCTAATTTCACCAAAGTGTACATATCAATCCATTAAAATTTAGGGAAAAATAAAATGAGAATAAAGTAAAGGATTTTTGCAATTTTATTGTGTTTTAAAGCATTGACTACCTAATCTATTCCTAGTGCTAGAGCATGAATATTTGCAAACTATGATAATGGTAAGTTGTTTTCTAGTTGAACAAAATTGATATACCAAAAATTTTCAACAAACTAACCTTAAATAAAACTCTTATATTTTCATATGATGAAAAATTGTGTAATTTGGAGTGTTATACAAACAGATATATCAAAACTACTAACCAAGGTTCAAATATCGTATATTTTGGAATAAAACTTATTATCTACATTAAAATAGTACAATTTAGATATTCTTCATGAAATACAAAATTATAGATACATGTTTTACCTTGTCATATAAACTTTATTCATTTTATTTGGATTTTCAAATGAAACCAAGCAAGATTTATTTTTATAAATTATCTTAATAGAATTGTTTTTGAAACTCACTAATATAATATAATAAAATATGTACAGTAAAATTTCTAAAATTAAAATTATAATATAGAAAACAAATATAGGATTTAAAGATGGAGATATAAAAAATTACTCATTTAAGCTCTCTTTAGGCTTGCTCTAATTTTACCAAAGTGTACATATCAATCCATTAAAATTTAGGGAAAAATAAAATGAGAATAAAGTAAAGGATTTTTGCAATTTTATTGTGTTTTAAAGCATTGAATACCTAATCTATTCCAAGTGCTAGAGCATGAATATTTGCAAGCTATGATAATGGTAAGTTGTTTTCTAGTTGAACAGAATTGATATACCAAAAATTTTCAACAAACTAACTATAAATAAAACTCTTATATTTTCATAAGATGAAAAATTGTGTAATTTGGAGTTTTATACAAACAGATATATCAAAACTACTAACCAAGGTTCAAATATCGTATATTTTGGAATAAAACTTATTTTCTAGTTTAAAATAGTACAATTTAGATATTCTTCATGAAATACAAAATTAAAGATACATGTTTTACCTTGTCATATCAACTTTATTCATTTTATTTGGATTTCCAAATGAAACCAAGCAAGATTTATTTTTATAAATTATCTTAATAGAATTGTTTTTGAAACTCACTAATATAATATAATAAAATATGTACAGTATAATTTCTAAAATTAAAATTATAATATAGAAAACAAATATAGGATTTAAAGATGGAGATATAAAAAATTACTCATTTGAGCTCTCTTTAGGCTTGCTCTAATTTCACCAAAGTGTACAAATCATTCCATTAAAATTTAGGGAAAAATAAAATGAGAATAAAGTAAAGGATTTTTGCAATTTTATTGTGTTTTAAAGCATTGACTACCTAATCTATTCCAAGTGCTAGAGCATGAATATTTGCAAGCTATGATAATGGTTAGTTGTTTTCTAGTTGAACAGAATTGATATACCAAAAATTTTCAACAAACTGACTATAAATAAAACTCTTATATTTTCATAAGATGAAAAATTGTGTAATTTGGAGTGTTATACAAACAGATATATCAAAACTACTAACCAAGGTTCAAATATCGTATATTTTGGAATAAAACATATTTTCTAGTTTAAAATAGTACAATTTAGATATTCTTCATGAAATACAAAATTATAGATACATGTTTTTCCTTGTCATATCAACTTTATTCATTTTATTTGGATTTCCAAATGAAACCAAGCAAGATTTATTTTTATAAATTATCTTAATAGAATTGTTTTTGAAACTCACTAATATAATATAATAAAATATGTACAGTATAATTTCTAAAATTAAAATTATAATATAGAAAACAAATATAGGATTTAAAGATGGAGATAGAAACAATTACTCATTTGAGCTCCCTCTAGACTTGCTCTAATTTAACCAAAGTGTACAAATCATTCAAATAAATTTTATGGAAAAATAAAATGAGAATAAAGTAAAGGATTTTTGCAATTTTATTGTGTTTTAAAGCATTGAATACCTAATCTATTCCAAGTGCTAGAGCATGAATATTTGCAAGCTATGATAATGGTAAGTTGTTTTCTAGTTCAACAGAATTGATATACCAAAAATTTTCAACAAACTAACTATAAATAAAACTCTTATATTTTCATAAGATGAAAAATTGTGTAATTTGGAGTGTTATACAAACAGATATATCAAAACTACTAACCAAGGTTCAAATATCGTATATTTTGTAATAAAACTTATTTTCTGGTTTAAAATAGTACAATATAGATATTCTTCATGAAATACAAAATTACAGATACATATTTTATCTTTTCATATCATCTTGAATCATTTTAATTGGATTTTCAAATCAAACCAAGCAAGATTTATTTTTATAAATTATCCTAATAGAATTCTTTTTGAAACTCCCTAATATAATATGATTAATATAATAAAATATGTACAGTATAATATCTAAAATTAAAATTATAATATAGAAAACAAAAATAGGATCTAAAGATGGAGATAGAAACAATTACTCATTTGAGCTCCCTCTAGACTTGCTCTAATTTAACCAAAGTGTACAAATCATTCAAATAAATTTTATGGAAAAATAAAATGAGAATAAAGTAAAGGATTTTTGCAATTTTATTGTGTTTTAAAGCATTGAATACCTAATCTATTCCAAGTGCTAGAGCATGAATATTTGCAAACTATGATAATGGTAAGTTGTTTTCTAGTTGAACAGAATTGATATACCAAAAATTTTCAACAAACTAACTATAAATAAAACTCTTATATTTTCATAAGATGAAAAATTGTGTAATTTGGAGTGTTATACAAACAGATATATCAAAACTACTAACCAAGGTTCAAATATCGTATATTTTGGAATAAAACATATTTTCTAGTTTAAAATAGTACAATTTAGATATCCTTCATGAAATACAAAATTATAGATACATGTTTTACCTTGTCATATGAACTTTATTCATTTTATTTGGATTTTCAAATGAAACCAAGCAAGATTTATTTTTATAAATTATCTTAATAGAATTGTTTTTGAAACTCACTAATATAATATAATAAAATATGTATAGTATAATTTCTAAAATTAAAATTATAATATAGAAAACAAATATAGGATTTAAAGATGGTGATAGAAACAATTACTCATTTAAGCTCTCTCTAGACTTGCTCTAATTTCACCAAAGTCTACAAATCATTCCAATAAATTTTAGAGAAAAATAAAATGAGAATAAAGTAAAGGATTTTTGCAATTTTATTGTGTTTTAAAGCATTGAATACCTAATCTATTCCAAGTGCTAGAGCATGAATATTTGCAAGCTATGATAATGGTAAGTTGTTTTCTAGTTCAACAGAATTGATATACCAAAAATTTTCAACAAACTAACTATAAATAAAACTCTTATATTTTCATAAGATGAAAAATTGTGTAATTTGGAGTGTTATACAAACAGATATATAAAAACTACTAACCAAGGTTCAAATATCGTATATTTTGTAATAAAACTTATTTTCTGGTTTAAAATAGTACAATATAGATATTCTTCATGAAATACAAAATTACAGATACATATTTTATCTTTTCATATCATCTTGAATCATTTTAATTGGATTTTCAAATCAAACCAAGCAAGATTTATTTTTATAAATTATCCTAATAGAATTCTTTTTGAAACTCCCTAATATAATATAATAAAATATGTACAGTATAATTTCTAAAATTAAAATTATAATATAGAAAACAAATATAGGATTTAAAGATGGAGATAGAAACAATTACTCATTTGAGCTCCCTCTAGACTTGCTCTAATTTAACCAAAGTGTACAAATCATTCAAATAAATTTTATGGAAAAATAAAATGAGAATAAAGTAAAGGATTTTTGCAATTTTATTGTGTTTTAAAGCATTGAATACCTAATCTATTCCAAGTGCTAGAGCATGAATATTTGCAAGCTATGATAATGGTAAGTTGTTTTCTAGTTCAACAGAATTGATATACCAAAAATTTTCAACAAACTAACTATAAATAAAACTCTTATATTTTCATAAGATGAAAAATTGTGTAATTTGGAGTGTTATACAAACAGATATATCAAAACTACTAACCAAGGTTCAAATATCGTATATTTTGTAATAAAACTTATTTTCTGGTTTAAAATAGTACAATATAGATATTCTTCATGAAATACAAAATTACAGATACATATTTTATCTTTTCATATCATCTTGAATCATTTTAATTGGATTTTCAAATCAAACCAAGCAAGATTTATTTTTATAAATTATCCTAATAGAATTCTTTTTGAAACTCCCTAATATAATATGATTAATATAATAAAATATGTACCGTATAATATCTAAAATTAAAATTATAATATAGAAAACAAAAATAGGATCTAAAGATGGAGATAGAAACAATTACTCATTTGAGCTCCCTCTAGACTTGCTCTAATTTAACCAAAGTGTACAAATCAATCAAATAAATTTTATGGAAAAATAAAATGAGAATAAAGTAAAGGATTTTTGCAATTTTATTGTGTTTTAAAGCATTGAATACCTAATCTATTCCAAGTGCTAGAGCATGAATATTTGCAAACTATGATAATGGTAAGTTGTTTTCTAGTTGAACAGAATTGATATACCAAAAATTTTCAACAAACTAACTATAAATAAAACTCTTATATTTTCATAAGATGAAAAATTGTGTAATTTGGAGTGTTATACAAACAGATATATCAAAACTACTAACCAAGGTTCAAATATCGTATATTTTGGAATAAAACATATTTTCTAGTTTAAAATAGTACAATTTAGATATCCTTCATGAAATACAAAATTATAGATACATGTTTTACCTTGTCATATCAACTTTATTCATTTTATTTGGATTTTCAAATGAAACCAAGCAAGATTTATTTTTATAAATTATCTTAATAGAATTGTTTTTGAAACTCACTAATATAATATAATAAAATATGTATAGTATAATTTCTAAAATTAAAATTATAATATAGAAAACAAATATAGGATTTAAAGATGGAGATAGAAACAATTACTCATTTAAGCTCTCTCTAGACTTGCTCTAATTTCACCAAAGTCTACAAATCATTCCAATAAATTTTAGAGAAAAATAAAATGAGAATAAAGTAAAGGATTTTTGCAATTTTATTGTGTTTTAAAGCATTGAATACCTAATCTATTCGAAGTGCTAGAGCATGAATATTTGCAAGCTATGATAATGGTAAGTTGTTTTCTAGTTCAACAGAATTGATATACCAAAAATTTTCAACAAACTAACTATAAATAAAACTCTTATATTTTCATAAGATGAAAAATTGTGTAATTTGGAGTGTTATACAAACAGATATTTAAAAACTACTAACCAAGGTTCAAATATCGTATATTTTGTAATAAAACTTATTTTCTGGTTTAAAATAGTACAATATAGATATTCTTCATGAAATACAAAATTACAGATACATATTTTATCTTTTCATATCATCTTGAATCATTTTAATTGGATTTTCAAATCAAACCAAGCAAGATTTATTTTTATAAATTATCCTAATAGAATTCTTTTTGAAACTCCCTAATATAATATAATAAAATATGTACAGTATAATTTCTAAAATTAAAATTATAATATAGAAAACAAATATAGGATTTAAAGATGGAGATAGAAACAATTACTCATTTGAGCTCCCTCTAGACTTGCTCTAATTTAACCAAAGTGTACAAATCATTCAAATAAATTTTATGGAAAAATAAAATGAGAATAAAGTAAAGGATTTTTGCAATTTTATTGTGTTTTAAAGCATTGAATACCTAATCTATTCCAAGTGCTAGAGCATGAATATTTGCAAGCTATGATAATGGTAAGTTGTTTTCTAATTGAACAGAATGGATATACCAAAAATTTTCAACAAACTAACTATAAATAAAACTCTTATATTTTCATAAGATGAAAAATTGTGTAATTTGGAGTGTTATACAAACAGATATATCAAAACTACTAACCAAGGTTCAAATATCGTATATTTTGGAATAAAACATATTTTCTAGTTTAAAATAGTACAATTTAGATATTCTTCATGAAATACAAAATTATAGATACATGTTTTACCTTGTCATATCAACTTTATTCATTTTATTTGGATTTCCAAATGAAACCAAGCAAGATTTATTTTTATAAATTATCTTAATAGAATTGTTTTTGAAACTCACTAATATAATATAATAAAATATGTACAGTATAATTTCTAAAATTAAAATTATAATATAGAAAACAAATATAGGATTTAAAGATGGAGATAGAAACAATTACTCATTTGAGCTCCCTCTAGACTTGCTCTAATTTAACCAAAGTGTACAAATCATTCAAATAAATTTTATGGAAAAATAAAATGAGAATAAAGTAAAGGATTTTTGCAATTTTATTGTGTTTTAAAGCATTGAATACCTAATCTATTCCAAGTGCTAGAGCATGAATATTTGCAAGCTATGATAATGGTAAGTTGTTTTCTAGTTGAACAGAATGGATATACCAAAAATTTTCAACAAACTAACTATAAATAAAACTCTTATATTTTCATAAGATGAAAAATTGTGTAATTTGGAGTGTTATACAAACAGATATATCAAAACTACTAACCAAGGTTCAAATATCGTATATTTTGTAATAAAACTTATTTTCTGGTTTAAAATAATATAATTTAGATATTCTTCATGAAATACAAAATTACAGATACATATTTTATCTTTTCATATCATTTTGAATCATTTTAATTGGATTTTCAAATCAAACCAAGCAAGATTTATTTTTATAAATTATCCTAATAGAATTCTTTTTGAAACTCCCTAATATAATATAATAAAATATGTACAGTATAATTTCTAAAATTAAAATTATAATATAGAAAACAAATATAGGATTTAAAGATGGAGATAGAAACAATTACTCATTTGAGCTCCCTCTAGACTTGCTCTAATTTAACCAAAGTGTACAAATCATTCAAATAAATTTTATGGAAAAATAAAATGAGAATAAAGTAAAGGATTTTTGCAATTTTATTGTGTTTTAAAGCATTGAATACCTAATCTATTCCAAGTGCTAGAGCATGAATATTTGCAAGCTATGATAATGGTAAGTTGTTTTCTAGTTCAACAGAATTGATATACCAAAAATTTTCAACAAACTAACTATAAATAAAACTCTTATATTTTCATAAGATGAAAAATTGTGTAATTTGGAGTGTTATACAAACAGATATATCAAAACTACTAACCAAGGTTCAAATATCGTATATTTTGTAATAAAACTTATTTTCTGGTTTAAAATAGTACAATATAGATATTCTTCATGAAATACAAAATTACAGATACATATTTTATCTTTTCATATCATCTTGAATCATTTTAATTGGATTTTCAAATCAAACCAAGCAAGATTTATTTTTATAAATTATCCTAATAGAATTCTTTTTGAAACTCCCTAATATAATATGATTAATATAATAAAATATGTACAGTATAATATCTAAAATTAAAATTATAATATAGAAAACAAAAATAGGATCTAAAGATGGAGATAGAAACAATTACTCATTTGAGCTCCCTCTAGACTTGCTCTAATTTAACCAAAGTGTACAAATCATTCAAATAAATTTTATGGAAAAATAAAATGAGAATAAAGTAAAGGATTTTTGCAATTTTATTGTGTTTTAAAGCATTGAATACCTAATCTATTCCAAGTGCTAGAGCATGAATATTTGCAAACTATGATAATGGTAAGTTGTTTTCTAGTTGAACAGAATTGATATACCAAAAATTTTCAACAAACTAACTATAAATAAAACTCTTATATTTTCATAAGATGAAAAATTGTGTAATTTGGAGTGTTATACAAACAGATATATCAAAACTACTAACCTAGGTTCAAATATCGTATATTTTGGAATAAAACATATTTTCTAGTTTAAAATAGTACAATTTAGATATCCTTCATGAAATACAAAATTATAGATACATGTTTTACCTTGTCATATCAACTTTATTCATTTTATTTGGATTTTCAAATGAAACCAAGCAAGATTTATTTTTATAAATTATCTTAATAGAATTGTTTTTGAAACTCACTAATATAATATAATAAAATATGTATAGTATAATTTCTAAAATTAAAATTATAATATAGAAAACAAATATAGGATTTAAAGATGGAGATAGAAACAATTACTCATTTGAGCTCCCTCTAGACTTGCTCTAATTTAACCAAAGTGTACAAATCATTCAAATAAATTTTATGGAAAAATAAAATGAGAATAAAGTAAAGGATTTTTGCAATTTTATTGTGTTTTAAAGCATTGAATACCTAATCTATTCCAAGTGCTAGAGCATGAATATTTGCAAGCTATGATAATGGTAAGTTGTTTTCTAATTGAACAGAATGGATATACCAAAAATTTTCAACAAACTAACTATAAATAAAACTCTTATATTTTCATAAGATGAAAAATTGTGTAATTTGGAGTGTTATACAAACAGATATATAAAAACTACTAACCAAGGTTCAAATATCGTATATTTTGTAATAAAACTTATTTTCTGGTTTAAAATAGTACAATATAGATATTCTTCATGAAATACAAAATTACAGATACATATTTTATCTTTTCATATCATCTTGAATCATTTTAATTGGATTTTCAAATCAAACCAAGCAAGATTTATTTTTATAAATTATCCTAATAGAATTCTTTTTGAAACTCCCTAATATAATATAATAAAATATGTACAGTATAATTTCTAAAATTAAAATTATAATATAGAAAACAAATATAGGATTTAAAGATGGAGATAGAAACAATTACTCATTTGAGCTCCCTCTAGACTTGCTCTAATTTAACCAAAGTGTACAAATCATTCAAATAAATTTTATGGAAAAATAAAATGAGAATAAAGTAAAGGATTTTTGCAATTTTATTGTGTTTTAAAGCATTGAATACCTAATCTATTCCAAGTGCTAGAGCATGAATATTTGCAAGCTATGATAATGGTAAGTTGTTTTCTAATTGAACAGAATGGATATACCAAAAGTTTTCAACAAACTAACTATAAATAAAACTCTTATATTTTCATAAGATGAAAAATTGTGTAATTTGGAGTGTTATACAAACAGATATATCAAAACTACTAACCAAGGTTCAAATATCGTATATTTTGGAATAAAACATATTTTCTAGTTTAAAATAGTACAATTTAGATATTCTTCATGAAATACAAAATTATAGATACATGTTTTACCTTGTCATATCAACTTTATTCATTTTATTTGGATTTCCAAATGAAACCAAGCAAGATTTATTTTTATAAATTATCTTAATAGAATTGTTTTTGAAACTCACTAATATAATATAATAAAATATGTACAGTATAATTTCTAAAATTAAAATTATAATATAGAAAACAAATATAGGATTTAAAGATGGAGATAGAAACAATTACTCATTTGAGCTCCCTCTAGACTTGCTCTAATTTAACCAAAGTGTACAAATCATTCAAATAAATTTTATGGAAAAATAAAATGAGAATAAAGTAAAGGATTTTTGCAATTTTATTGTGTTTTAAAGCATTGAATACCTAATCTATTCCAAGTGCTAGAGCATGAATATTTGCAAGCTATGATAATGGTAAGTTGTTTTCTAGTTGAACAGAATGGATATACCAAAAATTTTCAACAAACTAACTATAAATAAAACTCTTATATTTTCATAAGATGAAAAATTGTGTAATTTGGAGTGTTATACAAACAGATATATCAAAACTACTAACCAAGGTTCAAATATCGTATATTTTGTAATAAAACTTATTTTCTGGTTTAAAATAATATAATTTAGATATTCTTCATGAAATACAAAATTACAGATACATATTTTATCTTTTCATATCATTTTGAATCATTTTAATTGGATTTTCAAATCAAACCAAGCAAGATTTATTTTTATAAATTATCCTAATAGAATTCTTTTTGAAACTCACTAATATAATATAATAAAATATGTACAGTATAATTTCTAGAATTAAAATTATAATATAGAAAACAAGTATAGGATTTAAAGATGGAGATAGAAACAATTACTCATTTAAGCTCCCTCTAGACTTGCTCTAATTTAACCAAAGTGTACAAATCATTCCAGTAAATTTAAGGGAAAAATAAAATGAGAATAAAGTAAAGGATTTTTGCAATTTTATTGTGTTTTAAAGCATTGACTACCTAATCTATTCCAAGTGCTAGAGCATGAATATTTGCAAGCTATGATAATGGTAAGTTGTTTTCTAGTTGAACAGAATTGATATACCAAAATTTTTCAACAAACTAACTATAAATAAAACTCTTATATTTTCATAAGATGAAAAATTGTGTAATTTGGAGTGTTATAGAAAAAGATATATCAAAACTACTAACAGAGGTTCGAATATCGTATATTTTGTAATAAAACTTATTTTCTGGTTTAAAATAGTACAATTTAGATATTCTTCATGAAATACAAAATTACAGATACATATTTTATCTTTTCATATCATCTTGAATCATTTTAATGGGATTTTCAAATCTAACCAAGCAAGATTTATTTTTATAAATTATCCTAATAGAATTCTTTTTGAAACTCACTAATATATTATAATTAATATAATAAAAAACGTAGAATATAATTTATTAAAATAAAATTATAATATAGAAAACAAATATAGGATTTAAAGATGGAGATATAAAAAATTACTCATTTAAGCTCTCTTTAGCCTTGCTCTAATTTCACCAAAGTGTACATATCAATCCATTAAATTTTAGGTAAAAATAAAGTAAGAATAAAGTAAAGGATTTTTGCAATTTTATTGTGTTTTAAAGCATTGACTACCCAATCTATTCCTTGTGCTAGAGCATGAATATTTGCAAACTATGATAATGGTAAGTTGTTTTCTAGTTGAACAAAATTGATATACCAAAAAATTTCAACAAACTAATTATAAATAAAACTCTTATATTTTCATAAGATGAAAAATTGAGTAATTTGGAGTGTTATACAAACAGATATATCAAAACTACTAACCAAGGTTCAAATATCGTATATTTGGAATAAAACTTATTTTCTACTTAATTTAAAATAGTACAATTTAGATATCCTTCATGAAATACAAAATTATAGATACATGTTTTATCTTGTCATATAAACTTTATTCATTTTAATTGGATTTTCAAATGAAACAAAGCAAGATTTGTTTTTATAAATTATCTTAAAAGAATTGTTTTTGAAACTCACTAATATAATATAATAAAATATGTACAGTATAATTTCTAAAATTAAAATTATAATATAGAAAACAAATACAGGATTTAAAGATGGAGATAGAAACAATTACTCATTTAAGCTCTCTCTAGACTTGCTCTAATTTCACCAAAGTCTACAAATCATTCCAATAAATTTTAGAGAAAAATAAAATGAGAATAAAGTAAAGGATTTTTGCAATTTTATTGTGTTTTAAAGCATTGAATACCTAATCTATTCCAAGTGCTAGAGCATGAATATTTGCAAGCTATGATAATGGTAAGTTGTTTTCTAGTTCAACAGAATTGATATACCAAAAATTTTCAACAAACTAACTATAAATAAAACTCTTATATTTTCATAAGATGAAAAATTGTGTAATTTGGAGTGTTATACAAACAGATATATAAAAACTACTAACCAAGGTTCAAATATCGTATATTTTGTAATAAAACTTATTTTCTGGTTTAAAATAGTACAATATAGATATTCTTCATGAAATACAAAATTACAGATACATATTTTATCTTTTCATATCATCTTGAATCATTTTAATTGGATTTTCAAATCAAACCAAGCAAGATTTATTTTTATAAATTATCCTAATAGAATTCTTTTTGAAACTCCCTAATATAATATAATAAAATATGTACAGTATAATTTCTAAAATTAAAATTATAATATAGAAAACAAATATAGGATTTAAAGATGGAGATAGAAACAATTACTCATTTGAGCTCCCTCTAGACTTGCTCTAATTTAACCAAAGTGTACAAATCATTCAAATAAATTTTATGGAAAAATAAAATGAGAATAAAGTAAAGGATTTTTGCAATTTTATTGTGTTTTAAAGCATTGAATACCTAATCTATTCCAAGTGCTAGAGCATGAATATTTGCAAGCTATGATAATGGTAAGTTGTTTTCTAGTTGAACAGAATGGATATACCAAAAATTTTCAACAAACTAACTATAAATAAAACTCTTATATTTTCATAAGATGAAAAATTGTGTAATTTGGAGTGTTATACAAACAGATATATCAAAACTACTAACCAAGGTTCAAATATCGTATATTTTGGAATAAAACATATTTTCTAGTTTAAAATAGTACAATTTAGATATTCTTCATGAAATACAAAATTATAGATACATGTTTTACCTTGTCATATCAACTTTATTCATTTTATTTGGATTTCCAAATGAAACCAAGCAAGATTTATTTTTATAAATTATCTTAATAGAATTGTTTTTGAAACTCACTAATATAATATAATAAAATATGTACAGTATAATTTCTAAAATTAAAATTATAATATAGAAAACAAATATAGGATTTAAAGATGGAGATAGAAACAATTACTCATTTGAGCTCCCTCTAGACTTGCTCTAATTTAACCAAAGTGTACAAATCATTCAAATAAATTTTATGGAAAAATAAAATGAGAATAAAGTAAAGGATTTTTGCAATTTTATTGTGTTTTAAAGCATTGAATACCTAATCTATTCCAAGTGCTAGAGCATGAATATTTGCAAGCTATGATAATGGTAAGTTGTTTTCTAGTTGAACAGAATGGATATACCAAAAATTTTCAACAAACTAACTATAAATAAAACTCTTATATTTTCATAAGATGAAAAATTGTGTAATTTGGAGTGTTATACAAACAGATATATCAAAACTACTAACCAAGGTTCAAATATCGTATATTTTGTAATAAAACATATTTTCTAGTTTAAAATAGTACAATTTAGATATTCTTCATGAAATACAAAATTATAGATACATGTTTTACCTTGTCATATCAACTTTATTCATTTTATTTGGATTTCCAAATGAAACCAAGCAAGATTTATTTTTATAAATTATCTTAATAGAATTGTTTTTGAAACTCACTAATATAATATAATAAAATATGTACAGTATAATTTCTAAAATTAAAATTATAATATAGAAAACAAATATAGGATTTAAAGATGGAGATAGAAACAATTACTCATTTGAGCTCCCTCTAGACTTGCTCTAATTTAACCAAAGTGTACAAATCATTCAAATAAATTTTATGGAAAAATAAAATGAGAATAAAGTAAAGGATTTTTGCAATTTTATTGTGTTTTAAAGCATTGAATACCTAATCTATTCCAAGTGCTAGAGCATGAATATTTGCAAGCTATGATAATGGTAAGTTGTTTTCTAGTTGAACAGAATGGATATACCAAAAATTTTCAACAAACTAACTATAAATAAAACTCTTATATTTTCATAAGATGAAAAATTGTGTAATTTGGAGTGTTATACAAACAGATATATCAAAACTACTAACCAAGGTTCAAATATCGTATATTTTGTAATAAAACTTATTTTCTGGTTTAAAATAATATAATTTAGATATTCTTCATGAAATACAAAATTACAGATACATATTTTATCTTTTCATATCATTTTGAATCATTTTAATTGGATTTTCAAATCAAACCAAGCAAGATTTATTTTTATAAATTATCCTAATAGAATTCTTTTTGAAACTCACTAATATAATATAATAAAATATGTACAGTATAATTTCTAGAATTAAAATTATAATATAGAAAACAAGTATAGGATTTAAAGATGGAGATAGAAACAATTACTCATTTAAGCTCCCTCTAGACTTGCTCTAATTTAACCAAAGTGTACAAATCATTCCAGTAAATTTTAGGGAAAAATAAAATGAGAATAAAGTAAAGGATTTTTGCAATTTTATTGTGTTTTAAAGCATTGACTACCTAATCTATTCCAAGTGCTAGAGCATGAATATTTGCAAGCTATGATAATGGTAAGTTGTTTTCTAGTTGAACAGAATTGATATACCAAAATTTTTCAACAAACTAACTATAAATAAAACTCTTATATTTTCATAAGATGAAAAATTGTGTAATTTGGAGTGTTATAGAAAAAGATATATCAAAACTACTAACAGAGGTTCGAATATCGTATATTTTGTAATAAAACTTATTTTCTGGTTTAAAATAGTACAATTTAGATATTCTTCATGAAATACAAAATTACAGATACATATTTTATCTTTTCATATCATCTTGAATCATTTTAATGGGATTTTCAAATCTAACCAAGCAAGATTTATTTTTATAAATTATCCTAATAGAATTCTTTTTGAAACTCACTAATATATTATAATTAATATAATAAAAAACGTAGAATATAATTTATTAAAATAAAATTATAATATAGAAAACAAATATAGGATTTAAAGATGGAGATATAAAAAATTACTCATTTAAGCTCTCTTTAGCCTTGCTCTAATTTCACCAAAGTGTACATATCAATCCATTAAATTTTAGGTAAAAATAAAGTAAGAATAAAGTAAAGGATTTTTGCAATTTTATTGTGTTTTAAAGCATTGACTACCCAATCTATTCCTTGTGCTAGAGCATGAATATTTGCAAACTATGATAATGGTAAGTTGTTTTCTAGTTGAACAAAATTGATATACCAAAAAATTTCAACAAACTAATTATAAATAAAACTCTTATATTTTCATAAGATGAAAAATTGAGTAATTTGGAGTGTTATACAAACAGATATATCAAAACTACTAACCAAGGTTCAAATATCGTATATTTGGAATAAAACTTATTTTCTACTTAATTTAAAATAGTACAATTTAGATATCCTTCATGAAATACAAAATTATAGATACATGTTTTATCTTGTCATATAAACTTTATTCATTTTAATTGGATTTTCAAATGAAACAAAGCAAGATTTGTTTTTATAAATTATCTTAAAAGAATTGTTTTTGAAACTCACTAATATAATATAATAAAATATGTACAGTATAATTTCTAAAATTAAAATTATAATATAGAAAACAAATACAGGATTTAAAGATGGAGATAGAAACAATTACTCATTTAAGCTCTCTCTAGACTTGCTCTAATTTCACCAAAGTCTACAAATCATTCCAATAAATTTTAGAGAAAAATAAAATGAGAATAAAGTAAAGGATTTTTGCAATTTTATTGTGTTTTAAAGCATTGAATACCTAATCTATTCCAAGTGCTAGAGCATGAATATTTGCAAGCTATGATAATGGTAAGTTGTTTTCTAGTTCAACAGAATTGATATACCAAAAATTTTCAACAAACTAACTATAAATAAAACTCTTATATTTTCATAAGATGAAAAATTGTGTAATTTGGAGTGTTATACAAACAGATATATAAAAACTACTAACCAAGGTTCAAATATCGTATATTTTGTAATAAAACTTATTTTCTGGTTTAAAATAGTACAATATAGATATTCTTCATGAAATACAAAATTACAGATACATATTTTATCTTTTCATATCATCTTGAATCATTTTAATTGGATTTTCAAATCAAACCAAGCAAGATTTATTTTTATAAATTATCCTAATAGAATTCTTTTTGAAACTCCCTAATATAATATAATAAAATATGTACAGTATAATTTCTAAAATTAAAATTATAATATAGAAAACAAATATAGGATTTAAAGATGGAGATAGAAACAATTACTCATTTGAGCTCCCTCTAGACTTGCTCTAATTTAACCAAAGTGTACAAATCATTCAAATAAATTTTATGGAAAAATAAAATGAGAATAAAGTAAAGGATTTTTGCAATTTTATTGTGTTTTAAAGCATTGAATACCTAATCAATTCCAAGTGCTAGAGCATGAATATTTGCAAGCTATGATAATGGTAAGTTGTTTTCTAGTTGAACAGAATGGATATACCAAAAATTTTCAACAAACTAACTATAAATAAAACTCTTATATTTTCATAAGATGAAAAATTGTGTAATTTGGAGTGTTATACAAACAGATATATCAAAACTACTAACCAAGGTTCAAATATCGTATATTTTGGAATAAAACATATTTTCTAGTTTAAAATAGTACAATTTAGATATTCTTCATGAAATACAAAATTATAGATACATGTTTTACCTTGTCATATCAACTTTATTCATTTTATTTGGATTTCCAAATGAAACCAAGCAAGATTTATTTTTATAAATTATCTTAATAGAATTGTTTTTGAAACTCACTAATATAATATAATAAAATATGTACAGTATAATTTCTAAAATTAAAATTATAATATAGAAAACAAATATAGGATTTAAAGATGGAGATAGAAACAATTACTCATTTGAGCTCCCTCTAGACTTGCTCTAATTTAACCAAAGTGTACAAATCATTCAAATAAATTTTATGGAATAATAAAATGAGAATAAAGTAAAGGATTTTTGCAATTTTATTGTGTTTTAAAGCATTGAATACCTAATCTATTCCAAGTGCTAGAGCATGAATATTTGCAAGCTATGATAATGGTAAGTTGTTTTCTAGTTGAACAGAATGGATATACCAAAAATTTTCAACAAACTAACTATAAATAAAACTCTTATATTTTCATAAGATGAAAAATTGTGTAATTTGGAGTGTTATACAAACAGATATATCAAAACTACTAACCAAGGTTCAAATATCGTATATTTTGTAATAAAACATATTTTCTAGTTTAAAATAGTACAATTTAGATATTCTTCATGAAATACAAAATTATAGATACATGTTTTACCTTGTCATATCAACTTTATTCATTTTATTTGGATTTCCAAATGAAACCAAGCAAGATTTATTTTTATAAATTATCTTAATAGAATTGTTTTTGAAACTCACTAATATAATATAATAAAATATGTACAGTATAATTTCTAAAATTAAAATTATAATATAGAAAACAAATATAGGATTTAAAGATGGAGATAGAAACAATTACTCATTTGAGCTCCCTCTAGACTTGCTCTAATTTAACCAAAGTGTACAAATCATTCAAATAAATTTTATGGAAAAATAAAATGAGAATAAAGTAAAGGATTTTTGCAATTTTATTGTGTTTTAAAGCATTGAATACCTAATCTATTCCAAGTGCTAGAGCATGAATATTTGCAAGCTATGATAATGGTAAGTTGTTTTCTAGTTGAACAGAATGGATATACCAAAAATTTTCAACAAACTAACTATAAATAAAACTCTTATATTTTCATAAGATGAAAAATTGTGTAATTTGGAGTGTTATACAAACAGATATATCAAAACTACTAACCAAGGTTCAAATATCGTATATTTTGTAATAAAACTTATTTTCTGGTTTAAAATAATATAATTTAGATATTCTTCATGAAATACAAAATTACAGATACATATTTTATCTTTTCATATCATTTTGAATCATTTTAATTGGATTTTCAAATCAAACCAAGCAAGATTTATTTTTATAAATTATCCTAATAGAATTCTTTTTGAAACTCACTAATATAATATAATAAAATATGTACAGTATAATTTCTAGAATTAAAATTATAATATAGAAAACAAGTATAGGATTTAAAGATGGAGATAGAAACAATTACTCATTTAAGCTCCCTCTAGACTTGCTCTAATTTAACCAAAGTGTACAAATCATTCCAGTAAATTTTAGGGAAAAATAAAATGAGAATAAAGTAAAGGATTTTTGCAATTTTATTGTGTTTTAAAGCATTGACTACCTAATCTATTCCAAGTGCTAGAGCATGAATATTTGCAAGCTATGATAATGGTAAGTTGTTTTCTAGTTGAACAGAATTGATATACCAAAATTTTTCAACAAACTAACTATAAATAAAACTCTTATATTTTCATAAGATGAAAAATTGTGTAATTTGGAGTGTTATAGAAAAAGATATATCAAAACTACTAACAGAGGTTCGAATATCGTATATTTTGTAATAAAACTTATTTTCTGGTTTAAAATAGTACAATTTAGATATTCTTCATGAAATACAAAATTACAGATACATATTTTATCTTTTCATATCATCTTGAATCATTTTAATGGGATTTTCAAATCTAACCAAGCAAGATTTATTTTTATAAATTATCCTAATAGAATTCTTTTTGAAACTCACTAATATATTATAATTAATATAATAAAAAACGTAGAATATAATTTATTAAAATAAAATTATAATATAGAAAACAAATATAGGATTTAAAGATGGAGATATAAAAAATTACTCATTTAAGCTCTCTTTAGCCTTGCTCTAATTTCACCAAAGTGTACATATCAATCCATTAAATTTTAGGTAAAAATAAAGTAAGAATAAAGTAAAGGATTTTTGCAATTTTATTGTGTTTTAAAGCATTGACTACCCAATCTATTCCTTGTGCTAGAGCATGAATATTTGCAAACTATGATAATGGTAAGTTGTTTTCTAGTTGAACAAAATTGATATACCAAAAAATTTCAACAAACTAATTATAAATAAAACTCTTATATTTTCATAAGATGAAAAATTGAGTAATTTGGAGTGTTATACAAACAGATATATCAAAACTACTAACCAAGGTTCAAATATCGTATATTTGGAATAAAACTTATTTTCTACTTAATTTAAAATAGTACAATTTAGATATCCTTCATGAAATACAAAATTATAGATACATGTTTTATCTTGTCATATAAACTTTATTCATTTTAATTGGATTTTCAAATGAAACAAAGCAAGATTTGTTTTTATAAATTATCTTAAAAGAATTGTTTTTGAAACTCACTAATATAATATAATAAAATATGTACAGTATAATTTCTAAAATTAAAATTATAATATAGAAAACAAATACAGGATTTAAAGATGGAGATAGAAACAATTACTCATTTAAGCTCTCTCTAGACTTGCTCTAATTTCACCAAAGTCTACAAATCATTCCAATAAATTTTAGAGAAAAATAAAATGAGAATAAAGTAAAGGATTTTTGCAATTTTATTGTGTTTTAAAGCATTGAATACCTAATCTATTCCAAGTGCTAGAGCATGAATATTTGCAAGCTATGATAATGGTAAGTTGTTTTCTAGTTCAACAGAATTGATATACCAAAAATTTTCAACAAACTAACTATAAATAAAACTCTTATATTTTCATAAGATGAAAAATTGTGTAATTTGGAGTGTTATACAAACAGATATATAAAAACTACTAACCAAGGTTCAAATATCGTATATTTTGTAATAAAACTTATTTTCTGGTTTAAAATAGTACAATATAGATATTCTTCATGAAATACAAAATTACAGATACATATTTTATCTTTTCATATCATCTTGAATCATTTTAATTGGATTTTCAAATCAAACCAAGCAAGATTTATTTTTATAAATTATCCTAATAGAATTCTTTTTGAAACTCCCTAATATAATATAATAAAATATGTACAGTATAATTTCTAAAATTAAAATTATAATATAGAAAACAAATATAGGATTTAAAGATGGAGATAGAAACAATTACTCATTTGAGCTCCCTCTAGACTTGCTCTAATTTAACCAAAGTGTACAAATCATTCAAATAAATTTTATGGAAAAATAAAATGAGAATAAAGTAAAGGATTTTTGCAATTTTATTGTGTTTTAAAGCATTGAATACCTAATCTATTCCAAGTGCTAGAGCATGAATATTTGCAAGCTATGATAATGGTAAGTTGTTTTCTAGTTGAACAGAATGGATATACCAAAAATTTTCAACAAACTAACTATAAATAAAACTCTTATATTTTCATAAGATGAAAAATTGTGTAATTTGGAGTGTTATACAAACAGATATATCAAAACTACTAACCAAGGTTCAAATATCGTATATTTTGGAATAAAACATATTTTCTAGTTTAAAATAGTACAATTTAGATATTCTTCATGAAATACAAAATTATAGATACATGTTTTACCTTGTCATATCAACTTTATTCATTTTATTTGGATTTCCAAATGAAACCAAGCAAGATTTATTTTTATAAATTATCTTAATAGAATTGTTTTTGAAACTCACTAATATAATATAATAAAATATGTACAGTATAATTTCTAAAATTAAAATTATAATATAGAAAACAAATATAGGATTTAAAGATGGAGATAGAAACAATTACTCATTTGAGCTCCCTCTAGACTTGCTCTAATTTAACAAAAGTGTACAAATCATTCAAATAAATTTTATGGAAAAATAAAATGAGAATAAAGTAAAGGATTTTTGCAATTTTATTGTGTTTTAAAGCATTGAATACCTAATCAATTCCAAGTGCTAGAGCATGAATATTTGCAAGGTATGATAATGGTAAGTTGTTTTCTAGTTGAACAGAATGGATATACCAAAAATTTTCAACAAACTAACTATAAATAAAACTCTTATATTTTCATAAGATGAAAAATTGTGTAATTTGGAGTGTTATACAAACAGATATATCAAAACTACTAACCAAGGTTCAAATATCGTATATTTTGTAATAAAACTTATTTTCTGGTTTAAAATAATACAATTTAGATATTCTTCATGAAATACAAAATTACAGATACATATTTTATCTTTTCATATCATTTTGAATCATTTTAATTGGATTTTCAAATCAAACCAAGCAAGATTTATTTTTATAAATTATCCTAATAGAATTCTTTTTGAAACTCACTAATATAATATAATAAAATATGTACAGTATAATTTCTAGAATTAAAATTATAATATAGAAAACAAGTATAGGATTTAAAGATGGAGATAGAAACAATTACTCATTTAAGCTCCCTCTAGACTTGCTCTAATTTAACCAAATTGTACAAATCATTCCAGTAAATTTTAGGGAAAAATAAAATGAGAATAAAGTAAAGGATTTTTGCAATTATATTGTGTTTTAAAGCATTGACTACCTAATCTATTCCAAGTGCTAGAGCATGAATATTTGCAAGCTATGATAATGGTAAGTTGTTTTCTAGTTCAACAGAATTGATATACCAAAAATTTTCAACAAACTAACTATAAATAAAACTCTTATATTTTCATAAGATGAAAAATTGTGTAATTTGGAGTGTTATACAAACAGATATATAAAAACTACTAACCAAGGTTCAAATATCGTATATTTTGTAATAAAACTTATTTTCTGGTTTAAAATAGTACAATATAGATATTCTTCATGAAATACAAAATTACAGATACATATTTTATCTTTTCATATCATCTTGAATCATTTTAATTGGATTTTCAAATCAAACCAAGCAAGATTTATTTTTATAAATTATCCTAATAGAATTCTTTTTGAAACTCCCTAATCTAATATAATAAAATATGTACAGTATAATTTCTAAAATTAAAATTATAATATAGAAAACAAATATAGGATTTAAAGATGGAGATAGAAACAATTACTCATTTGAGCTCCCTTTAGACTTGCTCTAATTTAACCAAAGTGTACAAATCATTCAAATAAATTTTATGGAAAAATAAAATGAGAATAAAGTAAAGGATTTTTGCAATTTTATTGTGTTTTAAAGTATTGAATACCTAATCTATTCGAAGTGCTAGAGCATGAATATTTGCAAGCTATGATAATGGTAAGTTGTTTTCTAGTTGAACAGAATGGATATACCAAAAATTTTCAACAAACTAACTATAAATAAAACTCTTATATTTTCATAAGATGAAAAATTGTGTAATTTGGAGTGTTATACAAACAGATATATCAAAACTACTAACCAAGGTTCAAATATCGTATATTTTGGAATAAAACATATTTTCTAGTTTAAAATAGTACAATTTAGATATTCTTCATGAAATACAAAATTATAGATACATGTTTTACCTTGTCATATCAACTTTATTCATTTTATTTGGATTTCCAAATGAAACCAAGCAAGATTTATTTTTATAAATTATCTTAATAGAATTGTTTTTGAAACTCACTAATATAATATAATAAAATATGTACAGTATAATTTCTAAAATTAAAATTATAATATAGAAAACAAATATAGGATTTAAAGATGGAGATAGAAACAATTACTCATTTGAGCTCCATCTAGACTTGCTCTAATTTAACAAAAGTGTACAAATCATTCAAATAAATTTTATGGAAAAATAAAATGAGAATAAAGTAAAGGATTTTTGCAATTTTATTGTGTTTTAAAGCATTGAATACCTAATCAATTCCAAGTGCTAGAGCATGAATATTTGCAAGCTATGATAATGGTAAGTTGTTTTCTAGTTGAACAGAATGGATATACCAAAAATTTTCAACAAACTAACTATAAATAAAACTCTTATATTTTCATAAGATGAAAAATTGTGTAATTTGGAGTGTTATACAAACAGATATATCAAAACTACTAACCAAGGTTCAAATATCGTATATTTTGTAATAAAACTTATTTTCTGGTTTAAAATAATACAATTTAGATATTCTTCATGAAATACAAAATTACAGATACATATTTTATCTTTTCATATCATTTTGAATCATTTTAATTGGATTTTCAAATCAAACCAAGCAAGATTTATTTTTATAAATTATCCTAATAGAATTCTTTTTGAAACTCACTAATATAATATAATAAAATATGTACAGTATAATTTCTAGAATTAAAATTATAATATAGAAAACAAGTATAGGATTTAAAGATGGAGATAGAAACAATTACTCATTTAAGCTCCCTTTAGACTTGCTCTAATTTAACCAAATTGTACAAATCATTCCAGTAAATTTTAGGGAAAAATAAAATGAGAATAAAGTAAAGGATTTTTGCAATTTTATTGTGTTTTAAAGCATTGAATACCTAATCTATTCCAAGTGCTAGAGCATGAATATTTGCAAGCTATGATAATGGTAAGTTGTTTTCTAGTTGAACAGAATTGATATACCAAAATTTTTCAACAAACTAACTATAAATAAAACTCTTATATTTTCATAAGATGAAAAATTGTGTAATTTGGAGTGTTATAGAAACAGATATATCAAAACTACTAACCAAGGTTCAAATATCGTATATTTTGTAATAAAACTTATTTTCTAGTTTAAAATAGTACAATTTAGATATTCTTCATGAAATACAAAATTACAGATACATATTTTATCTTTTCATATCATCTTGAATCATTTTAATTGGATTTTCAAATCAAACCAAGCAAGATTTATTTTTATAAATTATCCTAATAGAATTCTTTTTGAAACTCCCTAATATAATATGATTAATATAATAAAATATGTACAGTATAATTTCTAAAATTAAAATTATAATATAGAAAACAAATATAGGATTTAAAGATGGAGATAGAAACAATTACTCATTTAAGCTCCCTCTAGACTTGCTCTAATTTAACCAAAGTGTACAAATCATTCAAATAAATTTTAGGGAAAAATAAAATGAGAATAAAGTAAAGGAATTTTGCAATTTTATTGTGTTTTAAAGCATTGACTACCTAATCTATTCCAAGTGCTAGAGCATGAATATTTGCAAGCTATGATAATGGTAAGTTGTTTTCTAGTTGAACAGAATGGATATACCAAAAATTTTCAACAAACTAACTATAAATAAAACTCTTATATTTTCATAAGATGAATAATTGTGTAATTTGGAGTGTTATACAAACAGATATATCATAACTACTAACCAAGGTTCAAATATCGTATATTTTGTAATAAAACTTATTTTCTAGTTTAATATAGTACAATTTAGATATTCTTCATGAAATACAAAATTACAGATACATATTTTATCTTTTCATATCATCTTGAATCATTTTAATGGGATTTTCAAATCTAACCAAGCAAGATTTATTTTTATAAATTATCCTAATAGAATTCTTTTTGAAACTCACTAATATAATATAATTAATATAATAAAAAACGTAGAATATAATTTATTAAAATAAAATTATAATATAGAAAACAAATATAGGATTTAAAGATGGAGATATAAAAAATTACTCATTTAAGCTCTCTTTAGCCTTGCTCTAATTTCACCAAAGTGTACATATCAATCCATTAAATTTTAGGTAAAAATAAAGTAAGAATAAAGTAAAGGATTTTTGCAATTTTATTGTGTTTTAAAGCATTGACTACCTAATCTATTCCTTGTGCTAGAGCATGAATATTTGCAAACTATGATAATGGTAAGTTGTTTTCTAGTTGAACAAAATTGATATACCAAAAAATTTCAACAAACTAATTATAAATAAAACTCTTATATTTTCATAAGATGAAAAATTGAGTAATTTGGAGTGTTATACAAACAGATATATCAAAACTACTAACCAAGGTTCAAATATCGTATATTTGGAATAAAACTTATTTTCTACTTAATTTAAAATAGTACAATTTAGATATCCTTCATGAAATACAAAATTATAGATACATGTTTTATCTTGTCATATAAACTTTATTCATTTTAATTGGATTTTCAAATGAAACAAAGCAAGATTTGTTTTTATAAATTATCTTAAAAGAATTGTTTTTGAAACTCACTAATATAATATAATAAAATATGTACAGTATAATTTCTAAAATTAAAATTATAATATAGAAAACAAATATAGGATTTAAAGATGGAGATAGAAACAATTACTCATTTGAGCTCCCTCTAGACTTGCTCTAATTTAACCAAAGTGTACAAATCATTCAAATAAATTTTATGGAAAAATAAAATGAGAATAAAGTAAAGGATTTTTGCAATTTTATTGTGTTTTAAAGCATTGAATACCTAATCTATTCCAAGTACTAGAGCATGAATATTTGCAAGCTATGATAATGGTAAGTTGTTTTCTAATTGAACAGAATGGATATACCAAAAATTTTCAACAAACTAACTATAAATAAAACTCTTATATTTTCATAAGATGAAAAATTGTGTAATTTGGAGTGTTATACAAACAGATATATCAAAACTACTAACCAAGGTTCAAATATCGTATATTTTGGAATAAAACATATTTTCTAGTTTAAAATAGTACAATTTAGATATCCTTCATGAAATACAAAATTATAGATACATGTTTTACCTTGTCATATCAACTTTATTCATTTTATTTGGATTTTCAAATGAAACCAAGCAAGATTTATTTTTATAAATTATCTTAATAGAATTGTTTTTGAAACTCACTAATATAATATAATAAAATATGTATAGTATAATTTCTAAAATTAAAATTATAATATAGAAAACAAATATAGGATTTAAAGATGGAGATAGAAACAATTACTCATTTGAGCTCCCTCTAGACTTGCTCTAATTTAACCAAAGTGTACAAATCATTCAAATAAATTTTATGGAAAAATAAAATGAGAATAAAGTAAAGGATTTTTGCAATTTTATTGTGTTTTAAAGCATTGAATACCTAATCTATTCCAAGTGCTAGAGCATGAATATTTGCAAGCTATGATAATGGTAAGTTGTTTTCTAATTGAACAGAATGGATATACCAAAAATTTTCAACAAACTAACTATAAATAAAACTCTTATATTTTCATAAGATGAAAAATTGTGTAATTTGGAGTGTTATACAAACAGATATATCAAAACTACTAACCAAGGTTCAAATATCGTATATTTTGGAATAAAACATATTTTCTAGTTTAAAATAGTACAATTTAGATATCCTTCATGAAATACAAAATTATAGATACATGTTTTACCTTGTCATATCAACTTTATTCATTTTATTTGGATTTTCAAATGAAACCAAGCAAGATTTATTTTTATAAATTATCTTAATAGAATTGTTTTTGAAACTCACTAATATAATATAATAAAATATGTACAGTATAATTTCTAAAATTAAAATTATAATATAGAAAACAAATATAGGATTTAAAGATGGAGATAAAACAATTACTCATTTGAGCTCCCTCTAGACTTGCTCTAATTTAACCAAAGTGTACAAATCATTCAAATAAATTTTATGGAAAAATAAAATGAGAATAAAGTAAAGGATTTTTGCAATTTTATTGTGTTTTAAAGCATTGACTACCTAATCTATTCCAAGTGCTAGAGCATGAATATTTGCAAGCTATGATAATGGTTAGTTGTTTTCTAGTTGAACAGAATTGATATACCAAAATTTTTCAACAAACTGACTATAAATAAAACTCTTATATTTTCATAAGATAAAAAATTGTGTAATTTGGAGTGTTATACAAACAGATATATCAAAACTACTAACCAAGGTTCAAATATCGTATATTTTGGAATAAAACCTATTTTCTAGTTTAAAATAGTAGAATTTAGATATTCTTCATGAAATACAAAATTATAGATACATGTTTTACCTTGTCATATCAACTTTATTTATTTTATTTGGATTTTCAAATGAAACCAAGGAAGATTTATTTTTATAAATTATCTTAATAGAATTGTTTTTGAAACTCACTAATATAATATAATAAAATATGTACAGTATAATTTCTAAAATTAAAATTATAATATAGAAAACAAATATAGGATTTAAAGATGGAGATAGAAACAATTACTCATTTGAGCTCTGATGAGTGCTCAAAAAGCACTAAAATAACCATGATTTTATGTACCTTAATTGATTAAAAATACATATATTTATATGTTTTATCATATATTTATATAAATTTGTCTTTTTCGGAATCACGGGTATTTTTATTGTTTTTCAGGTATTTTGGCTTAAAAACGCAATGTAAAGACTCAAAGAGGAATATTTGAAGCAATACATCACAAATATATCAACAAATAAGTGAGAAAAGGTCAACAAACATGGAAAAATCGGACGAAATGGGTCGAAAAGGTCAAAAATGTCAAAAAGACGGAAATTGTGCGCCGCAGCCCAGCCGTGCGCGCAGCCCAGCGCCCCAGCGCCCAGCCGCGCGCGCCCCAGCGCCCCATTCCGCGCGCGCCCGCGCGCGCTGGCACTGTTCACGCGCGCCGAGCTGCGCGCAGCGACAGCCCCAGCGCGCGCGCGCAGCGCCCCAGCAGCCCCCCTCCGCGCGCCCAACGCGTTTTCGCCCCATTTTTCACGTGCAGCCGCCCCTGTGACGTCATGCTGACGTCATTGATGACATCAGCAATTCCAATACGCGTTTTTACATTTTTTAATATTTTTTTAACATTTTTTTACTCATTTTTTCTCTCCATCCTCACCTATAAATACCCCCCTTCCCTTCACTTCAAACCACACCTTCAAAACTCACTTCTCTCTCCTTTCTTTCTCTCATTTCTTAGTTTTTATTTTCTCTTAGTTTCTTTCTAAGTTTCTAAGCTTTTCTTAGTTTTTCTCTTAGTTTTTAGTTCAATTCTCTTAGGTTTAGTGTTCTTCTCTTTTTGAGAGGAACTTGTAATGTTTTTGTAATAATTTAGATTTTTGATTCAATATATGGAAGTGCAAATTCCGCTCGGAGGTTTTCTAGCAACGGGAATAGCGTCGAAGTTCTGTAAGGATTTTATTTTCTTTACAGTTATTTTTATGCTTTATTCTTACATGTTATATTCAACTTGTCTGTGGTTAAATTTAACTATGCTAGCTGTTTAGTAAAAATGATGTAATAACGACGTTGTTATGCTTGCGAAATATTAAATAGGTAAAAATCTTTAAAATGAATTGATTTTGTTTTTATTCAAGATTTTATATTAAGAATGTTAGAGAGAAATATATTATTTTTCATTACAAACTTAAACCCGAAAATTAGATTTTAAGGTTTAGTTATCCGGTCTAATTTAGAGTAGTGCTCTTTTATTTGTTGGTACAATCGCCCGGTAGTTAGAGTGAAACTCTATTTCAAAAGTTTTTATAAGAATTATTATGTGAAAATGTATTGACAACATGTTTTCAATAGTGGTTTTAAAACTTGAAAGTTAGTACTCGGATAATTAAATTCTTAAGTTTAATTTGGACACCTTGAATAATGTTTAAATTGTCTAACCCCACCAAAGGTGGCATTTAAATGGTTCATTTTCAATCTCTTAGAAAAAGGAATTAATTTAATTAAGCATATTAGTTATCAACCCCACCCATAGGTGTTAATTGATTTGTTTAGTTAACAAAGAATATCTAACCCCACCAAAGGTGGTATTTATATAAAAAAGAGAGAATCAATAAAATATCAATTTATATCTTTAATAACCTAGTTAATATGAGCAAGCATAATTAATTTAGTTATTATATCCATAAATACTCCGCTAATATAAATGATAAAAATTTGCATGAATATTTATTGAATCCGTATATATGTTTATTTTTAGATAATTATTTATTGAATTTGTATCTATGTTTATTTTTATGTTATTAGACTATATTTAATTAATCTGTATATATTTTTATTTTATGTTATTAGATTAGGAACACAAAAACCAAACTATCGTGACAGGATGTTTAGGATTTAATTTCGTTTTTAAAAGTTTGAATAATAAATTAAAAACCACATACATTCCTTCCTTAGATCGACCTTGGGAGTATACTTATCATTTTCTTCGAAATGATTCGTGCACTTGCGAGAGTTTTATAAATATTAAAACCAAAGTATTTGCGGGAATCGGCGATGCCGGTTTTCGTTCATCAAGTTTTTGGCGCCGTTGCCGAGGAAGGAATAACGTTTTTAAATTATTTATCAAAATTTTAAAAACATTTTTGTGCTGTAAATAATTGTGATATTTTAATAATAATCAAATTTCAAAATTCATAATAAATAAAAAATAAATAAAAAAATAAAAAAATAAAAAAATAAAAAATAAATAAAAAAATAATTTTTTTTAATTGTAAAATAATTTAGAAATTTGAAATTTGAAGTAAAAAATTTTACCGTTCATGAATAGTAAAAAAAAAAAAATTCAAAATTCAAAAAATTTTAAGTTAATAAGAAATAATATAGCGTGAATAGTAAAATAAAATTACCGTTCATAAAAAAAAAAAAAAAATTCAAAAACTTAAATTTCAAAAAAAATTTAAGTTAATAAGACATTATATAGCGTGAATAGTAAAATAAAATTACCGTTCATGAATAAAAAAAAAACATTACTTGAATTTATACCTAATTAACTAAATAACATGAAAAGTAAAAATCTAAGGGAGTTCTGTCTAGGAGACTAGTTCTTGAAAGCCTTTGTGCCACTAGTCTTTCCTGGGAACGTTGCTCTGGCTAGGAGAATGGTATTTAAGGAGCCGTTTGCACCACCATTCTTTCCTGGGAGCACTCTTGGTTAATACTAATTATGTTACAAAAAAAAATATAAAAAAAAAATTAAAAAAAAAATGATAAAAAAAAAAAAAATTCTTCTTTTTAGGGTTTAACTAGTTTTGTTTAGTGCTTTGTATTAAATAACATGTAAATTTTCTCTAAATTTTTTATTTTGTTGACAGGAGTTTTAAATTTACATTTACAATAGTCTATGCGTGGTAGGAGATCCTTAGGAAACCCTCTTACACCATATGTAAATAATTTTCATAAATTTAAACAAGTGTCAACAAAACTGGATTCTACCCATCAACCTGTTTTTGAGCCAAACATAGAACCAAGTCTTAATCCTTTGCTAGAACCAAAAGAAATGGAGGAAAACCAACATATTAGGGAAACCACGATGAAGGAGTTTGCAAGACCGGTAATAGGCACGGCAACTGCCGCTATCCAGTTGGGAGAGGCTGCTCGGAATTATGACCTTAAAAATATTCATTTTTCTATGCTTCCTTCCTTTTATGGGCTACCTAATGAAGATTCTCTTTCCTTTATGAGAGATTTCTATGCTACGGTCCAAACATTCCCCCTCGATATTCTAAACGAGGATCAACTTAGGATGAGATGTTTTCCCTACACTCTAAAGGATAAGGCCAAAGCTTGGTTGATGTCACTTCCCCCAGGTTCTCTGATGACATGGGGTAACATTTACAATAAATTCGTGGGAAAATTCTATTCCCATAAAAAAACATCAGAGTTGAGAGGAAAGATTGCTACTTTCTCTCAGATGGATGGAGAACCATTCCATGAAGCTTGGGATAGGTTCAAGATGTTTCTCACTCAGTGTCCCCATCATAGCTTTCCCCTGCAGTTGCAGAACCAATTCTTTTACGATGGACTTACACAACAATGTCAGTTCATTGTCGACAACGCTGCAGGAGGAGCAATAGGAGAAAAAACTGCCTCAGAGACGTATAACCTCTTTGAGATGTTGGGTGCTAATTCCCAACAGAAAAGCTCCCGAGTGAGAAAAGCTGGAGTTCATGAAATCGACTCCAGTAATGAAGTTCAACAACAACTTGTTCAACTGACTAAGCAAGTTGCCCTTCTCGCTACACAAACCAACACCAATAATGATCAATATGGTTTGTATAGCAACATGGGACATGGTACTGAAGCCTGTCCATATCAAGGAGAAACAACTGGACCTGAACAGGTCAATGTGTTGGGAGTATATCAACAGAGACCAAGGTTTGATCCCAATTCAAATACCTATAATCCTGGGTGGAGAAGTCATCCAAATTTCTCTTGGAGGCAAAACAACCCTCCTTTCACTCAAAGCTCAAACCAGGCAGGCCAGCAATTCCACCCACCTATTCCAAGAAGCATTCCCAATAAACCAACCTTGGAGGACAACTTGAATTCTTTTATTCAAGTCTGTAGGGATAACCAATCTAAAACCAATCAACGGTTGGACTCTGTGGAAGCTTCTATCAAAAAGGTGGAAGTTCAAGTTGAACAGTTAGTTGAACATTTGCAAAAAGGCAAAGACTAATTTGAAACTTAAATGAATTCAATGAATAGGAGACATTGAGTTTTTCATTCTGCAATCTCCAAGCAACGTCTTACTAGAAGACGATAAATTTTAGTCCTGTATGGGAGGTCACCCATTATTGTATTTTCCTTTGTTTTAGTTTGCGTGTAATAAAAATTCAGATGAAATAAAATTCGTTTGTTTCAAAAATTCTGTCCATTCGCTTAAATTTAAAAAAAAAAAAAAAAAAAAAATAGGTTCCTTGCACTTTTTGCTTTTACGTTTTATCAAGTTATAAATATTTCTTAGAGATATCTACTAAAAGCAAAATGTTGATACACAATAGGAGGAGGATCATTTTCAACTACAAACAACCATGGGAGATGCTGAAGATAGGCGGAAAAAGATGAAAGAATATACAATGCCAATCATTGGCAATGTAACTTCCGGTATCCAATTACAAGAGGCTGCAAGGAATTATGAATTGAAAAAGATTCATTATTCTTTGTTGCCTTCCTTTTACGGTATCCCTAATGAAGACCCTTTGCATTTCATTCGAGAATTCTATGCTATTGTCCAAACTTTTCCACTACATGCAATTAATGAAGATCAACTTAGGATGAGGTGTTTTCCTTACACTCTCAAAGATAAAGCTTGGTCATGGTTCATTACTCTACAGTCAGGTTCTCTTAAAACTTGGGAGGCAGTCTATGAAATTTTTATGGGTAGGTTCTATTCCCATCAAAAGACTGTTGATCTAAGAACAAAGATAGCAACATTTTCTCAAATGTATGAAGAGCCCTTTCATGAAGCTTGGGAACGATTCAAACTCCTTTTCATTCAATGTCAAAATCATAGCTTTCCCTTACAGCTACAAAACCAATTCTTTTATGATGGATTGACACTACAGAGTCAATACATGGTTGATAATGCTGCTGGAGGTGCTGTAGGAGAAAAGACCGTAGAGGAAACCTATAATCTTTATGAGTTATTGGGTTCTAATTCCCAACAAAGAGGTGGTAGGAGGAAAGCAAAGGTCAATGAAGTCGGCTCTGATAATGAGATAACCTTGCAACTTGCTGAATTGACTAAACAAGTGAAATTCCTCACTTCCCACCAAATTTCAAATCAAGAGGTATGTGAAGTGTGTTGTTCAATTGGGCATGGTACTTATAATTGTTCAAATACTTGTGATTCTAGTGTCAATGCCATAGAGGAAGTCCAATCTTTTCAAAGGTATCATCCAAACACCTATAATCACCCAGCCTACACCCAATATCCAACACTAAGGTCGGATAACAACCACCCTTACCCACCAAGCCAATCTTTTAAACCAACCTTAGAAGATAGCTTGAATGCTTTTATTCAAGTTAGTCGTAACAACCAATTGATGACTAATCAAAGGTTGAACACCATGGAGGCTTCGGTTAAAAGGATTGAATCTAAAGTTGGGCAACTGGCTGAACAAATGCAAAAGAAAGAACCAGGAAAGTTGCCCAGTCAACCAGAACAAGCAAAGGATGTTAGAACCCTTCGAAGTGGTAAGGTAGTCAATACCAGTTTACCTGAAATCTCTAACAATCTACCTTGTAGTTCAGGTAACAAAGAAGGCGATACTCTAATCTTGCAAAAAGGAGAAACAAGTGTTAAACTTAACAAGCCTTCTGAAAAACTCATTGGGGGGTCATCTGACACCCCCAAAATTCAAAAGACAACAGAACCACACCAGATACAAGTAACTTTTCCCCACCGGTTGAAAGAATCCAAACAAGATAAGCAATTCACTGATCTTTTTAATATGCTCTCTAAAGTAAATATCAATTTACCATTATTAGAAGTGATCATGAATGTGCCCTCATATGCCAAATTTTTCAAAGAGTTGAACACTAAGAAAAGGAGGTATGAACTGAATGAACGAGTAGTAGTATCAGAAATTTCTAGCGCTGTACTTCAGCACAAACTACCCCCTAAGTTGAAAGACCCTGGAAGTTTTATTATAAACATAACTATGGGGGATAGGAAGGTTGCTAAAGCAATGCTTGATTTAGGTGCTAGTATAAATTTGATGCCCTACTCTATATTCTTACAACTCAATCTAGGGGATTTAAAACCCACAACTATGTCCCTTCAACTTGCAGATAGATCTCTTAAATATCCAGAGGGAATAGTTGAGGATGTTTTGGTACAGGTAGACAAACTGATTATACCTGTTGACTTTGTGGTTCTGGATATGCAAGAAAATCCAGCATTGGACAGAGAGCACACAATATTGCTTGGTAGACCATTTATGGCAACTACTAAAACTATTATTGATGTCCAAGATGGAAATTTGACAATGACAGTCTTAGGAGAGACTGTTCATTTTAAAGTTTTTGATTCTTCACCTTTCCCTTCTATTTCTGCCATTGATGAAATATTCGATGTTGATCCTTTGGATAATCTTGTCCAAAACACCTTTTTCCGAACCAGAATAAAGGACAAGCTTGAAACCGTTCTTACACTTGAAAAGGTTGAAGAAGATTTAGATGAGGAAATAAAGGGGTACCTTGAACAACTAGACAATAATGAAGTGATGACAAAATCTAGTACACTTTTAAATCTACCCAGTTCTTCATCTATTAAAGAGGCCAATCCACCTGAACTTGAACTCAAAGACTTACCTGAGCACTTAAAATATGTGTTTTTGGGAGAAGGGGAAACTTATCCAGTGATAATTTCTTCAACCTTGACCAAACCACAAGAAAAGGAACTCATCAAAGTGCTTAAACAGTTTAAGAAATCTATAGGTTGGAGTATAGGGGATATAAGAGGCATTAGTCCAACAATGTGTATGCACAAGATCAACTTGGAGGACGGTGCTAAACCTGTACGAGAGGCCCAAAGAAGACTAAACCCAAACATGCAAGAGGTAGTTAAGAAGGAAATTCTTAAATTATTAGAAGAAGGGATTATCTACCCTATTGCAGATAGTAAGTGGGTTAGTCCAGTGCATGTGGTACCAAAGAAATCTGGGATAACAGTTGTTAAGAATGACAAAAGTGAATTAGTGCCCACTAGAATAATCACTGGATGGAGAATGTGTATAGATTTTAGGAAACTAAATTTATATACGAAAAAGGATCACTTTCCTCTTCCATTCATTGATCAAATGTTGGAAAGATTAGCTGGGCACGAATTTTACTGTTTTTTGGATGGACTGTCTGGATATTATCAAGTACCCATAGCACCAGAAGATCAGGAAAAGACCACATTTACATGTCCTTTTGGGACATTTGCTTTTCGCAGAATGCCATTTGGGTTATGCAATGCCCCTGCCACGTTCCAGAGATGCATGATATCCATTTTCTCGGACATGGTGGAAAAATTCATTGAGATTTTCATGGATGATTTCTCTGTCTTTGGGAACTCATTTGATGATTGCTTACATAAATTGACTTTGGTTTTAGAAAGATGCATTGAATGCAATCTAACCCTTAGTTGGGAGAAAAGTCATTTTATGGTTCAACAAGGGATAGTTTTAGGACATATAATTTCAAACAAGGGTATTGAAGTTGATAAGGCAAAAGTTGAATTGATATCCAAACTACCTCCCCCTACATCTGTGAAGGGGATAAGAAGCTTCTTGGGACATGCAGGATTCTACAGACGATTTATTAAAGATTTCTCTAAAATAAGTCGTCCATTATGTAACTTGCTATCCAAAGATGCTGATTTTGATTTCAACAATGACTACCTTACTTCCTTTAATACCTTGAAAGATAAACTCACATCTACCCCTGTTATAATGGCACCAAACTGGTCTTTACCCTTTGAAATAATGTGTGACGCTTCTGATTATGCAATAGGAGCAGTCCTGGGACAAAGAGTGGATAAGCGTTTACATGTCATCTACTATGCTAGCAAAACACTCAATGATGCCCAGATGAATTACACCACCACTGAAAAGGAATTCTTGGCTATAGTATTCTCTTTAGACAAATTTCGGTCTTATTTAGTAGGATCTAAAGTGATTGTGCATTCTGATCATGCTGCTTTAAGATACCTATTAAGTAAACCAAATGCCAAGCCAAGATTAATCAGGTGGGTCTTACTCTTACAAGAATTTGACCTAGAAATCAAGGATAAGAAAGGCAGTGAAAACTTAGTAGCTGACCATTTGTCTAGGTTGATTTCTGACTTTAATTCTCTTAAAGATGAGAGTAATGACGATATAGTTGAAACCTTTCCTGATGAACAGTTATTTTTCATAGGTCCGAACCCATGGTACGCTGATATTGTAAACTATCTTGCCACTGGTGTTTTGCGACCTAACACTTCATATCAGGAGAAGAAAAGGTTTTTTAAAACTATTAAGGACTATTTCTGGGATGACCCTTATTTATACAAGATTGGTCAAGATCAAGTCATCCGGAGATGTGTACCTGAAGAAGAACATAAGAGCATTCTGACTTTTTGTCATGAACTTCATTGTGGGGGTCATTTTGGAGGAGAAAAGACAGCCCGTAAGATATTACAGTCTGGATTCTTTTGGCCCACTCTTTTTAAAGATGCTCATATGTTTTGTGCACAATGTGATAGATATCAAAGAACAGGAAACATAAGCAAAAGAGATGAAATGCCTTTGACATCTAATTTAGTTGTTGAACTCTTTGATGTATGGGGGATTGACTTTATGGGTCCTTTTCCCCCATCTAATGGTTTTCAATACATTTTGGTTGCTGTGGATTATGTGTCCAAGTGGGTAGAAGCTATACCCACCAAAACCAATGATGCTAATGTTGTTGTGAAATTCTTGAAAGATTTCATATTCAGTAGGTTCGGAACGCCTAGAGCTATAATAAGTGATGGAGGTAGCCATTTTTGTAACAAACTCTTTGATGGAGTACTAAACAAGTACAACATCACACATAAGGTAGCTACTCCATATCATCCTCAAACTTCCGGTTTAGTGGAAGTAAGTAATAGGCAAATTAAGGGAATACTGGAACGCACTGTGCGTCCTTCAAGGAAGGATTGGGCATTTAAGTTAAATGATGCCTTATGGGCATACCGCACCGCTTACAAAACACCTATTGGGATGAGCCCTTACCGGTTAATCTTTGGGAAAGCGTGCCACCTTCCAGTTGAACTTGAACACAAGGCTTATTGGGCAATTAAAGAGCTAAACATGGATTTAGATAAAGCAGGTGAAAAACGAGTACTCCAGCTTCATGAGTTGGAAGAAATTAGGAATGAAGCCTATGAGAATGCCAAATTATACAAGGAGCGTACTAAGCGCTATCATGACAAGAGGCTAGTTCCTAAAACTTTTCACCCTGGAATGAAAGTTCTTTTATTTAACTCTCGTTTGAGATTGTTTCCAGGAAAGCTAAGATCAAGATGGGATGGACCATTCAAAATAGTTCAGGTATCTGAACATGGAGTGGTAGAACTATTGGACTCCAAGACACAAAAAACGTTCAAAGTTAATGGCCATCGTGTCAAGCCTTATGTGGAAGAACCGAACAACATTGCTGAAATGGATTGCATTTGGCTGAGTAACCCTTAGCACCAAAAAGATACGTCTTGCTAAGACGTTAAACTAAGCGCTGGATGGGAGGCAACCCATCATGTTAGGTAATTTTTTTTATTGTTATTTGTTTTATTTACTTAATTTTATTGTTTATTTTAGTTTACTTGTATGTGAATAATTTTTAAATTTGTTAAAACTAAAATATTTGTTGAGATGTTAGAAGTTCACAGCGATCTGTCTGTATACACTTTAATGATGAATATGATGGATGCACCTGCATTTCTTCATTACTACTTACACATTCTCAAGAAATAGGTAATCTTTCTCCTCTTTTCTCTTTATCTTTAATTTGCAGTTGTTACATTGAGGACAATGTAAGTTCTAGGTTGGGGGTGGTGAAAAGTTACCATGCTATATATATAAAAATAAAAAAATAAAAAAATTCTCACAAAAATTTATCATTTCTTTAAATCAAATTTAAGTAAATAGTTAAGTCTTTGGTACTGTTAGATTAATTTTTGAAAACATATCATGAAATATTGTGTAATTATTTTTGATAATTAGTTAGTTTTTGTCATAACTAGTATTTCTTGATAAAATGTGGAAATTAGATTAAACCCAAAATCGGTATTTATGAATTTTGTTTTAGTGGAGACTACCCTTGTGAGATATAATTTGAGCCTAAATTCTTTTATTCAGAGTGAAATATATTTTTTCTACTCCAAACACATTTCTTATTTATTCAAATTTTTAGATGATCTCTATAGGTATTAGCATTGAATGTATGAATTTTTTCTCATCTTAATAGAGTATCATATATTTTTTTTATTATTTTTGTTTAGATTAAATGATTTGAGTAGAAATTGATAGTATATGCTTATATCTCATTTATGCATGACTGCTACAAAAACAAAAAGACATATCTGGGGTTACCTAAACCAAGATCAAACAGAAAAGCCACAAAATTAACCACTCACCAAAATCCAAAAAAATGTACAATCTGTACATGGGTTGACTCTCTAAAAAAATACATATATTGAAAAAAAAAATATCTTCAGAAAAAAAATAGAGAGATAAAAAAATTATAGTATCATCTACATACTATGACCCACATTGCCTACAAAGTTGTGAGTAAAGGCTAATTACAAAAGAAATATATAGGAAGTAATTCCCTAAAAAGTCATTGCAATTTCTTCATTTGTAAAAAGCATATATCTTGAAATTCTTTCTTAATGAGTTTGATTTATGCATTAAAATAATTTTTATATATGATATCTTTATAATTTATACATTCGATTCCTTTCATGAGATCAATGTTAAAATAACACTTTGAGTCTTTATTCTTTATACATATGCGAACCTATTAGTTCATTTCTATACATCAACTCTTTCGCATATAAATTAGTATGAGTGTTTGAACCCATAGGATTCAGTGCTTTGAGAGTATTGACTTGTGAGGAATAGAGTCGAAGCGAATACTGATTCATGACACTGAAATTGGGTAAAATTAAATTGATACATTTTTGAAATGAAATATGAAAATGATTTTCGACTAATTATTATAATAAAATCATGATTGTTTAAAGAGATTAAAATAACTTATGCTTGAGATTTCAATTATGATCTTAAAAGAGATTAAAAAGTATGAGATATTTTTGTGATATGTTGTTTTCTTTTTAAATTAATTTTTGATTGTGTTGTAATTTTAATTTTTGTTTTGATTGTTTTTCTTTTTACATTTAGTTCAATGTTTGTGGGTATCATTACTGAAAACCCTCACGAGACTCAAACTCATCCACTAGGGCAACCTAGGGGTTTAACGGCTTGTTGCATAGGCTAAATGCAACCGTTTCAATCCACGAAAGTGATTTAGGATAGTTTAATTTTTAGCTTTTATCGCTTCTCTTGCTAAGAGACTAGCAAGAAGCTGGTTGGGGGTTGTGATGAGTGCTCAAAAAGCACTAAAATAACCATGATTTTATGTACATTAATTGATTAAAAATACATATATTTATATGTTTTATCATATATTTATATAAATTTGTCTTTTTCGGAATCACGGGTATTTTTATTGTTTTTCAGGTATTTTGGCTTAAAAACGCAATGTAAAGACTCAAAGAGGAATATTTGAAGCAATACATCACAAATATATCAACAAATAAGTGAGAAAAGGTCAACAAACATGGAAAAATCGGACGAAATGGGTCGAAAAGGTCAAAAATGTCAAAAAGACGGAAATTGCGCGCCGCAGCCCAGCCGTGCGCGCAGCCCAGCGCCCAGCCGCGCGCGCCCCAGCGCCCCATTCCGCGCGCGCCCGCGCGCGCTGGCACTGTTCACGCGCGCCGAGCTGCGCGCAGCGACAGCCCCAGCACGCGCGCGCAGCGCCCCAGCAGCCCCCCTCCGCGCGCCCAACGCATTTTCGCCCCATTTTTCACGTGCAGCCGCCCCTGTGACGTCATGCTGACGTCATTGATGACATCAGCAATTCCAATACGCGTTTTTACATTTTTTAATATTTTTTTAACATTTTTTTACTCATTTTTTCTCTCCATCCTCACCTATAAATACCCCCCTTCCCTTCACTTCAAACCACACCTTCAAAACTCACTTCTCTCTCCTTTCTTTCTCTCATTTCTTAGTTTTTAGTTTCTCTTAGTTTCTTTCTAAGTTTCTAAGCTTTTCTTAGTTTTTCTCTTAGTTTTTAGTTCAATTCTCTTAGGTTTAGTGTTCTTCTCTTTTTGAGAGGAACTTGTAATGTTTTTGTAATAATTTAGATTTTTGATTCAATATATGGAAGTGCAAATTCCGCTCGGAGGTTTTCTAGCAACGGGAATAGCGTCGAAGTTCTGTAAGGATTTTATTTTCTTTACAGTTATTTTTATGCTTTATTCTTACATGTTATATTCAACTTGTCTGTGGTTAAATTTAACTATGCTAGCTGTTTAGTAAAAATGATGTAATAACGACGTTGTTATGCTTGCGAAATATTAAATAGGTAAAAATCTTTAAAATGAATTGATTTTGTTTTTATTCAAGATTTTATATTAAGAATGTTAGAGAGAAATATATTATTTTTCATTACAAACTTAAACCCGAAAATTAGATTTTAAGGTTTAGTTATCCGGTCTAATTTAGAGTAGTGCTCTTTTATTTGTTGGTACAATCGCCCGGTAGTTAGAGTGAAACTCTATTTCAAAAGTTTTTATAAGAATTATTATGTGAAAATGTATTGACAACATGTTTTCAATAGTGGTTTTAAAACTTGAAAGTTAGTACTCGGATAATTAAATTCTTAAGTTTAATTTGGACACCTTGAATAATGTTTAAATTGTCTAACCCCACCAAAGGTGGCATTTAAATGGTTCATTTTCAATCTCTTAGAAAAAGGAATTAATTTAATTAAGCATATTAGTTATCAACCCCACCCATAGGTGTTAATTGATTTGTTTAGTTAACAAAGAATATCTAACCCCACCAAAGGTGGTATTTATATAAAAAAGAGAGAATCAATAAAATATCAATTTATATCTTTAATAACCTAGTTAATATGAGCAAGCATAATTAATTTAGTTATTATATCCATAAATACTCCGCTAATATAAATGATAAAAATTTGCATGAATATTTATTGAATCCGTATATATGTTTATTTTTAGATAATTATTTATTGAATTTGTATCTATGTTTATTTTTATGTTATTAGACTATATTTAATTAATCTGTATATATTTTTATTTTATGTTATTAGATTAGGAACACAAAAACCAAACTATCGTGACAGGATGTTTAGGATTTAATTTCGTTTTTAAAAGTTTGAATAATAAATTAAAAACCACATACATTCCTTCCTTAGATCGACCTTGGGAGTATACTTATCATTTTCTTCGAAATGATTCGTGCACTTGCGAAAGTTTTATAAATATTAAAACCAAAGTATTTGCGGGAATCGGCGATGCCGGTTTTCGTTCATCAAGTTTTTGGCGCCGTTGCCGGGGAAGGAATAGCGTTTTTAAATTATTTATCAAAATTTTAAAAACATTTTTGTGCTGTAAATAATTGTGATATTTTAATAATAATCAAATTTCAAAATTCATAATAAATAAAAAATAAATAAAAAAATAAAAAAATAAAAAAATAAAAAAATAAATAAAAAAATAATTTTTTTTAATTGTAAAATAATTTAGAAATTTGAAATTTGAAGTAAAAAATTTTACCGTTCATGAATAGTAAAAAAAAAAAAATTCAAAATTCAAAAAATTTTAAGTTAATAAGAAATAATATAGCGTGAATAGTAAAATAAAATTACCGTTCATAAAAAAAAAAAAAAAAATTCAAAAACTTAAATTTCAAAAAAAATTTAAGTTAATAAGACATTATATAGCGTGAATAGTAAAATAAAATTACCGTTCATGAATAAAAAAAAAACATTACTTGAATTTATACCTAATTAACTAAATAACATGAAAAGTAAAAATCTAAGGGAGTTCTGTCTAGGAGACTAGTTCTTGAAAGCCTTTGTGCCACTAGTCTTTCCTGGGAACGTTGCTCTGGCTAGGAGAATGGTATTTAAGGAGCCGTTTTTATGTTTAATTCTTTAATTTTTTGGCATTTTATGTTTAACAATTTTTGTTTTAATTAATTGTGTACTTTTTTATTTTATGTCTTTTAGTCTTTTATTTAATTGTGTGCCTTTTATGTTTAGCAAATTTTAGTTAATTGTGGGCTTTTTATTTTTACTCTTTTAGTATTTTATTTTTTTAAGGTTAGATTATGCCCAATCCATAACTAAATATGCCCATTTGGCCCATTTCATCTAGGGTTTTTTTCTTTTATGGTTTCTTGCTTATATAGAAGAATAGTTATGTAATTTGGAGGCAAGAACGAATATCAATAATGAAAAGTATATTTCATAAAGCTTTTACTTTGCTTTCTTATGTTCTTCATTGAATACTTGAATTCGACTTATCAAAGGGAGTGATCATCCTTTGTGGCATCTGAAGGTTTGAGTTTTAAGTAGTTTGTTTCTTTAGGGTTCTCATGAGTGCTCAAAAAGCACTAAAATTACCATGATTTTATGCACATTAATTGATTAAAAATATATATATTTATATTTTTTTATCATATATTTATATAAATTTGTCTTTTTCGGAATCACGAGTCTTTTTATTTTTTTTTCAGGTATTTTCGCTTAAAAACGTAACTTAAATACTCAAAGAGGAATACTGGAAGCAATACATCACAAATATATTAATAAATAAATGAGGAAATGTCAACAAATATGGAAAAATTGGACAAAATGAGTTAAAAGGGTCAAAAGAGTCAAAAAGGAGGAAAACGCGCTGCCAAACTGCCCAGTCCCGCGCGCCTAACTGCCTACTCCCACGCGCGATGCTCCTACTCCCGCGCGCCCCCCATTTTCGCGTGCAGCCTCTCCGCCTACATCATGCTGACATCATCAATGACGTTAGAAATCACCACTCCGCGTTTTCACCATTGTTTAACATTTTTTCACCCACTTTTTCTCTCCATCCTCACCTATAAATACCCCCCCTTCTCTTCACTTCTAAAAACACCTCAAAAAACACACTTCTCTCCTCTTTCTTTCTTTCCATTTCTTAGTTTTTATTTTTTTAAGCTTTTCTTAGTTTCTTTCTTAGTTTAGGTAACCCCAAATATGTCTCTTTTTTTGTAGCAGTCATGCATGAATGAGATATAAATTTATGTGCTAATTTATGTATCAAAAAATTCCTCAAACTCATATTGAAGGTGTTATACTGATTTATGATGAGTGCTCAAAAAAACACTAAAATAACCATGATTTTATGCACATTAATTAATTAAAAATATATATATTTATATGTTTTATCATATATTTATATAAATTTGTCTTTTTCGGAATCACGGGTATTTTTATTGTTTTTCAGGTATTTTGGCTTAAAAATGCAACTTAAAGACTCAAAGAAGAATACTGGAAGCAATACATCACAAATATATTAATAAATAAATGCGGAAAGGTCGACAAATATGGAAAAATTGGACAAAATGGGTCAAAAAGGTCAAAAATGTCAAAAAGGAGAAAAACGCGCCGCCGCGCCGCCCAGCCGCCGCGCCCCAGCACCCAGCTCCGCCCAAACTGCGCGCGGGTACTGTTCATGCGCGCAGCACTGCGCGCGCGGGTTACTGTTCATGCGCGCAGCACTGCGCGCGGGTTACTGTTCACGCGCGCAGCACTGCGCGCGCGGGTTACTGTTCACGCGCGCAGCACTGCGCGCGCGGGTTACTGTTCACGCGCGCAGCACTGCGCGCGGGTTACTGTTCACGCGCGCGCCGACACTCATTTTTCACGTGCAGCAGCCCCATGACGTCATGCTGACGTCATCAATGACGTCAGCATTTCCATTACGCGTTTTTACATTTTTTTTAACATTTTTTTACTCATTTTTTCTCTCCATCCTCACCTATAAATACCCCCCTTCCCTTCATTTCAAAATCACACCTAAAAACACCTCCAAATACATTCTTTTCTCTCTTTTCTTAGATTTTTAGGATTCTTTAGTTTTTCTTAGTTTTTCTTATGTTTTCTTAGTTTTTAGCTTTTCTTAGTTAATTTCTCTTACATTTAGAGTTCTTCCTTTTTTGGGAAGAACTAGTTATGTTTTTGTAATATTTTAGCTCTTTGATTCAATAAATGGGAGTGCAAATTCCGCTTGGAGTTTTTCCAGCAACGGGAATAGCGTCGAAGTTCTGTAAGGATTTTATTTTCTTTACAGTTATTTTTATGCTTTATTCTTACATGTTATATTTAATTTGTCTGTGGTTAAATTTAACTGTGCTGGCTGTTTAGTAAACATGATGTAATAATGACGTTGTTATGCTTGCGAAATATTAAATAGGTAAAAATCTCTAAAATGAATTGATTTTATTTTTATTCATGATTTTATATTAAGAATGTTAGAGAGAAATATATTATTTTTCATTACAAACTTAAACCTGAAAATTAGATTTTAAGGTTTAGTTATCCGGTCTAATTTAGAGTAGTGCTCTTTTATTTGATGGTACAATCGCCCGGTAGTTAGAGTGAAGCTCTATTTCAAAAGTTTTTATAAGAATTATTATCTGAAAATGTATTGACAACATGTTTTCGGTAGTGGTTTTAAAACTTGAAAGTTAGTACTCGGATAGCTAAATTCTTGGGTTTAATTTGGACACCTTGAATAAAGTTTAAACTGTCTAACCCCACCAAAGGTGGCATTTAAATGGTTCATTTTCAATCTCTTAGAAAAAGGAATTAATTTAATTAAGCAAATTAGTTATCAACCCCACCCATAGGTGTTAATTGATTTGTTTAGTTAACAAAGAATATCTAACCCCACCAAAGGTGGTATTCATACAAAAAAGGGAGAATCAATAAATATCAATTCATATCTTTAATAACCTAGATAATATGAGCAAGCATAATTAACTTAGTTATTATATCCATAAATACTCCGCCATTATAAATGATAAAATTTGCATGAATGTTTATTGAATCTATGTTTATTTTTATGTAAGTAGATTAAAAACACAAAAACCCCAAAATATCGTGACAGGATGTTTAGGATTTAATTTCGTTTTTAAAATTTTGAATAATAAATTAAAAACCACATACATTCCTTCCTTAGATCGACCTTGGGAGTATACTTATCATTTTCTTCGAAATGATTCGTGCACTTGCGAGAGTTTTATAAATATTAAAACCAAAGTATTTGCGAAGATCGGCGATGCCGGTTTTCGTTCATCAAGTTTTTGGCGCCGTTGCCGGGGAAGGAATAGCGTTTTTAAATTATTTATCAAAATTTTAAAAACATTTTTGTGCTGTAAATAATTGTGATTTTTTTTGTTTTAATAGAAAAAATAATAATCAAATTTCAAATTTCATAAGAAAAAAAAAAATTAAAAAATTAAAAAAATTAAAAAATTAAAAATTAATTTTTTTTTAAAATTGTAAAATAATTTAGAAATTTGAAATTTGAAGTAAAAAATTTTACCGTTCATGAATAGTAAAAAAAAAAAAAAAAAAAACAAACAAAATTTAACTAGTAAGAAATAAGAGAGCGTGAATAGTGAAATAAAATTACCGTTCATGAATAGTAAAAAAAAAAAAAAAAAAAAATTCAAAAATTTTAAGTTAGTAAGAAATAAGATAGCGTGAATAGTAAAATAAAATTACCGTTCATGAATAGTAAAAAAAAAAAAAACAAAAAAAAAAACAAAAAAAAAAAACAATTTAATTAGTAAGAAATAAGAGAGCGTGAATAGTGAAATAAAATTACCGTTCATGAATAGTAAAAAAAAAAAAAAAATTTTAAAATTCAAAAATTTTAAGTTAGTAAGAAATAAGATAGCGTGAATAGTAAAATAAAATTACCGTTCATGAATAGTAAAAAAAAAAATTAAAATTCAAAAATTTTAAGTTAGTAAGAAATAAGATATCGTGAATAGTAAAATTACCGTTCATAAAAAAAAAAAAATTAAAATTAAAATTTCAAAAATTTTAAAGAAATAATATAGCGTGAATAGTAAAATTACCGCTAAAAAAAAAATTAAAAAATTAAAAAAAAAAATTTAATTTTAATTTTAATTTTCCTTTACCTTTTTCAATTTTCCTTTATTTTTATTTTAGTTTTTTTTTTTTATTTTATTTTACTTTATTTTATTTCAATCTCAATTTAATTTTATTTTTATTTTTATTATTTTTTTTTTCTATTATTATTTTTTTTATTTTTTTTCTCTCTTAATTTTTATTTAACTTAATTAACTTAGATTTTTACTAAATTAATTAACCTTGATTTTTAATTAACCTAACTTAATTAACTTAGATTTTTACTAACTTAATTAACCTAGATTTTTAATTAACCTAACTTAATTAACTTAGATTTTTTTTAACTTAACTTAATTAACTTAAATTTTTACTTAATATAACTTAATTAACTTAACTTTAATAACATGAAAAGTAAAGATCTAAGGGAGTTCTGTCTAGGAGACTAGTTCTTGGAAGCCTTTGTGCCACTAGTCTTTCCTGGGAACGTTGCTCTGTCTAGGAGGATGGTATTTAAGGAGCCTTTGCCCCACCATTCTTTCCTGGGAGCACTCTTGTTTAATACTAATTATGTTATTTTAACCTTAAAAAAAATAATAAAAAAAAAAAAAAAAAAATTTGAAACTATCTCAAAAATTTTAAAGTTTTAATCTCAAGAGTTAGTTTCTTTGCTTGATCTAGGTACAATTGTGTTATGAAGCCTTAATTATTTGATTTGCACCTAGATGTGGGTTATCTAAAACCCTCAAGCATGCCCTTAGTTTTTGGTACAGAAAAATTTAAAAGTCAATAGGGCATGTTTGAAAGAGTATAGGTAGACAACCTTGTCTTACTTGTAGGTTTGATTGACTCAATGATGAGGGGACATTGAGTTTACTTAAAAGGCAATCCCCAAGTTACGTCTTGCTAAGACGTTAAACTAAGCGCTGGATGGGAGGCAACCCATCATTTTAGGTAATTTTCTGTTATTTATTTTATTTACTTAATTTGATTGTTCATTTTAGTTTAATAATTTTTAAATTGTTAAAACTAAAAATATTTGTTGAGATGTTAGAAGTTTACAGCGATCTGTCTGTATACACTTTAATAATGAATATGATGGATGCACCTGCATTTCTCCATTACTACTTACACATTCTCAGGAAATAGGTAATCTTTCTTCTCTTTTCTCTTTATCTTTAATTTACAGTTGTTACATTGAGGACAATGTAAGTTCTAGGTTGGGGGTGGTGAAAAGTTACCATGCTTAATTAAAAAAAAAAAAAGATTTAACAATTTAAAAATTTTAAAAAAAAAAAATTTAAATATTTTCTCACAAAAATTTATCATTTCTTTAAATCAAATTTAAGTAAATAATTAAGTCTTTTGTACTGTTAGATTAATTTTTGAAAACATATCATGAAATATTTTGTAATTATTTTTGATAATTAGTTAGTTTTTGTCATAACTAGTATTTCTTGATAAAATGTGGAAATTATATTAAACCCAAAATCGGTGTTTATGAATTTTTTTTTTAGTGGAGACTACCCTTGTGAGATATAATTTGAGCCTAAATTCTTTTATTCAGAGTGAAATATATTTTTTCTACTCCAAACACATTTCTTATTTATTCAAATTTTTAGATGATCTCTATAGGTATTAGCATTGAATGTATGAATTTTTTCTCATCTTAATAGAGTATCATATATTTTTTTTTATTATTTTTGTTTAGATTAAATGATTTGAGTAGAAATTGATAGTATATGCTTATATCTCATTTATGCATGACTGCTACAAAAACAAAAGGACATATCTGGGGTTACCTAAACCAAGATCAAACAGAAAAGCCACAAAATTAACCACTCACCAAAATCCAAAAAAATGTACAATCTGTACATGGGTTGACTCTCTAAAAAAATACATATATTGAAAAAAATATATATCTTCAGAAAAAAATAGAGAGATAAAAAAATTATAGTATCATCTACATACTATGACCCACATTGCCTACAAAGTTGTGAGTAAAGGCTAATTACAAAAGAAATATATAGGAAGTAATTCCCTAAAAAGTCATTGCAATTTCTTCATTTGTTAAAAGCATATATCTTGAAATTCTCTCTTAATGAGTTTGATTTATGCATGAAAATAATTTTTGTATATGATATCTTTATAATTTATACATTCGATTCCTTTCATGAGATCAATGTTAAAATAACACTTTGAGCCTTTATTCTTTATACATATGCGAACTTATTAGTTCATTTCTATACATCAACTCTTTCGCATATAAATTAGTATGAGTGTTTGAACCCATAGGATTCAGTGTTTTGAGAGTATTGACTTGTGAGGAATAGAGTCGAAGCGAATTCTGATTCATGACACTGAAATTGGGTAAAATTAAATTGACACATTTTTGAAATGAAATATGAAAATGATTTTCGACTAATTATTATAATAAATCATGATTGTTTAAAGAGATTGAAATAACTTATGCTTGAGATTTTAATTATGATCTTAAAAGAGATTAAAAAGTATGAGACATTTTTGTGATATTCTGTTTCATTTTATCCTTAAATTAATTTTTGATTTTGTTGTAATTTTAGTTTTTATTTGATTGTTTTTATTGTTTCTTTTGATTTTTACATTTAGTTCAATGTTTGTGGGTATCATTACTGAAAACCCTCACGAGACTCAAACTCGTCCACTAGGGCAACCTAGGGGTTTAACGGCTTGTTGCATAGGCTAAATGCAACCGTTTCAATCCACGAAAGTGATTTAGGATAGTTTAATTTTTAGTTTTTATCGCTTCTCTTGCTAAGGGACTAGCAAGAAGCTGGTTGGGGGTTGTGATGAGTGCTCAAAAAAACACTAAAATAACCATGATTTTATGCACATTAATTAATTAAAAATATATATATTTATATGTTTTATCATATATTTATATAAATTTGTCTTTTTCGGAATCACGGGTATTTTTATTGTTTTTCAGGTATTTTGGCTTAAAAATGCAACTTAAAGACTCAAAGAAGAATACTGGAAGCAATACATCACAAATATATTAATAAATAAATGCGGAAAGGTCGACAAATATGGAAAAATTGGACAAAATGGGTCAAAAAGGTCAAAAATGTCAAAAAGGAGAAAAACGCGCCGCCGCGCCGCCCAGCCGCCGCGCCCCAGCACCCAGCTCCGCCCAAACTGCGCGCGGGTACTGTTCATGCGCGCAGCACTGCGCGCGCGGGTTACTGTTCATGCGCGCAGCACTGCGCGCGGGTTACTGTTCACGCGCGCAGCACTGCGCGCGCGGGTTACTGTTCACGCGCGCAGCACTGCGCGCGCGGGTTACTGTTCACGCGCGCAGCACTGCGCGCGGGTTACTGTTCACGCGCGCGCCGACACTCATTTTTCACGTGCAGCAGCCCCATGACGTCATGCTGACGTCATCAATGACGTCAGCATTTCCATTACGCGTTTTTACATTTTTTTTAACATTTTTTTACTCATTTTTTCTCTCCATCCTCACCTATAAATACCCCCCTTCCCTTCATTTCAAAATCACACCTAAAAACACCTCCAAATACATTCTTTTCTCTCTTTTCTTAGATTTTTAGGATTCTTTAGTTTTTCTTAGTTTTTCTTATGTTTTCTTAGTTTTTAGCTTTTCTTAGTTAATTTCTCTTAGATTTAGAGTTCTTCCTTTTTTGGGAAGAACTAGTTATGTTTTTGTAATATTTTAGCTCTTTGATTCAATAAATGGGAGTGCAAATTCCGCTTGGAGTTTTTCCAGCAACGGGAATAGCGTCGAAGTTCTGTAAGGATTTTATTTTCTTTACAGTTATTTTTATGCTTTATTCTTACATGTTATATTTAATTTGTCTGTGGTTAAATTTAACTGTGCTGGCTGTTTAGTAAACATGATGTAATAATGACGTTGTTATGCTTGCGAAATATTAAATAGGTAAAAATCTCTAAAATGAATTGATTTTATTTTTATTCATGATTTTATATTAAGAATGTTAGAGAGAAATATATTATTTTTCATTACAAACTTAAACCTGAAAATTAGATTTTAAGGTTTAGTTATCCGGTCTAATTTAGAGTAGTGCTCTTTTATTTGATGGTACAATCGCCCGGTAGTTAGAGTGAAGCTCTATTTCAAAAGTTTTTATAAGAATTATTATCTGAAAATGTATTGACAACATGTTTTCGGTAGTGGTTTTAAAACTTGAAAGTTAGTACTCGGATAGCTAAATTCTTGGGTTTAATTTGGACACCTTGAATAAAGTTTAAACTGTCTAACCCCACCAAAGGTGGCATTTAAATGGTTCATTTTCAATCTCTTAGAAAAAGGAATTAATTTAATTAAGCAAATTAGTTATCAACCCCACCCATAGGTGTTAATTGATTTGTTTAGTTAACAAAGAATATCTAACCCCACCAAAGGTGGTATTCATACAAAAAAGGGAGAATCAATAAATATCAATTCATATCTTTAATAACCTAGATAATATGAGCAAGCATAATTAACTTAGTTATTATATCCATAAATACTCCGCCATTATAAATGATAAAATTTGCATGAATGTTTATTGAATCTATGTTTATTTTTATGTAAGTAGATTAAAAACACAAAAACCCCAAAATATCGTGACAGGATGTTTAGGATTTAATTTCGTTTTTAAAATTTTGAATAATAAATTAAAAACCACATACATTCCTTCCTTAGATCGACCTTGGGAGTATACTTATCATTTTCTTCGAAATGATTCGTGCACTTGCGAGAGTTTTATAAATATTAAAACCAAAGTATTTGCGAAGATCGGCGATGCCGGTTTTCGTTCATCAATTTACTCTTGAGTTATTAGCATATTAGATAAAAAAAAGATAAAGAAAACAGAAAAGAAGTGGCCAAAATAAAATTACAAAAAACAAAGAAAGAAGGCCAAATTGTATGTGTTAATCCAAACATTGCCAACAGTTTGGAACTTCATCATTATGTGGAGATGGAGGAGATGGTCCACATGAAAAATTAAGGTGGAAAGGCAATTAAAGAAACAAATTTTTTGGTCCCAACCATCAAGGTCTAGTCCCATTACTCCAAAACCAAACCCTACTAGTCCTTATAAGTCCCATGAAAAAAAGATGAAGAAGCTAGTTCCAAACCAAGATTTGAGCCTTACAAAGCTAAAAAGATAGGGTCTAGCAAGGACAAAGGTAAAATCAATATCTTAAATTAGTAATTGAAAGTCTTGAAGAGGACTTTTAAATCAACCTCTTGTGGTTATCTTCCTTCCTTACTCATATTTTTAACTTATAGAATAAAATGAGATAACTCACACTCTCTCACTTGTTTGCTCTCAAATAAGATTGTTATCATTCTCTTTTTTCACACTATTTTGGCCTCCTTTTTTATCATTATTTTGGTCTCTTTGTTATTTTCACTATTTCGGCCTCCCCTTTTTTTTTAATCTTTCTTGCCTTTTCCACTCAAAGCACAAGCCAAATTTCTTTTGTGTTCTTAACAAAATTGAAGAATCCTACTAATCTCAAGAAGTAACAATTTTATTGGTAACAATCTCAAATTTAAAAATTATAAAAACTTAATGGCAAAGTATGGCAAAAAGAAAGTCCAAAGAGGACTCTAAAGAAAAAAGTCCAAAGAGGACTCCAAAGAAAGATTCTTGACCAAAGAGGACTCTAAAGAAAGACTCTTCACCAAAGAGCACTCTGATGAAAACTCTTGACCAAAGAGAACTCTAAAGAAAGACTCTTGATCAACTATGATTTAATTTTCTTTTTAAATTAGACTTGGATAGCAAGAACAAAATAAAGGGAAAACTAATTCCAACAAGAACAAGAAAACTCACCAAAAAAATTAAAATTAGATTCTTGAGCAATCTACTACTTTGTTTTCTTTTCTTTTTTTTCCTTTTTTATTTTTTTTATTTTTGACTAATGTTGTTGCTACTTTGAATATAAAATTGACAAAAAAAAAATTTGCAATCCTAATAACAAGAAGCAAAAACAATGGTCTAAACGATGGAATTTGGGGTCCAAAATGGCAGTAAATTGAGACAAATCTCTCTCTACATATAGGAACTAAAATAAGTTTTAATTTGATATATTATAATAGTTGTTCTAATACCTGAATCAAAGGTTATGGTCATTTAAAGTTGAAACTATGATTTATCAAAAAAAAATTAAACTACAAACAACAACCCTCTTCTATGTTTTTGAAGAACAAAGATAGATTGAACATAGAAATAGAGCAAAGATAGATTGAATACATAAATAAAGAACAAGAAAAATATACGAAGAATTTAAAGAAAATTATGAAACAAAATCCAAAGACAAAAACAACGACAACGAAATTGAAAGAAAACATAAGACTCAAAAGGCCAAAATTTCTTTTCTTTCCTTTTTGTGATTTTTGACTCAAGAATGTAGAAAAGGACTTCAACAAAACAAGATGATTTTTTTTAAATCAAGAATTCAAAATGAAGATAGATAACCTATTTTCAACAACCAAGAGTCTGATACCAAATGATGCGGACCCTCTAGGCGAACAACCCTAGGAACCCACGAACTCAAAGCAATAGGAACGATTGATTTGCTAAGAACGTGTTGAAGATGATTAGATTAGAATTCTAAGGAAACAAAGTCCTTAAAACCCCAATCTTGAGACGCCACAAAGGATGATCGCTCCCTTTGATAATTTGAATTCAAGCATTAAATTAAGATCACAAGAATGCAAAGCAAAAAGCCTTCTAAAATATACTCTTCATTAATGATATTCGTTCTTCTCCAAATTACATAGCTACTCTTTTATAAGCAATAAACCGTAGATAACATGAGCTTTGTTTAGTGGTGGATTGGGCCTAATCCAACCTTAAAAATAAAAGACTAAAAGACTTAATAAAAAGTCCCCAATTAACTAAAATAAAATTGCTAAACATAAAAGGCCCATAATTAATTAAAACTTTGATGATCAATTTCCTGAAGAGATTTCCCATGGATTACATCCTTTGCCAAGCATGCAGCATCAAATAGACTTCATACTTGAATTTGCAATACCAAATCGACCTACTTAAAAAGCTAAGATTCGAGGATGAATATTTTTGAAGAGGAGGGGAATAATGGAGATTGAGATGCTAACCAAGTTGATGTTTACAAATAATCTAAAGATTCTCAAGATCTTACAAATATTCTCAAGATCCTACACAAGATATGGATTTGGAATATTTAAGTGGATGCAAGGATTAATTTAGGAAACAATTTTTTTTTGTTTTAGTTAATTATAGGCCTTTTATGATGCAAACCAAGGTGATGGACATATCAATCATACAAGTGGGAATGGAGTTTAATTTGCACAAGACCCTTTGTCACTTCATAATGGCTTAATTACAAGACTTAGAGCCAAACGTTTCAAGGAATCATTAAATGGGTCATTCCATAAGAAGTGGGGAAATTCCAAAATCATAAATATGCGCTCAAATAATAATCAAGGCCTAGTCCATCTCATCAAAAAAATTGAAGAGGCTTATTAGCTTGAAAATTCATTGCCATCATAGTTTCACCACTAGAGGGTGTGAATTTGAAGAGTTTCAAGAATATTATGTCATCAAAGTAATTGTAGAGACGTATTAGCATCCAAATTCGTAACCAACATAGTTTGACCATTAAAGGGAGTGAATTTGAAGAGTTTCAAGAATATTATGTCATCAAAGCAATTCAAGAAGCTTATTAGCATGAAAATTTGTAGCTATTATAGTTTAACCATTACAGGGTCTGAATTTGAAGAATTTGAAGAATATGAAATAAGAGAATAACTTTGTCTTGGCTGGGCATGTTAAAATATATTGAATATAGTCATTTATCTATTTATGGGCTATCTTTAAAAGTCCAAAACACGTAAAGAACTTGTTTAGTCTAATTTTTATGCTATAATTGTGACTTTTCCTATTATTGGAGGGTTTTTACAAGTATAAAGAGGAATACTACAAATTTTAAAGAACATATTACTATTATTAAGAAAATTATCTTTTTTTGAGGTCATATGTTCCTCTTAGTTCTTAAAAGAACTCTTGAACTTATCAAGTTAATCTTTTGGCATTCAAACAACCAAACTTATCACCTTGAATTCTTGAGAGAATCCTTAGGTTTTCTTGAGAGAACTAGTTAGTTTTTGTAATTTATTAGCTTTTTGATTCAATAAATGAGAGTGCAAATTCCGCTTGGAGGTTTTCCAGCAACGAGAATAGCATCGAAGTTCTGTAAGGATTTTATTTTCTTTACAGTTATTTTTTATGCTTTATTCTTACATGTTATATTTAATTTGTCTGTGATTAAATTTAACTCTGTTGGCTGTTTATAAACATGATATAATAATAACGTTGTTATGCTTGCGAAATATTAAATAGGTGAAAATTTCTAAAATGAATTGATTTTATTTTTATTCAAGATTTTATATTAAGAATGTTAGAGAGAAATATATTATTTTTCATTACAAACTTAAATCTGAAAATTAGATTTTAAGGTTTAGTTATCCAGTCTAATTTAGAGTAGTGCTATTTTATTTGTTGGTACAATCTCCTGGTAGTTAGAGTGAAACTCTATTTCAAAAGTTTTTATAAGAATTATTATGTGAAAATGTATTGACAACATGTTTTCAGTAGTGGTTTTAAAACTTTAAAGTTAGTACTCGGATAATTAAATTCTTATGTTTAATTTGGACACCTTGAATAAACTTTAAACTGTCTAACCCCACCAAAGGTGGCATTTAAATGGTTCATTTTCAATCTCTTAGAAAAAGGAATTAATTTAATTAACCAAATTAGTTATCAACCCCACCCATAGGTGTTAATTGATTTGTTTAGTTAACAAAGAATATCTAACCCCACCAAAGGTGGTATTCATATAAAAAGAGAGAATCAATAAACTATCAATTTATATCTTTAATAACCTAGATAATATGAGCAAGCATAATTAATTTAGTTATTATATCCATAAATACTCCACTATTATAAATGATAAAATTTGCATAAATATTTATTGAATCTGTATCTATGTTTATTTTTTATGTTATTAGATTATATTTATTGAATCTGTATCTATGTTTATTTTTATGTTATTAGATTAGAAACACAAAAACCAAACTATCGTGACAGGATGTTTAGGATTTAATTTCGTTTTTAAAAGTTTGAATAATAAATTAAAAACCACATACATTCCTTCCTTAGATCGACCTTGGGAGTATACTTATCATTTTCTTCGAAATGATTCGTGCACTTGGGAGAGTTTTATAAATATTAAAACCAAAGTATTTGCGGGAATCGGCGATGCCGGTTTTCGTTCATCAAGCTCCCTCTAGACTTGCTCTAATTTAACCAAAGTGTACAAATCATTCAAATAAATTTTATGGAAAAATAAAATGAGAATAAAGTAAAGGATTTTTGCAATTTTATTGTGTTTTAAAGCATTGAATACCTAATCTATTCCAAGTGCTAGAGCATGAATATTTGCAAGCTATGATAATGGTAAGTTGTTTTCTAGTTGAACAGAATGGATATACCAAAAATTTTCAACAAACTAACTATAAATAAAACTCTTATATTTTCATAAGATGAAAAATTGTGTAATTTGGAGTGTTATACAAACAGATATATCAAAACTACTAACCAAGGTTCAAATATCGTATATTTTGTAATAAAACTTATTTTCTGGTTTAAAATAATCCAATTTAGATATTCTTCATGAAATACAAAATTACAGATACATATTTTATCTTTTCATATCATTTTGAATCATTTTAATTGGATTTTCAAATCAAACCAAGCAAGATTTATTTTTATAAATTATCCAAATAGAATTCTTTTTGAAACTCACTAATATAATATAATAAAATATGTACAGTATAATATCTAAAATCAAAATTATAATATAGAAAACAAGTATAGGATTTAAAGATGGAGATAGAAACAATTACTCATTTAAGCTCCCTCTAGACTTGCTCTAATTTAACCAAAGTGTACAAATCATTCCAGTAAATTTTAGGGAAAAATAAAATGAGAATAAAGTAAAGGATTCTTGCAATTTTATTGTGTTTTAAAGCATTGAAAACCTAATATATTCCAAGTGCTAGAGCATGAATATTTGCAAGCTATGATAATGGTAAGTTGTTTTCTAGTTGAACAGAATTGATATACCAAAAATTTTCAACAAACTAACTATAAATAAAACTCTTATAATTTCATAAGATGAAAAATTGTGTAATTTGGAGTGTTATACAAACAGATATATCATAACTACTAACCAAGGTTCAAATATCGTATATTTTGTAATAAAACATATTTTCTAGTTTAAAATAGTACAATTTAGATATTCTTCATGAAATACAAAATGATAGATACATATTTTATCTTTTCATATCATCTTGAATCATTTTAATTGGATTTTCAAATCTAACCAAGCAAGATTTATTTTTATAAATTATCTTAATAGAATTCTTTTTGAAACTCCCTAATATAATATGATTCATATAATAAAATATGTACAGTATAATTTCTAAAATTAAAATTATAATATAGAAAACAAATATAGGATTTAAAGATGGAGATATAAACAATTACTCATTTAAGCTCCCTCTAGACTTGCTCTAATTTAACCAAAGTGTACAAATCATTCAAATAAATTTTAGGGAAAAATAAAATGAGAATAAAGTAAAGGAATTTTGCAATTTTATTGTGTTTTAAAGCATTGACTACCTAATCTATTCCTAGTGCTAGAGCATGAATATTTGCAAACTATGATAATGGTAAGTTGTTTTCTAGTTGAACAAAATTGATATACCAAATATTTTCAAAAAACTAACTATAAATAAAACTCTTATATTTTCATAAGATGAGAAATTGTGTAATTTGGAGTGTTATACAAACAGATATATCAAAACTACTAACCAAGGTTCAAATATCGTATATTTTGGAATAAAACTTATTTTCTACTTTAAAATAGTACAATTTAGATATTCTTCATGAAATACAAAATTATAGATACATGTTTTACCTTGTCATATAAACTTTATTCATTTTATTTAGATTTTCAAATGAAACCAAGAAAGATTTATTTTTATAAATTATCTTAATAGAATTGTTTTTCAAAGTCACTATCATAATATAATAAAATATGTACAGTATAATTTCTAAAATTAAAATTATAATATAGAAAACAAATATAGGATTTAAAGATGGAGATAGAAACAATTACTCATTTAAGCTCCCTCTAGACTTGCTCTAATTTAACCAAAGTGTACAAATCATTCAAATAAATTTTAGGGGAAAATAAAATGAGAATAAAGTAAAGGATTTTTGCAATTTTATATTGTTTTAAAGCATTTACTACCTAATCTATTCCAAGTGCTAGAGCATGAATATTTGCAAGCTATGATAATGGTAAGTTGTTTTCTAGTTGAACAGAATTGATATACCAAAATTTTTCAACAAACTAACTATAAATAAAACTCTTATATTTTCATAAGATGAAAAATTGTGTAATTTGGAGTGTTATACAAACAGATATATCAAAACTACTAACCAAGGTTCAAATATCGTATATTTTGGAACAAAACTTATTTTCTAGTTTAAAATAGTACAATTTAGATATTCTTCATGAAATACAAAATTAAAGATACATGTTTTACCTTGTCATATCAACTTTATTCATTTTATTTGGATTTCCAAATGAAACCAAGCAAGATTTATTTTTATAAATTATCTTAATAGAATTGTTTTTGAAACTCACTAATATAATATAATAAAATATGTACAGTATAATTTCTAAAATTAAAATTATAATATAGAAAACAAATATAGGATTTAAAGATGGAGATAGAAACAATTACTCATTTGAGCTCCCTCTAGACTTGCTCTAATATAACCAAAGTGTACAAATCATTCAAATAAATTTATGGAAAAATAAAATGAGAATAAAGTAAAGGATTTTTGCAATTTTATTGTGTTTTAAAGCATTGACTACCTAATCTATTCCAAGTGCTAGAGCATGAATATTTGCAAGCTATGATAATGGTTAGTTGTTTTCTAGTTGAACAGAATTGATATACCAAAAATTTTCAACAAACTGACTATAAATAAAACTCTTATATTTTCATAAGATGAAAAATTGTGTAATTTGGAGTGTTATACAAACAGATATATCAAAACTACTAACCAAGGTTCAAATATCGTATATTTTGGAATAAAACTTATTTTCTAGTTTAAAATAGTACAATTTAGATATTCTTCATGAAATACAAAATTATAGATACATGTTTTACCTTGTCATATCAACTTTATTCATTTTATTTCGATTTTCAAATGAAACCAAGCAAGTTTATTTTTATAAATTATCTTAATAGAATTGTTTTTGAAACTCACTAATATAATATAATAAAATATGTACAGTATAATTTCTAAAATTAAAATTATAATATAGAAAGCAAATATAGGATTTAAAGATGGAGATAGAAACAATTACTCATTTAAGCTCTCTCTAGACTTGCTCTAATTTCACCAAAGTGTACAAATCATTCAAATAAATTTTAGGGAAAAATAAAATGAGAATAAAGTAAAGGAATTTTGCAATTTTATTGTGTTTTAAAGCATTGACTACCTAATCTATTCCAAGTGCTAGAGCATGAATATTTGCAAGCTATGATAATGGTAAGTTGTTTTCTAGTTGAACAGAATGGATATACCAAAAATTTTCAACAAACTATCTATAAATAAAACTCTTATATTTTCATAAGATGAAAAATTGTGTAATTTGGAGTGTTATACAAACAGATATATCAAAACTACTAACCAAGGTTCAAATATCGTATATTTTGTAATAAAACTTATTTTCTGGTTTAAAATAGTACAATTTAGATATTCTTCATGAAATACAAAATTACAGATACATATTTTATCTTTTCATATCATCTTGAATCATTTTAATTGGATTTTCAAATCAAACCAAGCAAGATTTATTTTTATAAATTATCCTAATAGAATTCTTTTTGAAACTCCCTAATATAATATGATTAATACAATAAAATATGTACAGTATAATTTCTAAAATTAAAATTATAATATAGAAAACAAATATAGGATTTAAAGTTGGAGATATAAAAAATTACTCATTTAAGCTCTCTTTAGGCTTGCTCTAATTTCACCAAAGTGTACATATCAATCCATTAAAATTTAGGGAAAAATAAAATGAGAATAAAATAAAGGATTTTTGCAATTTTATTGTGTTTTAAAGCATTGACTACCTAATCTATTCCTAGTGCTAGAGCATGAATATTTGCAAACTATGATAATGGTAAGTTGTTTTCTAGTTGAACAAAATTGATATACCAAAAATTTTCAACAAACTAACCTTAAATAAAACTCTTATATTTTCATATGATGAAAAATTGTGTAATTTGGAGTGTTATACAAACAGATATATCAAAACTACTAACCAAGGTTCAAATATCGTATATTTTGGAATAAAACTTATTTTCTACATTAAAATAGTACAATTTAGATATTCTTCATGAAATACAAAATTATAGATACATGTTTTACCTTGTCATATAAACTTTATTCATTTTATTTGGATTTTCAAATGAAACCAAGCAAGATTTATTTTTATAAATTATCTTAATAGAATTGTTTTTGAAACTCACTAATATAATATAATAAAATATGTACAGTAAAATTTTTAAAATTAAAATTATAATATAGAAAACAAATATAGGATTTAAAGATGGAGATATAAAAAATTACTCATTTAAGCTCTCTTTAGGCTTGCTCTAATTTCACCAAAGTGTACATATCAATCCATTAAAATTTAGGGAAAAATAAAATGAGAATAAAGTAAAGGATTTTTGCAATTTTATTGTGTTTTAAAGCATTGACTACCTAATCTATTCCTAGTGCTAGAGCATGAATATTTGCAAACTATGATAATGGTAAGTTGTTTTCTAGTTGAACAAAATTGATATACCAAATATTTTCAACAAACTAACTATAAATAAAACTCTTATATTTTCATAAGATGAGAAATTGTGTAATTTGGAGTTTTATACAAACAGATATATGAAAACTACTAACCAAGGTTCAAATATCGTATATTTTGGAATAAAACTTATTTTCTACTTTAAAATAGTACAATTTAGATATTCTTCATGAAATACAAAATTATAGATACATGTTTTACCTTGTCATATAAACTTTATTCATTTTATTTAGATTTTCAAATGAAACCAAGAAAGATTTATTTTTATAAATTATCTTAATAGAATTGTTTTTGAAAGTCACTATCATAATATAAAAAAATAGGTACAGTATAATTTCTAAAATTAAAATTATAATATAGAAAACAAATATAGGATTTAAAGATGGAGATAGAAACAATTACTCATTTAAGCTCCCTCTAGACTTGCTGTAAATTAACCAAAGTGTACAAATCATTCAAATAAATTTTAGGGAAAAATAAAATGAGAATAAAGTAAAGGATTTTTGCAATTTTATTGTGTTTTAAAGCATTGACTACCTAATCTATTCCAAGTGCTAGAGCATGAATATTTGCAAGCTATGATAATGGTAAGTTGTTTTCTAGTTGAACAGAATTGATATACCAAAAATTTTCAACAAACTAACTATAAATAAAACTCTTCTATTTTCATAAGATGAAAAATTGTGTAATTTGGAGTGTTATACAAACAGATATATCAAAACTACTAACAAAGGTTCAGATATCGTATATTTTGGAATAAAACTTATTTTCTAGTTTAAAATAGTACAATTTAGATATTATTCATGAAATACAAAATTATACATACATGTTTTACCTTGTCATATCAACTTTATTCATTTTATTTGGATTTTCAAATGAAACCAAGCAAGATTTATTTTTATAAATTATCTTAATAGAATTGTTTTTGAAACTCACTAATATAATATAATAAAATATGTACAGTATAATTTCTAAAATTAAAATTATAATATAGAAAACAAATATTGGATTTAAAGATGGAGATAGAAACAATTACTCATTTAAGCTCTCTCTAGACTTGCTCAAATTTCACCAAAGTGTACAAATCATTCCAATAAATTTTAGGGAAAAATAAAATGAGAATAAAGTAAAGGATTTTTGCAATTTTATTGTGTTTTAAAGCATTGAATACCTAATCTATTCCAAGTGCTAGAGCATGAATATTTGCAAGCTATGATAATGGTAAGTTGTTTTCTAGTTGAACAGAATTGATATACCAAAAATTTTCAACAAACTAACTATAAATAAAACTCTTATATTTTCATAAGATGAAAAATTGTGTAATTTGGAGTGTTATACAAACAGATATATAAAAACTATTAACCAAGGTTCAAATATCGTATATTTTGTAATAAAACTTATTTTCTTTTTTAAAATAGTACAATATAGATATTCTTCATGAAATACAAAATTACAGATAAATATTTTATCTTTTCATATCATCTTGAATCATTTTAATTGGATTTTCAAATCAAAACAAGCAAGATTTATTTTTATAAATTATCTTAATAGAATTCTTTTTGAAACTCCCTAATATAATATGATTCATATAATAAAATATGTACAGTATAATTTCTAAAATTAAAATTATAATATAGAAAACAAATATAGGATTTAAAGATGGAGATAGAAACAATTACTCATTTAAGCTCCCTCTAGACTTGCTCTAATTTAACCAAAGTGTACAAATCATTCAAATAAATTTTAGGGAAAAATAAAATGAGAATAAAGTAAAGGAATTTTGCAATTTTATTGTGTTTTAAAGCATTGACTACCTAATCTATTCCTAGTGCTAGAGCATGAATATTTGCAAACTATGATAATGGTAAGTTGTTTTCTAGTTGAACAAAATTGATATACCAAATATTTTCAAAAAACTAACTATAAATAAAACTCTTATATTTTCATAAGATGAGAAATTGTGTAATTTGGAGTGTTATACAAACAGATATATCAAAACTACTAACCAAGGTTCAAATATCGTATATTTTGGAATAAAACTTATTTTCTACATTAAAATAGTACAATTTAGATATTCTTCATAAAATACAAAATTATAGATACATGTTTTACCTTGTCATATAAACTTTATTCATTTTATTTGGATTTTCAAATGAAACCAAGCAAGATTTATTTTTATAAATTATCTTAATAGAATTGTTTTTGAAACTCACTAATATAATATAATAAAATATGTACAGTAAAATTTCTAAAATTAAAATTATAATATAGAAAACAAATATAGGATTTAAAGATGGAGATATAAAAAATTACTCATTTAAGCTCTCTTTAGGCTTGCTCTAATTTCACCAAAGTGTACATATCAATCCATTAAAATTTAGGGAAAAATAAAATGAGAATAAAGTAAAGGATTTTTGCAATTTTATTGTGTTTTAAAGCATTGACTACCTAATCTATTCCTAGTGCTAGAGCATGAATATTTGCAAACTATGATAATGGTAAGTTGTTTTCTAGTTGAACAAAATTGATATACCAAATATTTTCAACAAACTAACTATAAATAAAACTCTTATATTTTCATAAGATGAGAAATTGTGTAATTTGGAGTTTTATACAAACAGATATATCAAAACTACTAACCAAGGTTCAAATATCGTATATTTTGGAATAAAACTTATTTTCTACTTTAAAATAGTACAATTTAGATATTCTTCATGAAATACAAAATTATAGATACATGTTTTACCTTGTCATATAAACTTTATTCATTTTATTTAGATTTTCAAATGAAACCAAGAAAGATTTATTTTTATAAATTATCTTAATAGAATTGTTTTTGAAAGTCACTATCATAATATAAAAAAATAGGTACAGTATAATTTCTAAAATTAAAATTATAATATAGAAAACAAATATAGGATTTAAAGATGGAGATAGAAACAATTACTCATTTAAGCTCCCTCTAGACTTGCTGTAAATTAACCAAAGTGTACAAATCATTCAAATAAATTTTAGGGAAAAATAAAATGAGAATAAAGTAAAGGATTTTTGCAATTTTATTGTGTTTTAAAGCATTGACTACCTAATCTATTCCAAGTGCTAGAGCATGAATATTTGCAAGCTATGATAATGGTAAGTTGTTTTCTAGTTGAACAGAATTGATATACCAAAAATTTTCAACAAACTAACTATAAATAAAACTCTTATATTTTCATAAGATGAAAAATTGTGTAATTTGGAGTGTTATACAAACAGATATATCAAAACTACTAACAAAGGTTCAGATATCGTATATTTTGGAATAAAACTTATTTTCTAGTTTAAAATAGTACAATTTAGATATTATTCATGAAATACAAAATTATAGATACATGTTTTACCTTGTCATATCAACTTTATTCATTTTATTTGGATTTTCAAATGAAACCAAGCAAGATTTATTTTTATAAATTATCTTAATAGAATTGTTTTTGAAACTCACTAATATAATATAATAAAATATGTACAGTATAATTTCTAAAATTAAAATTATAATATAGAAAACAAATATTGGATTTAAAGATGGAGATAGAAACAATTACTCATTTAAGTTCTCTCTAGACTTGCTCAAATTTCACCAAAGTGTACAAATCATTCCAATAAATTTTAGGGAAAAATAAAATGAGAATAAAGTAAAGGATTTTTGCAATTTTATTGTGTTTTAAAGCATTGAATACCTAATCTATTCCAAGTGCTAGAGCATGAATATTTGCAAGCTATGATAATGGTAAGTTGTTTTCTAGTTGAACAGAATTGATATACCAAAAATTTTCAACAAACTAACTATAAATAAAACTCTTATATTTTCATAAGATGAAAAATTGTGTAATTTGGAGTGTTATACAAACAGATATATAAAAACTACTAACCAAGGTTCAAATATCGTATATTTTGTAATAAAACATATTTTCTAGTTTAAAATAGTACAATTTAGATATTCTTCATGAAATACAAAATGATAGATACATATTTTATCTTTTCATATCATCTTGAATCATTTTAATTGGATTTTCAAATCAAAACAAGCAAGATTTATTTTTATAAATTATCTTAATAGAATTCTTTTTGAAACTCCCTAATATAATATGATTCATATAATAAAATATGTACAGTATAATTTCTAAAATTAAAATTATAATATAGAAAACAAATATAGGATTTAAAGATGGAGATAGAAACAATTACTCATTTAAGCTCCCTCTAGACTTGCTCTAATTTAACCAAAGTGTACAAATCATTCAAATAAATTTTAGGGAAAAATAAAATGAGAATAAAGTAAAGGAATTTTGCAATTTTATTGTGTTTTAAAGCATTGACTACCTAATCTATTCCTAGTGCTAGAGCATGAATATTTGCAAACTATGATAATGGTAAGTTGTTTTCTAGTTGAACAAAATTGATATACCAAATATTTTCAAAAAACTAACTATAAATAAAACTCTTATATTTTCATAAGATGAGAAATTGTGTAATATGGAGTGTTATACAAACAGATATATCAAAACTACTAACCAAGGTTCAAATATCGTATATTTTGGAATAAAACTTATTTTCTAGTTTAAAATAGTACAATTTAGATATTCTTCATGAAATACAAAATTAAAGATACATGTTTTACCTTGTCATATCAACTTTATTCATTTTATTTGGATTTTCAAATGAAACCAAGCAAGATTTATTTTTATAAATTATCTTAATAGAATTGTTTTTGAAACTCAGTAATATAATATAATAAAATATGTACAATATAATTTCTAAAATTAAAATTATAATATAGAAAACAAATATAGGATTGAAAGATGATGATAGAAACAATTACTCATTTAAGCTCTCTCTAGACTTGCTCTAATTTCTCCAAAGTGTACAAATCATTCCAATAAATTCTAGGGAAAAATAAAATGAGAATAAAGTAAGAGATTCTTGTAATTTTATTGTGTTTTAAAGCATTGAATACCTAATCTATTCCTAGTTCTAGAGAATGGTAAATTTCCAAACTATGATAATTGGAAGTGGTTTTCCCCTTGTACATAATTGATATACCAAAACTTTTCAACAAAATAATTGTAAATAAAACTCTTATATTTTCATAAGATGAAAGATTGTGTAATTTGGAGTGTTATGCAAAAAGATATATGAAAACTACTAAGAGAGGTTTAAATATCGTATATTTTGGAATAAAACTTATTTTCTAGTTTAAAATAGTACCATTTAGATATTCTTCATGACATACAAAATTATAGATACAAATTTTATCTTTTCATATCAACTTGAATCATTTTATTTGGAATTTGAAATGAAACCAAGCAAGATTTATTTTTAAAAATTATCCTAATAGAATTATATTTGAAACTCACTAATATAATATGATTAATATAATAAAAATTGTAGAATATAATTTCTAAAATTAAAATTATAATATAGAAAACAAATATAGTATTTAAAGATGGAGATATAAAAAATTACTCATTTAAACTCTATCTAACCTTGCTCTAATTTCACCAAAGTGTACAAATTATTCCAATAAATTTTAGGGAAAAATAAAATGAGAATAAATTAAAGGATTTTTGCAATTTTATTTTGTTTTAATGCATTGAATACCTAATCTATTCCTATTACTAGAGTATGAGGATTTGCAAACTATGATAATGGTAAGTTATTTTCTACTTGAACAGAATTGATATACCAAAAGTTTTCAACATTATAACAATTAATAAAACTCTTATATTTTCATAAGATGAAAAATTGTGTAATTTGGAGTTTTATACAAAAAGATATATCAAAACTAGTAACCAAGGTTCAAATATCGTATATTTTGAAATATTACTTATTTTCTAGTTTAAAATAATACAATTTAGATATTCTTCATGAAATACAAAAATTACAGATACATATTTTATCTTTTCATATCAACTTTATTCATTTTATTTGGATTTTCAAATGAAACCAAGCAAGATTTATTTTTATAAATTATCTTAATAGAATTGTTTTTGAAACTCACTAATATTATATAATAAAAAATGTAGAATATAATTTCTAAAACTAAAATTATAATATAGAAAACAAATATAGGATTTATGGATGGAGATATAAAAAGTTACTCATTTAAGCTCTCTCTAGCCTTGCTCTAATTTCACCAAAGTATACAAATCATTCCAATCAATTCTGGGGTAAAATAAAATGAGAATAAAGTAAGATATTCTTGCAATTTTATTGTGTTTTAATGCATTGAATACCTAATCTATTAAGAGTTCTAGAGTATGAAGATTTTCCAAACTATGATAATGTTAAACTATTTGCTACTTGAAGAGAATTGATATTACAAGTATTTTCAACAATATAATTGTAAATAAAACTCTTAATTTTTCATAAGATGAAAAATTGTGTAATTTGGAGTTTTATACAAAAAGATATATCAAAAATACTAATAGTGGTTTAAACATCGTATATTTTGGAATAAAACTTATTTTCTAGTTTAAAATAGTACAATTTAAATATTCTTCATGAAATACAAAATTATAGATACATGTTTTACCTTGTCATATCAACTTTATTCATTTTATTTTGTTTTTCAAATGAAACCAAGCAAGATTTATTTTTATAAATTATCTTAATAGAATTGTTTTTGAAACTCACTAATATAATATAATAAAATATGTACAATATAATTTCTAAAATTAAAATTATATTATAGATAACAAATATAGGATTTAAAGATGGAGATAGAAACAATTACTCATTTAAGTTCTCTCTAGACTTGCTCTAATTTCACTAAAGTGTACAAATCATTCCAATAAATTCTAGGGAAAAATAAAATGAGAATAAAGTAAGAGATTCTTGTAATTTTATTGTGTTTTAAAGCATTGAATACCTAATCTCTTCCTAGTTCCAGAGTATGGAAATTTTCCAAATTATGATAATGGGAAGTTGTTTTCCCCTTGTACATAATTGATATACCAAAAATTTTCAACAAAATAATTGTAAATAAAACTCTTATATTTTCATAAGATGAAACATTGTATAATTTGGAGTGTTATGCAAAAAGATATATCAAAACTACTAACAGAGGTTTAAATATCATATATTTCGGAATAAAACTTATTTTCTAGTTTAAAATAGTACAATTTAGATATTCTTCATGACATACAAAATTATAGATACAAATTTTATCTTTTCATATCAACTGGAATCATTTTATTTGGAATTTGAAATGAAACCAAGCAAGATTTATTTTTATAAATTATCCTAATAGAATTATTTTTGAAACTCACTAATATAATATGATTAATATAATAAAAATTGTAGAATATAATTTCTAAAAGTAAAATTATAATATAGAAAACAAATATAGTATTTAAAGATGGAGATATAAAAAATTACTCATTTAAGCTCTATCTAACCTTGCTCTAATTTCTCCAAAGTGTACAAATCATTCCAATCAATTCTAGGGAAAAATAAAATGAGAATAAATTAAAGGATTTTTGCAATTTTATTGTGTTTTAAAGCAATGAATACCTAATCTATTCCTAGTGCTAGAGTATGAGGATATGCAAACTATGATAATGGTAAGTTGTTTTCTACTTGAACAGAATTGATATACCAAAATTTTTAAACAATATAACTGTTAATAAAACTCTTATATTTTCATAAGATGAAAAATTGTGTTATTTGGAGTGTTATACAAAAAGATATATCAAAACTACTAACAAAGGTTCAAATATCGTATATTTTGAAATAAAACTTATTTTCTAGTTTAAAATAGTACAATTTAGATATTCTTCATGAAATACAAAATTATAGATCCCTATTTTATCTTTTCATATCAACTTTATTAATTTTATTTGGAATTGCAAATGAAACCAAGCAAGATTTATTTTTATAAATTATCTTAATAGAATTGTTTTTGAAACACACTAATATAATATAATAAAAAATTTACAATATAATATCTAAAAATAAAATTATAATATAGAAAACAAATATAGGAGTTAAAGATGGAGAAAGAAAACATTACTCACTTAAGATCTCTCTAGCCTTGCTCTAATTTCACCAAAGTGTACAAATCATTCCAATCAATTCTAGGGAAAAATAAAATGAGAATAAAGTAAAGGATTCTTGCAATTTTATTGTGTTTTAAAGCGTTGAATACCTAATCTATTCCTAGTGCAAGAGTGTGAGGATTTGCAAAGTATGATAATGGTAAGTTGTTTTCTACTTGAACAAAATTGATATACCAAAAATTTTCAACAATATAACTTTAAATAAAACTCTTACATTTTCATAAGGTGAAAAATTATGTAATTTGGAGTGTTATACAAAAAGATATATCAAAACTACTAACCAAGGTTCAAATATCGTATATTTTGAAACAAAACTTATTTTCTAGTTTAAAATAGTATAATTTAGATATTCATCATTACATACAAAATTATATATAAAAATTTTAACTTTTCATATCAACTTTATTCATTTTATTTGGAATTTCAAATGAAACCAAGGAAGATTTATTTTTATAAATTATTTTAATAGGATTGCTTTTGAAACTCACTAATATAATATGATTAATATAATAAAAAATGTATAATATAATTTCTAAAGATAAATTATTATAATATAGAAAACACTTATAGGATTTAAAGATGGAGATATAAAAAATTACTCATTTAAGCTCTATCTAGCCTTGCTCTAATTTCACCAAAGTGTACAAATCATTCCAATCAATTCTAGGGAAAAATAAAATGAGAATAAAGTAAAGGATTCTTGCAATTTAATTGTGTTTTAAAGCATTAAATACCTAATCTATTCCAAGTGCTAGAGCATGAATATTTGCAAGCTATGATAATGGTAAGTTGTTTTCTAGTTGAACAGAATTGATATACCAAAAACTTTCAACAAACTAACTATAAATAAAACTCTTATATTTTCATAAGATGAAAATTGTGTAATTTGGAGTGTTATACAAACAGATATATCAAAACTACTAACCAAGGTTCAAATATCGTATATTTTGGAATAAAACTTATTTTCTAGTTTAAAATAGTACAATTTAGATATTCTTCATGAAATACAAAATTACAGATACATATTTTATCTTTTCATATCATTTTGAATCATTTTAATTGGATTTTCAAATCAAACCAAGCAAGATTTATTTTTATAAATTATCCTAATAGAATTCTTTTTGAAACTCACTAATATAATATAATAAAATATGTACAGTATAATTTCTAAAATTAAAATTATAATATAGAAAACAAGTATAGGATTTAAAGATGGAGATAGAAACAATTACTCATTTAAGCTCCCTCTAGACTTGCTCTAATTTAACCAAAGTGTACAAATCATTCAAATAAATTTTAGGGAAAAATAAAATGAGAATAAAGTAAAGGATTTTTGCAATTTTATTGTGTTTTAAAGCATTGGCTACCTAATCTATTCCAAGTGCTAGAGCATGAATATTTGCAAGCTATGATAATGGTAAGTTGTTTTCTAGTTGAACAGAATTGATATACCAAAAATTTTCAACAAACTAACTATAAATAAAACTCTTATATTTTCATAAGATGAAAAATTGAGTAATTTGGAGTGTTATACAAACAGATATATCAAAACTACTAACCAAGGTTCAAATATCGTATATTTGGAATAAAACTTATTTTCTACTTAATTTAAAATAGTACAATTTAGATATCCTTCATGAAATACAAAATTATAGATACATGTTTTATCTTGTCATATAAACTTTATTCATTTTAATTGGATTTTCAAATGAAACAAAGCAGGATTTATTTTTATAAATTATCTTAAAAGAATTGTTTTTGAAACTCACTAATATAATATAATAAAATATGTACAGTATAATTTCTAAAATTAAAATTATAATATACAAAACAAATATAGGATTTAAAGATGGAGATAGAAACAATTACTCATTTAAGCTCTCTCTAGACTTGCTCTAATTTAACCAAAGTGTACAAATCATTCCAGTAAATTTTAGGGAAAAATAAAATGAGAATAAAGTAAAGGATTTTTGCAATTTTATTGTGTTTTAAAGCATTGACTACCTAATCTATTCCAAGTGCTAGAGCATGAATATTTGCAAGCTATGATAATGGTAAGTTGTTTTCTAGTTGAACAGAATTGATATACCAAAACTTTTCAACAAAATAATTGTAAATAAAACTCTTATATTTTCATAAGATGAAAGATTGTGTAATTTGGAGTGTTATGCAAAAAGATATATGAAAACTACTAAGAGAGGTTTAAATATCGTATATTTTGGAATAAAACTTATTTTCTAGTTTAAAATAGTACCATTTAGATATTCTTCATGACATACAAAATTATAGATACAAATTTTATCTTTTCATATCAACTTGAATCATTTTATTTGGAATTTGAAATGAAACCAAGCAAGATTTATTTTTAAAAATTATCCTAATAGAATTATATTTGAAACTCACTAATATAATATGATTAATATAATAAAAATTGTAGAATATAATTTCTAAAATTAAAATTATAATATAGAAAACAAATATAGTATTTAAAGATGGAGATATAAAAAATTACTCATTTAAACTCTATCTAACCTTGCTCTAATTTCACCAAAGTGTACAAATTATTCCAATAAATTTTAGGGAAAAATAAAATGAGAATAAATTAAAGGATTTTTGCAATTTTATTTTGTTTTAATGCATTGAATACCTAATCTATTCCTATTACTAGAGTATGAGGATTTGCAAACTATGATAATGGTAAGTTATTTTCTACTTGAACAGAATTGATATACCAAAAGTTTTCAACATTATAACAATTAATAAAACTCTTATATTTTCATAAGATGAAAAATTGTGTAATTTGGAGTTTTATACAAAAAGATATATCAAAACTAGTAACCAAGGTTCAAATATCGTATATTTTGAAATATTACTTATTTTCTAGTTTAAAATAATACAATTTAGATATTCTTCATGAAATACAAAAATTACAGATACATATTTTATCTTTTCATATCAACTTTATTCATTTTATTTGGATTTTCAAATGAAACCAAGCAAGATTTATTTTTATAAATTATCTTAATAGAATTGTTTTTGAAACTCACTAATATTATATAATAAAAAATGTAGAATATAATTTCTAAAACTAAAATTATAATATAGAAAACAAATATAGGATTTATGGATGGAGATATAAAAAGTTACTCATTTAAGCTCTCTCTAGCCTTGCTCTAATTTCACCAAAGTATACAAATCATTCCAATCAATTCTGGGGTAAAATAAAATGAGAATAAAGTAAGATATTCTTGCAATTTTATTGTGTTTTAATGCATTGAATACCTAATCTATTAAGAGTTCTAGAGTATGAAGATTTTCCAAACTATGATAATGTTAAACTATTTGCTACTTGAAGAGAATTGATATTACAAGTATTTTCAACAATATAATTGTAAATAAAACTCTTAATTTTTCATAAGATGAAAAATTGTGTAATTTGGAGTTTTATACAAAAAGATATATCAAAAATACTAATAGTGGTTTAAACATCGTATATTTTGGAATAAAACTTATTTTCTAGTTTAAAATAGTACAATTTAAATATTCTTCATGAAATACAAAATTATAGATACATGTTTTACCTTGTCATATCAACTTTATTCATTTTATTTTGTTTTTCAAATGAAACCAAGCAAGATTTATTTTTATAAATTATCTTAATAGAATTGTTTTTGAAACTCACTAATATAATATAATAAAATATGTACAATATAATTTCTAAAATTAAAATTATATTATAGATAACAAATATAGGATTTAAAGATGGAGATAGAAACAATTACTCATTTAAGTTCTCTCTAGACTTGCTCTAATTTCACTAAAGTGTACAAATCATTCCAATAAATTCTAGGGAAAAATAAAATGAGAATAAAGTAAGAGATTCTTGTAATTTTATTGTGTTTTAAAGCATTGAATACCTAATCTCTTCCTAGTTCCAGAGTATGGAAATTTTCCAAATTATGATAATGGGAAGTTGTTTTCCCCTTGTACATAATTGATATACCAAAAATTTTCAACAAAATAATTGTAAATAAAACTCTTATATTTTCATAAGATGAAACATTGTATAATTTGGAGTGTTATGCAAAAAGATATATCAAAACTACTAACAGAGGTTTAAATATCATATATTTCGGAATAAAACTTATTTTCTAGTTTAAAATAGTACAATTTAGATATTCTTCATGACATACAAAATTATAGATACAAATTTTATCTTTTCATATCAACTGGAATCATTTTATTTGGAATTTGAAATGAAACCAAGCAAGATTTATTTTTATAAATTATCCTAATAGAATTATTTTTGAAACTCACTAATATAATATGATTAATATAATAAAAATTGTAGAATATAATTTCTAAAAGTAAAATTATAATATAGAAAACAAATATAGTATTTAAAGATGGAGATATAAAAAATTACTCATTTAAGCTCTATCTAACCTTGCTCTAATTTCTCCAAAGTGTACAAATCATTCCAATCAATTCTAGGGAAAAATAAAATGAGAATAAATTAAAGGATTTTTGCAATTTTATTGTGTTTTAAAGCAATGAATACCTAATCTATTCCTAGTGCTAGAGTATGAGGATATGCAAACTATGATAATGGTAAGTTGTTTTCTACTTGAACAGAATTGATATACCAAAATTTTTAAACAATATAACTGTTAATAAAACTCTTATATTTTCATAAGATGAAAAATTGTGTTATTTGGAGTGTTATACAAAAAGATATATCAAAACTACTAACAAAGGTTCAAATATCGTATATTTTGAAATAAAACTTATTTTCTAGTTTAAAATAGTACAATTTAGATATTCTTCATGAAATACAAAATTATAGATCCCTATTTTATCTTTTCATATCAACTTTATTAATTTTATTTGGAATTGCAAATGAAACCAAGCAAGATTTATTTTTATAAATTATCTTAATAGAATTGTTTTTGAAACACACTAATATAATATAATAAAAAATTTACAATATAATATCTAAAAATAAAATTATAATATAGAAAACAAATATAGGAGTTAAAGATGGAGAAAGAAAACATTACTCACTTAAGATCTCTCTAGCCTTGCTCTAATTTCACCAAAGTGTACAAATCATTCCAATCAATTCTAGGGAAAAATAAAATGAGAATAAAGTAAAGGATTCTTGCAATTTTATTGTGTTTTAAAGCGTTGAATACCTAATCTATTCCTAGTGCAAGAGTGTGAGGATTTGCAAAGTATGATAATGGTAAGTTGTTTTCTACTTGAACAAAATTGATATACCAAAAATTTTCAACAATATAACTTTAAATAAAACTCTTACATTTTCATAAGGTGAAAAATTATGTAATTTGGAGTGTTATACAAAAAGATATATCAAAACTACTAACCAAGGTTCAAATATCGTATATTTTGAAACAAAACTTATTTTCTAGTTTAAAATAGTATAATTTAGATATTCATCATTACATACAAAATTATATATAAAAATTTTAACTTTTCATATCAACTTTATTCATTTTATTTGGAATTTCAAATGAAACCAAGGAAGATTTATTTTTATAAATTATTTTAATAGGATTGCTTTTGAAACTCACTAATATAATATGATTAATATAATAAAAAATGTATAATATAATTTCTAAAGATAAATTATTATAATATAGAAAACACTTATAGGATTTAAAGATGGAGATATAAAAAATTACTCATTTAAGCTCTATCTAGCCTTGCTCTAATTTCACCAAAGTGTACAAATCATTCCAATCAATTCTAGGGAAAAATAAAATGAGAATAAAGTAAAGGATTCTTGCAATTTAATTGTGTTTTAAAGCATTAAATACCTAATCTATTCCAAGTGCTAGAGCATGAATATTTGCAAGCTATGATAATGGTAAGTTGTTTTCTAGTTTAACAGAATTGATATACCAAAAACTTTCAACAAACTAACTATAAATAAAACTCTTATATTTTCATAAGATGAAAATTGTGTAATTTGGAGTGTTATACAAACAGATATATCAAAACTACTAACCAAGGTTCAAATATCGTATATTTTGGAATAAAACTTATTTTCTAGTTTAAAATAGTACAATTTAGATATTCTTCATGAAATACAAAATTACAGATACATATTTTATCTTTTCATATCATTTTGAATCATTTTAATTGGATTTTCAAATCAAACCAAGCAAGATTTATTTTTATAAATTATCCTAATAGAATTCTTTTTGAAACTCACTAATATAATATAATAAAATATGTACAGTATAATTTCTAAAATTAAAATTATAATATAGAAAACAAGTATAGGATTTAAAGATGGAGATAGAAACAATTACTCATTTAAGCTCCCTCTAGACTTGCTCTAATTTAACCAAAGTGTACAAATCATTCAAATAAATTTTAGGGAAAAATAAAATGAGAATAAAGTAAAGGATTTTTGCAATTTTATTGTGTTTTAAAGCATTGGCTACCTAATCTATTCCAAGTGCTAGAGCATGAATATTTGCAAGCTATGATAATGGTAAGTTGTTTTCTAGTTGAACAGAATTGATATACCAAAAATTTTCAACAAACTAACTATAAATAAAACTCTTATATTTTCATAAGATGAGAAATTGTGTAATTTGGAGTGTTATACAAAGAGATATATCAAAACTACTAACCAAGGTTCAAATATCGTATATTTTGGAATAAAACTTATTTTCTAATTTAAAATAGTACAATTTAGATATTCTTCATGAAATACAAAATTATAGATACATGTTTTACCTTGTCATATCAACTTTATTCATTTTATTTCGATTTTCAAATGAAACCAAGAAAGATTTATTTTTATAAATTATCTTAATAGAATTGTTTTTGAAAGTCACTATCATAATATAATAAAATATGTACACTATACTTTCTAAAATTAAAATTATAATATAGAAAACAAATATAGGATTTAAAGATGGGGATAGAAACAATTACTCATTTAAGCTCCCTCTAGACTTGCTCTAATTTAACCAAAGTGTACAAATCATTCCAGTAAATTTTAGGGAAAAATAAAATGAGAATAAAGTAAAGGATTTTTGCAATTTTATTGTGTTTTAAAGCATTGACTACCTAATCTATTCCAAGTGCTAGAGCATGAATATTTGCAAGCTATGATAATGGTAAGTTGTTTTCTAGTTGAACAGAATTGATATACCAAAATTTTTCAACAAACTAACTATAAATAAAACTCTTATATTTTCATAAGATAAAAAATTGTGTAATTTGGAGTGTTATAGAAAAAGATATATCAAAACTACTAACAGAGGTTCGAATATCATATATTTTGTAATAAAACTTATTTTCTGGTTTAAAATAGTACAATTTAGATATTCTTCATGAAATACAAAATTACAGATACATATTTTATCTTTTCATATCATCTTGAATCATTTTAATTGGATTTTCAAATCAAACCAAGCAAGATTTATTTTTATAAATTATCCTAATAGAATTCTTTTTGAAACTCACTAATATAATATAATTAATATAATAAAAAACGTAGAATATAATTTATTAAAATAAAATTATAATATAGAAAACAAATATAGGATTTAAAGATGGAGATATAAAAAATTACTCATTTAAGCTCTCTTTAGCCTTGCTCTAATTTCACAAAAGTGTACATATCAATCCATTAAATTTTAGGTAAAAATAAAGTAAGAATAAAGTAAAGGATTTTTGCAATTTTATTGTGTTTTAAAGCATTGACTACCTAATCTATTCCAAGTGCTAGAGCATGAATATTTGCAAGCTATGATAATGGTAAGTTGTTTTCTAGTTGAACAGAATTGATATACCAAAATTTTTCAACAAACTAACTATAAATAAAACTCTTATATTTTCATAAGATGAAAAATTGTGTAATTTGGAGTGTTATAGAAAAAGATATATCAAAACTACTAACAGAGGTTCGAATATTATATATTTTGTAATAAAACTTATTTTCTGGTTTAAAATAGTACAATTTAGATATTCTTCATAAAATACAAAATTACAAATACATATTTTATCTTTTCATATCATCTTGAATCATTTTAATTGTATTTTCAAATCAAACCAAGCAAGATTTATTTTTATAAATTATCCTAATAGAATTCTTTTTGAAACTCACTAATATAATATAATTAATATAATAAAAAACGTAGAATATAATTTATTAAAATAAAATTATAATATAGAAAACAAATATAGGATTTAAAGATGGAGATATAAAAAATTACTCATTTAAGCTCTCTTTAGCCTTGCTCTAATTTCACCAAAGTGTACATATCAATCCATTAAATTTTAGGTAAAAATAAAGTAAGAATAAAGTAAAGGATTTTTGCAATTTTATTGTGTTTTAAAGCATTGACTACCTAATCTATTCCTTGTGCTAGAGCATGAATATTTGCAAACTATGATAATGGTAAGTTGTTTTCTAGTTGAACAAAATTGATATACCAAAAAATTTCAACAAACTAATTATAAATAAAACTCTTATATTTTCATAAGATGAAAAATTGAGTAATTTGGAGTGTTATACAAACAGATATATCAAAACTACTAACCAAGGTTCAAATATCGTATATTTGGAATAAAACTTATTTTCTACTTAATTTAAAATAGTACAATTTAGATATCCTTCATGAAATACAAAATTATAGATACATGTTTTATCTTGTCATATAAACTTTATTCATTTTAATTGGATTTTCAAATGAAACAAAGCAAGATTTATTTTTATAAATTATCTTAAAAGAATTGTTTTTGAAACTCACTAATATAATATAATAAAATATGTACAGTAAAATTTCTAAAATTAAAATTATAATATAGAAAACAAATATAGGATTTAAAGATGGAGATATAAAAAATTACTCATTTAAGCTCTCTTTAGGCTTGCTCTAATTTCACCAAAGTGTACATATCAATCCATTAAAATTTAGGGGAAAATAAAATGAGAATAAAGTAAAGGATTTTTGCAATTTTATTGTGTTTTAAAGCATTGACTACCTAATCTATTCCTAGTGCTAGAGCATGAATATTTGCAAGCTGTGATAATGGTAAGTTGTTTTCTAGTTGAACAGAATGGATATACCAAAAATTTTCAACAAACTAACTATAAATAAAACTCTTATATTTTCATAAGATGAAAAATTGTGTAATTTGGAGTGTTATACAAACAGATATATCAAAACTACTAACCAAGGTTCAAATATCGTATATTTTGGAATAAAACCTATTTTCTAGTTTAAAATAGTAGAATTTAGATATTCTTCATGAAATACAAAATTATAGATACATGTTTTACCTTGTCATATCAACTTTATTCATTTTATTTCGATTTTCACATGAAACCAAGCAAGATTTATTTTTATAAATTATCTTAATAGAATTGTTTTTGAAACTCACTAATATAATATAATAAAATATGTACAGTATAATTTCTAAAATTAAAATTATAATATAGAAAACAAATATAGGATTGAAAGATGGAGATATAAAAAATTACTCATTTAAGCTCTCTTTAGGCTTGCTCTAATTTCACCAAAGTGTACATATCAATCCATTAAAATTTAGGGAAAAATAAAATGAGAATAAAGTAAAGGATTTTTGCAATTTTATTGTGTTTTAAAGCATTGACTACCTAATCTATTCCTAGTGCTAGAGCATGAATATTTGCAAACTATGATAATGGTAAGTTGTTTTCTAGTTGAACAAAATTGATATACCAAAAATTTTCAACAAACTAACTATAAATAAAACTCTTATATTTTCATAAGATGAGAAATTGTGTAATTTGGAGTGTTATACAAACAGATATATCAAAACTACTAACCAAGGTTCAAATATCGTATATTTTGGAATAAAACTTATTTTCTACTTTAAAATAGTACAATTTAGATATTCTTCATGAAATACAAAATTATAGATACATGTTTTACCTTGTCATATAAACTTGAATCATTTTAATTGGATTTTCAAATGAAACCAAGAAAGATTTATTTTTATAAATTATCTTAATAGAATTGTTTTTGAAAGTCACTATCATAATATAATAAAATATGTACAGTATAATTTCTAAAAATTAAAATTATAATATAGAAAACAAATATAGGATTTAAAGATGGAGATATAAAAAATTACTCATTTAAGCTCTCTTTAGCCTTGCTCTAATTTCACCAAAGTGTACATATCAATCCATTAAATTTTAGGTAAAAATAAATTAAGAATAAAGTAAAGGATTTTTGCAATTTTATTGTGTTTTAAAGCATTGACTACCTAATCTATTCCTTGTGCTAGAGCATGAATATTTGCAAACTATGATAATGGTAAGTTGTTTTCTAGTTGAACAAAATTTATATACCAAAAAATTTCAACAAACTAATTATAAATAAAACTCTTATATTTTCATAAGATGAAAAATTGAGTAATTTGGAGTGTTATACAAACAGATATATCAAAACTACTAACCAAGGTTCAAATATCGTATATTTGGAATAAAACTTATTTTCTACTTAATTTAAAATAGTACAATTTAGATATCCTTCATGAAATACAAAATTATAGATACATGTTTTATCTTGTCATATAAACTTTATTCATTTTAATTGGATTTTCAAATGAAACAAAGCAAGATTTATTTTATAAATTATCTTAAAAGAATTGTTTTTGAAACTCACTAATATAATATAATAAAATATGTACAGTATAATTTCTAAAATTAAAATTATAATATAGAAAACAAATATAGGATTTAAAGATGGAGATAGAAACAATTACTCATTTAAGCTCTCTCTAGACTTGCTCTAATTTAACCAAAGTGTACAAATCATTCAAATAAATTTTAGGGAAAAATAAAATGAGAATAAACTAAAGGATTTTTGCAATTTTATTGTGTTTTAAAGCATTGACTACCTAATCTATTCCAAGTGCTAGAGCATGAATATTTGCAAGCTATGATAATGGTTAGTTGTTTTCTAGTTGAACAGAATTGATATACCAAAAAATTTTCAACAAACTAACTATAAATAAAACTCTTATATTTTCATAAGATAAAAAATTGAGTAATTTGGAGTGTTATACAAACAGATATATCAAAACTACTAACCATGGTTCAAATATCGTATATTTGGAATAAAACTTATTTTCTACTTAATTTAAAATAGTACAATTTAGATATCCTTCATGAAATACAAAATTATAGATACATGTTTTATCTTGTCATATAAACTTTATTCATTTTAATTGGATTTTCAAATGAAACAAAGCAAGATTTATTTTTATAAATTATCTTAAAAGAATTGTTTTTGAAACTCACTAATATAATATAATAAAATATGTACAGTATAATTTCTAAAATTAAAATTATAATATAGAAAACAAATATAGGATTTAAAGATGGAGATAGAAACAATTACTCATTTAAGCTCTCTCTAGACTTGCTCTAATTTCACCAAAGTCTACAAATCATTCCAATAAATTTTAGAGAAAAATAAAATGAGAATAAACTAAAGGATTTTTGCAATTTTATTGTGTTTTAAAGCATTGACTACCTAATCTATTCCAAGTGCTAGAGCATGAATATTTGCAAGCTATGATAATGGTTAGTTGTTTTCTAGTTGAACAGAATTGATATACCAAAAATTTTCAACAAACTAACTATAAATAAAACTCTTATATTTTCATAAGATAAAAAATTGTGTAATTTGGAGTGTTATACAAACAGATATATCAAAACTACTAACCAAGGTTCAAATATCGTATATTTTGGAATAAAACCTATTTTCTAGTTTAAAATAGTAGAATTTAGATATTCTTCATGAAATACAAAATTATAGATACATGTTTTACCTTGTCATATCAACTTTATTCATTTTATTTGGATTTTCACATGAAACCAAGCAAGATTTATTTTTATAAATTATCTTAATAGAATTGTTTTTGAAACTCACTAATATAATATAATAAAATATGTACAGTATAATTTCTAAAATTAAAATTATAATATAGAAAACAAATATAGGATTGAAAGATGGAGATATAAAAAATTACTCATTTAAGCTCTCTTTAGGCTTGCTCTAATTTCACCAAAGTGTACATATCAATCCATTAAAATTTAGGGAAAAATAAAATGAGAATAAAGTAAAGGATTTTTGCAATTTTATTGTGTTTTAAAGCATTGACTACCTAATCTATTCCTAGTGCTAGAGCATGAATATTTGCAAACTATGATAATGGTAAGTTGTTTTCTAGTTGAACAAAATTGATATACCAAAAATTTTCAACAAACTAACTATAAATAAAACTCTTATATTTTCATAAGATGAGAAATTGTGTAATTTGGAGTGTTATACAAACAGATATATCAAAACTACTAACCAAGGTTCAAATATCGTATATTTTGGAATAAAACTTATTTTCTACATTAAAATAGTACAATTTAGATATTCTTCATGAAATACAAAATTACAGATACATATTTTATCTTTTCATATCATCTTGAATCATTTTAATTGGATTTTCAAATCAAACCAACCAAGATTTATTTTTATAAATTATCCTAATAGAATTCTTTTTGAAACTCCCTAATATAATATGATTAATACAATAAAATATGTACAGTATAATTTCTAAAATTAAAATTATAATATAGAAAACAAATATAGGATTTAAAGATGGAGATATAAAAAATTACTCATTTAAGCTCTCTTTAGCCTTGCTCTAATTTCACCAAAGTGTACATATCAATCCATTAAATTTTAGGTAAAAATAAAGTAAGAATAAAGTAAAGGATTTTTGCAATTTTATTGTGTTTTAAAGCATTGACTACCTAATCTATTCCTTGTGCTAGAGCATGAATATTTGCAAACTATGATAATGGTAAGTTGTTTTCTAGTTGAACAAAATTGATATACCAAAAAATTTCAACAAACTAATTATAAATAAAACTCTTATATTTTCATAAGATGAAAAATTGAGTAATTTGGAGTGTTATACAAACAGATATATCAAAACTACTAACCAAGGTTCAAATATCGTATATTTGGAATAAAACTTATTTTCTACTTAATTTAAAATAGTACAATTTAGATATCCTTCATGAAATACAAAATTATAGATACATGTTTTATCTTGTCATATAAACTTTATTCATTTTAATTGGATTTTCAAATGAAACAAAGCAAGATTTATTTTCATAAATTATCTTAAAAGAATTGTTTTTGAAACACCCTAATATAATATAATAAAATATGTACAGTATAATTTCTAAAATTAAAATTATAATATAGAAAACAAATATAGGATTTAAAGATGGAGATAGAAACAATTACTCATTTAAGCTCTCTCTAGACTTGCTCTAATTTCACCAAAGTCTACAAATCATTCCAATAAATTTTAGAGAAAAATAAAATGAGAATAAACTAAAGGATTTTTGCAATTTTATTGTGTTTTAAAGCATTGACTACCTAATCTATTCCAAGTGCTAGAGCATGAATATTTGCAAGCTATGATAATGGTTAGTTGTTTTCTAGTTGAACAGAATTGATATACCAAAATTTTTCAACAAACTAACTATAAATAAAACTCTTATATTTTCATAAGATGAAAAATTGTGTAATTTGGAGTGTTATAGAAAAAGATATATCAAAACTACTAACAGAGGTTCGAATATCATATATTTTGTAATAAAACTTATTTTCTGGTTTAAAATAGTACAATTTAGATATTCTTCATAAAATACAAAATTACAGATACATATTTTATCTTTTCATATCATCTTGAATCATTTTAATTGGATTTTCAAATCAAACCAAGCAAGATTTATTTTTATAAATTATCCTAATAGAATTCTTTTTGAAACTCACTAATATAATATAATTAATATAATAAAAAACGTAGAATATAATTTATTAAAATAAAATTATAATATAGAAAAAAAATATAGGATTTAAAGATGGAGATATAAAAAATTACTCATTTAAGCTCTCTTTAGCCTTGCTCTAATTTCACCAAAGTGTACATATCAATCCATTAAATTTTAGGTAAAAATAAAGTAAGAATAAAGTAAAGGATTTTTGCAATTTTATTGTGTTTTAAAGCATTGACTACCTAATCTATTCCTTGTGCTAGAGCATGAATATTTGCAAACTATGATAATGGTAAGTTGTTTTCTAGTTGAACAAAATTGATATACCAAAAAATTTCAACAAACTAATTATAAATAAAACTCTTATATTTTCATAAGATGAAAAATTGAGTAATTTGGAGTGTTATACAAACAGATATATCAAAACTACTAACCAAGGTTCAAATATCGTATATTTGGAATAAAACTTATTTTCTACTTAATTTAAAATAGTACAATTTAGATATCCTTCATGAAATACAAAATTATAGATACATGTTTTATCTTGTCATATAAACTTTATTCATTTTAATTGGATTTTCAAATGAAACAAAGCAAGATTTATTTTTATAAATTATCTTAAAAGAATTGTTTTTGAAACTCACTAATATAATATAATAAAATATGTACAGTATAATTTCTAAAATTAAAATTATAATATAGAAAACAAATATAGGATTTAAAGATGGAGATAGAAACAATTACTCATTTAAGCTCTTCCTAGACTTGCTCTAATTTCACCAAAGTCTACAAATCATTCCAATAAATTTTAGAGAAAAATAAAATGAGAATAAACTAAAGGATTTTTGCAATTTTATTGTGTTTTAAAGCATTGACTACCTAATCTATTCCAAGTGCTAGAGCATGAATATTTGCAAGCTATGATAATGGTTAGTTGTTTTCTAGTTGAACAGAATTGATATACCAAAAATTTTCAACAAACTAACTATAAATAAAACTCTTATATTTTCATAAGATAAAAAATTGTGTAATTTGGAGTGTTATACAAACAGATATATCAAAACTACTAACCAAGGTTCAAATATCGTATATTTTGGAATAAAACCTATTTTCTAGTTTAAAATAGTTGAATTTAGATATTCTTCATGAAATACAAAATTATAGATACATGTTTTACCTTGTCATATCAACTTTATTCATTTTATTTGGATTTTCACATGAAACCAAGCAAGATTTATTTTTATAAATTATCTTAATAGAATTGTTTTTGAAACTCACTAATATAATATAATAAAATATGTACAGTATAATTTCTAAAATTAAAATTATAATATAGAAAACAAATATAGGATTGAAAGATGGAGATATAAAAAATTACTCATTTAAGCTCTCTTTAGGCTTGCTCTAATTTCACCAAAGTGTACATATCAATCCATTAAAATTTAGGGAAAAATAAAATGAGAATAAAGTAAAGGATTTTTGCAATTTTATTGTGTTTTAAAGCATTGACTACCTAATCTATTCCTAGTGCTAGAGCATGAATATTTGCAAACTATGATAATGGTAAGTTGTTTTCTAGTTGAACAAAATTGATATACCAAAAATTTTCAACAAAATATCTATAAATAAAACTCTTATATTTTCATAAGATGAAAAATTGTGTAATTTGGAGTGTTATACAAACAGATATATCAAAACTACTAACCAAGGTTCAAATATCGTATATTTTGAAATAAAACTTATTTTCTACATTAAAATAGTACAATTTAGATATTCTTCATGAAATACAAAATTACAGATACATATTTTATCTTTTCATATCATCTTGAATCATTTTAATTGGATTTTCAAATCAAACCAAGCAAGATTTATTTTTATAAATTATCCTAATAGAATTCTTTTTGAAACTCCCTAATATAATATGATTAATATAATAAAATATGTACAGTATAATTTCTAAAATTAAAATTATAATATAGAAAACAAATATAGGATTTAAAGATGGAGATATAAAAAATTACTCATTTAAGCTCTCTTTAGCCTTGCTCTAATTTCACCAAAGTGTACATATCAATCCATTAAATTTTAGATAAAAATAAAGTAAGAATAAAGTAAAGGATTTTTGCAATTTTATTGTGTTTTAAAGCATTGACTACCTAATCTATTCCTTGTGCTAGAGCATGAATATTTGCAAACTATGATAATGGTAAGTTGTTTTCTAGTTGAACAAAATTGATATACCAAAAAATTTCAACAAACTAATTATAAATAAAACTCTTATATTTTCATAAGATGAAAAATTGAGTAATTTGGAGTGTTATACAAACAGATATATCAAAACTACTAACCAAGGTTCAAATATCGTATATTTGGAATAAAACTTATTTTCTACTTAATTTAAAATAGTACAATTTAGATATCCTTCATGAAATACAAAATTATAGATACATGTTTTATCTTGTCATATAAACTTTATTCATTTTAATTGGATTTTCAAATGAAACAAAGCAGGATTTATTTTTATAAATTATCTTAAAAGAATTGTTTTTGAAACTCACTAATATAATATAATAAAATATGTACAGTATAATTTCTAAAATTAAAATTATAATATACAAAACAAATATAGGATTTAAAGATGGAGATAGAAACAATTACTCATTTAAGCTCTCTCTAGACTTGCTCTAATTTCACCAAAGTCTACAAATCATTCCAATAAATTTTAGAGAAAAATAAAATGAGAATAAACTAAAGGATTTTTGCAATTTTATTGTGTTTTAAAGCATTGACTACCTAATCTATTCCAAGTGCTAGAGCATGAATATTTGCAAGCTATGATAATGGTTAGTTGTTTTCTAGTTGAACAGAATTGATATACCAAAAATTTTCAACAAACTAACTATAAATAAAACTCTTATATTTTCATAAGATAAAAAATTGTGTAATTTGGAGTGTTATGCAAACAGATATATCAAAACTACTAACCAAGGTTCAAATATCGTATATTTTGGAATAAAACCTATTTTCTAGTTTAAAATAGTAGAATTTAGATATTCTTCATGAAATACAAAATTATAGATACATGTTTTACCTTGTCATATCAACTTTATTCATTTTATTTGGATTTTCACATGAAACCAAGCAAGATTTATTTTTATAAATTATCTTAATAGAATTGTTTTTGAAACTCACTAATATAATATAATAAAATATGTACAGTATAATTTCTAAAATTAAAATTATAATATAGAAAACAAATATAGGATTGAAAGATGGAGATATAAAAAATTACTCATTTAAGCTCTCTTTAGGCTTGCTCTAATTTCACCAAAGTGTACATATCAATCCATTAAAATTTAGGGAAAAATAAAATGAGAATAAAGTAAAGGATTTTTGCAATTTTATTGTGTTTTAAAGCATTGACTACCTAATCTATTCCTAGTGCTAGAGCATGAATATTTGCAAACTATGATAATGGTAAGTTGTTTTCTAGTTGAACAAAATTGATATACCAAAAATTTTCAACAAACTAACCTTAAATAAAACTCTTATATTATCATATGATGAAAAATTGTGTAATTTGGAGTGTTATACAAACAGATATATCAAAACTACTAACCAAGGTTCAAATATCATATATTTTGAAATAAAACTTATTTTCTACATTAAAATAGTACAATTTAGATATTCTTCATGAAATAAAAAATTATAGATACATGTTTTACCTTGTCATATAAACTTTATTCATTTTATTTGGATTTTCAAATGAAACCAAGCAAGATTTATTTTTATAAATTATCTTAATAGAATTGTTTTTGAAACTCACTAATATAATATAATAAAATATGTACAGTAAAATTTCTAAAATTAAAATTATAATATAGAAAACAAATATAGGATTTAAAGATGGAGATATAAAAAATTACTCATTTAAGCTCTCTTTAGGCTTGCTCTAATTTCACCAAAGTGTACATATCAATCCATTAAAATTTAGGGGAAAATAAAATGAGAATAAAGTAAAGGATTTTTGCAATTTTATTGTGTTTTAAAGCATTGACTACCTAATCTATTCCTAGTGCTAGAGCATGAATATTTGCAAACTATGATAATGGTAAGTTGTTTTCGAGTTGAACAAAATTGATATACCAAAATTTTTCAACAAACTAACTATAAATAAAACTCTTATATTTTCATAAGATGAAAAATTGTGTAATTTGAAATGTTATACAAACAGATATATCAAAACTACTAACCAAGGTTCAAATATCGTATATTTTGGAATAAAACTTATTTTCTATTTTAAAATAGTACAATTTAGATATTCTTCACGAAATACCAAATTACAGATACATATTTTATCTTTTCATATCATCTTGAATCATTTTAATTGGATTTTCAAATCAAACCAAGCAAGATTTATTTTTATAAATTATCCTAATAGAATTCTTTTTGAAACTCACTAATATAATATGATTAATATAATAAAAAACGTAGAATATAATTTATTAAAATAAAATTATAATATAGAAAACAAATATAGGATTTAAAGATGGAGATATAAAACATTACTCATTTAAGCTCTCTTTAGCCTTGCTCTAATTTCACCAAAGTGTACATATCAATCCATTAAATTTTAGGGAAAAATAAAATGAGAATAAAGTAAAGGATTTTTGCAATTTTATTGAGTTTTAAAGCATTGACCACCTAATCTATTCCTAGTGCTAGAGCATGAATATTTGCAAACTATGATAATGGTAAGTTGTTTTCTAGTTGAACAAAATTGATATACCAAATATTTTCAACAAACTAACTATAAATAAAACTCTTATATTTTCATAAGATGAGAAATTGTGTAATTTGGAGTGTTATACAAACAGATATATCAAAACTACTAAACAAGGTTCAAATATCGTATATTTTGGAATAAAACTTATTTTCTACTTTAAAATAGTACAATTTAGATATTCTTCATGAAATACAAAATTATTGATACATGTTTTACCTTGTCATATAAACTTTATTCATTTTATATAGATTTTCAAATGAAACCAAGAAAGATTTATTTTTATAAATTATCTTAATAGAATTGTTTTTGAAAGTCACTATGATAATATAATAAAATATGTACAGTATAATTTCTAAAATTAAAATTATAATATAGAAAACAAATATAGGATTTAAAGATGGAGATAGAAACAATTACTCATTTAAGCTCCCTCTAGACTTGCTCTAAATTAACCAAAGTGTACAAATCATTCAAATAAATTTTAGGGAAAAATAAAATGAGAATAAAGTAAAGGATTTTTGCAATTTTATTGTGTTTTAAAGCATTGACTACCTAATCTATTCCAAGTGCTAGAGCATGTATATTTGCAAGCTATGGTAATGGTAAGTTGTTTTCTAGTTGAACAGAATTGACATACCAAAAATTTTCAACAAACTAACTATAAATAAAACTCTTATATTTTCATAAGATGAAAAATTGTGTAATTTGGAGTGTTATACAAACAGATATATCAAAACTACTAACCAAGGTTCAAATATCGTATATTTTGGAATAAAACTTATTTTCTAGTTTAAAATAGTACAATTTAGATATTCTTCATGAAATACAAAATTATAGATACATGTTTTACCTTGTCATATCAACTTTATTCATTTTATTTGGATTTTCAAATGAAACCAAGCAAGATTTATTTTTATAAATTATCTTAATAGAATTGTTTTTGAAACTCACTAATATAATATAATAAAATATGTACAGTATAATTTCTAAAATTAAAATTATAATATAGAAAACAAATATTGGATTTAAAGATGGAGATAGAAACAATTACTCATTTAAGCTCTCTGTAGACTTGCTCTAATTTCACCAAAGTGTACAAATCATTCCAATAAATTTTAGGGAAAAATAAAATGAGAATAAAGTAAAGGATTTTTGCAATTTTATTGTGTTTTAAAGCATTGAATACCTAATCTATTCCAAGTGCTAGAGCATGAATATTTGCAAGCTATGATAATGTTAAGTTGTTTTCTAGTTGAACAGAATTGATATACCAAAAATTTTCAACAAACTAACTATAAATAAAACTCTTATATTTTCATAAGATGAAAAATTGTGTAATTTGGAGTGTTATACAAACAGATATATAAAAACTACTAACCAAGGTTCAAATATCGTATATTTTGTAATAAAACTTATTTTCTGTTTTAAAATAGTACAATATAGATATTCTTCATGAAATACAAAATTACAGATACATATTTTATCTTTTCATATCATCTTGAATCATTTTAATTGGATTTTCAAATCAAACCAAGCAAGATTTATTTTTATAAATTATCCTAATAGAATTCTTTTTGAAACTCCCTAATATAATATGATTAATATAATAAAATATGTACAGTATAATTTCTAAAATTAAAATTATAATATAGAAAACAAATATAGGATTTAAAGATGGAGATAGAAACAATTACTCATTTAAGCTCACTCTAGACTTGCTCTAATTTAACCAAAGTGTACAAATCATTCAATAAATTTTAGGGAAAAAAAAATGAGAATAAAGTAAAGGAATTTTGCAATTTTATTGTGTTTTAAAGCATTGACTACCTAATCTATTCCAAGTGCTAGAGCATGAATATTTGCAAACTATGATAATGGTAAGTTGTTTTCTAGTTGAACAAAATTGATATACCAAATATTTTCAACAAACTAACTATAAATAAAACTCTTATATTTTCATAAGATGAGAAATTGTGTAATTTGGAGTGTTATACAAACAGATATATCAAAACTACTAACCAAGGTTCAAATATCGTATATTTTGGAATAAAACTTATTTTCTACTTTAAAATAGTACAATTTAGATATTCTTGATGAAATACAAAATTATAGATACATGTTTTACCTTGTCATATAAACTTTATTCATTTTATTTAGATTTTCAAATGAAACCAAGAAAGATTTATTTTTATAAATTATCTTAATAGAATTGTTTTTGAAAGTCACTATCATAATATAATAAAATATGTACAGTATAATTTCTAAAATTAAAATTATAATATAGAAAACAAATATAGGATTTAAAGATGGAGATAGAAACAATTACTCATTTAAGCTCCCTCTAGACTTGCTCTAATTTAACCAAAGTGTACAAATCATTCAAATAAATTTTAGGGAAAAATAAAATGAGAATAAAGTAAAGGATTTTTGCAATTTTATTGTGTTTTAAAGCATTTACTACCTAATCTATTTCAAGTGCTAGAGCATGAATATTTGCAAGCTATGATAATGGTAAGTTGTTTTCTAGTTGAACAAATTTGATATACCAAACATTTTCAACAAACTAACTATAAATAAAACTCTTATATTTTCATAAGATGAAAAATTTTGTAATTTGGAGTGTTATACAAACAGATATATCAAAACTACTAACCAAGGTTCAAATATCGTATATTTTGGAATAAAACTTATTTTCTAGTTTAAAATAGTACAATTTAGATATTCTTCATGAAATACAAAATTATAGATACATGTTTTACCTTGTCATATCAACTTTATTCATTTTATTTGGATTTTCAAATGAAACCAAGCAAGATTTATTTTTATAAATTATCTTAATAGAATTGTTTTTGAAACTCACTAATATAATATAATAAAATATGTACAGTATAATTTCTAAAATTAAAATTATAATATAGAAAACAAATATTGGATTTAAAGATGGAGATAGAAACAATTACTCATTTAAGCTCTCTCTAGACTTGCTCTAATTTCACCAAAGTGTACAAATCATTCCAATAAATTTTAGGGAAAAATAAAATGAGAATAAAGTAAAGGATTTTTGCAATTTTATTGTGTTTTAAAGCATTGAATACCTAATCTATTCCAAGTGCTAGAGCATGAATATTTGCAAGCTATGATAATGTTAAGTTGTTTTCTAGTTGAACAGAATTGATATACCAAAAATTTTCAACAAACTAACTATAAATAAAACTCTTATATTTTCATAAGATGAAAAATTGTGTAATTTGGAGTGTTATACAAACAGATATATAAAAACTACTAACCAAGGTTCAAATATCGTATATTTTGTAATAAAACTTATTTTCTGTTTTAAAATAGTACAATATAGATATTCTTCATGAAATACAAAATTACAGATACATATTTTATCTTTTCATATCATCTTGAATCATTTTAATTGGATTTTCAAATCAAACCAAGCAAGATTTATTTTTATAAATTATCCTAATAGAATTCTTTTTGAAACTCCCTAATATAATATGATTAATATAATAAAATATGTACAGTATAATTTCTAAAATTAAAATTATAATATAGAAAACAAATATAGGATTTAAAGATGGAGATAGAAACAATTACTCATTTAAGCTCACTCTAGACTTGCTCTAATTTAACCAAAGTGTACAAATCATTCAATAAATTTTAGGGAAAAAAAATGAGAATAAAGTAAAGGAATTTTGCAATTTTATTGTGTTTTAAAGCATTGACTACCTAATCTATTCCAAGTGCTAGAGCATGAATATTTGCAAACTATGATAATGGTAAGTTGTTTTCTAGTTGAACAAAATTGATATACCAAATATTTTCAACAAACTAACTATAAATAAAACTCTTATATTTTCATAAGATGAGAAATTGTGTAATTTGGAGTGTTATACAAACAGATATATCAAAACTACTAACCAAGGTTCAAATATCGTATATTTTGGAATAAAAATTATTTTCTACTTTAAAATAGTACAATTTAGATATTCTTGATGAAATACAAAATTATAGATACATGTTTTACCTTGTCATATAAACTTTATTCATTTTATTTAGATTTTCAAATGAAACCAAGAAAGATTTATTTTTATAAATTATCTTAATAGAATTTTTTTTGAAAGTCACTATCATAATATAATAAAATATGTACAGTATAATTTCTAAAATTAAAATTATAATAAAGAAAACAAATATAGGATTTAAAGATGGAGATAGAAACAATTACTCATTTAAGCTCCCTCTAGACTTGCTCTAATTTAACCAAAGTGTACAAATCATTCCAGTAAATTTTAGGGAAAAATAAAATGAGAATAAAGTAAAGGATTTTTGCAATTTTATTGTGTTTTAAAGCATTGACTACCTAATCTATTCCAAGTGCTAGAGCATGAATATTTGCAAGCTATGATAATGGTAAGTTGTTTTCTAGTTGAACAGAATTGATATACCAAAATTTTTCAACAAACTAACTATAAATAAAACTCTTATATTTTCATAAGATGAGAAATTGTGTAATTTGGAGTGTTATACAAAGAGATATATCAAAACTACTAACCAAGGTTCAAATATCGTATATTTTGGAATAAAACTTATTTTCTAATTTAAAATAGTACAATTTAGATATTCTTCATGAAATACAAAATTATAGATACATGTTTTACCTTGTCATATAAACTTTATTCATTTTATTTGGATTTTCAAATGAAACCAAGAAAGATTTATTTTTATAATTTATCTTAATAGAATTGTTTTTGAAAGTCACTATCATAATATAATAAAATATGTACACTATAATTTCTAAAATTAAAATTATAATATAGAAAACAAATATAGGATTTAAAGATGGAGATAGAAACAATTACTCATTTAAGCTCCCTCTAGACTTGCTCTAATTTCACCAAAGTGTACAAATCATTCCAATAAATTTTAGGGAAAAATAAAATGAGAATAAAGTAAAGGATTTTTGCAATTTTATTGTGTTTTAAAGCATTGACTACCTAATCTATTCCAAGTGCTAGAGCATGAATATTTGCAAGCTATGATAATGGTAAGTTGTTTTCTAGTTGAACAGAATTGATATACCAAAATTTTTCAACAAACTAACTATAAATAAAACTCTTATATTTTCATAAGATAAAAAATTGTGTAATTTGGAGTGTTATAGAAAAAGATATATCAAAACTACTAACAGAGGTTCGAATATCATATATTTTGTAATAAAACTTATTTTCTGGTTTAAAATAGTACAATTTAGATATTCTTCATGAAATACAAAATTACAGATACATATTTTATCTTTTCATATCATCTTGAATCATTTTAATTGGATTTTCAAATCAAACCAAGCAAGATTTATTTTTATAAATTATCCTAATAGAATTCTTTTTGAAACTCACTAATATAATATAATTAATATAATAAAAAACGTAGAATATAATTTCTAAAATTAAAATTATAACATAGAAAACAAATATAGGATTTAAAGATGGAGATAGAAACAATTACTCATTTAAGCTCACTCTAGACTTGCTCTAATTTAACCAAAGTGTACAAATCATTCAAATAAATTTTAGGAAAAAAAAATGAGAATAAAGTAAAGGAATTTTGCAATTTTATTGTGTTTTAAAGCATTGACTACCTAATCTATTCCAAGTGCTAGAGCATGAATATTTGCAAACTATGATAATGGTAAGTTGTTTTCTAGTTGAACAAAATTGATATACCAAATATTTTCAACAAACTAACTATAAATAAAACTCTTATATTTTCATAAGATGAAAAATTGTGTAATTTGGAGTGTTATACAAACAGATATATCAAAACTACTAACCAAGGTTCAAATATCGTATATTTTGGAATAAAACTTATTTTCTACTTTAAAATAGTACAATTTAGATATTCTTGATGAAATACAAAATTATAGATACATGTTTTACCTTGTCATATAAACTTTATTCATTTTATTTAGATTTTCAAATGAAACCAAGAAAGATTTATTTTTATAAATTATCTTAATAGAATTGTTTTTGAAAGTCACTATCATAATATAAGAAAATATGTAGAGTATAATTTCTAAAATTAAAATTATAATATAGAAAACAAATATAGGATTTAAAGATGGAGATAGAAACAATTACTCATTTAAGCTCCCTCTAGACTTGCTCTAATTTAACCAAAGTGTACAAATCATTCAAATAAATTTTAGGGAAAAATAAAATGAGAATAAAGTAAAGGATTTTTGCAATTTTATTGTGTTTTAAAGCATTTACTACCTAATCTATTCCAAGTGCTAGAGCATGAATATTTGCAAGCTATGATAATGGTAAGTTGTTTTCTAGTTGAACAGAATTGATATACCAAACATTTTCAACAAACTAACTATAAATAAAACTCTTATATTTTCATAAGATGAGAAATTGTGTAATTTGGAGTGTTATACAAACAGATATATCAAAACTACTAACCAAGGTTCAAATATCGTATATTTTGGAATAAAACTTATTTTCTACTTTAAAATAGTACAATTTAGATATTCTTCCTGAAATACAAAATTATAGATACATGTTTTACCGTGTCATATAAACTTGAATCATTTTAATTGGATTTTCAAATGAAACCAAGAAAGATTTATTTTTATAAATTATCTTAATAGAATTGTTTTTGAAAGTCACTATCATAATATAATAAAATATGTACAGTGTAACTTCTAAAATTAAAATTATAAAATAGAAAACAAATATAGGATTTAAAGATGGTGATAGAAACAATTACTCATTTAAGCTCCGTCTACACTTGCTCTAATTTAACCAAAGTGTACAAATCATTCAAATAAATTTTAGGGAAAAATAAAATGAGAATAAAGTAAAGGATTTTTTCAATTTTATTGTGTTTTAAAGCATTGACTACCTAATCTATTCCAAGTGCTAGAGCATGAATATTTGCAAGCTATGATAATGGTAAGTTGTTTTCTAGTTGAACAGAATTGATATACCAAAAATTTTCAACAAACTAACTATAAATAAAACTCTTATATTTTCATAAGATGAAAAATTGTGTAATTTGGAGTGTTATACAAACAGATATATCAAAACTACTAACCAAGGTTCAAATATCGTATATTTTGGAATAAAACTTATTTTCTAGTTTAAAATAGTACAATTTAGATATTCTTCATGAAATACAAAATTATAGATACATGTTTTACCTTGTCATATCAACTTTATTCATTTTATTTGGATTTTCAAATGAAACCAAGCAAGATTTATTTTTATAAATTATCTTAATAGAATTGTTTTTGAAACTCACTAATATAATATAATAAAATATGTACAGTAAAATTCCTAAAATTAAAATTATAATATAGAAAACAAATATAGGATTTAAAGATGGAAATAGAAACAATTACTCATTTAAGCTCTCTCTAGACTTGCTCTAATTTCACCAAAGTGTACAAATCATTCCAATAAATTTTAGGGAAAAATAAAATGAGAATAAAGTAAAGGATTTTTGCAATTTTATTGTGTTTTAATGCATTGAAAACCTAATCTATTCCAAGTGCTAGAGCATGAATATTTGCAAGCTATGATAATGGTAAGTTGTTTTCTAGTTGAACAGAATTGATATACCAAAAATTTTCAACAAACTAACTATAAATAAAACTCTTATATTTTCATAAGATGAGAAATTGTGTAATTTGGAGTGCTATACAAACAGATATATCAAAACTACTAACCAAGGTTCAAATATCGTATATTTTGGAATAAAACTTATTTTCTACTTTAAAATAGTACAATTTAGATATTCTTCATGAAATACAAAATTATAGATACATGTTTTACCTTGTCATATAAACTTGAATTATTTTAATTGGATTTTCAAATGAAACCAAGAAAGATTTATTTTTATAAATTTTCTTA